>JASDDO010000001.1:577729778-578469057 GCA_030015575.1 Agapanthus africanus | reverse complement strand
GTTTGATCCGTACTCTTGATTTGGGAATACTGATTATAGAGGTATGTTATCGGATGTGATATTATTGAGGCGGATCACCGACTATATATATACTTATACATATATCGACTCAGAGGTTAGGTGGTTTACCTTACTTGCAGTTAACCTATTAGCTTAGCCTTTAGTTGGCGTAGCTGTATGACTCTTATGACATTAGATGCAGTTCGGTCATCATTGTGTTAATATCCAGCTCCCGCATATTATCATTGTTGCTCTGCATCGCATACTGTTGTGATTCATATTTTATTATTGATATCCTGCTGCTAGGACACCAGCACCATTACCAATGATGCGTATGTACCACGTACACTTATTTGCTGTCGCACACACATCTTCATCGGTAATTGCCATGTCACGTACACTTAGAGAATATATTTGCTTGATTTAGCTTGATAGCTAGCAGTGACATGATATTAGTGTACTTGCCATATATACCAGCTTGATATTGTAGTTATTACTTGTCACTTCATGCATACTGTTATTCATTATATGCTGCATTCATGGATTCTCATGCTTATATTCATGATTTCACATGCCATTGATGATTTGGATTCGGGTTTCCATGAGATTTTCTGGATTTGGAGGAAAACCGCAAAACATATAAACCGCTTTCTCTCTTTTTAAATAAATGCGGTTTTTCCCATGATGTATGAGTCGTCCACCATGAGTTTGCTGATGGATTTCGAGACCCGATTCGAGGAGTGGAGGAACCGTTTCGGGTACATGGTGGGCCCGGTGCGGTACCCCGGGGTAAGAAGATCGCAGGAGATGGCGTTGAGCCTAGCAGGGGAGCACGACCGACCGGTGATATTACCCGACACGTCGGATATTCGGAGGATACCGTCGTAGTCATGAGATGGATGGTAGGGGCCGATCTGGACTGACGGCGCCCTGGATATTATGATTGAGACATTGAGATTTGAGATATTGAGGTACAGAGATTGTGATACAGAGATATCGAGATATTGAGATTTTTGTTTTGTGCCGATGCTAGGCACTGTTTTATGCTGATTTCATTATGATACCTCATTTTAAAATACAGAAATCTCACAAATTTATGAAAGCAGTTTTCTTCAGTACATGCATTCTGTTTCATGCATTCTTACATCATTCATATGATATATTGCCACCTGATGCACCGACACAGGCACATGGGTTTACACTTGGGTTGGATATTTACCCTAGACATGGTTAGAGATTACTGGTTATATATTTGAGGATTATATATTTTGATTGTGTCACGCCCCGCTTCCCAGAGTACGCAAGATTGGGCACGTAACATAGCCAACCATGCTACCTGTGGGTAGGAAGTATCCATCCACAGTCACATTACGGTTGTAAGGATATCAAGAACAAGATAAATAAACTATCTAACACATGTCCAAATCCATAATGATAAGAGTCAATGAAAAATAAATGCGGAAGCAATGATCCAATACAATAATGGAAAGGTACGTCCCATAATGCGGGATCGAACCTGGAAATAAAATGCAATAAATGAATTAACCACTGCAGAACTCACAAATCAGCCTGCTGGCTGAAGTACTCCTGCTCGGTCAGCGACAGTGGTAAAGAATCTGGGCCATGCAAAACCCAGACGTCAGCGCGTCATGTCAACCAAATAATATAATATAAACATGGTAATAAGCAATGCAGGTATGAACATGAATAAAGCAGTACTATGAAACAACAGTGCAGGGTAATGTGCCATGGGTAACTAAACTGTTCTATCAGGTTTCTACTCTAAAGTCTTTGAAATCAATTGATGAATCGTCGATGTAACTCAATAGTATCCCGTGCGTGCCCGGGACCACGGTCAAGGTCCTCGGGGCTGAATCCGAGACGTGCCGCTAAGCAGTAATAGGTAGTAGGATGGATGAGTGATGTCAGCATCATCACTCCCGGACTGGCCAAGCCCGTAAGACTGATCAGAACAAGTATCGAACTGTTGAGTTACAAGTCGGTTTCACCTTTGATTTCCCCATACCCCCAAGTTATGTATGTCAGGTCAGGTATTCAGTAGTCCAGGATTAATGTCAACACAAAAATCCGGTAAAAGCAGGTCTGTCTGGATAGACAGCAGGAATGGTCCAAAAAGGACCCCAAGTCAGGTTTGTAGTCCAATAGGTTGAGTCGGTATGTATATGGTGTCATGTCCGGTGTATCAGTACATATGTCAGGTGTATCAAGATCGGGTCAATATGTAATGCAATCAAATGTATGCTGATAACAGGTATAGTAACGAATAAGGAACAACAGCAGGAACAGTAAATAACAATATTAATCCATGTAAACACAGTGATGCTTTGTATTCTCTTATTAACCGGTTCAAGCACCCTTGGGGTGCAATAATCACAGTGTAGCGCAATATTAATAACAACAGGCAATAAAGATAGAAGTGTGCTACTATTTTCCTCTAAATAGTAAAATGATTAGCAGGTAGTTGTTATTAAGGTTACGGTGGCAAAATAATGTTTAGGTGGCAGTATTATAATGTACATCATATCTCGTCCAATGAGACAAGTAGCAATACTTAGTTAATATAGCAAGTTTGTGAGTCAAACATTTAATTAGTTTAACGTAGCATGTAGCAAGAAATCTTGCCTCGACGGTTTCGCAAACCGGAAAGCACGGATGCAAAGTCGGCAGAAAACACGGGACGGGTGCACGGGCCACGGATCGAGTCCCAACAGCGAACAGCGGGACCACACGGACCAGGGTACTTCGCTGGAGCGTCGGGTCCAAACGACGGCACGGCCGGAATCCGGCAACAGTCAAAATAACGAAGTTAGCAAACACGATACATGCGGGCAACGACTAGCGAGGGGGTTTTGCACCAATGGAAAGTAAAGTGATGCTTACAGAGAAGAACCAGGGCAACCACGACGGGCCCGACGGCGATGGGCGCGCCGGCGGTGAACAGGAGATGCGGCGAGGGCGGCAGCCTTGGCTGAAAGGTTTCTGGTTCTGTTGCAGCCGCGACGAGGGATGTAGTGGTCTAGTCTGGGTGGCAGGAGAGAGAGGAGGTGTCGGCGGTGGCTCTGGCGATGACGGCGATGATCGACGGCGTGTTTCCCGGCGACCCGGGGATTGGTGCTTGGGTTGCGGGGATGTGACAGGGAAGGAGAGCGAAGGTATAGAGGAGGTGGTCGGGGTTGGTGCACATGTGAAGAGGAGGTGCCTACGGTGGCGCAGCACGCCGACGAGGGTCGCCGACGGGGTTTTCCGGCCAACTGAGAAGGCACGGGTTGACAGCGGGGTTTCTGTCGCTGCACCGAGCACACGGGGAGAAAGGGTGCAGTGGCTGCGACGAGGGCGAAGAGGCGAAGGTGATGGTGGTGGTGGCGTCGACGCGGAGGCTGCGGCGGCGACGGGCACGGAGGCTAGGGTTGAGGGCGCGATGGGTTTCCTGTATTCGGTTTGGAAAAACATGAAGGGGGGAAATATACAAATATATGAGGGAGGGAGAGAGCTAGAGAGAGAGAGAGAAAATGGAGGGGCCCACGGGGTGATATGCCCATGTGATTGGCTGGGGAGGTTAAGAATAATATTTAAAAGATTGTTAAAAAAGATTTTAACGTTTAGAATATAACAGAATGAATATTAAGTGTATATTTTAGTTTTAAAAAATATTTAATCAAACGGGCATCTTTGGCGCTAAATGAAACATTTCCAAATCGCGCCCGGGTTGCGCCCAAACGTTCCAAATTCAAATTATAGGATTTTAAGCGAGTTCCAAATTTTGAAAAGAGATGTTTAATGATTAAAATGCATGCCCCCAAGTCGGACACTTGTACGCACGTGTAGACGTCCAAACTTGCCCGTTTCGCCGAACGGGATGAAATCTCGATGCGCGGACGCTACCACGCGACTAGTGGCGACGAGTAGGCCAACATGGATATTTTTAATTTCATTTTAGGTGTTAAAATTTGTTATGTGCCAAAATGACTTAACCGGTTAAAATTTAGCAAAAAGCACCAAACAACCAGGATAATTGGAATGAGCAATGTATAACACTCAACTAGTAAAAGAAATAGTATTATTGGGCTCGGGTGTTACAGATTGTATGACCTAGGATTGCGTCATACATGCGATTTTCTGTTCGTAGATCTTTTTCTACTCATGAGTTGGCAACTCACCCCCGTTGTGCCCCAGTTTCTTGCAGGTGTTGCCGTACGAGTTTCATTACGGCTTTGCGGGCACTGTTCCTTTCGGGTGACTTGCTAGTAGGTGGGTTTATTGTATCTTACCCATCATTATACATTGTATATTATATTTAGTTGTATCTAGAAGTTCCATCAACCAAACATGTACTTATTTGAGATAGAGACCAGGGATGTTTTTTCTTTCGACCTTAGAGTCGCGCATTATATTTCCATGGGTTCTTGCCGGTTGAGTTCTTTTCTGTTGTGATCCTCGCCTTTAGGCGTTGTATATTATGTTGCATACAGGTTGATTTGATATGGTTCTTCCTACTCTCCACTACATTTCTTGGTTTGGATTTCTGGGTTCGGCTTACTTAGTGTACGTACGCCTCGAGACGTTCGTAGTCTAAGTGCCGGTCATGCTCCGTACTTTCGGGTCGTGACAGATATAATCCGTTAAATACAAAACTCCATTTTTAATTCTCATTATCCATATTCGAACTCTTAGGAGTTCATTTTTTTTTTAGATCAAAGAGATCTATGTTTTGCCAAAGACGCAAGATTATGTTCATGAGTTAAGAAACCCTGAAACAGATTCCTGAGAGCAAGGCTCTATTTGGCGAAACCCTAAAAGGATTTTCTTTAGATCAAAGATCTATGAGAGCAAAGCTCTATTAATTAAAATTGATTTAATTTAAGACTAATTCTTACTTAAATAGTTTCTCTTAAAGAAAATCTAACTCTGAGAGTTCTTGAAGGCAAGAGCAAAGCTCTGAAGTTTCTGAAAATGAGAATTTTAAAGATGATAATCATCTATGCAGGACCAAAGGTCCTATTTATAGGCATCAAGTGCCCTTTCAACTTCCAAAGTTGCCGCAATGGTTGGAATCCCGCCACCGTTGCGCTCACGTTTGGGGCCACGTAAGCGCGACGGTGGGGGGGCATTTGTTTACTCCAATCAAGGCAAAACTTTGCTTTGAAAATTTAAACTTTAATAAATGAAGCGACGCTTCAGATCCTTTGCGCTGCGCGCAACGCACCACGTGTCAGGCGCAGATGCATCAGCGCAGCGTCCAAGAAGGCGCGCCCAATCAGAGCAAAGCTCTATTTTAAACAAAATTAAAGGAAGCAACGCTTCAGTTGCGCAAGCACTGCGCTGCGCGACACGTGTCAGCGCAGATGCGCTAGCGCAGTTGCGCTGCGCGACACGTGTCAGCGCAGATGCGCTAGCGCAGTTGCGCTGCGCTGTGCGCTGCTTGACACGTGTCACACGCTGTGGCGTTTGCGCCAAACAGAATTAAGATTTTAAAGAAATCTTTCTGTTTTTGTTAAAACAAGAAGATTTTCTTCTGTAAAACAGAGGCCTTTGGATAAAAGATCCAACGGTGGGGAAAATTCCCCAAATCATTCAGAAAAAGATCTCTCTAACAAATTTAACTAATTTATGGGCACTATAAAAAGGACCCTAGAGCTCAATTCAAAGGCATGAACATTTTCTGAGAGGAAAAAAAAGAACTCTGAAGAATTCCTCAAGAACAAAAAAGGTAAAAACCTTCAGAAAAAGAGAAAATTCTCTTAAAAACAGATCATTGATCTAAGAACAAGATCAATGATCTTCAATGAAAAAGAAAACTAACTAATAATAATGCTTTGCACTTGCTTATGAACCATTGGTTCCTTGAAAACAAGAAAAACTTGTTTTCTTTGATTTAAAATCGATCAAAAGATAAAACAGTGCTCTGCACTTGCAAGAACTGCGCTGTTGCGCTCCTGTGTTGGCGCAAGCCACCAGGAAGCACCACGTGTCAGTAGCGCAGCAGCGCAGCGCACTGACACAGTGCACTGCGCTGTTGCGCTCGCGCTCGCCAGAGCGTGACACGTGTCACCACCATATGAGTTTGCGCTCATTACTTGGCGCAAAGCGCCTGACAAGCCACGTGGGGCACTGTCAGAGTATTTAATGCTCTGCATTATTAAAGAAAAGGGACAGAGCCCAATTAAAAGGCCTAACATGCCTAATAAAAAAAATGCTATGCATTTTAAAAAGGGGGGGCAAAGCCCAAACAAAGAAATAGATGCTCTGCATCATTTATAAAAGGGCAGGGCCCAACCAAAACAAGAATAATGCAGTGCATTACTAAAAAGGGGTAAAGCCCTAGCACAGGCCAAAGACAAAAAAAAAATGTTGAAACTGGACTTAGCCCAATCATGGCCGTAAGTCCTCAAATTAAATTGACTGAGCACAGCTGCTCTCTTAAATCAATTTACATCCGGTTCGAGGGTACATCTCCGAACTCCTCTGACACCTATCGTTGTGATTCCTCAACGACGCCAGAGAGGTGACGGGTCCCAACGACCACACATGAATATGGACTACGGGGTCCTTAAACTCGTGGACCGAAACGTTCTTAAACTAATGTTGGACCGAAACGTCCCTAAACTAATGTTGGACCGAAACGCCCCTAAACTAATGTCGGACCGAGACGTCCTTAAACTAATATCGGACCGAGACGTCCTTAAACTAATGTTGGACCGAAACGTCCTTAAACTAATGTCGGACCACCACGTCTCTAAACTGGAACATAGACCACCACGTCCCTAAACTGGAATACGGACCACCACGTCTCTAAACTGGAACACGGACCCCCATGTCCCTAAACTGGAATATGGACCGCAATGTCCTTAAACTACCAATGGACCGCAACGTCCCTAAACTACCTATGGACCACTACGTCCCTAAACTGGAACAATAGAGCTCCCAAATGCTCTTTTGTCGGATCTAAACAATCCCGTTTAAGTTGATCTTAGCCTCAAATATGGCTAACGTATCCTTAAACATTCAAACAGACTTTAGTCCCAAATTGGACTATAAGACCCCCAATCAACTTTGGTTCAAGGGTACATCTCCGAACTCCTCTGACACATGTCGTTGTAATCCTTCAACGTCGTCAGAGAGGTGACGGGTCCCGACGGCCATATATTAAATGGACCACTACGTCCTTAAACTGGAAATGGATCTAGACGATCCCGTTAAGTTGATCTTAGTCTCAAATCAGACTAACGTATCCTTAACGAACGTTTAAGTTGATCTTAGTCTCAAATGCGGCTAACGTATCCTTAAACTAAAAACACCAAACCCAATCTAAGTAAATACGGATTTGGACTAATCCACGTCCTACGGGCGACGGCATTACTCAGTCTCCGTATACAATCCACGGGCAACCACAAACAAAACAAACACCCACGACACGAAGTGAAATTCTGGAGAAGGAGAAAGTTGTTACCGCGATGCGGTAGCGTAATTAACTGCAGGGGCTTGCGCCTGCAAGGAAGAGCGTCCCCACAATCAAAAACCCCTCAAGCGAAGGGGAATCTGACGAAGTCTGCTACATCGGCCGCATCCGTCTAAACCTTCAATACACGGTGCCATAAATCAACTTGGCATCTTCGGAGAGGTAGACGGATAAAACTATATAGCATCTGCCCCGAATCTCAGGCCTAGACGTCCTCGCGTCGCCGCGGCCGCCGTTCGGAGGGGAACAATGAGTTTATTCGGCGGGCCTTGGATCCATATCTTTGTAGGGTAGAAAGCTATCCGCTGCAGATGCGCCAAGCAGGAAGCTACCCAGCGGCCTCACGAGGAGGTCTTTGGACCCACCGCGTTGATGGGTAGAAGGATGCCTGCTGGGGATGCGTCGAGCAGGAAAGAACCCGGCGGCCTCACGATGAGGGCTTCAGATCCTCAGCGTCTGATGGGCAGAAGAATACCAGCTGGGGATGCGCTGAGCAGGAAGGAACTCGGCGGCCTCACGATGAGGGCTTCATATTCTCAGCGTCTGATGGGCAGGAAGATGCCTGCTGGAGATGCGCCGAGCAGGAAGAAACTCGGCGGCCTCACGATGAGGGCTTCAGATCCTCAGCGTCTGATGGGCAGGAGGATGCCCGCTGGGGATGTGCGCAGAAAGGAACTCGGCGGCCTCGCGATGAAGGCTTCAGATCCTCAGCATCTGATGGACAGGAGGATGCCCGCTGGGGATGCGCCGAGCAGGAAGGAACTCGGCGGCCTCGTGATGAGGGCTTCAGATCCTCAGCGTCTGATGGACATGAGGATGCCCGCTGAGGATGCACCGAGCAGGAAAAAACTCGGCGGCCTCAGTTGCCTCTTGGAGAGGGCTTTGATCCTTGGCGTCGGCGGGTATTGAACTACCAGCCGTGGATGCGCCGAGCAGGGTAGTTGCTCGATTGCCTCTTGGTGAGAGCTTCGATCCTCAGCGTTAGAGGGGCCGTAAGAAGCCTGCTAAGGATGCGCTGAGCAGGGTAGCCACTCAGTTGCCTCTTGGCGGGGGCCTCGATCCTTAGCGCGGGAGGGGCCATAAGAGGCCTACTAAGGACGCGCCAAGCAGGGTTATTACCCGGTGCCTCTTGGCGAGGGCTTTGATCCCTGGTGTGTTGGGGTAGGGAGCTACCAGCCAGGGTCGAGCAGGGAAGCCGCTCGGCTGCCTCTTGGTGAGGGCTTTGATCCTTAGCGCGGGAGGGGCCGTAGGTGGCCTACTAAGGATGGACCGAGCAGGGTAGCCTCTTGGCGAGGGCTTTGATCCCTGGTGTGTTAGGGTAGGTGTTCCCCGCCGAAAGACGCGTAGATGACGCGGTAGATGTCTCTCCTGAATTTCGGGGCAGATGCTAATTGGTGTTATCCGTCCACCTCTCCGAAGATGCCAAGTTGATTTATGGCACCATGTATCGAAGGTTTAAACGGATGCGCCCAACGTAGCAGACTCCATCAGATTCCCCCTCACCTGAGGGGTTTTTGATTATGGGGACGCTCTTCCCTGTAGGCGCAAGCCCCTGCAGTTAATTATGCTACCGCATCGCGGTAACCACTTTCTCCTTCTCCAGATGGTCACTTCGTATCGTGGGTGTTTGTTTTGTTTTTGGTTGCCCGTGGATTGTATACGGAGACTAATTTATGTTGTTGTCCGTAAGGCGTGGATTAGTCCAAATCCGTATCTTCTTAGATTTGGGTTTGAGGGTTGGGTTTAAGGATACGTTAGCCTCATTTGGGACTAAGATCAACTTAAACGTATGTTAAGGATACGTTAGTCTAATTTTAGACTAAGATCAACTTAACGGGATCGTTTAGATCCAACAAAAGAGTATTTGGACTCTATTGTTTAGTTTAGGGACATTGCGGTCGATTTGTTTAAGGACATTACGGTCCAATGTTAGTTTAAGGACATCTCGGTCCAATGTTAGTTTAAAGACATCGCGGTCGAGGTTAAGGACATCATAGTCCGTGAGTTTAAAGACCTCACAGTCAAGGTTAAGAACATCATAGTCCATGAGTTTAAGGACCTCACAGTCCATGAAATGTGTGGTTGTCAGGACCCGTCACCTCTTTGAAGACGTTGAAAGATTACAACGACAAATATCAGAGGAGTAAAGAGATGTACCCTCGAACCGATGTGAGTTGGTTGAAAGATCTGTAGTCCAATTTAGGGCTAAGATCTGTTGAAATATTTATGAGCAGACCGGCTCAATTAATATGTGTTGAGAACTTATGGCCAATCTTGGGCTAAGTCCAATAAATGTTTAACATTTTTATTCTGGGCTGTTGGGTCTTTATTTGGGCTTGGCCCTTTTGACAATTTTTTTTATCTTGTATTGAATGATGAGCATTCATCAGAGCTCTGGGCTTATTAAAGAACAATTTATGTTCTGTCAGCGCAACACGTGGCGCGCTAGGCACTTTGCGCCAGTCAAAGAGCGCAGTGCGCTTCTGCCAAGTAGCGCACATGAAAGGGACACGTGTCACACTCAGCGCTAGGCGCCAGATGATGAGCGCATGATGCCAGTTTATGAGCGCTGAGTGCTATTCCATAAGCGCATTGCGCTTTTAATTTAGCGGCGCATACGTGAGTGACACGTGGTGTGCTTGGCGCCAGCCCATGAGCGCAGTGCACTATTTCAGAAGCACAAAGCACAAGTTGTTAATTGGCACATACGTGGTTGACACGTGGCACATTTGGCGCTGAGCGCCGGTCCAGAGAGCGCAGAAGCGCAGTTCAAGAGCGCAAGGCGCATTTCAAAAGCGCAAAGCACATCTATCAATTTTATGATCTGGGAACAAATTTATGTTTTTTTTAAAAGAGACTTTGTCTCAAGATTTAAGAACAACAGTTCTTATTTTGCAGGAGAGATTTTCAATCTCTTATTCTGATGAAAGGTTTTGCCTTTATAGATCCATGATCTGTGAGAAGAAATATATTCTTCTTTTATTTAATGATGAGGTCTTTTGATCTCTTTTGTGAAAGATTTTTTGTCTTGTAGATATATGATCTTTTTAAAGAAATAATTTTTTCTTTCTATGAGATGATTTCATCTCTGTGTTCATCATCCATCATCTTTACCTTGAAGAAGTATCTTCTTGCAAGAGCTTGCTCTTTTTTCTTTGAATTTTTCAAAGTTTATGGTTTTTTTTTCTATATTAGACTTGAAGTCTTGGGGCCTTTATATAGGGCAAGCCGATTTGTTGAATTAGTTAAAAAGATCTTTCTTTGATTGATTTGGGGATATTTCCCCACCATTAGATCTTTGATCCTAGGGCTTCTGTTTTACAGAAGGCAATCTTCTTGTTTTTAACAAGATTGGAAGATCTTTCCATAGCAGAATTTAATTCTGATTAATTAATGATTTATCATTATAATTAGATCTTTTGATCTAACAGTGGGGAGTTTTTTTTTAATTCCAGCGCTAGCGCACCTGTGCCTTGTACGTGGTGCGCTGCTTAGAGCGCAGCGTATCTTACGCTAGCGCACCTGTGTTTGACACGTGGTGCACTGCTGAAAGCGCAGCGTATCCTGTGCTAGTGCACCCGTGTTTGACACGTGGCGCGCTGCGCAGCGCACCTAGCGCTAGCGCACACATGGTGCGCTATCTAGGGCGCAGCGCACTTGGCGCTGCATCTGAAGCATTGCTTCAATTTTTTTTGAAATTTGAATTTCAAACAGAGCTTTACTCTGATTGGGGGAAACAGTAGGGAGCTACCAGACAGCGATAACCGAGCAAGGGCGGGCTCGGTTGCCTCTTGCGAGGGTTTTTGATCCTTAAGGACAAGCCGGGCAGGGTTGCTGCCCGGTGCCTCTTGGCGAGGGCTTCGATCCCTGGTTTGTTAGGGTAGGGAGCTACCAGCCAGGGATAACCGAGCAAGGGCAGGCCCGGTTGCCTCTTACGAGGGCTTTTTATGCTTAGCGCGGGAGAAGCCGTAAGAGGCCTACTACGGATGGCCGAGCAGGCTTGCTGCCCGGTGCCTCTTAGCGAGGGCTTTGATCCTTAAGGATGGCCGAGCAGGGTTGCTGCCCGGTGCCTCTTGGCGAGGGCTTTGATCCCTGGCGTTGTGGGGTAGGGAGCTACCAGCCAGGGATAGCCGAGCAGGGTAGCCGCTCGGCTGCCTCTTGGTGAGGGCTTAGATCTCTGGCGTTGTGGGGTAGGGAGCTACCAACCAGGGATAGCCGAGCAGGGTAGCCGCTCGGCTGCCTCTTCGTGAGGGCTTAGATCCCTGGCGCTGCGGGTAGCAAAGTACCTGCCAGGGATAGCCGAGCAAGGTAGCCGCTCGGCTGCCTCTTGGTGAGGGCTCAGATCCCTGGCGCTGCGGGTAGCAAAGTACCAGCCAGGGATAGCCGAGCAAGGTAGCCACTCGGCTGCCTCTTGGTGAGGGCTTAGATTGTCACGACCCGAAAGTACGGAACATGACCGGCACTTAGGCTACGAACGTCTCAAGGCGTACGTGCTCTAAGTAAGCCGAGCCCAGAGATCCAAACCAAGAAAGTAGTAGAGTATAGGAAGGACCATAACAAATCCACCAGTATGCAACATAATATACAATGCCTAAAGGCGAGGGTCACAACAGAAAAGGAAACTCAGCAGCAAGAAACCCAGAGAAATATAACGTGCGACTCTAAGGTCGAAAGAATAAACATCACTGGTCTCTATCTCAAATAAGTACATGTTTGGTTGATGGAAATTCTAGATACAACTGAAATATAATATACAATGTATAATGATGGGTACGATACAAATAACCCACCTACTAGCAAGTCACCCGAAAGGAACAGTGCCCGTAAAACCTTAATGAAACCTGTACGGCAACACCTGCAAGAAACTGGGGCACAACGGGGGTGAGTTGCCAACTCGTGAGTAGAAAAAGTTCTACAAACAGAAATCGCATGTATGACGCAATCCTAGATCATACGATCAATATATATAATCCTCAAATATATATAACCAGCAATCTATAACATGACTAGGGTAACTATCTAACCCAAATGTAATCCCACGTACCCGTGGCAGTGCATCAGGTGGCAATGTATCATATGAATGATGTATGAATGCACGAAACAGAATGCATGTACTGAAGAAAACTGCTTTTATAAAGCTGTGAGATTTCTGTATTTTAAAATGAGGTATCATAATGAAATCAGCATAAAACAGTGCCTAGCATCGGCACAAAACATAATCTCAATATCTCGATATCTCTGTATCATAATCTCTGTACCTCAATCTCTCAAATCTCAATATCTCAATCATAAAATCCAGGGCGCCGTCAGTCCAGATCGGCCCCTACCATCCATCTCATGACTACGACGGTATCCTCCGGATATCCGACGTTTCGGGTAAAATCACCAGTCGGTCGTGCTCCCCTGCCAGGCTCAACGCCATCTCCTGCGATCTTCTTGCCCCGGGGTACCGCACCGGGTCCACCATGTACCCGCAATCGGTCTCATCCGCCTCCTCGATTCGGGTTCCACATGTTGCTCTCAGCACCGAGAAAACACATGGTGGATGCACTGAAATATCATATCAGGGGTAACCGGGTTTTTAAAACATTTACATAATCTCTTTGAAATATTCACGGTTCCCAAATACAGAAATATCATAGAAACAGTATATCTCAATGCGTATAATCAGGAAGCATGATGTATGTGACATATAAATGAAATGCAAGTATAACAGTATATCATGCAACATGGAATAATAGTATGCACATACAAGGGTCATATCCTGATGCAATAAAACTACTGTGTAGTGACATGTCAATTACCGATGAAGATGTGTGTGAGCTGGCAAGTGAGTGTATGTGGAACATACGCATCATCGGTAATGGTGCTGGTGTCCTAACAGCATGATATCAATAATGGAATATGAATCACAATAAGTATGCGATGCAGAGTAACAACAATAATAATGTGCGGGATCTGAATGCTAAACACAAAGATAGCTAAACTGCATCTAATGTCATAAGAGTCCTATAGCTACACCACTATAAGGCTGAGCTAATAGGTTAACTGCAGGTAAGGTAAACCGCCTAACATCTGAGTCGATATATGTATATGTATATATAGTCGGTGATCCGCCTCAATAATATCACATCCGATAACATATCTCTATAATCAGTTATTCCCAAATCAAGAGTGTGGATCAAACATCAATTTATAGCTCGTACGTAAATCCGTCGTACGGCATCCCCAAATCTGGGTACGGGTCAATATCATATTTGTCATATCATTCATCGAGTATTCTCTTATCAAAATCATCATCTGGGGTACTGACCTACGTCTAGTACAATGCTAACATCATCACTATAGTTATGATTTGACTACTGATCGACAGTCTCGTATAAATCGATATCATCATCACATATCATCAATATAATTATAATCTGGCTTCCGATTGACAGCCTCTAGCAAAAACGATATCATCAGCACATATCATCTCAAGGAGTAAACAACGCCCAAGGCGGCCTATCATGAATATCTTGTCATATCATATCATATCATACCTATCTCGTATCATAATCACATGTCGATCAGTAATATATGTCACTATTCCTATTACATCATTATCCCGAAATCCGCTAAAGCATCATGACGTATCTCAAATACAAATTTTACCATATCATCGACATCATAATCTCGGATCATATATCATCGACTCATCTCAATCCCATGTCTCATCCTCAAGTCTGTATGTGAACACGTAGTCCCATACCTATGTGAACACATATGTATATAGAATCGCATAACCACATATGAAATAAGGATGTGTGCAAGTATGTATGGGTGTATATGCATGTGTAGTGCACCCACTACTCTAGGGTCTCGCGATACTAAATCATCCAACACACTAATGTCCATCCTAAACATCATTAATAATCCCAAATAACATAATTAAATTGTTAGTGTGTATACGCATCCGTATACATCACTACGAACTGCGGGGGTGCTATACGCCATCTACCCGACTTCTCCCCGTAGATATAAATCTACTCACCTTGTTTTGTATGCCGGTGCCAATGTCTCCATCTGCATCTCCAACGCCTCGGCGCCACATGGGGTACCTACAAGAATATCACATGCTAAAACACATGAAAACCATGTCGAAATCCAAAATGGTGCACGCTACGCCCATAGGTAAAAACCTGTGGCTTCGTATGCAAACGCAGCCAATGCTCACTGGTCGTTGGCGTTCAAACGCCACCCGACGGAAACGAATCATCGAATACCAAAACTATACGAAAACGAGTCGTAAATCATACGCCAACTCATGAAAATTAACCCAGATTTTACCCAAACTGAAATCAGTCAAAACTAGACATACAGGGGGTCAAATTTACATGAAATAGGGTCGTGCATGCAAAATGAGGGGGTTCTCCCCTGCTCTGGCCGCAAATTGCGGCCAGGGGGAATTTATCTGCGGCCGGGGTTTTGAGATGGGGGCTAGGGCTTTGGGTATTGGTTTCTACTAGCCTGCATACCTCACTGCCAAGTCAATTTCATTTTAGGGTTCCTCGGGTTGTAGCAGTTTCCAGAAAGGTCACAAAATCGACAAAAACGCTAATTTGCACCAAGTCGAACAATATGGTATTTTGGTGAAACCTGGGACAAATCTTAGTTAAACTGGTCATAACAACACCTAGTAAGGCTATACTAACAATCAAAACCAACAGTTAGTCAAGTCTCACTCAAATTCTCCTAAACTAGCACTAATCTTCAATATAACACTAAAGTTCAGCTGGATAACCATGATAAAGGAGTCGGGTTGCAAGATTATACCTTAAGGGGGTCCTAGGATGAAGGAGAAGGGAGGATCAAGATGAAGGAAGGGTTGTGTTGCTGCTGCGGTGCTCCTGTAGCAGCTTCAAGTTGGTGTTTTGGCTGAACTTGCAAAACTGCTGCTGCTGCAGGAATTGTTGTTTTGGTTGCTGTTGTTGTGGTTTTGGTGTTGTGGAAAAGGTTGTGGTGGTGTGGTGGTGTTGTATGTTGCTGCAGGGGTTTATGGTGTTGCTGGGCTGGTTCTGCAGCTGCTGCTGCTTGCAATTTATTTTTTTTTCTTTTGTGTTTCTGGGTGTATTGCAGCAACAGAAGTGTTGGGCTATTGCTTAATATTGTGGCTGTTGTTGTGGCTGATATGGGGTGGTGTATTGTAGCAACTATTGCTGACCTTGTGGCTGGAGTTGGGCAGGAATTAGGCTGATGCAATGATGGTGCTGCTGCGGCTGCAGATGCTGAAGCTGATGGTGTAATATTGGGGCTGAAGCTGCTGATGTATGATGGGTGTGGGGCTGATGGTGGCTGAACTGATGATGTAGGTGTTGGCTATGCTGCTAGGAGCTAGGGTGTTGCAGCTGATGCTAGTGGCTAGGGTGGCTGAAGTCAGTTATTGGGGGCTGAAAAGATGATGATGGGAGCGTGCAGGTCAGCTATGGTGCTAGGGATGGTGTAGGGCTGCTGAATATTGTTGCTGATGCAGCTGCTGATGCAAATGGGGGCTGAAGTTATGTGTTGGGCTATTGTATTGAGTGGTGTAACAGCTGCTGATGCTGCCTTAGCTAGTGTATAATGGTGTGGTGTTGTGTTATGGGGAGAGATGTGAGAGAGATAAGGAAAAAGATTTGAAATGAAAAGGGATTGTGACACAACCTATAGCCACCTCTCTCACTCTAGCCACAAATCAACACCAACCTAATCACCCTTAACCAAAACCAAAACACTAATTAACCTAATTACTTAATCAAATGGTTCAACCCACCATGGTCAACTCAACATGGTTCAACCCTAAGCCATCATGAGTCCATAACATGAAACAAGTGTGGAAAATGTTACGTGCACAATTTTTGCACAAAAGCCCAAAAATCCGGTTAGCGATCTTCAATCGCAATTAACACAAAAATAACACATACTCAACCATAAAAACTTAAAATGACATATTTCCACAAAATACCCTATCTTAGGATTTCTAAAATTTTCTCCGGAATTTTCACCATTTATCGGTATTTAATTATACCGACTATTAAAATATTCATTAAAAATTATGAAAATTCCCAAAAATAATATTTTATTTTTTTTTGAAATGTTACATAGATCCCTGGCGCTGCGGGTAGCAAAGTACCAGCCAGGGATAGCCAAGCAGGGTAGCCGCTCGGCTGCCTCTTGGTGAGGGCTTTGATCCCTGGCGCTGCTGGTAGCAAAGTACCAGCCAGGGATAGCCGAGCAGGGTAGCCACTCGGCTGCCTCTTGGTGAGGGCTTAGATCCCTGGCGCTGCGGGTAGGAAAGAACCAGCCAGGCATAGCCGAGCAGGGTAGCCGCTCGGCTGCCTTTTGGTGAGAGTTTAGATCCCTGGCGCTGCAGGTAGCAAAGTACCAGCCAAGGAGAGCTGAGCAGGATAGCCGCTCGTCTGCCTCTTGGTAAGGGTTTTGATCCCTGGCGCTGCGGGTAGCAAAGTACCAGCTAGGGATAGCCGAGCATGGTAGCCGCTCGGCTGCCTCTTGGTGAGGGCTTAGATCCCTGGCGCTGCGGGTAGCAAAGTACCAGCCAAGGATAACCGAGCAGGGTAGCCGCTCGGCTGCCTCTTAGTAAGGGCTTAGATCCCTGGCGCTGCCGGTAGCAAAGTACCAGCAAGGGATAACCGAGCAGGGTAGCCGCTCGGCTGCCTCTTGGTGAGGGCTTTGATCCCTGGCGCTGCGGGTAGCAAAGTACCGGCCAGGGATAGCCGAGCAGGGTAGCCGCTCGGCTGCCTCTTAGTGAGGGCTTAGATCTCTGGGCGAGGTAGTCTTTGAGCTGCCGTGATGAGCCCCGTCCGCACGACCCCGTCGAGGAAGGGGGTGTCGGTCATGCCTGGTAACAGGCGAGCTGACCGACATCTCCTCGGGAAGAACAGGTGCGTGAAGGGTCTCTGGGCGAGGCGCTCTGGCGACGGACCTCGGTGTTGAACTGTGGGGCGCCCAGCGGGTCGCAGAATGTATTGGCTCGGGAGATCTGCGGCCGTGGGAGGTAGCGAGGCGGTGGTCGGCAGTGCCGACGCGAGCAGAGTCTTCTCTCCCTCTGTAGGGGTCTCGGTCCCGAGATGGGGGAGCGGCGACCTGGGGATCTTGCCTTGCCGTTTGGACACGGATGAGCGCCTTCACGATGGACGTCTATCCGGTCGGCAAAGGCGTTGATGCCATTCGGTGGAGGAGGTTCGTCCGCGCCTCCGTTGAGGGGGAGGCGGTGGCTAGTGCTTGGATCGTCGTGATGATCGCTCGCCATTTGGTTGAGATCGGAAGATAAACTTTTATTTTGTGGAATCAAGGTTTTCCCACAGACGGCGCCATCTGACGCGGGTCGGATCCGCACGTCAAAATGTTACCTTCCGTTGATCTGTTGATGGCGGTGATGGACGGCTGAGATTTGATCTGGAGGCTGGCTCCTGAAGCGTGTGGATCTCAATAGGTTTGAAGCTGTTTGCGCCGAGCTACCTGCAAGGAAGTCCCGGGGTGGTTGTACCACCGAGGACCCTCCGACGGTCAAGTTAGAGAGGAAATACGAGCAGAGTAACGGCTTAGTGGAGTAAATATGGCTTACTTGGACCGTCTGATGAAGGGTTCTTTATAGCGGTGGCAGCAGGCAAGGCAGGCGCGGGAATCACGTCGGCCGTTACGTTCCCGACGTCACGCCCGCGTGATGAGCGGGATCTCCCATTAATGGCGAGACAGGCTCGTTAATGGGGATCGTGATGGGGTGGAACGCGGGATGTGGCCGGCGGATATCTCGCGCATGGCGAGATTCGCGGGATGGCGATTGCGCCTGTGAGCGGTGCCGCTGGTCGGTCGATGAGATCGAGGAAGATGACCTCGGCGGGAGAGCTCGCGGACGAGCGGGAGAGCCGAGGTATCTTGGTTTTGCTCGATCCCGGAGACGAGCTGAGAGGGTCGAGGAGGCTCGGGCCTGGGATAGCTCGGAGTAGAGCAAAGGGACAGTTGGCTCGGTTGCTGAGGTGCTCGGGGGTAAGGAGTGAGGTGCAACCTCGGAGACAGGGTTTGAGAGAAGCCCCCCACTGTAGCATACTGGTTCTCCCTCCGTGGCCCTCAGGGACGTAACTGGCTTATGCATATGACACGTCATCTGCCACGTGTCATGATCTAAGAAATTACCGTTATTGAGCATCATCAGTTTTCAACACGGCGATTTTACGAGGGCTTGAGACCAAATCCTAAAATCTATAAGGAGACTCGTTTGGTAATCAAAATGGAGCTTCCCAAACCATGATTTTAAAAAGTTTCAAAAGCTCAAAACCATATTAGTCGCGACTCCAAAGATCGTAAAGTTTCATATTATATTTTTTTAATTTCTCTTTAAACTTAAAAAATAAATAAAATTAAAAAAATACTTTATTTCATGTTCCCAAAGGACCTTAAACTTTACAAGACTTCAGCTTTATGAAACCACGATTTGCGTACATGCAAACGGTGGTTTCATTTTAATTTAGTTGTAAGCGCAGTGTGGGAAACCTTGTTGCCAAACTAGGGAAAAATAAATTGGATCATTTCAAAACATAAAAGAGGTTACAAGATGCATGCTGAACTCTTAACGGGGTTTAGTGAAATCTAATCAAAACTATTATAAATAAGAATCTATGTAAACTAAACTTAAAATGGCAGGCAGGCGCCAAATTAGGGCTTGGGTTTTTCGATTTGCGGGGGCCGCAGCATATTAGGGCTAGGGTTTCCGATGGTCGAGGCCATGGATGTAGAAGGCGACGACGGGAGAGCACGATCAGATGACGATTCGTCGTCATCGCAGCAGGCGCCGCCACCCAAAAGGATCAAGCTTTGCCATACCTCGATCGAGAATACGACAGCGACGGGCGGCGGCGGCGGCGAAGATGAATCCGATGATGTCGGAGACAGCGAATCTATGTCCGGCGTCCTAACCAGCACACAAATCGTACACGACGACGACTGCATGGAGGATGAAGAAGAAGAAGAAGAAGAAGAAGAAGTAGTTTGTCCCGAATCCCTTTATGTATGATTGTTCTTTCTTTTGGAGAAAGATATTTATTTTCTTGTTTGTCAATGTTATAGATGGAGGAAAATTTTGAGAAATTGAAAGAAGAAATGGTACGCACCTGCTCTATCTATATCCCTTACTTATTCCCAAAAATTAGATCGAGGAAAACTTCCATAAATTGACGCTACCGAATTGATAGTCTGATGAAAATCTTGAATCCATTTTTTGAAGGAGGCTAGGCTATGTGACACTAATAGGTTTAGTCAAGCATCATTACTATGCATTCATGGGGTTAGTGTATTTTAATGACATGTATGATAGGGGAATACGCTTTCAAGCATTCTCTCAGACGATTGAGCATATTTTTGCCGAGGTTCTACTCTTGCCACCAATTATGCCGTCTAAAATGGAGGAATTAGATTAGTTCTTCCTAAACTAGTTTTAGTAAATAGTAATCATAAACCATATTAGGAATTATTTAACTTTATGCATATATAAATTTTTTAAGTCTAGATTGTATATTTTCTTGCAGTACAAAGAAAAGGTTGACCCCCTTTTAGTAAAAGATAACAACAATATGTCCATCTAAACAACTAACGATCTTGCTATTATTGAAGTGTCTCTTAATAGATATATATTACATTACTGCTTTCACTCTTTTTAGTTATAGTTGAATGATTCAAATTAGTCACCCGTGTTCTAAATATCGGCCGATATTCGATATATGTAGCCGATATATCGGTTTTGGAGAAGAAACACTATGATTTTTCAAAACTACATCATTTTGCGATTTTTAAAAAATATTGACCGATATATTTAAATATCAGCGATGTATCGGAAATATCATATTTGCTGATATGTCACAATATTTTTTCATAAATTTTTTTAGCTTATTGGGTTTCAAGTAGTATTCTAACAGGTACGACCCGTCTTGGAATAACTAGAACTTGTTAAAATAAAGAAAAAAGGCATACCAAAGAAAGATTTCGTTTCCTCTGTATTTCTATTCCCTTGATCAAAGACCGCTAACCCAAAATCTATTGATCTTGCGTCTTGGAAGTGTGACGATTGACGACTTCCCTTAGATCGACGAACCTAAAACCCTAGATCAACCGTCAAGGTAGCTTTCTATCTCTCAGTGTCCCTCATGTGCAAAAATCAAAATTTTGATTTTGTTTGTCAAAATTTTTATACTAAGCCTGAGCATTATACGAAATTGATCGTGCCTCTCCCCTCACTTCCTATCCTTTTCTTTCTCTTTTTGGATATGAACATTTCTGAAATTGATGCCCAAATTCAGGGTCAGTTACAACCCTCGATTTCCCCCCCTAAGTTTTTGCTATGTGAAAAGATTAAAGTATGTTGAATTTAATTGGTAATTAGTATATTTCGAGATCACAAATGTGATATGAAATTTTTAGTAAACCAAAGGAAAAAGGTACCGATCCGTGTAGGAAATATGGAGTAAATCCTAATGAAACTTGAAATTTTGTACATTTTTTGTAAGGTGGTTAATGATGGAATAAGTCGATTTAAGAAAGTCGACTCTTTATATCAAGTTATATTTATGATATAAAAATTTGTTGCTCGATATTTAAAAAATATCACCCAATATATCACGATATCCGCTATCCGGTATGAAAATCTTTAGACCGATATGACACTGATATCGGGTATTTAGAACATTGTTAGTTACACCACAATAGAAAATATGAATGTATCTGTGTTATGATTTTAAAAAAATTGTTACACATATTTTTATCTAAAATATAATTTTAAAGGAGAGAAAATAGTGTATATTAAAAGTCCTTGGCGTCTCCATGATACAATCCTTAGCTCCGGCATTGCTTAGGAAACATGTGGTTTGTATTGCTGTTGGATGGCTACTTCAATTCCAATTACATGAGGTTTGCATATCGTTAGACAATATGTCGATCTAAACAATTAACAGTCTTACTATAAGTAGAGTGTTCCTAAATAGATATATATTGTGTTACAGCTTTTGATCTTTTTTAGTTATAATCGAATGATTCAAATTATTTGCTCCGCTGTATAAAGTATGAATTTATTTGTGTTATACAACAAATACAATAATCGAGCCTTTAACCCAAGCATATGGGGAAGGCTACATGAACCAACACGAGAATCACGCCGGGTCGTGCGCATGGATCCTTCACCTCCACTCACTCTTATCGAACAATATACTTTCATTACGGCCTTTGGCATTCATGTCTTTTCGTATCGCCTCCATCCACGTTTACTTCGGCCTCCTCTTCACCCTTTTGACTTGGCCTGAATGCATGTGTTGTGATTTTAGAAAATAAGTTGCGCATATTTTTTTTATCTAAAAAATATAATTTTTATATATCTAAAAAATATAATTTTTATAAGATAAAACATATTGTATTAAAAATCCTTGGCATCCCCATGATACAATCCTTCGCTTCGGCCCAGCCTATGAAACACATGGTTTGTATTACTGGTTGATTGCTACTTCCATTTTAATTGCATAGGGTCGCAATCTGGTTGGATTGGTATGGTTGAAGGCCTACTAACCTGACATAGGCGACCACTCAAACGAGTAATACACAAGCCTAACAAATCCCATTAAAGCAAACCGTACCCAGCCTTAAATTCCTACATGGGCTGAAATTAGGTTTATAGAGGAATTTCTTTTAAAAAAGGGAAAGAGGGCATGCAAATGGGTTTTATTCGCTGGCCCATATGACTAGAGACAAGGGGTGGGAGGTAGGATACATTAAATTATGCGACCATGGGCCCCAGCCAACCTTTTGCCTCCAGTCGCATAGGTCTGTGAATGAAACCCATCCACAGGGCCCTCTTTTGTCTTTTGAAAATTATTTGTTTAGATACAATGTTTAGTATCAACAAACTTGGTGAGGATACTACGTGCAAACTTAACACCTTTAAATTGGCATTTAAAAACAAGGTTGTGGAGTGTTTTTCGTTACCTCATTGAGGTAGGATGCACATGTGTTTCAGGCGTATACAGATTCTTCTTACACGATTGTGGGCAGGGGTTTATTGATCGTGGGGATTCTAATTTCCGGCAGCCGTGGATAAAACTGCTGTTAATTGCTCTCGCTTTGAGGCAAGGGAACCTCCGATTAACGGGTCATGCGGATCATGCGAACTCGATATGAAATATGCGTTTTGTGTGCGTGGAGTCATGTTTGAAAATGATTTTTGAGAGTGCTTGAACATATTGGGGGCCCTCACACGGGGTCCCATTGCCCGGTCAGCAGACTGGGGGTCAAGGGGGCTAGCAGCCCTCTTGCGGAGTACGGCAATTTCCCGACCCAATTTTTTTTGAATGGAAAGTGTTTCAGTGTGTTGGGAAGCGCCTGAAGAGGGAAAAGGAGAGGTGAGAGATGGCCACCCGAGTTTGGGTGACCTCCTAAAGGGGTTAGGAGCCCCTCCCGAAACAGGAAGACCCCTTTAGGGAGTCCTGAAGCGGTGGGACCCCTAAAAATAGGGGGTTCGAAGCGGTGAACCCCCTCTAGGGGGTCTGACTTCGGGAGCCCCTTCTGGGGGGTCCCGAAGTCAGGAGCTCCCTTAGGGGTCCCGAAGTCAGGAGCTCCCTTAGGGGTCCCGAAATCGGGAGCCCCTTTTGGGGAGCCCCGATAGCAAGAACCCCTTTTGGGGTTCCGAAGAGAGAAAACCCTTTTTGGGGGTTTTCAAAGGCCAAAAACCCTGATCTTCGGGGGTTTTGGGGGCTGAACACGGGTGGATCCCATGTTCAAGTTTGAGTAATATTCCCATGGATCTCATAGGAGATCCGATGCCGAAAGAATTCGTGGGGATGAGCTTTCATCTCAAAGTCATCGATTTTATGCATGTTTGATGGTGAAATCAATGGGTTCCACACGGTTCTTCATCTATGGTGCTTGCTTGGAGGGAAGCAATGGGCTTTCATCCCAAGAGATCTCATTTTCTTAGTTTTGTTGAAGACAAACAATGCCTCTCTTCTTTTTGGGTTTTAGATTGGTTTCATTTGAGTTTTGAGAAGAAAAGAGCTCTCTTTTGTGTTTTTCTAGAGGAAGAAGTGAGATGAGAGGGAAAATCACTTCAAAGGAGGTGGAGGCTGAAAATCCTACAAAGAATGGAATGAGAAGAAGTTATTATTTCTATTTTTGGCGGGGTTTAAATACCTCTTATATTTTACACTTGAGCCCTTGGGCTTTACAAATTGGTTTTTTTGCCTATTTTCCTAATATATGTACATATTTTTGCACTTTAGCCTTTGGGCTTTACAAAATTGGCTTTTTGCTCATTTCTCATACATTTATTTTTACCAAATTACTTAATAAACCTATTTATTATATTTCTTCCTTGGCATGGGGCCGGGGGCTTGGACTCGGCTTGGGCCGGGATTGTGCCCACTTGACTTGAGTTTGGGCTTGGGCCCACTTGTTTGGGGTTTGATTTTGATTTTGACGTTTTGACTTTTGATCAATGGTGTGTAATTTTTGATCCCAACAAAGGTCATACACGATACTAATTATTAAGCATGGAAATTGTTATACATAAAGCAAAAGGTTGATGTTTGAATAGAAATAATCAATTGCTAGGCATAATCAGTATAAAGTCCAAGTGATAATTTTGTAGTCGGTGTACCGGCACGAAACTAGTCAATTAGGGATCAAGGTTTTCTTTCAAGATAATTAGTATTTTAATGTACCTCATAAGAAATAAAGTATTAGAAAGTTCAGTTATATATCAAGAATACAAAATGCCTACATAGTCAACATAGGGTTGTACTGTTATATTGCGTTGCTATCTCTACTATTTTAATGCCAAGGTTCAGGGCACCTAAAATTTCTGGATTGATTACTCAGACGGAGAGAAATAAAATGAAAAACACAAAATAAAACCCATTCCAAAAATTGGGCAACCACAAATCAACATTCCGATTTACCAAGTATTAACTCCCTAAATAACTAAACACTCCATGCATGCCTACATGCTTGCAAGTTTATAGTTCAGTTAGCGAATAGATCATATCTCTCATTATTTGCTAAAATCCACCCATTAACTATTCTATTTATTTTGACTTCTCTTTTCATTATTCTCTCTCTCACACATCTAAATATTAAGGTTTTTTTGATGTTTTTAATTGAGGACTACGTTCCTAGTCTCATCAATATCATGTTAAATCAATTTGAAAATTACAAAGTCAACGGTCACACTTCTCCTTTGTATGATGTACCTACATCAAACGAATTCACTCACTGTCATTTTATTTTAGTGATTTTAGTTTTGCCATGGCTAGTTAGCAGTGACTTAAATCTCTAAATTTTTGCCAGTATCTGAAGTTGCAAGAAACATTATAATGGAATGATTTGAAATGAGTTAATTGTGGTAGTTATATTCTACATTTTAAATGTCACCGTCTTTCGGAATTTGATTACACGAAATATAGAAAATTTGATATTCATCGGGGATCTTAATTAAATCTAAATATATACACTCAATCGTCATTTGAGTTTATATATATATGCTTATTAAATTCACTCATGTGTGCACGTGCCAAATACTAGTTTGGTTAAGTTTAAGAGGTGGCCAGTGCTCGGAAATAGTGAAGATGACTGTTTAATCAACGCGACTTGAGATTCTGGAGGGTAATGTAATATCTGGAAAAAGGTTGCATAGATGCTGTTGGCCATACACAAGTTGAGTTGGCCTGGTTAGACGTTTCTTGCTATGTTTGGAATCTATACACAAGTACACAAGTAGACCAGGTGATTTATATTTTATAGTTAGTTTCAAGGACTTCTCTGTTACTGATTCCTTTTTCTTTCTTCTTTTTCAAAAAGCAAATCCGATGATGATAAATTTTCTATTAATTTTCAGGTGGAAGTAAGTGATACATCTTTATTCTGGATAAATTTAGATTGTCATCCCTAGTGAATCTTCCCTACCCTCAAATAAAAACGTACAAATTTCTACCACAAAGCAATCAAAAAATGTTGTCGCATGTTGGTAAATTATTTATTTATTCTGGTAATAGCACTCATGTCATTAAGAACATGATGATGAGTCTTTTTTGAGGGAAACAGTACCAGGTTTTGAGATTGCCTTCTTTCTTTCTCCCTTTTTTTTGCCGGGGGGGGTGGGGGTGGCGCCGGGTGGTGGTGGTGGTGTTGGTGTTGGCGTGGCGTTTCAACTTGTCTCTTATTATCATTATGTTTTTATAGTCAGTGGTATTCTTTTGGCCCCATTTCCAGAATTAGAACTTGCTTACCTTCTGTACCAAAATTGATGGGTGATAGCTTAATCTACTTTGATTTGTGCATCAATAAGTTAAAAGTTAATTTAATTTAGCATGTCTTATTTCTTTCAAGCAGAGAGGATTCAATATATTTCCACGATGAGGATTTGGCTCATCCTTTTAAAGCAGAACAAGATATTCAGTACTTGCAGTTGCTAAGAAGGTTAGTAGAATCTGTGGAGGTGGGTGCAAGTAACATTTTTGGATTCTTTTTAAGCATTATATGATAACAAGAATAGAAAATTTACTTGAAATCTTATTTCTCCCTGTTGGTCCAGATGTATGAGTGGTGTTATGAAAAATTAAACAGCAGCCCTAAAGGTGTAGCGCTTCTCGCAAATGTGACGAGTGATCTCCCTTTTATGCAGAATATGTTTTTGTGGATGCTGTGTGTGATGCTATATTTCATAAGGACCATTGTTATAAGTACGAGTGTGGCAGAATTGTCGTAATCGTTGGCTAACCTTGTGGTTGCTGCAGATTACAGACTTATATATCATCGTACGGAAGAGATTAAAAGCTGGGCCAAGATATCTGTGATCCTTTCGTCTTCTGAATCAAAGGTGTGCTTTACGTCGATATTTCTTTGATCATTTTAGCCATTATTAATTCTGCTGTTTTGCTCTATACTTCCGCTCTTATTGTTTCTTTCAAACTGTGTATGCAGAACAAATATTCCAATGATTCTTATCACATGCAAGCAGAGCTGGGTAGTTGCAACTTCACTGGTCGTGACAATGTGTATCAAGTATTTTAATTTTTTTTTATAGAATTAGTGGATATGATTGCACTTTTGAGAATTTGTGGATATGATTGCTTTATATCCTCCCTTTTCTTACTTGGTTGGTAACCTTGAACATTTATGCAGTTTTTTGTCAATTATTGGAATACCGGATCAGAGAAGGTAAAGTTCTTAGGTGCTTATATCAACTTTTTTTGAATTCGATAACCCGAAAATTTACTTGAAATTATGTCAGCCACGGCTATTGACTTGAGGCATATATATATTTCATTTTCATCATTCTGACAATCGAATTTGGTAGCAGGACGGCGATTTGCAAAAGAACGCTCGCTTCATATATTGCACAGGCTCGAAGGGCAAATGACGATCGATTAAAACATGTGTCTATATTCCCTTGCCTTATATTTGAAGTAGCTCTTCATTTTTGTTTAGCTGATTTTAATCCTTTTTATTGGGTCACAGATCTGTACCAGGGCCGACATCAAGAAGTTAAAGGTGGAAGTTGCTAGTAGGATTGGGCTCATCGAAGAAATACCAGGCATGCTTTCTTTTCTTTTTCTCTCTTTTTGTTTATGTTTGATATTAGAGAACATAGAAACCGGGTGATCTTGAAATATGTGATGTCTAGGACTGTGGACCTTCTGTTCAAACTGTGCATAATATGCTTTTGCCTAACCTTTTTTTTAAAAAAATCCTGGAAGGCCGTAACACAGTCCATCCGAGGAATCTAGAAAATTTCCTAGATCTTTGGACGAAAAATCAACTATTCATCAAACCTTTTGATTATTGGCTTTGTCCATCTTGATCTCTATTTTGCTTAAGAATATGTACACTTGTTTAATGCGAGTTTGATGCTCGTCACCCATTCATATGGGACATAAGACATAAATGGAGAGAAAAAGGAGAAAATTCTGTTATAGAACTCTAGACTCAAAGCATGGCATGCCATTCTTTCATACACATGATACTGCAATCCCAAAACAAAGTCTTCTCTTTAGACAGTGAACGAATTTGCACGGAAGGCCCATGAATTGACGACTATTAAATAGAGCAGATAAACACCAAGGGCCTTTTTGCTCCCACACATGCATAGCACTTGCATGATACTAGTAAATCTATACTAATTTTTAGTTTGCTTAACTTGTTGATTGATGCCGGTCTTTGATTTTCTCGTCTTGTTCAGATGAAGTCACATCTTTTGAACTTCCGGGTCACCACAAGTGGCCGAAAGACGAGCAAGCTCGTGTGGATGTGCTCCCTGACCTATGCACTTAGTGGTATGTAGTAGTGCAAGTAGCAAAAGATGATGTAATTATTGTGTGGAAGACTAAACACGAAATGGTTCATGTATGAGAGAAGCTGATATTATTTTGGTATACCACCTGCTTTTGCCAATTGAAATGCGGAGAACTTGGTACTAGACTTTAAAATGTATGTGTTGCCATCTTGCCTGTGGTAGTCTTTAAAAAACTACCACAGGCAAGATGTATGTGTTGCCATCTTGCCTGTGGTAGTCTTTAAAAAACTTGGTACTAGACTTTAAAAAACCTTTTGCGTTGTCTGTGTGTTTGAGTTGTTTTGGATGCATTAATTTGTTTGAGTTGTTTTGGATGCATTAATTTGTGGAGCAATAATGTGGGGATCATATCTCATTGTTGTTGGTTTAAGTTGTAATCTTATTTTTTCTCGGTCATCGTTCAGGGGAGCCAAAAAAGCAGAACGAAAGATTTGTTGTCTAAGCCCTTGTCATAGATTGCCCAATATTTTTGCTGGGTGTTCATTTCTCTTCCGAGAATCAAATTTGTTGAGAACAAAAATTTTATTCATCAATCTGCCCTTTCTCTTTTGACCCCTCTCTATGAAGTTGTGGATTTCCTTTGCCATTAAAAATTGCCGAAAGGGGACCTATATGTAAATTACGAATGCAAGCACTTGTAGACCTATAGGTAAATTATATTTTTCGGCTACATGTATTGGTTTCTTTGGACCTGTCCATTTGATGGTTTTGTTTTAATTGCAGATATTGAACATTCTGGTCCCTCAAAAAAAAAAGTTGCACAATTGTTGCAGGGTACTTTTTCTTCTTCTTCTTCTTATTATTAAAAAAATCTTTTTTGGTAAAAATACACTATGGTCTGAGCTGAGTTCAAACCTCACATCTCGCGCTCAAACACAAGAAGCTTTTACAAATGAGCTACAGGAGCGCCCATATTATGGCGAAGTATTGGGATAGATGATCGTATGAGGCCAGTTCTCATTTCTTATTTTGGGACCAAACTTTTAACCATGCAACCCGCCGTGTTTTTCATTGATCCGTACCGGTCACTTTGATCTATTTGAATTAGATATGTTATGTATAAAATTTCACAAGATTTAAAGATCTCTAACACATCCATCAAGCATACAAAAAATTCAACGACTTTCTGGTGCATGAAAAATACGACCACTTGATTGATGTGTAAGAGATCTCCAAACCTCGTGGAAATTATACTTAACCTAACTAAAACATGCAGATCAAAGTGATTGGTGCTGATTGATGAAAAATACGTTGGATGAGATGTTTGAATGTTTGATCTCAAAATAAGAAACGAGAACTAGCTTCATAGGATCGACTATATATATTTCTGAATTTGTCAACCAAAAGAGTAGTGAATGCATCCGATTCAAAACTGTTTTCCCAATCCATATAACCTATAAGAATATACTGTAAATTATCAAATATCAATATCAAAACTTAAAGAATATTTATGAATAATAGACATTAATGAAAGACGCTACATGATATCTAGGGTGAAGCAAACTTCATATCAGCCTTTTTCCATGATAATATAATAAATATTTGCAAGCGCCTCTGCAGTCTGGTGGTAAAATCTTCTTCCGGTTGAGTAGGATTTTGAGGTTTGAATCCAGCTTGCATCAGGTTATGGTCGATCATTCCCTTGAAAAAGAAAATCATATAACCAACCTAGCAAATTTCGATTGGCTTCTATTATACATATATGTGTAATAAAGATTAATGGGTCGAGTCCGGACAGGTATAAAACGAAGAGACATTAATGGGTCGGGTCTGAACAGGTATAAAATGAAGAGACACAAAACTGATTCAATTTTTAGTGAAGTAAAATTATCTTTTTGTTGATCTCTCGCTCTCTTTATATACTGAATAATTGACTGCCTCTATCTACTCTTTTGTGGCTCCTATGTGACAGAGGAGAGAGAGATAACGCGCGAAGAAATCTTGATATAATATAGATTTTGAAGTGACTCCGTAGCTTAGTGCTAAAACCTTCTTCCAATTGAATGCAAGGCTTGGGGTTCGAATCCGTCTTACATCAGGTCAGATTTGGACAAATTAATTTTTATACATATATGTATATAAAAGATTCATGGGTCGGGTCTGAAAGTACTAAATGAATGCAAATGAATCCATTCGGTATTGTATCAACTTGCTTTGATGATTAAGCTCTGACAATAATTTTTTTCATCTCTGCAGCTTTCAGGAGAACAGACAATTGAGGGATTTGACACCTGAAGATCCATTTCTTTGTGTGAGTGAGACAGAGAGAGAGAGAGAGAGAGTCATCGCGGAGCATTTGATTCTATCAAATATTTTCCTTACCTCACATATATCTCTACTTTTTTTATTTTCACCGTCACAGTCCAGACTTTAGAAAGCAATTTGGGTCCCATTTAATATAATTCGAGCAGAGTTAAAATACAAAAAAAACATTATCTGCTCTATGCTTCATCCATAGAGTGTCCATATAAGCAACTATAAAAAGATAGAAGTAAAAAAACCAACCCCACAAAGCCACATAAAATAAGGCCGAGAACAACTTGCATCATATTAAGGCGTCCAAACATTTTAAAATGGCAAATAATAATCGATTAAAACACGATGTGTCTATATTCAGTTTTCTTATTTTTGAAGCAGCTCGTCATATTGTTTAGGGGATTTTATTTCTTTTCATGAGATTACATGTCTATGTCAGGGCCGGCATCATCAAGTTAAACAAGCAAGCTGCTGGAAGGATTGGACTCGTCAAAAAAATACCAGGCATGCTTTCTTTATCTTTTTCTCCTTTTGTTTATATATGTTTGATATGAGAAAATATATAAACCAGGTGATCTCGAAATACGTCATGTTTAGAACTATGCACCTTCTGTTATCGGATTCGGGTATTCGAAGAAGATATATAGACCCGAACCCGTTTAACAGGCACGCTCGTGTAGTCTCTCTACCTCAACTCCCAATAAGTCTCAAAGGCAACTCCGATCTGAGTCGAAAAAGTTGCGAGAGAAAGCTCAGATCGAGAGCTCTAATGGCGAATCGCCGCCATTGATGGCGGCGCTCCTCCGCCTCTCCTCTCCCCTCCTCCTCCTCCTATTCTTCTCCCTCCATCGTCCGATCGCATCTCTCGCCGGATCCGGCGGGGGAGATGAAGCCACAGCGGAGGAGTTCGCCGAAGAGCTTCTGTTGAGGCCTCTGCCTGATCGAAATCTGCTCGCTCATTTCCACTTCGAGAGCTCTGCTCCCTCAATATCCAATGGCAGACACCATCATCTCTTCCCTAAATCGATCTCACAGCTGGTAACCAACTTGATCTCTCAATCTCCCTCTATTTTTAATATATATAGTTTAGGGTTTAATCGAGTTTGATTAGAGTTCTAGGGATAAAAAACGGTTGTCTAGGGTTTAACCTTAAGTTTATGATATGGATTTGAGTATTAGATAAAAAAACCCTGGTTCCTAATTAATTGGAAGAGTGAGCATCAGCAAAGGAATATTTTGAGCTTTTGACTCTAATTTAAGATTAGAAATTTAAGATTTAGACGTTTTCTTTTGGTTCCATGATGAGTTGTGTTAAAGAAAAAGAAGTGGAGTGATCACACTACTTGTCATGAAATCTTCTTACCACTTCCCTTTTCGAGACCTAGGTTAAAATCTCCTCATATTTCAACTTCTTAGGGTAAATTTTACTAAACCGGTAAGCCTTGATGAATTTTCACATTTTTCTGATAAAGTCATAAAACCATTCAACTTATAAGACTACTGAACTTTATAATTGTCAGAGGTGACATGCATTCCTTCTTTAACGATGTTATCTTTACAACTTTAAAATTCAATGACTTTATTCCAAAAAACAGTGGAAGTTTATGGAGATTTAGGAAAGTGTCCCCTTTGCCTTTCATCTTTGCCTAAGAAATGGTATTTACTTTGTCAATTTTCAATAGAAAAGCTTAATATATCTATATTTTAATATTAATTTCGCATTATCCTCTAGCAATCAATATTTCGATGTCCTTTCCCATCAAACTATACTCTAATATATGATCGAAGCAAATAAATAACCCAAGATGTAATGAGTAAGAGCTTGTGAGACGAAGATGTATCCCAAAAGTGCTCAATAAGTCTACTAATTTAAACATATAAAAGTAAAATTGAAGATATATTTGAAAAGCGTCCCATATGTGCCGGTGTTCAATCCAATGCATATCAGTGTTTGAGACGGGATTGACACTAACAACTCAGCATAGTGCTGTTCCTGATCACAGATGGAGAATTCATGTCGCATGAAGGTTCTGTTCATGCATCATGTGGTTGAAATTTGGCATAGAACATAAGTAGATCACTTGCAAAAGACCTTCAAACCACATCATTCCTCATCCAGATACATCTCCAAGCACATAGATCATGATGTAGAATCTGTTTCAATAATTCGCTGCGATTAGTTCTACATAGAAAGTTTCATATGCTGCCAGCGCATATCTTGTTTTCTCTGCGTGTGTATAATTCAGTTATAACTATTAACTAATAACTGGGTTATATAGAATATTGTTTTTGTTCATGTAGTTAAAAGTTGTGGGCATCATGTTTCAATTATTCGCTGTATCATGTGGTTGAAATTTGGCATAGAACATAAGTAGATCACATGCAAAAGACCTTCAAACCACATCATTCGTCATCCAGATACATCTCCAAGCACATAGATCATGATGTAGAATCTGTCTCAATAATTCGCTGCGATAAGTTCTACATAGAAAGTTTCATATGCTGCCAGCGCATATCTAGTTTTCTCTGCATGTGTATAATTCAGTTATAACTATTAACTAATAACTGGGTTATATAGAATATTGTTTTTGTTCATGTAGTTAAAGTTGAGGGCTGTCCGTTAATTTGAAGACTAAGCTGTTCTTATGACCATTCTAATGGGTGTAAAATTAGTGGACATATCAATTTTCAATAGCAAATTTAGCAGCGACAAGTTTAGTTTTTATATTCTCTTCTCCCAAGCCTTTTTCTCTCTCTATTGTGTGTTAACAATTCAATATTTCAAACCAGGTCCAGAAATTCCATATTAGGGAACTGGAATTGTCTTTCACACAAGGTCGCTGGAACTATGAAAGCTGGGGTGGTTCTGATCCCCTGTCCAGCACCAATGCCAAGTCCCCTGGTGTTGAACTGTGGGCGCATTTTGACCTCCCAACCGATGAGATTGATGCAACCTGGAAAAGTCTTACTCATGCTCTCTCAGGTCTATTCTGTGCTTCAATAAACTTTCTCGAGTCTTCAACTGCCTATTCTTCTCCTGATTGGGGATTCTTTGTAAATTCAAGCAACCTAAGATATGGCGCGTTGCCCCGTGAAGCTGTTTGTACAGAGAATCTAACTCCGTGGTTAAAGCTTCTGCCTTGTCGAGACAAAGCTGGCCTGGCTTCTCTTTTGGACCGACCTTCAATATATAGAGGATTTTATCATTCCCAAAGATTGAGATTGATCTCAACTGAACTGACTGGTATACTTCTGAAACAGAGTTTAACTCTTGTTCTGCAACCTAATGTTGGATGGAATAGCCTAGTCTCTTCTAGCGAGGGGGCCTTTCAGCCAAGTTGGTCCATTATTTCAGTGTTCAAAAAGAAGGTACCTGGACAATGCTCTCTTGCTAAATCTAGCAGAATTTTCTTAGAACTGGATAGGGGTCTAGTTGCCGAACTAGAGAAACTGGGATCTGGAGACTCTTCAACTAATATTTTTTTTGAGTTGTTATCTACTCCAGACAAAGTGATAAAGGAATTCAATGCAATGCAAGGTCAAAGTACTTCTACTCTCTACGAGTTCAGAATTGCCAACGCCAATCAATATGAGCCTATTAATGTAGGAATCACATGGAAGCTTCCTTTAACATGGTCTTCTTTTCAAGCACCTTTTTGTGCAAACAGGTTTTTAATGGGAAGCGGCAATGAGAGAGGCTCCATTGCTATCTCGTTGCAATCTAGTCAGTCATATGCATCGCATTTTGAAACTTCTAATGAGTGTACAGTGAAAGTTGTGGTTTTCCAAATTGTTCCCTGGTATGTTAAGGTCTGCTATCACACGCTACAAATATTTATAGATGGAAATGTTCAGATTGTTTCGGAGGTTGTTGAAAAAATACGAGTATCCCCTTCAGAAGACAAGGTGTCACCTGGGACATTGGAGATGATGCTTAGATTTCCTTGTAGCATGCAATCGGCTGCCTTGATTCTAGATTTTGACAAGGTTTGTCTCTAGCCCGTACTAATTTTCCTTTTTGACGAACAAGATCCTCATGTCACTAACTGTTTGCTTTCGGAATCTTGTCTGATAAAATACTTAACTATTAGCTTTTAAATGCTAATTGTGTTGCGTGAGAAATATGGGCAATGAGATAAATGTAAATTTTGAACCCAACAGTTAAATCTCCTCGAGCACACAAATATAAATTTTGTAGCAGAAATATATTTCATTATATCTTAGAGTCCAGTGATTTGCAGACATTTCTGGAATTTCATGGCATTACACATAATTCTTATGGAAGTCTATCACCGCTGCAGGGATTCTTGCACATAGACGAATATCCTCCAGATGCTAATCAGGGGTTTGACATTCCATCAGCTTTAATTAGCTTTCCTGATTTCTATTCAGGCAGAAATTATCTTATAGATGATTCCTTGAGCCAGTCACCTCTGCTACTTGATTTTAAGGTATCTTCTTTTCATATTCATCCGAGTTGACTGATGTTGATTCCAATTATATTTTCTTGTTTGATTGATTATCCTTGTTTATTATTTTTCTCTTGATGATTTGTAGGAAAACCATATTGTCCAGTCATATACAGAAGTTTTGCTAGTGCCATTGACAACTCCAGATTTTAGCATGCCATATAATGTCATTACATTTACATGCACTGTTCTAGCATTATATTTTGGATCATTGCTGAATGTTTTGCGAAGAAGAGTCGGCGAAGAGGAGAGGTTATTAAAATCCCAAGGTATTTCTCTTGGCTATTAATTTATTTTTATGCCTTTTGAGATAATTCCTCTAGGGATCATTTGTTTATTTAGGGTACGTTTCGGTGTATCGGATTAAAATCTGCCAAAATCCGGGTATAATTTGGGACATGAATATCACAAAATGCACCTATGTTCCTTCAAATTATAAATCCGTCGCATTTTCTTGCCAAATACATGGTTGGATAGTTTAAGATAGAATTTTCATTTTCCAATTATGTTAAAGATATTGGGAAGTGAACAAAATAAAATATATCGTCTGGATGTTTGGATTAGAAAAAGATGAGAGAAAAAGTGATTGATGATGAAAGCTCAAGTTTCAAGAAAAAAACAAGCATGCAATCTTTGGAATAGAAAAGTTTGCGCTGAGTTAATTTTTTCTAATCTGGAGGAATGAGCCCTGGAGGCGTTAATTTTTTTCCCCTACGGAATTACACATAAAAAAAACACATCCAAACAAACCATTCCCCAGATTGGTTAATCCGAAGTAAAAATGGAATATAGGCTTTTAGTCCGGAGGAAAGATTGCATCTAAATATGCCCTTATTGTCAGATGTTGGAAAATTTAGATAGAGAATAATCATGAATTTGCAAATCCTATTATTATTGTCTCTCATTTGATGTCATATCTGTGCATTATAATTCCTATTACTTGGCTGGGTACCTAAACCTTTTCGGATTCCGAATAAGGTGGCTTGATGTTGGCATTCAATGTTCAAATCCTGGAATTTTGAAGTTCACACAATTTCATTTAATAATAGATAACTTGCTTGAAGGGAGAACCATCCATGGTCCTGCCTGGACTGCTTTTTACTACAATTCATATAATGTGACTGTCTTATTTAGCTGTGGAAGTAATCACCATATAACCATCCAAGGAGACTAGAGCTTGGTTTAAGAATTTAATTATTGATGAGTGAATTCACTTAAATATCAGTATGAAATGAGCATAAATTGCACCTAGTTTTGCTTTGTCTGTTCATCCATTTCAAATTTTAAAATCAATTATTGACCCACTTAGTACTTTCTCCTATCTATGCAGCACCACATATTTTCTCTTGGCTCTAAATAAGTATATGTGGTATGAATACTTCTTGGCACAACGTGCATATAATATGTGACTACTGCGACACTATCTTCGATAGAAATATACATCATCAATTAGCAAGCCCCCCCCTTCAAAGTGCAGAAAAGAAGTCTAAAGTGAAGAAAAATCATATTATTTTAAAAGTTTATTGTTATAGATTTTGAAGTTGTAATATGTCATATTTATGAACCCCATTTATAAAATATATGAAGGATCAGCTTGCAAATACTTGAAATGTACAAAAATCCTAATTTTTTTAATTCAGATTTTCAACATTTTGCATGCATATGGCGAAATTTTTGGAAATATAAAAAATTCTACTTTCTTTCATTGTTTTCAATATTTTGCGCGTTATGGCTCTAGAAAATCATGAAAATTTTAAAAACAGAATATTTTTTGTTTTCTTTGATTTTTCAATATTTTTCATGATATAGCATATACGAAAATCTGTATATTCTTCATTTCTTTCAATATTATGCATGCAATATACGAAAATCATCAAATTTCAAACTCCCAAAGTTTTTTGTTTTCTTCCTTTTTGTTTTCTTCTATCAATCGCAAATTAACAAAAATCTGAAATTATTTTTATTCTTCAAATTTACAATATTTTACACGCTGCCACATAAAAATTGTTTAATTTCAAAAATCTCAAAATTTCTGTTTTCTTCGGTTTTCAGTATTTTGCTTGCTATATAGCATGCGAAAATCACGAAATTTTCAAAAATCTCAAAATTTTTAACTTTCTTGGCCATAGCACAAAAATCGCGATATTTTTAAAAATCCTAAATTTTTTGTTTCCTTCAAATTTCAATATTTTGCATGCAAGCATATGAAAATTGCGAATTATTTAAGAATTCAAATTTTTTCTATTTTCTACAAATTTTCAATATTTAATATTCTATACCACATGAAGGCGATTTTTTCAAAAATATCAAATTTTTTTATTTCCTTCCGTTTCTCAATATTTTGCGTTTTATGGCTCATGAAAATAACTAAATTTTAAAAATCTCAAAAAAATTGTTTTCTTCGGTTTTAATAGTTTTTATGATATATATATATATATATATATATAACACATGAAAATCATGAAATTTTCAAAAAGTCAATTTCTGTTATCTTGGGTATTTTATTATTTTGCTTTCTATATCGAGCATGAAAGTCACAATATTTTTAAAAAACTCCAAAAAATCGTTTTCTTCGATTTTTCTACATTTTGCTTGCAACAAAAAAAATCACAAAATTTTCAATTTCTCAAATTTTGTCTTTTTCGCTTTTGCAATATTTTGCATGATATAGCACATGAACAAAGTTGGCAAAAATCTCAAAATAAAAATTTGTCTTTCTTTTTTATTATTATTTTGCATATAAATTTCAAAATCGCGGAATTTTCTTTTCCCCCCCGGTTTTCAAATAGTTTACGTACTCATATGTTTACAGAACTTTTGATAACAAGGCCCCCGATTCCTACTAAGAACGAACAAAACAAAAAATCCGTTCTAAGTGACTAAGATTTCATGTGGCTAGAAATCCCTGGCAACATATGAAAATCATGAAATTTTTAAAAAGCCCGAAGTTTTTTGTTTTCTTCAAATTCTCAATATTTTGCACGTATGTAGCGAATGAAAATCTTTACTTTCAAAATTTTGCTTATTAAATAGCATATGAATATCATAAAATCTTCAAAATTTTAAAGATTTTTTTAACTTCGGGGTTTCAATATTTTTGTTTGCATACAAAAACCGCGAAATTCTCAGTACTCTTAATATTTGTTTTCAACCATTTTCTATATTTTACACGCTATAATGTAAGAAAATCGTAAAATTTTCAGAATTTTAAATTATCTGTTTTCTTTCGTTTCTCCAATATTATGCATGATATAATGTAAGAAAGTCGCGAAAATTTCAAAATTCTCTAATTTTCTGTTTCCTTCAAAATTTTAATATTTTATATGCGCATACGGAAATAGCAAGATTTTCAATAAATGTCAATTTTTCGTTTTATTTGGCTTTTCTATATTTCTTTGCAATACCCACTGATTTTCCATTTTTTAATATTTTGTATCCTATGGCACACAAAGTTCATGGGATTTTTCAATATTTTTCTAGTAAAACCTAAATAATGAGAGAAAAATAGAAAGATTTTAAAGAATGAGCCGATCGGAATTTTCTACCCTGTAGGCCTTCTATATAGGATAGAAGAGTGATATATAGTGAGTTGGGAGCCCATAAATAAATTTTCATGACCTAAATGCAATAAGGAAATTAAATAGAAGTTAGATAACTATCTATTTATCTATATAATATCTATGAAAGCTATATGACAGAATATTCCTTGTAATATTCTCACACATAGCTTGAAATTTATTAAGAAAATTAGTTATCTAGTCCCTATTTAAGTGTCTTAAAACATTTTGATATGGAAATTTTTTTGTTGGTTCCCTACTTAATATTTATCACTCTTTTATCCCATTCAGCTAGACATATGGTGGAAAATTCTGATCGGCCATTTTCTTTAAAATCTTTCTATTTCTTTTTCTCATTACCAAGGTTCTACCAAAAAAATATCGAAAAATTTCATGATTTTTTGTTCTATAACATGTAAAATGCTAAAAGAAAAATGTAAAGAGTTTAAATTTCGCGGCTTTCGTTTGGTATTGCAAAATCCTATTGAAAATTTTGACTATTTAAAAAAATTTGTTATTTGCATGTTAAAAGAAAAAATTTGTTATTTGCATGTAAAATATTAAAATTTCGAAGTTAACATAAAATTTGATATTTTAAAAATTTCATGATTTTTGTGTGCTATAGCATTATAATATTAAAAGAAGGAAAATAGTTTTTTTTAGATTTTTGAAAATTTTGCAATTTTTTGTGCTATATGCAGAATATTAAAAAATTGAAGAAAATTGATTTTTTTTGTTGAGATTTTTGCATTCCGCGGTTCTCGTGTGCTATAACAAGCAAATTTTTGAAAAACCAATGATTTTTTATTGAGATTTTTAAAAATATTGAAGTTTATGCAAGTAATCCTTTATATATTTTATATATGAAGTTTATAAATACGAGATTTTACAACTTACAAATCATATAACAATTAACTTAATTTAATATGATTTTTCTTTACTTTGGGCTACAAACCTACGCATTGCACATGGACCTTACTAGTTTTAACACAAAAGTCCAAGCTAGATGAAGGGATATTCTCTCATATGGCTTTATATAGATTAGATAGATAGATAACATGCATAATACTGAATAAAGGAAGAAAATAGAAAATTGTGAGAGTTTTGAAAATTTTATGATTTTCGTGTTTTATATATATCATGGAAATATTAAAAAATCGAAGTGAATAGAAAATATTTTAATTTTGAGATTTTCATGATTTTCTTGTGCTATATTAAACAATATATTGAAAACTGAATAAAACAGGAATTTTTGTGAGCTATATATCATGGAAAATATTAAAAAATCAAAATGGACAAAAATATTTTATAATTTTTTGTGCTATAACAATCAAAATATTGGAAAATCGAAAAAAACAATTTTTTTTTTGAGAATTTTCATATTTCATCATATTCGTGTGCTATAGCGTGCAAAATATTGAAAATTTGAATAAAAACAAAAAAAAATTGGGATTTTTTTACATTCCGCGACTCGTGTGCTATAACAAGCATAATTTTGAAAAATCAATGAAAAAAGAACTTTGAGTTTTTAAAAATTTTCGTGATTCTCGTACGCTATAGCAAAGAAATATTGAAAAACTAAAGAAAAACACTGAAGTATTTGCAAGTAATTCTTTATATATTTTATATGTGAAGTTTATAAATATGAGATATTACAACTTATAAATTGTATAACTATTAACTTTTAATTCAATGTGATTTTTCTTGACCCCGGACTTCAAATCTGCTCATTGCGCAGGGCCTTTGCTAGTTTTAACACTAAAGTCCAAGCTAGATGAGGGAATATTCCAAGGAATGTTCTCTTATATAGCTTTATATAGATTAGATAGATAGATAGCATGCATAATACTGAATAAATGAAGAAAAAAGAAATTGTGAGAATTTTGATATATATCATGGAAATATTAAAAAATTGAAGTGAACAGTAAATATTTTTCCTTTTAGATTTTCATTAAAAAATTGAAGTGAACAGTAAAAAATTGAAGTGAACAGTAAGTATTTTTCCTTTTAGATTTCTCACAATATAGCAAGCCAAATATTGGAAAATCGGATAAAACAGAAATTTTTGTGATTTTCGTGTGCTATCATGGAAAATATTAAAAAATCAAAATGGACAAAAAAATATTTTATATTTGAAAATTTCATAATTTTTTATGCACAGTGTTGGAATAGTTTAGAATACATTGTTATTAGGGTACATTGTACTATGATGGTCGGGTATCAAGTAATTGTAATCTCAATATAAATTGACCATTGGTCACATAATAAAGTATCTAATTTTTTTTCTCTTTTATCATTTTATTTGGTATCAGAGCAGGTCTCTTAAACCCTAACCTTAATCCTAAAAAAAGACCTGCCGCCGCCTCATCTCCCTCCCTCGCCAGATTGCCGCCCTCGCCCCGATCGTTGCCCTCGCCTCGATCGCCCCGTGCCTCGCCTCGATCCAGATCGTGCCTCGCCTCCACCCCCCCGACCCTGCCGATGCATCCAGATCGCTACGCCATGCTGGATTCCTCTGTCCTCGTCTTGCTGGATCTTTCCGCGAACTTGAAATCTCATGATGAACTGATCTTAAGATGAGTATTTTTCTCGTGCTCTTTATGTGCTAGATCTGTACTTTCTATTGCTTGCTTTCTTTGCGTGTGACGTTTAATATGACGGACAACAAAATTGATCCTCTTGTTTCCAATTACAAAACAGATCTCCGTCTAACTACCTTGACTCTTTCTGGCTCTAATATTTTTTGAAATATGCGTATGCCATTTAACGAGCCCTCAAATGCAAGGGTCTTCATCACCATCTCTTTTAGGAAGCTCCACCGACCTCTGATGGGCAGTATTCATCTTGGTTTCAAAATGACAACAAAGTTTGCACTTGGCTTATAAACTCTATGGAGTCCAGCTGTTATCGGGCTATTATATATCTCCCTACCGCAAAGGAGATGTGGTTCCATCTCAAATATCTTCATTCGTCAGAAGATAGCCTTCAGCGACTCTATGATATCTTCAATGAACTCACTACCGCTACTCCAGATGATGATCTACATGCCTTTGGGGCCCGGTTTCGGAGGCTTCTAGAAGAATGGAACATGTATCAACCTATCTCCTCCGATCCATCTGTTACTCAGAGTCGGCGTGAGGCTCTTATTAGGACTCGGCCTCACTTGGATGGAGTTCGTTTCTTTCTCTCTCAAGACAGGATGCCTACCCAGAATAATATTCTTGATGCTACTTATCGTGTCCCTCCATCAGACGCTTCTACTGTGGAGGCTCTATCTTCTACCCTTGTTGCTCGGGGTTGTGGCTGAGGATTTCCCTTGGTTATGGCTGTGCTCCATTGGTACTCGGGATCACGGTCGTGGCCGTGATTCCCTTTCTTGCTCTCATTGTGGTCGTACCAACCAAACAGATCAATTTTGCTGGAAAAAACATGGCTATCCACATCAGACTCCTACCGCCCGACGAGTGCGGCTCTTCCATTCACAGTGACCCAACCGCTAGCATCATCCTTACAGATCTCTTCTGAAGACTTACAACGCCTGCAACGTATTTTCTCTTGTATCTCTACTGTCAACTTAACTGCGTCGGGTATATATCTACCATCTCAGTCAAGCTCTTGGGTTCTTGACTCCGGAGCTTCAGACCACATGACTCATACTGTTTCTAACTCTGTGTTTTCCACCTCGCATAAATTCATTTCCAGTGCCAATGGAGATGTCATTCCCGTTTATGGTTGTACCAATATTGATGTGAAATCTTCCTTACCGCTTAAAAATGTTCTAGTTCTTTCACTTCGTACAAACCTTTATTTGTTTGCCGTCTTATCAATGATATCAACTGTTCAATAATTTTCTCATTTAATTACTTTGTGATCCAGGACAACCAGACAAAGGAGCGGATTGGTGGGGGTAAAGAAGTTAATGGCCAGTACTACTTAGATGTGCCACATTCCTCATTTGTTGTTTCTACCATTTGCTGGCATCAACGTCTTGGGCATCCACCTTTTTCTATACTTCGTACCATGTTATCCGATTTCTCTTTATCGGACTTTTCATGCGAGTCATGTATTTTGGGGAAACATTTTCCTTCATCCTTTTTTAGTTAATAAACGTAGTTCTTCGATATTTGAGTTGGTCTATTCTGACATGTGGGGGTCCTTACAAGCATACTAGCATATTCGGCTACAAATATTCATTTTTATTGATGATCATTTTAGAATACATGGCTGTTTTTTTACGCCATTGATCTGAATTACTATTTAAAACATTAATCAGTTTAATGCGTCTATTAAAACTTTAAGAACCGATAATGCAAAAGAATACATGATTAGTATTTTTCAAACTCTTTACCAATCCCGTAGGATTATTTATCAAAATTCTTGCTCATACACAACAAAATAACATTGCTGAAAGAAAAAACTGCTACTTGCTTGACGTTGCTCGTTCTATTATACTTAAAATGCATGTCCCAAAATGCCTTTTGAATTTTTCCTTACTGCATGTTTTTTGATTAATTGCTTGCCTTCCATGATTCTTCAAACCCAAACACCGTTCTCTATTTTATTTGCCGATCAAGATCTTTTTTCCTTCTAAAGTATTTGGGTGTGTTTGCTACGTTCATAATCATCGATTAACTCGCGACAAATTGGATCCTAGGGCTGTCAAGCATATATTTGTTGGTTATTTTAGGACTCAAAAAGGTTGTATTTGCATACTTCCTTCTATATCCACTGTCGTAATCTCGTGATATTTTTCTTGAGGATCAGCTCTTTTACCCCAGCGGAAAGTCCTTGTCATGTCCCACCACCACTTCTTATACCTTCAGCTGACCAACCAATTCAAACAGAATTAACTACTGTCGAAATTCCTCATCCTCATCCTCCGGTTACGCGTTTCTATAGTCGTCAACCGAGTGCAGTGATAAATTCAACAGCAGATACTGATGATCCTTCATGTATATAGCCGGAAGCTGACGACCCTTCACCTCTCTTTCCTTCTGATGGTTTTTCCCACGACTTACCAATTGCTCTTCGCAAAGGTAAACAAACATGCATTACTTCTCATCTTCTTCATTTATTCGTATCGTCTTACTCCAGCTCAATGTCTGTTTGTCTTTTCCTTGTCTTTTGTTTCCCTTCCTAACTCTGTTCAGGAACCTATGAGTCATCCATGTTGGCATATGGCCATGATGGAAGAGTTGCAGGCACTGAGATCTAATCTCACTTGGGATCTAGTTAGCCTCTCTTCACAGAAAAAGGTGATTGGTTGCCGGTGGATCTTTGCTATTAAACATAATCCTGATGGCAGTGTATCTTGTTTGAAGGCCCGTCTTGTTGTCAAAGCTTATATTCAGCAATACGGTGTCGACTATGCTGAGATTTTCTCCAGTGGTCACCCACTACTGTTCGTGTCTTGATCTCTCTTACGATTATCCGTGATTGGCCTCTACATCAGCTAGACGTCAAGAATACTTTTCTCAATGGTGATCTTTCTGAGACGGATTATATGCAACAGCCTCCTGGTTTTGAACGTGAGGGGTAGTCTCTCGTACGGTTTCTTAAAAAATCTATGAGTTAAAACAATCTCCTCGGGCATGGTTCGATAAATTCAGCATGGTCCTAAAAAAGATAAATTTCATAAAAAACTCGGCAGATCCATCTCTGTTTATACATAGATGGAAAGAAGGAATGGTTTTCCTCCTTGTTTATGTTGATGACATAATCATCACTGGAGATGATTCCGAGGGTATATCTAAGGTCAAAAACTCATTTGGCCTCACATTCACACCAAAAATCTTAGTCCTCTACGATACTTTCTTGGTATAGAGGTATCTCGAAATAAGAGATCATTATTTCTCTCATAGCGGAAGTATACTCTCGATCTTCTTAAAGAAACTGGATTTCGTGGCTGCCGCACTGTTGGAACTCCCATGGATACAACAGTAAAGCCCTCTCGCGTTAGCTCACCTAATGACAAACCACTTTCCGATCCAGCTTGGTATCGACAGTTAGTTGTGAAGCCGATCTATCTCACGGTTACTCGCCCAGACATATTCTTTGCAGTCAGCACAGTGGGCTAGTTTATACATGCGCCCTTAGTTTTGTTGAATATAGTGCCCGCAAGGCAATTATTGTAATTGCAAGAAGGCAATTACTGTAATTAAAGGAGGATCTATACGGTAAGAACAATTTTGCTCGAGATGATAGTATGCTAGCTGGTTTGTCTTAATCTTTCATGTGTATATGTTTTACTCGTTATCACGTATCGCTAATACATGATAATAAAGCTCATAGGATCTTTGCTTGACTACCAGGATTATGATAGGAATCATACTAGTGGGGCCTGGGTAGTCCATAAGCACATCGTTAAATGTCCTTAGTCGTAGGAGTATCGAAACTCGGCATCCGTACTCCAGTTTAGAGTAGTGTATACGTTTCTTGACCCCGATCGTGATGATGGTTGATCCCATAGCCATTGGTGTTTGACACCGAAGATTGTATATAGGTGCTCATTGAGAATGAGTTACACCGGACACTCACCAAGAACTCCTAAATGGTATTATACTTATTGTCAGATAACAATTCTCTGATGACGATAGTACAAGGTAGTCCATTGACCTAAAATCGCTATAGTGTCTTGTGTGTTCCCACTATACTTTGATTACTGCCTTATCACGATTTTAAAGACGTGCAAACAGGTTTTAGTTAGGTATAGTCCCGAACATGGTGGCAGTAAGCGGTCAAAGGGATTCGTCTCTCCCGGTATAGGGAGTCGATATCGTGCTATGCAGGACATGACTATAACCAAAATTCTGTGGCCACGACAGTGGAGATAAACTGATAAGTGTTATCAGTTGTATCTCTGGTGGTTGAGTTCTCTGTCAGCATAACTTATCGGGTTATTGGGGGTCTGACAGATTCTACCTCCCAGCCCAAGTGTGTGGTACTGTCACGCCCCGCTTCCCAGAGTACGCTAAGGTAGGCACGTGACATAACCAACCATGCTACCTGTGGATAGGAATTATCCTTCCACAGTCACATTACGGTTGTAGAGATATCAAGAACAACAATAAAACTATCTAGCACATGTCCATAAGTCAAAATAAAACGAGTCAAGAATAAATAATGCGGAAGCAAGAGATCCAATACAAGAATAACTGGAATGTATGTTCCATAATGCGGGCTCACATCAGGAAATAAATACTGAAAAGTAAAAGAACTAACTACTAATGAGTCCTCACTGCTCAGCCTGCTGGCTGAAGTACTCCTGCTCGGACTGCAGCAAAGGTACGGAATCTGGGCCATGCAAAACCCAGACGTTAGCGCGTCATAACATCAAGCAATAATATGTAAACAAGATAGCAAGACATGCAAGTATAATCATAAATGGGAAAGCAGGTGTAACAGCAATATAAATCAGGGCAGTGAAGGATAGTGTGCAGTGAGTAAACTGAACTGGTCTTTGGGTTAACTACTCTCAAGTCTTTGAAATCAATTTGATGAATCATCGATATAACTCAATAGTATCCCGTGCGTGCCCGGGATCACGGTCTATGACTCTCGGGCTGAACCCGAGACGTGCCGCAAGGCAGTACAAGATGGTAGGTAATGACGAGTGATGTCCATACCATCACTCCGGGGCTGGCCTAGCCCGTAAGACTGATCAGAACATGTATAGAACTGTCGAGTTACAAGTCAGGTTTCATCATTGATTTCCTCATACCCTCAAGTCAAAAGTGTTCAAGTCAGGTATTAAATGATCTAAAGTTAATGCCAACACAGGATCAAGCAGGTACAGGTTTGTCTGGATAGACAACAGGAACAGTCCGTAAGGACAACAGGTCAGGTTTGTTGGCATTAGACACAAGATCAGGTAACAGGTAAAGCCATGGTACATCAGGTCAAGTCAAGTAATGTATATAGGTGTCAAGTCATGTCAAGAGTTGTACGGTACCATGTCGGGTCAAGTAATAGGTGTAGCAAGTCATGTCAGGGTGTACAAGATATCATGTGGGTGCTCATAATCAAACTAGCATAATCATGGGTATACAGAACAAGCATGTGTACTAATAGAATCAACAAACTGGAACTTGTAACGTGAAATGTAATCAGGTACAGATTAAGGTATGTAGATGCACAGTTATCAGTTTGGGTTTAATGGATAGTTTCAACATTACATGAATACAGTATAATAAATTTGGATGTTAAAATCATGTTAATATGTACTAAATAATCTAGAGATGCAATGATATATAAAATACGTTCAATGGATGCAACCGGGTAATCGGGGTAGAAACTATTTAAAAGTGCTATGGGTTATACAGTTAATTAGTAAGTAGTTTAACCACGAATGTGGGTACACAATATTGTACTCTAACATGCAATAAGTTATAGTTCAAGATCCAAAACTAATTTGACATACGGGACATCGAAAAGGAAAAATGGAACAGGCAGTGCTATAAGTAATCTACAGTTTTATTGTGCAGTTTAATAGATATAAAATTATTATAGATAGCATGTAGCAAGTTTTCACTTGCCTCGATGGATCGCGAAGCGGTAAACGGAACGTCACGTGTCGGCGGGAAAAGTCGTGACGCGCGCACGGTACACGGAATGAGTCCAAACAACGAACAGTGGGATCACACGGGTCAGAGGTCCTCGCTGGGTCGTCGGGATCGTCGACGTCGCAGCCAAATCCGGCGATCTAAACAGAACAGAGAATTCTTAAGAAAGGTAAAGGAAGAAAGAAAGAAAGGAAGAAAAGAAAGCAAGCGGGAGGAGGGATGAATGCCTTACTGGGTTGCAGAGGGGTGACGGCGTCGACGGTGAGGATCGACGGAGCTCCGGTGATGGGGTTGGCTGTGAAAGTTCGGTTAGGGTTTGGTTGCTGGGTTGCTGATGGAGGGTATGCGCAGGGTATTGGTGAGGTGATGATGTGGAGGAGAGGGAGGAAATGAAACGGTGATGATGGTGGGTGTGAGGCTGGAGTCGGCGGCGACCTGCGACGTTGGGTTCCAAGGGTTTTGTGGGTGTGTGCAGACGCAGTGGCTCGGGAAGAAGAGAAGAAGAATAAGATGGAGAGGAGGATGACGAGGGGATGCAGAGGGTGTCGACGAGGGTAGAGGAGATAGGGTTAGGGTTGATGGAGGCAACGAGGGTTATGGGTTGAAGGAGGAGAGAAGCTGCTGTTAAAAAAAAGAAGAAATATATAATGGCAAAGAAGGGAGGTGAGTGTAGCGGGGAGGTGGTGACGCGATCCGAGAAGCGCACAGTAATCGTGAGAGGAGAGAGAAAGAGAAGAGAGAGAGGGCTGCGGCGGAGGAGAGAGAAAGAAGAAGGGAAAGAAGAGGGGGATCAGTGGGGCCCAGCGACATAAAAGAGATTCTGATTGGTGGGTGAAGAAATAAAAGAGAGAAGAGAGCTGCGGTGGGGAAAATTGAAAAATTTTATAAAAGATTTTAAAACTATAAATATTTACTCGGTTCCCAATTCAACAACCGAAAATCAAAAAAATAAATAAGATAAAATAATTAATTTGAATTTAGGCGGACTACAAAATATATCAGAAATGCGCCTAAGTCGGGTCCAAAATTTTGAATTTGAAATATGAAAATTATAAGCAATTTCCAAAAATTAAAATGAAGGATTTTGTAACAGAAATGCATACCCCCAAGAACGGACGCACGTACGTGCGCCTAGCCATCCAAATGCGTCTGTTTCACTGAACGGGACGAGAACACGATGCAAGGACGCTACCACAGGGTTAGGGGTACCATGCAGGCCATGTCATGTATTTTTAAATTATTTTAAGTGACTCAAATTGTTATATGCAAAATATGTAATGTTAGGGTAATCTATAACTAGAAAACAATAAGCTCAAGTAAACGGGTCGAATATAAAGTAAATTACCATTTGCAACCAAACAGGGTAAATGAAATAAACACCACAAACAACACATACTGCAACCGAAATTGGTATAATTGAACTCGGTTGTTACAGATACTCTTTGACGAAGAGGCCGGACTGTATGGTATTCGTCACTTATAGACTTTATCGAGTTCGGATGAGTTTGCTCGTCGACCTACCTTTATCTTGATCATACCTGAGTAGCCGTTATGTGCAACTAGTACCGCTGACAAGCTTTTGAGTTAACCCATGAGGGGATTGAATATGAAAGTTTCAGATTCAATCGGATATGATTCTGTTTAACCCACTACCAGCTTATTGACATGTCTTTAAAGTCCCGCAATGAAAGTGCTTGCCCAGACGAAACGATGATGTGGAGCGCGTATTGGATACGTCGGGAGTTCGATTAAATGTATGATTTAATCGAACGTCCAAAGATACTATTTGGCTTTAAAGCTGGAATATTAAGTCAAGTGTTGACTTAATAACTATATATGAGATATGGTTTCTAGTATTGTATATATGATACATACTCTCCAGTATATGATATCGATGGTTTATCGTGTATTTGATACATGATATGTATGTGTATTGGATATATATACTTATATATATTACACTCTCATTTGTGTTTATTTATATATATGACAACAAAGAAGAGAGATATGAGAGGTCTCGTATATTATATGAGAAAGGGAAAAGGAAAAGTGGGTTAATTCTTTTTCTACCCATCTTCCTTTTCTTCTTAAGCTCGCTCTTTTCAAAAAATGGCAAGTCAATGAAAGAAAATAATTGTTATAGAGTTTTTATTCACCACATCACCGTCCTCTTTAATCTGGCTGGTTCAAAGACCAAGTTTCTCCACTTGTTGATGGAGATGGAGACTTGGACGGGTTTCTTTCACCGCGGATCATTTACGGCGAAGCGATCGGCATCCACGTTCGTCCGGAAGCTCACGAATCTAGCTTAGGTCTTCCGATAGGCGACCGGACACGTTACAAATGTTGTATCCCCCTCCCCCTCTAATCCTCTTTAGGATTTTCTAGTTTGCAATTTGTGTAAATACTTGAACTTGTGGTGGGAATTGGTTGCTATGCTTGATTTTTTATTGTTATTTGCTTCTGCCTAGCGCCGATTCCTACAAGTTTCCCATATTTGGGCTATTAAGCGCATTCTCCGCTATTTGAAGCTTGCATCTGGACAAGGTCTTCTCTATAAACCATGTTTTAATCCGTCTCTTATAAATTATGCTGATGTTGATTTTGCCAGATCTTTGGATGATCGTCGCTCCACGAGTGGATTTTGTGTTTTCTTTGCGGGGAATCTAGTTACTTGGCGCAGCAAGAAACATGTTGCACACTTATCAATCGAGGCTGAATATAGGGCTATGGCCCATGCCGTCTCAGAATCGACATGGCTGTCCACATTGTTTCTAGATTTTGGTGTTAGTTCTAGAACACCGGCATCCTTATTCTGTGACAATAAAGCCGCAATTCATATTTCAGAGAATCCAGTGTTTCGCGAACGCACTAAACATATTGAAATGGATTGCCACTTTATCCGGAAGAAAGTTGTTGAAAAGAAAGTCAATCTCCACCATGTTTCTACTCATGCACAGATTGCAGATATTTTGACGAAATCTCTTATAAGACCAGCAGTCGTTCATCTATTGTTCAAGTTATGCATCACTGATATCTATGTTCCAACTTGAGAGTGAGTGTTGAAATAGTTTAAAATATATTGTTATTAAGGTACAATGTACTATGATATTTGGACATCAAGTAATTATAATCTCTATATAAAGAGATCATCGGTCACATAATAAAGTATTTAATTTATCTTTTTTATCATTTAACTATAGTAAGCAAAATATTGGAAAACCGAAATAAAATTTTGAGAATTTTCTAATTTCATCATATTCGTGCATGCAAAATGTTGAAAATGTAAGAAAAACAAAAAATGTTGGGATTTACATTCCGCAATTCTCGTGTGCCACAAGCAAAATATTGAAAAGCCAATGATATTTTCTGGAGATTTTTAAAAATTTCGTGATTCTCGTACGCTATAGCGGAGAAATATGGAAAAGCCTAAAAAAAATGCTGAAGTATATGCAAGTAATTCTTTATATATTTTACATGTCAAGTTCATAAATATTTGATTTTACAATTTACAAATCATATAACAATTAATTTTTAATTCAATTTGTTTTTCTTGACTCTGGACTACAAACATGCGTATGGCGCAGGGCCCTTGCTAGTTTTAACACTAAAGTCAAAGCTAGATAAGAAAATATTCCAAGGAATATTCTCTCATATAGCTTTATATAGATTAGATAGAATACATAATATTGAATAAAGGAAGAAAACAGAAAATTGTGAGAGTTTTAAAATTTGTGATTTTCGTGTTTTATATATATATCATGGATATGTTAAAAAATCGAAGTGAACAGAAAATATTTTATTTTTGAGGTTTTCATGATTTTCTTGTGCTATAGCAAGTAAAATATTGGAAAACCGAATAAAACAATTTTTTTGTGATTTTCGTGTGCTATATATCTTGGAAAAATATTAAAAAATCAAAATGGGCAAAAAATATTTTATTTTTGAAAATTTCATAATTTTTTGTGTTGCAAGCAAAATATTGAAAAACCGAAGAAAACAGAAAATTTTGAGAATTTTCAAATTTCATCATATTCGTGTGCAACATACAAAATGTTGAAAATTTGAATAAGAACAAAAAAGTTGGTATTTTTTTACATTTCGCGATTTTCGTGTACTTTAACAAGCAAAATATTGAAAAACCAATGAAAAAGAATTTTGAGATTTTTAAAATTTCGTGATTCTCGTACGCTATAGCAAAGAAATATCGTAAAGCTGAAGAAAGATGTCGAAGTATATGCAAGTAATCCTTTATATATTTTACATGTGAAGTTCATAAATATGATATATTACAACTTACAAATCATATAACAATTAACTTTTAATTCAATGGGATTTTTCTTGACACTGGACTACAAACCTGCGCATTGCGCAGGGCCCTTGCTAGTTTTAACACTAAAGTCCAAGCTAGATAAGGGAATATTGTAAGGAATATTCTCTCATATAACTTTATATAGATTAGATATATGGCATGCATAATAATGAATAAAGGTCTATATATCATGGAAATATTAAAAAATCGAAGTGAACAGAAAATATTTTATTTTTGCGAGTTTTCTTTCAATTTAAAGTTGAATGATGGAGTTCTTTCTTTCTGTTTAAATTTGAAATTATTTCGGTTCCATGACTCCCCTTTCCTTATGCACAACAGATAATAAAGTATACCCATCTTTAGTGCAAATTGCATGTGCAATATATGGTGTGTTGCATATCTCCAAATGCATCTAGCGTTCATGAGGACGATTGGTATTAGTATGCATGATATTTGTCGGTGTTGTGTTTCATCTCTCAAAATGCAGGTAGCTCATATGCAGACACACAGTAAATGTGGTGTTTGACGCTTTAGCTTATATCACTATTCAGTGATGGAATGCTAATGCAAATCCTTTTTATACTTGATACAGTACCAACTTTCTTTAGATGCATATTATGCCCTTGGATTCTCATCAGATCTCTCATGCACCATTCTGTGTATATAATTCCATGTAATATTGATCCCCCCCCCCCCCCCCCCCACCACACACACACACGACAAGTTTACATGTACAAAAAAAATTGATCTGATTTTAAATGCAATACAAGGCTCTTGTTCTTTTCACCATACTACTTTTTTTCCATCATTTAGCACACATCGACTACCATCAATCCACTTTACAATCTTTACATATATAAAGGGAAATCAAAATTTGACTAATAGCAGTGTTTCATTAGATCAACTACTCATTTCTGGAGGCGGGGAAGAGGGCGAGGAAAGATTTCTTGCCTATTATATTGTCTCCCTTCGGTAAAATTTAAGGTCATATATCGGTTACATTTTTTTTTCCCTTCAACATATCTGTTGTCTGCATCCTTTGGGTGGGTGTATGCTACTATGCTAGGAAAGAGAGATGCTGGGTATATGAGTTTGTTGATTTAGACTGCAGTGTAGTCATTTGCGTACACAAACCAGAAGCTGAATAATAGGATTTTTTTTTAATTGTTACTCCTAAAGAATGTTAGTATATCATATATTCATATTTTTGGAATGGAAGTAACTTGCTTGCCAAAAAAAGAATGTTACGGTGCAGGTAATGCGATTAGGTCTACTGTTCTTGAATAACGTTAGTTGGTGGAATTCCAAAATAACTAAACCATTAATTCTATCAAGGAATGATAGATACTGGTCTAAACGGTCTTGATACATCATTATTTTAGCATCTTGGCACCGTTTTTCCTATTACTGTTATATAGTTGTTTTAATTATATATATTTTTTGTTCGCATGCTTTAAAAAGTTTTTTCCCAACCATTTTTCTTCCTTTATTTTCGTTGCTGCAGTTTTCTACTAGAAAATTCATCACATAAAAGAATTTTCCAACTCATAGATGCATGCTTTATTAGAAAGATGCAACAATTAGTTGGTGATAAGAACAATGAAAATTGGGATAAGTGCGTTTGGAACTAATTTGAAGGTTGCAACATATGTGCCTTGTATGAGTCGAGTCATACCTTTGTGTGAAAGTAGAAAACTGGACATGCGGACCTCTGTAAGTCTAAGCCCGGTGTCTGTGAAAGCAGGCATATGGCTGGGGCGAGCGGGTCCCACCCATATTGGTGGGACATAACCCTCCCCAATTTTATGCATGCTTTCGCAGGCAGATACTTATGTACAATAATCTGTTGTGAAAATATGCATATACATGTACAATTCGATGTCTACCCTAGGTTATTAGCATTAAAAATATGTTTACATGTATCATAATGGGTATAACTAGCAAGGCCTCCCTCGCAATGTGGGAGTATGAAGTCCAAAATAAAGAAATATCATATTAATTTAAAGATTTATTGTTATATGATTTATAAGCTGTAATATCTTATGTTTATGAGTTTCATATGTAAAATATATGAAGAATTAACTTATAAATATTTCATCATTTTTCTTCAGATTTTCAATATTTTTCTTTATTTTTTGGTACAAAATGCCAGTATTTTTGCTGTATTCAAATTTTCAACATTTTGCACACTGAAACGCACGAATATGACAATTTTTAAGAATCTCACAATCTTCATTTTCTTCAAATTTCCAATTTTTTTGCATATTGTAGCAAAAGAAAATTGCGAAATTTCCAAAAAACCCACAAATTTCAATTTCCTAAAATTTTCAATATCCATAGGAAAAGTGCGTCTTAAGATTCAATTTTTCCTTCCAATTTTACTAATTTGCACGCTAAGCCACACAAAAATCACGAAATTTTTAAATATCTCAACATTTTTTTAATTCGTTTTTTCAATATTTTGTTTGATATATAACACACAAAGATCATGAACTTTTTGAAAATATCAATTTTTTTTATTTCTTCCGTTTTTCAATATTTTGCTTCTTATAACACATGAATATTGCTAAATTTTAAAAAAATCTCAAAATGTCGCTAAATTTTAAAAAATGTCAAAATTTTTTGTTTTCTTCCGCTTATGCAATTTTTGTGAGCTCACACAAATATAAATATAATGAAGTTTTCAAAATCTTAAAAATTTCTATTTTCTTAGATTTTATTATTGGGCTTTTTTAAAATAGGCCCCCTAAAACATTGGTAATTTGAAAACCCCTCCTAAAATTTTATATTTTTAAATACACCCTTTAGAAACTCTCCGTTGACTAAAAGCACACCTTTACTTAAGTTATATAGTATTAATAATTGGATTAGAGATAATATGATTAATTATTGATGTCTTATGGATCTCGATGATCCTATTATTTGATTTTGATAATAGCTTAAAATATGAATAGTTCATTTAGTGTCACTTACTTATCTTGCTTTACCTCATCGACACTAAACTTGTATACACTTGATATTTAGCTTGTTTTTCCTATATCTTGTGTATACTGGGTAATATATCAATATCTCATGCTATACTTGTGTTATATTCTTGATATCGATATATTACCATCATCTGTTGTTTAAATAATTCACAATATGGATATGTATATAAATGTATTCTATATCTTGGTTTTTCTCTCTCACGCCCCCCATAGTATCTCTTGCCTTGAGTTTGATTCATATCTTGATATTAATATGCTATTCATTTTATAGTTTGTGACAATCGAAACAATGGATATTTATATACTTGTGTTCAATATCCTTGTAACAACTCTAATTTTAGTGTACAAAAAATTTGTTTAAAAGTTAATGTATACTGGGTATTTACATTTCCTGTGAGTACTATAAGTATTTGTTTTGCTTTTTAATAGCAAGAAGGAGCTTGTAGCTCATTGGTAAGACTTTGCATTGCTAAACAAAAGCATCTGAGTTCAAATTCTATTAGCCATATTATTTTTTTATATTGTTTTCTTTTAAATTTTTAGAAACCCAAGAGTCTACGCGTACATAAATCGTAAAAACCAGAAATCACATATAAAACAAACTGGCCCAGTGGGTAGACCAACAGACGATAGACACATGGCAGCAAAACCCGGCCCGACTCAGCCTGACTTGGCCGACGGATCGGCCGAATCGGCCGCCGCCGTCGGCCGACTCACCTCGGATCGGAGTTGGGTCTTCTTGAAAGTTGTGACTTTTGATCTCCCCCATAACCCTGTACACTTTAAATACCCTGCACATTTACAGAGTCAATAAAAACACCTACCCACTCTATTTTAAATACAATTTTTAATACAATTTTCATACAACTTTTCATCTATCCTAAACCCTAGATTACCCTATAAATACCACTCCAAATCACATCCCCTTCACTCACAAACTCTGTCCAAACTCTCAAGAAAAATTCCTAGAACTTTTGTGTAAAAGTGGAGTTAGCGAAGAGCGAAACTCCGGCGAACTTCCGACGACGACCGTAGGAGCTCCCGGCGATGAAACGACGCACCGGAACCTACTTCCACCCCCTCTTCCTCTTTTCTAAACTAAATTCCAGTAAGTACATCTTTCCCTGTAACGTTTTAAAAATAAATAAATAAATAAATAAAAATCCTTTAGGTGCATTTTCTGATAATTGGTAAAATAAACCGTATTTTCCGTAAAACTTAACTATAATTATTTTTCAATATAGATTTAAATACGCCCATTTTAACTATGTAATTGCTAGTATTTGGTATTTATTTAGTCACTTATAAATTATTAGATTACTTAAATATTTTTCCTTAATTAATTATTTCTAATATTAATATAAGCTTTTAAGTATACATTAAATTAGTGCAAATTACAAATTAGAAATGGGTTAATTTGACAAAGTGAGCCATGACATACTAGATTTTAGTTTGTAGCATACTTTTTTCTTCTTGATTTGTCTTCAAAGTTCTAGAAAATTCATGGATAAATTAAACTAAAACTAAAATAAAATAAATTATTGAAAAAACTTAAAATGGTGTAATTAATTAAAGAGCTTTCTACATATTTCTACACTCTTTTCTCTCTTTCTCTTTTCCTCCCCTCTTGTGGCCGAGCCTAACCCATGGCTGCCCAAAATTTTTCCACCCCTTTTCTCTTCAAAAACTCATCAAAAATCCATTCAAAAATCACACAAAATGCTAATAATTCCTAAATTAGATCATGACCCATTATTCTTCGATCAATCTTGCTTGAATCCTTGGAGTAAAGAGATCATTTTGGAGACAAGTTTGCATGTTTGGATCTCAAGTTGGAGGTATAATCCTAAACCATGTTCAAATTGTTGCTAAATTACTTAATCTAGCATAATTAGATCCTTAATTATGGTTTTAATTTTTTGATTCAAAATTAAAGAAAGGGTTTTTTAAATCAAGTCAGGGTTTTTACTTCATCATTAAGTATGCAATGTATGGTTTAACATGTTAGGTAATACTAACCTAATCTAGAAGCTAAATTGTAAATTGTTACAATTAATTTGTCCGAATTGCATAATTTTTGCAAACTAGGTTTTTGTAAAATATATATATAGGTGAGATAAAATTCTAGTGATAATTTTTATCAATTATTCATGGTTTTAATGGGTATATTAACATGTTAATTGAATGCAAAACCTAATCTAGTTACTAGTTGCTAATTGTTAGTTTAAAATTATACTAAATATGCTATTTTTGCTAACTAGGTTTTTATATATTGCTTAAATAATTGGGATTAAAATCTAATTAGGGTTTCATGACATTATTAACATTTTAAATTGTAGTTTAATACCTTAGCTCATGCAAAACCAAGTTTAGTTGTTGAATTGTGAATTTTGCTTTAAAAAGTGTTAAAATTTAATATTTTTGCAAACTAGAATTTTGGATTTAATACAAATTGATGAGATTAAATTATGGTGATGGTTTGTATGACTTAATTATGATATTTAGTGAATATTATGGCCATTCGTTTTGTTAAAATATCAAGTTTCGAATTAAAACGAAAATTTGGTGCTTTCTAGGTTTTCGGAAATAAATCGATTTGATTTATTTTGAGGTTTTGATGAGTTGCAATCTATTTCATATTATAATTAGTGATTTGTGAAACCACAATTGGTGTGTTTGGGTTTTTCTCGAACAATCGGCGTTTGTACGCCGATATCGAAGGTTATTTGGTTATTTTGCATGAGCGGGTCATAGGTTTTAACCTATGCACGTTCGTGCGCCGTTTTGGTTTTATCCGTGATTTCGGTTTATGATATTATATATGTTTGCGTATAGGAACCTCTCACGTGAACTTCGGACGATGAAGAAGAGGATGACGGCATCGACTTCGGCAGATAAGGACCAGTTGAGTAGATATATATCTACGGAGGAAATTGGGTGGATGGCGTATAGCACCCCCGCAAACGTAGAATCAGGATATTATGTACTATTATTAGGAAGTCGGACGTGACCTTAAATTCTTGGCGAGTAGGGTACTATTGAAGACTTTAGATTGGATTAGACAGATTTAGAAAGACTTAATCAGAGAATGATTGCCCTGGAGGGAATTCGTAGGTTTCATGTAGACACACACACACGCACACACACATACACTTGACTTGGGGTGTGTGTGTGTACAACATATACACGTGATATGAGAATGTTATATGATATCTGTGGATGAGTCGATATGACTGGGCATGATACCGTGAGATATTGGATATACGATCGAGTTATGATATGTGATGTATTATGATATTAGTGGATCGTTGGAAAATGAGAATGCATATTTATATATAAACGATAATAGATGATGATGACATTGAAAAGTACGAGACTCTAGAATAGAACCCGGATTGTAACATGTCACTTAATCACGATATGATATATGACATGATATTTTAGTAGATCATTTGACGATGTATATTTACACAGACGATGATATATGTTTGATGATATTGGGATGTATGCGATTATAGTACAGTACCCTTGATCATAATATTGTTTGATGATGATACTATACGAACGATGATGTATATATGTGATAGTTGACCCGTACCCCGATTTTGGGATGCCGTACGATAGATTTTACCGTACGAGACATAGATGCGATGATTGATCCGCACTCTTGACTCGAGAAAGTCGTACTACGTACGTGACGCTATTGAGGCTGGATCGCCGACTACTAGAGATATCGACTCAGACCTTAGGAGGATTCTTCTTACCTTTCGATTAGTGTCTTTAGTTAGTTCCTTAGTTGGTTAGGTAGATCTTAGTTTAGGCTCGAGTCATACTTATTTTCAAAACCAACGAATCGTGCTTTTTCAAACAACAAACTGTATGACTCGAAATTAGTATGTATTCTCTAGTTGTGCATTTACTACACATTCATCGTTATATTCATGTTGTATTCATCGCATTGCATGTTCATACATATGTTTCTTTAGTTAATATGAAACTCTGCTTGTTAGGACACCAGCACTATTACCGATGATGCACATGTTCTATGTACACTCATTTGCCGGCTCACACACATCATCATCGGTAATTACCATGTCACGTACACTTTAGAATATATTATCTTTTTATTGATATAATCAGCTAAATGCTAGTCCAATATAATATTGTGTGATTACTCTCATGTGCTAGTTTAGACATTGCATTTATTACCTAGACACTTCATGCATTCACATTTTCATATTATCATGCAGTATTGTGGGGCTTATGCCGATACTCATTATTTACTTACTCATGATTTTGGGATTTTGGATTTCTATGAGATTTCTGGATTTTGGGGGAAACCGCAAGAATATATATAAAAACTTCTCTCTCTCTCTCCCTCTCATTTTAAAATACAAGTTGCGGTTTTCTCGTGATATATATGTCGTCCACCATGAGATTTCATGTTTTATGTTGGATTTCGAGACCCGATTCGAGAAGTGGATGAACCATCTCGGGTACATGGTGGGCCCAGTATGTACCCCGGGGCAAGGAGCTCGAGTTGTAGACGATGAGCCTGGCAGGGGAAGACTACCTACCGATGATGTCTGGTGCGGCGGATATCCGGAGGATACCGATCGTTGTCGTGAGATTTGATGATATGGGCCGATTCGGACTGACGGAGCCCGAGATATTGAGACTATGAGATATTGAGACTATGAGGTATTTAGACTTTGAGATTTACATGTTTTGTGTCGATACTTGACACGGATTTCCATGGATTTCATTGATGATATTTCAGATTACCATACAAATTTTACTATGATAAAAGTTAAAGATTTATATACAGATATATCCAGATTTCATGGTTGATTGTTTTACATTCATGGTGCATGCATACTCATACACATGACATGTTACTACTTGAGGCACTGATACGAGCACTGAGCTTTGCACTTACGCATAGATTATTACCCTGCCACTACTAGATGACTAGTGTTATATTAAGTATATTATTATGACCTAGGAGAGCGTCGTGCATGCGATTTCTACTCGCAGATGTCTTCTACTCACGAGTTGGCAACTCACCCCCGTTGTGCCAAATTTTCTTACAGGTTTCGATGTACAGGTTTCCTTGGCAGTTTGCTGGCACATCATTTCATTCAGGGTGATTTGCTTGGTAGATTGGTTCACTTGTATCAGGACCACCGTTGTACTTTTATTATTTCATTTGTATCTAATAAACTCCATTAACCAGACTTGTATTACTTGATAAATTTAGAAGACCAGTTGCTTATTCTTCCGACCTTAGAGTCGCGCTTGTACTATTATGGTTTTCTGGTGGTTTTGATGGTTTTCTTTGAGTTTGGATCCTCGCTCTTTTGCGTTGTATATTATAGTGCATTGTGTGGTTGTTCCCGCCTTTTGGCGTAGAGCTAGCTCCCACTTGGGGATGCCTTTTTATTTCCTGTATATATTATTCTTGTTTGTACCCATTTGGGGCCAGTTTTTACAAAGGAGACTGCCGAAATTTTTGAGAAAATTTGATGTTGCTTTTAAACTTGTTTTCCTACACTTCTTCTTTTAAATGGTTTAGATTTCTGGGCTTCGGCTTACTTAGATTACGTTGCGCCTCTAGACGCTTCGTAATTTAAGTGCCGGTCACGTTCCGTACCTTCGGGTCGTGACATTCCCCTTCTCTTATCTACTCTAAAAACTTGTATTTCTAAAATCCGACAGAAACGGAGTTAATCCGACTTCCGATTCGGTTTTTCTTAAAAAACTCTACATTTTCCTAAATACAAACATATCAAACCCTCACATCTTGACTATTAAATATTAACAAAACATCATGAACAAGTTTCATAGCAAAATATTTCATATTGTAATTTTATCGTACTTTTTCAGTAAAATACCATGTAGTTTAGTTTCGACATTAAAACATCATATTTCCTTACTATACATTGAAATAGATCACTAGGTAATGACATACCTTCTCACAACACTCATATGCAACATAGCACGATACCTTTCGGGAACATAGAATACGGGAAATGCAATTTTACACATAAATACCTTTTACTATTAAAACCTTTTTCTACAAGATTATGTATTTTTAACAAATCTTTGTAAAATGCCGCTACAACCCATTTTGGAGAACCCGTTTGGGATGGTGCGGATTATCGCACATCCTTAGGCTTAGTAGTGCGAGATGCGGACCTCCGCAAAGAGCATTCGGTCTCGAAAGATTTAAAAATACAAATATCTTAAGAAAATGAGATTTCTAGAAAAAAATAATAAATTAAATTATTTTTATAAATATATATATATATATATATATATATATATATATCATCAAAATATCTATTTTTGATATAAAATAAATATTCCAAATTTTCTAAATCAAAAGAATCACTTTACATGAAAATACCATGCAATTCCATAAAAGTTCGATACTTTACAATTAAATACCATATATTATGAAAATTAGGTTTTTACCCACTAGAAATGTCACATATACAAAATCTACATCTATGAAAACGCTAAAGACGATAATTAAATACTTGAGGTGTATTTTGAAAATTATACAAATTATTTTTACATAAAACCCCCTCAAGTTTTATAAATTACAATAAGGACCCTAGTAAATATAGGTTTAAGCGGGACCGGTCTCTTGAGCCTCAGGGAACAGGAGATATGGGTGCTTGCCTATTTAAGATAGACAACTTAACAGACGGTGTTATCAACACAGTAATCGTTTTTGAAAAAAACACAAATCTTGCCGTCCATGTGCAGCGGTTACCGATAACACCAAAACTTAATTCAGGATTTCAATTTCTTTTCTAATTGTCTGACTCAGAATGAGTCTCATTATAAATAATCTGACTTGAATATGATTCAAATACAAACTACAATTCAATATGAATCCATGAATCTATATATTCAATCTGTATTGACTGAACCGAAGCATGGATATACCTCTATCTACATGATTCTCCAGTTACATCCGTTTACTGATATCATGGTTTCGGCAAGTCATTCATCTACACAATTCAATTACAAGACAATACAATACAAATAATACAATCAAGATATCGCGGGGTTTAAGGGGTAGATTGGTACAGAAGGTGTTAGAAGTGGCACGAGACTGCAAGATTTAAGACACCTAACTTGTATTCCATTGCTGTTGTACTATGGCATAAACACTTCCTTGTACATTCCGTTCACCTTAGTCTCTGGTCTACTGAGACTCCTCTCGTATACACTGGCATCCTTCTGTACCAAGCTACAAACAACAGTATTAACAATATAATACAACCTTAAAAACTACACTATCTCTCTCTGTCTATTCTATTTCTCCCTTCTCTTTGGGACTTACCGAGCGATTGTTCGCTGACGACATTCCTTCTCTTTCTTCTTTGGAATGTTGTCAGGTGATTCGGACCTTTAGGAGATCGAGCCCACCAGCGAGGTCTTGGATTAGCTAGCCTACGAACCAGAGCTTTAGATTCATTGTACACATTTCATTTCAGTACTTTCCATTTCTGTTATGCCACTGTTTAGGCATTGCTTTCATTCAGATGTATTTACTTTTCCATATACTGTAAAAGAATGTTAATAAATAAAGTTGATGTTCATTACATTTGTCTCTTGTGTATATTTCTTTTATATTGCTTAGATACGCTTAGCGTGTTTACTTCAAAGTAAATACGCAGCGGCCAGTCGCGCCCCCTTCGCCGTACACTGGGAAGCAGGGCGTGACAATCCTGTTTATGAGTTTATGATATGCTTGGTCGTTTTGAGATTGCTTTTCAGGATATCCGATATCTCATGACGCAAGCGCTTAATGGAGGACAGAGAATATTGAGCTAAAACGGCATATCTAATGAAGGTTGGAGGAATATGGATAAGAGCTTCACAATTGGTCAAATTCAAGCTTGATGAAGCTAAAAAGCCGAAGTCTAAGTTTAAAGCGTCCAAGTTCGAAGTTGAAGAAAAGTTCATTTAAAGATCAAATATAGATTTCAAGACGCACGTGAGTTGAGTAGCGAAGATCAATGAAAGTCAAGTTGAAGATAAAGCGATTCGCCAAAGTTCAAGAGCCCCTGTCGAAATGTCAAAGATTCAAGTTTTCGAAGAAATGCGATATCGACATAGGATTCTATGTAAGTGCTCTTCGAATCATGGTTATATCAACTAGAGTTCTTGAAACACTCACACATGCATGCATAAACAAGTTTTCATTGCATATACAATAGGGTTTTTGTTCTCAATGTGTTTTCATCTTTAAAACCCCCAAAATATCTGTATTTTGCATGGTCAAACGTTTGTCATTAATGCCCAAACGTTTGTCATAGTGATCAACCTCATTTTCTTTAAGTAAAGATATTTCTGCATCTTTTGAACTCCAGAAGTTTGTCTAAATGAACTTCAGACGTCTGTCGATGAAATAAACGTCAATTTTCTTCACAAACATCAGACTGCTGGTCTTGGGTTGATTTATTTTTGTTTTTCAGACGTCTGTCGATTTGTGCATCAGATGTCTGAAGGTATATAAGCATATGACTACTTGATCATCAAGTAAAAATATTTTTGAGAACTTTGGTTTACGGCAAACGTCTGAAGAAGGGCCCGACTGATGTCTGGAAATGGTCAAAAATGCCAGTTTTGAGTTAAAATAGCTAGTTTTTCATTGGGACTATAAAAGGGGTTTTGGGTTGGTTTATTGAGCACTAATTACTCGACATTTCAGTTTGCTATATTCCTAAGTGATCAAGAGCAAAAAATCTCATCTTTTGTGAAAGAGAAAATGTTTTCATTTGCTTATCTTCTTTCTGTCACACACGAAATATTCAAGAGCTCAAATTTGATTGTATCCATACTTATTAGTGTATTAGAGAGAGCTTGAGAGATACTCCATAGTGAGTAATTGTGTTTCTTTATAATCTCTTCTTTTCTTTGTATGAGAACTCTTGAGTGTAAGAGTATCTTTGTAAGAAAAAAGAGTAAGATTTATATTTATTTCTTTGTGTGAAAATTCTTGAGTGCAAGAGTGTTTTGGTAAGGAAGAAGTGCAAGATTTGTAGAGAGAAGAGGCACTCGTGTGTCGAGTGACGTGTTGTAGTCTCATTGGGGACGTGTAAGTCTTTGGAGAATATATGAAGTTAAAGAGAACGGGCTCGAGGGCCTAAAGAAAGCGGGCTAGGGGCCGAGACGTTATCAGGGAGCCGAACCTCTCTAAATTTTCGTGTTTGTGATTATTTGAGTTTGCAATTTCTTTCTATCATGATTTAGTTTCATAACTTAGAAATTGCTTGCTAGTTCTCCATTTGCTCTAATTACTTATTACTTGATATTGTTTTTGCTAGCTTGTTGTTTATGTTTCACAATTGCATTTGTACTTAGCTATATCTTTATTGGTTTATCTTGTATCTAGCTTTGCAATTGTGATTTTGATTAGCAAGTGTTGATAGAAATTTTAATTTGGACATATCGGTAGTGTATTCACCCCCACTAGGAATACTTTCAATTGTGGGATAAAAAGTCTTATGTAACATCAAAACCCCCATCTCTTTTCATTTTTGTGTAAAACCCATTAGTCTTACTCTTCCAAACTCTCATCAAGTTATCATTTTAAAACTCTTAACGGAAATTTCTAAAGGTGTTGGAGATGATAATTAAGTATAGGAGACAATTTAGTTTAATTAAGGGTTCTAGAGAGTGTATTTAAAAATATGAAGTTTTAGGGGGTGTTTTCCAAAATAGCAATATTTTATAAAAAAGCCCCTTTATTATAATGCTTGCTTAAACCATAAAAATTGAAATATTTTCAAAAATTGCAATATTTTCAAAAATTGCAATATTTTCTATATTCTTCAGTTTTCAACATTTCTCTTGTTATAACAAACATAAATTGCAAAATTTTCTAAATTTTAAAAAAATAGTTTTCCCCTTCTCAAATTTTGCATTGATATAACACATGAAAATTACAAAATTTTCAAAAATGTCAAACAAATTTGTTTTTCTTCACTCTTTTAAATCATGAAATTTCAAAAATTTATGATTATCCTATCTTATTTGGTTTTTCCAATATTTTACTTACTCATACTTTTAGGAAACTTCCAGATACTATGTCACGCCCTGCTTCCTAGAAAACGGTAACGGCACGTGACAATACCGGCAACGTATTTACCATGAGAAGACCATTTCCCTTCATGAATACGTTAAGCGTATGAAAGCAATATAACAATATGCAAAAATTAACAAGAGTAATTAAAATTTAACAGTAACTTTATTTACATTTATTTTCATGGTCTAGATACAAGATAACTGAAATAAAAGAGCACATGCGAAAGGGTGTCTAAACAATGGAAACTGAAAATAAAAGCCGACGAAAAGAACTAGTAGTCTGGCACAGTGGTAAGCTGCTCAAAGTCCTCCTGATTAGGCTCGACCTCTTCAGAATCCTGTCCACCTGACGAACATCCCAAAGAAAAGAAATAGAAAGAAATGTCGTCAACGAACTAGCGCTCGGTAAGCCCTCAAAGAAAAAGTACCGATGACTGAAGGTATGTAAAATAAACTGAAAACCAAGTAGTAATGAACAAGTAAGAGTGTATGTAAAGATATCTTAAACATGACATGTATATGTATAAGGTTAAATATTCTGACGTGCTTGTTTGTAGTTTGATAAGGTAAGCATGTATATGAGAGTGGTCTGTCAAACCCATGAACCCACAACATAAGAGAGTACAAGCCCCGTCAAACCTATAGGACAACGGCATAAGAATATTCTGTTAGGAATATGTATGCCCTAGTGACCATTATTGTATATTATAGTGGATGCTTGGACATATATAGTGTGCTATCTGGTTACTCTTTATCTTAACATGTGCACTTGTTTTAGTTTGCTGTCTCTTTGATACATGTTGATAAAACCCTTAGGATGTTGACCTGACTACCAGGACTATGATGTAGATCATACTAGTGGGGCTTGAGTAGTCCATAAGTACATTCTTAACAGTTCCTAGTCGAGAGAGTATCGAGACATGTCATCGATATTCCAGAGTAGACTAGCGTGTACGTTTCTTGACCCTGTATGGGGTGATGGTTGATCTCATAATCATTGGTGTTTGACATCAAAGATTGTACACATGTGCTCATTGGAGAATGAGTACATCAAACATCACTTGCCGAGAACTCCTAGATGGTACCATACCTATCATCAGATAGCAGTTCTCTGGTGACACTTGTGCAGATTAGTCTGTAGACCCGAGACCGTCATAGTGTCTTGTGTGGTTCCCACTGTGCTTTGATTTCCTCTTTACCACGGCTCAAATGAGTCGTGCAAACAGGCGGTTTTTTGGTACAGTCCCGAGTCACATGGAGGTAGTGAGCGATAGGGGGGGTTTTGTCTTTCCCGGTATTAGGAATTGATGTTGTGCTATGCACGATTGGCTATAACAACAAGTCCCTGAGCAGGGTTGATGAGATTTACTGATAAGTGTTATCAGTAGTTTTTCGAAAGGTTATAGGCGACATATCGGCATAACTTATCGAGTTACTGGGGTCTAATGATTCCGCCCCCCAGACTCGATATGCGACATATCAAACGAAGAGACTGGATTGTATGGTAAGTGTTGCTTATAGGCTCTACGGGAGTTTGGACAAGTTTGCTTGTTGATTTTCTATTCGTTCAATACCTGGATAGCCGTTACGTCCAGCTAGTACCCTCGACAGCTTGTAGGTCTTTGATGTGGTCATTACCTACTGCTAGCGTATTGGCGAGTCTTTAGAGTCCCACATAGAGGTTTGTTAGCTCAAGCGAAACGAAGTAGGGCACGTATGGAGATTCGTGCGGGAGCTTGATTAAGTACGTGTATATGATACCGTATTCTAATCTAGCGTTATATGATATTAGCTGGGTTATATATGATATAACCGAATTATTGAATCAAGTGTTGATTTAATAATTTGATATATATTTATATATTTGATATATATATATATATATCTATATATATATATATATATATATATATATATATATAAAAACTAATATTATGCTCACTTGATATTTTCTTATCTTTATATATTTATATATGTGATATAAATATATATGCTTTTTGATATGGTTGATTATGCACAAGAGTTGTGTATATAAGAATAGCATGTGTATTGAAGATAAGAAGATAATGACATGCTATTTGAATTTTAAAAAAATAGAATGAGCCATTAGTTGAGAACATCCTAGCAACCATGACTCATTCTCTTTTCTTTATAATTCATATAACTTTATCATTTCTAGATCTTATCTTATCCTCAAGGCTCATTCTCATTCTCATCTTCATCTTCTTCATCTTTCTCTTGAGTCACTATTTACTCAAGAGTGAAAAAGAGAAAAGAAAAGATTTTTAAGTGAGCTTAAACCCTATTTCATCAACCTACACTATTTTAGCAAACTAGTTTAGGTTGTTAACTTCACTAATACTTTGATTAGTGAAGTATGAGCTTGAGTGTAAGAAACTTCAAGGTGGATCATCTTCGGTGACGAAGACAACTAGCAAGATTGTTCCTTTCTTCAAGTGGAGCCCTAGAAGGAGTTCAATGGACTACTACAAGGAGATTTTGAAGTGAAGGACTAGACTATTAAGGTTGTACCACATCTTCACTTAGTTTAGAACTTAGTTTGCTAATTTTTGAAACCCTAATCTCTAGTATGATCTTGTTTAAGTAGGTTTAGCCCTCTAGATTTTTAAAATTGCATACTTGATGCTCATAGAACCCTTGTAGAGGTGCTAAGACATACTTTTATGGTATCAAAGCCAAACTATAGGCTTAGGCGATATTTAGACGACGTTAAAGTGTTCGATCGACGTTTTATTTTCCGAACTTTGCTAGTTTCTGTACTTTTTTTCCTAACTTCAACATTTTTCATATTAAAAATGCTCAGAAAATCGTGCAGGCAATTATAAGGAGGCACAAGAAATACGAGAACCTAAGTCTACTAAGTGGCCGGGGAACCGTCGCCTAGCCCATACTTCGGCTGCAGTTCCGTCACACACTTGTGCAGTTAGGACTCCAATTTTCTTGCGTAGCTTCCTTTACTTATTCTAGATTTTCTGGATATTTTTGATGAGGCTCAAGTGGTTGAGATCTCTGAAAATTGTTGTTGAATTGGAATATCGATCGAAATATTAACATTGTCTAAATGGTTTTGGTTATGTGATACAATTGTTAGAATCCACATTAATTAGTTTTGTGAAAACTAGTTATCGATTTATAAATCTCACATTTTAGCCTAATTTGATGGATTGCCACGGAGTTTAGATTTGGATTGAAACTCCATCGTAATCTCGTATCGTATGCGAAAACTTGCCGATAGATACTAATGGAGAGCCACGTCCCATTGCCTTGACTAAGTGACCATGGGAGAACCCCGTAGCCAAGAGCATCTACTGGGGTACTCGCAGCCATGGTGTCACGCCCAAGACCACTTCATCAAAAGCCTCGGGGGGTGCGGCCATCCACTAACCTTCCCGACGAGCTTTCGAATAATTCATCGGGAATCTTATTGAATTGCCCGGCTTAATCTTTGAAAAGGGTTTTCAATTCGAGACTTAAATGTAAGGTTTATGGCATTAGGCATGAAATTCGGAATATGTGATAATCCGGGTTTATGATGTCTATAGATGCGGATTTTAATTATCGTAGTTTTCATTTCTTTTCTGCGACTGTAAGTGTAATATGTGGTAGTATCCCCGATCTCGTTGCTATACGTCAATGACATTAGGAATACACATATTTACTTACGTTGATGACATGTGATGTTATTATGTGGCTATATCTATATGTTGTATTGGATCGTCGTGAGTGAATAGCCGGCGGTTTTATGTGAGATGGGAGTTTTACATTTTCATTCATGTAAATTATTGTATGCAATATTCTTTTATTGGGACACTTCCGGATTGAGATTGTTATCTCCATTCGATATATATTATTTACTTTTCAGCATTAGGATAGACCCAAGGCGGAGGGCATGAGTAATCGGGTTCTAAAGTCCAGTGGGAGGCCATTGTTCCCCCAATCAGAGCAAGGCTCTGTTTGAATTTCAAAAATTCAAATTTTTGAAGCAACGCTTCAGATCCCGTGCGCTGCGCGCAACGCGCCACGTGTCAGAAATTGACACGGCAGCACAACGCCCAAGGCAGTGCGTCCAATCAAAGCAAGAGCAAGGCTCTTTAAAAAACATAAGCAACACTCAGTTGCGCAAGCGCTGCGCTGCGTGACACGTGTCGGCGCAGTTGCGCAAGCACAACTGCGCAAGCGCATGGCTGCGAGACACGTGTCGGCGCAGTTGCGCAAGCACTGTTGCGCAAGCGCACCGTTGCGCGACACGTGTCTGCGCAGTTGCGCAAGCGCACCACTGCGCGACACGTGTCTGCGCAGTTGCGCAAGCGCTTCACTGTTCGACACGTGTCTGCGTAGTTGCGCAAGCTCAGTTGCGCAAGCGCTTCACTGCGCGACACGTGTCACGCGCTGGGGAGTTGCGCAAAAAACAGAATGAAGATTTAAGGAAATTTTTTAAAACAAGAAGATTTCTTCTGTAAAAGAGGGGCCTTTGGATCAAAGATCCAACGGTGGGGAAAATTCCCCAAATCACTCAGAAAAAGATCTTTTCAACAAATTTAACTAATTTTTGAGCACTATAAAAAGGACCCAAACCTCATTTCAAAAAGGGACATCTGGTTTTAAAAAAAAAAGAAGAGAGAAGAGAATTCTTGAGAACTCCTTGAGAACACAAAAAAGAAGGTAAAAACCTTTAAAACAAGAGAAAATTCTCTTAGGAATAGATCATTGATCTAAGAACAGGATCAGTGATCTTCAACAAATAAATAAAGAAATAAAAATAGTGCCTTGCACTTGCTATGAACCTTTGGTTCTCTGAAACAAGGAAAAACTTGTTTTTCTTTGATCCAAATTTAGATCAAGGGATAAAAAGTGCTTTGAATCTAAAGGATTCTTGGTGCTTTGCACAAATGCAATGCATTACTTGAAGGGCCAGGCCCAAATCAAAAAAGACCTAGCAGGCCAAAATAAGTTGCAAAGCAATAAAAAGGGCAGAGCCCAAATGAAATTGATGCTTTGCATCATTTATAAAGGGCAGAGCCCAAAACAAATTGCCCAAATAAAAATAAAGAGAAATGCAATGCAAAAGCAAATAAATGTTGGACATTTTCAACTGGACTTAGCCCAATAGTGGCCATAAGTCCTTAAATTAAACTGACTGAGCAAATTGGCTCTCCTAAATCAATCTACATCCGGTTCGAGGGTACATCTCCGAACTCCTTTGACATCCATCGTTGTAATTCCTCAACGACGTCAAAGAGGTGACGGGTCCCAACGACCACACATCAATGTGGACTGCGGGGTCCTTAAACTCGTGGACCGAAACGTCCTTAAACTAATATCGGACCGAAACGTCCTTAAACTAACGGTGGACCACTATGTCCTTAAACTGGTATTGGACCACCATGTCCCTAAACTGGCACAATAGAGCCCAAATGCTCTTTTGTCGGATCTAAACGATCCCGTTAAGTCGATCTTAGTCCCAAACTGGACTAACGTATCCTTAACAACCGTTTAAGTTGATCTTAGCCTCAAATATGGCTAACGCATCCTTAAACCTTCAAACAGACTTTAGTCCCAAATTGGACTATAAATTCCCCCAATCAACTTTGGCTCAAGGGTACATCTCTGAACTCCTCTGACATTTGTCGTTGTAATCCTTCAACGTCGTCAGAGAGGTGACGGGTCCCGACGACCATACATGCAATGGACCACTATGTCCCTAAACTGGAACAATAGAGCCCAAACGCTCTTTTGTCGGATCTAAACGATCCCGTTAAGTTGATCTTAGTCTCAAACTGGACTAACGTATTCTTAACGAACGTTTAAGTTGATCTTAGCCGCAACGCGACTAACGCATCCTTAAACTAAAAACACCAAACCCAAATCTAAGTAAATACGGATTTGGACTAATCCACGTCCTACGGGCGACGGTATTACTCAGTCTCCGTATACAATCCACGGGCAACCACAAACAAAACAAACACCCACGACATGAAGTGAAATTCTGGAGAAGGAGAAAGTTGTTACCGCGAAGCGGTAGTGTCACGCCCCGCTTCCCAAAATATGGAAAACGAGGGATGACTAGGCCAGCCATGCTCCTACGGTCAAGGAATCATCCTACCGTAGTCACACTTCGGCTTCTAGCATTGCATGGTAATCAGTAAATAAAGCGCAGTGGTAAAGGAATCACATCACTAATTTATTACATTAATATTCCATTGTTCACAAATTTACAGATAACAAGAACGAAAACTAACCAAAGTCAAACTTACGATCACTTTTATGGAAAGCAGAAAGTGGAAAGTACACCAGTCTAAATCTCCGTGAACTCGAAGGGTAGGTCCGTCTCCTGTGCTGGTCCTCCCGCGGGATCTGAGCATGCATACTCAGGTCGTCAGAGCGACACAATAACAATGTTATCATAATGAGATGTGACAGGTATATGAGTAATACTGGTGTAAGAACAATGCAAGTAATCACTGTGTCGTTATATGATGCAGAATATGTTATATGTCCCTATCGGTCTCTAAGTCGAGTTTGAAATCACATAGTGGAAGGAGGATCATGTTTAACAGGAGTCTCGTACATACCCGAGACAACGGCCCACATGCTCGGGACATAACCCTGTCAGCCGGATCGCTAGATCCTATCCTACATGTATCGATATCTCTGTTCGAATGATCATCCTCTAAAATCGGTCCCGCTAAATACGATACTCTTTCCACTTTGATTTCCCCTTTTTCCCCAGGTTCTCACTAGTTATGATCTTGATCTAGTCATGTACAAGTATATCAATGGCACGATTTTTATCACTGTTCACTGTATCAATCACTGTCACGAATGTTCATTTTCCATTGATGTACTTGTCACAACTAAACCAACATCTGTCACGTACGATAATGCAATGTCCACACGTACTAACACTGAGTATATGACAAGGGTATGATATATGTATGTATGCTACCAATGAGTTTTGTATATTATGAATCAACAGGCATGTCATGAAAATGAATTGTACTAATTAACATGTTAAGAATTCAGTACAAATGATGTAGGTAAGATACATAGAAAAATCAGTCGGTAATTCACCAAAATTTGTTTCAGTTAAATCGGAGTTTCGGTTCTCAAGATATAGCTATTTCAGTTTTAAGTGTTCGCGGCTGGAAATTCAGTTTCAAAACTGAACGTCCATTTCGCGGCACGAATTGCACCCAGTTGGGCTCAGAATTTAGTGATGTCACAGTTAAATGAAATTTAGGGTTTTTGATAAAGTATTCAACGTAACAGACGGATCCTCAATCGCATCTGTACGTTGAAAGTTATAACCAGTTTAATCTCAGGGTGTCATTTCAGAACCTGTTCTGGACAGATATACGTTCTGCCCTTTTAAATACATTTTAAAATAGCAAACGGCGATGAAATGGAATGGAACCACTTGGTTTGTTAAACTAACAGAAATATCTTTAATCTACAGTAGGAGTCCGTAACATACGACTTCAAGAAACACAGTGGTGCAGATCTTTAAACAGAGCACAATAATCAGGAACGCTCTGGACTGCAGTCCAGAGTCGTGTTCCGACCCAGTTATCATCATGATTACAGAACAGAAATCATTAGGATTTTCCATAGGGTTAAATTTCGTCAAGTCGGCTTCGATTTAAACCCTAGAACACATCAATCCATTATGCATATGATTTATAGTGATTTTATTCGTTTTCAGACACGAGAAAATTCTAGTTTTAACGGCATATTTGGGGGTATCAATTTTTGTTACAAACAATCGTATTTTCCAGCGATACTTATACACAATATTCATTATCAAGTGGGCCAATAAAAGGTATCAGTTTCCGTCAAAATAAACCATTATTTCCATGAGAGACCAGCATCGAACACTTATGTCATATTATGTATCGGTATTCGGCAAATCCGTAAACTAGATATCTTGGGTTTATACCACTAATATTTTAGCATGAAGCAAGTAAACACTTGCCTGGTAACGACTCGGGGTCACGGGGAAGCAACGTCGTCACAAACACGCGTTGTACGCCGCGGAACAATTTCGCGAGAGCCTCGATCGAACACGGATTTTGCGTCGGAATCTTCCGGAGTCGTCTTGCGTGCGCTGGAAGCTTAGAGGAGCTCTATGGTTCACTTGGGACTTGCTGGGGTCGACGATGGTCGGCCGTGGTCGCTCCGGCGACGTGCACAGTGCACGGGGTTTCTCTTTTGTGGAGAGAGAGAGAGAGAGAGAGAGAGAGCAGTGGGGGTTTGGGGAGATAGGGTGGTGATGCTGAGGATGTAGGGGGTCGCAGAGATGGTTCAGACGAAGTGGGGCTCGCCGGCGTCGAGGGGTAGGGTGGCCGAGCTCTGTTGCAGTTTGGGTTGTGTGCAGGGGATGTCTACAGGGGTGAGCTCGTGCTGATGGAGGAGGCTGCAGGGATGCTCTGTTGGTGGAGGAAGGAGAGTGAGGGAGGATGAAAGAGGGGAACGAGGAGAATCGTCGTCGTCGTCGAGGATGGAGGTCGGAAGTTTTTGCAGTGGTTTCGTGGGAGAAAACTTGAGAGGTTAGAGAGTTTTGATGGAGTTTGGAGGTGAGAAGTTGGAGAGCGAGAGTTAGAGGGAGTCGTGGTCGGGGTCGTGGGCGACGGCGAGGGCGACGTGGGGAGCTCGAGAACGTGGGGGTCGCGACGAGGGAGAAGGAAAAACGAGCGGGAACAGTTGTCGCGAGGGAGATGGAAGGAAAGGTTTGGGTCGGGTTCTGTTGGGCGCGAGCGGGCCAAGGAAGTGGGGAAAAGAGATGGGCTGGGCTCGTAAAAAAAATATTCCCTTCCTTTCTCTTAAAGGAATTCTTGGTGGGCTGCGATGGGCAACAGGCCGGGGAAAATATAAAAGGATTTAAAGAAAATTTCGAGTGGGCTGGGGAGAAAAGAAGGGCCGGCTGGGTTAAAAAAAAAAAAAATTCCTTATATCAAAAATAGAGTGGGCCAGGGAAATTTTAATTGTTAATAAAAAGGGATTTTGGGCTGAGGATTTAGTGGGAAAAAAGTTAATTTACATTAGTTTTATTCGCTTTAGTTTTAGTGTTTTATCTTTAGGGTTAAGGAAAAATAAATATTAGGCTTAAACACTCAATTCAAAATATGAAGGAGAAGAAAAGAAATTACTGGAAATGGGAAATTTCTATTAAGATGGAAACGGGGATTTACATTATACCCCCCTTAACAAAAATTTCGTCCTCGAAATTTAACAAGGATACAAAGAAACAAAAGTACTAAACAAAGAGATGTGGATAACGATTACGGATGTCTTCCTCCCGCTCCCAGGTGGATTCTCCTGGGGAACGACCGCCCCAAGACACTCGGACTAACGGAATGACCTTATTCTTCAGCACTTTCTCTCTGCGGTCGAGAATGGTAGTAGGCTGCTCCTCGTATGACAGACCAGTCCCCAAAACTAACTCTGAATGGTCCAGAACATGGCTCTCGTCTCGAACATAACGCCTCAACTGTGACACATGAAAGGTATTGTGCACACCAGCTAGCGATGGAGGCAAGGCGAGTCGATAGGCCACCTCTCCTACTCGCTCTAGCACCTCAAAAGGTCCGATAAAGCGGGGACTAAGCTTTCCCCGACCTCCGAATCTGATAACTCCACGAGTAGGGGAAATCTTCAAGAACACATGATCTCCGACTTCGAACTCAAGTGCCCTTCTGCTGGTATCTGCCCAACTCTTCTGTCGATCCTGAGCCGTCTTGATGTGCTGTCTGATCATTTGAACTTTGTCGACTGTCTGAACGATGAGTTCGGGGCCCAGTAGTCTTCGCTCTCCCACATCATCCCAACATACTGGTGATCGACATTTCCGCCCGTATAATGCTTCAAAAGGGGCCATCTGAATACTAGCTTGATAACTATTGTTATAAGAGAACTCGACTAGATGCAGATGGTCCTCCCAGGAACCTTGAAAGTCCAGCATGCAGGCTCTCAACATGTCCTCGAGCGTCTGAATCGTACGCTCGGATTGTCCATCCGTCTGTGGGTGATAAGCTGTGCTGAAATTAAGGCGGGTACCCAAGCTTTCCTGTAAGCTCTTCCAAAAGTGCGACAAGAATCTCGTGTCCCGGTCTGACACAATGCTGACTGGGACACCGTGAAGTCGTACGATCTCCTGCATATATCTTTCCGCCAAAGATTCTGTCGACTGCCCTACTCGGAAAGGTAGAAAGTGTGCAACTTTTGTGAGGCGATCGACGATAACCCAAATGGCGTTATTGCCCCTAGGGCTCCGTGGTAAGGCCGTCACGAAATCCATAGTAATGTGCTCCCACTTCCATTCCGGTATTGGCAGGGGTTGTAACAATCCTGCTGTCCTCTGATGCTCTGCCTTCACCTGCTGACATACCAAGCACCTGGATACGAACCTCGCAATTTCCCGTTTCATTCCGTTCCACCAAAAGTGCTGCTTTAGGTCCTGATACATTTTTGTACTTCCCGGATGCACAGAATAAGCTGAACTGTGTGCTTCAGCCAACACTTCTTCTCGAACACCTCCTTTAGGTACGCAGAGTCTGCTGCCGAATCTCAGAGAGCCATCTTCATGTATAATCAGTTCTGTTCTTAGTCCAGCTTTCACTTCCTCTCTAAATTTTTGCAATCGGGGATCGTCCGCCTGCGCAGCCTTGATGCGATCCACCAGAGAAGATTGCACCTGCAGTTGCCAAAGTTGACTGAGTGCGTTCGGCGTAACGACCTCAAGTGCAAGCCTCTGAAAGTCCTCAATAATGCTCCTCTGATCGGTCAACATCATGACCGCTGGCTTGCGACTGAGCGCATCTGGTACAACATTGACCTTCCCCGGGTGATACTGAAGGTCCAAATCGTAATCTGCCATCAGCTCTAGCCATCTGCGCTGCCTCATATTTAATTCCTTCTGGGTGAAAACATACTTCAGACTCTTGTGATCTGTGTACACCTCCACTTTCTCACCCAATAGATAGTGCCTCCAAATCTTCAATGCAAAGACTACCGCGGCTAACTCCAAATCATGTATGGGGTAGTTCTTCTCGTGGTTTCTCAGTTGTCGAGAGGCGTAAGCAACCACACGTCCGTGCTGCATCAAAACACAGCCTAAACCCTTCCCTGAGGTATCACTGTGTATCACCAACCCACCTGAATCATCTGGTACAGTAAGAATAGGCGCCGTGGTTAACTTCTGCTTTAGTGTGTCGAAAGCCTGAGTGCACTCCTCTGCCCATGTAAACGGCACGTCTTTCCGTGTCAGCCTCGTCAATGGTTCCGCGATTCTTGAGAAATCTTGGACGAATCTCCGATAATAGCCTGCTAATCCCAGAAAACTCCTGATCTCAGCCACTGATTTCGGCGTCGGCCAATCTCTGACAGATTCTATCTTTGCCGGGTCCACCGAGATGCCTTCGCCCGAAACAATATGTCCCAAAAACTGCACCCTGTCGAGCCAGAACTCGCACTTGCTTAGCTTCGCATACAGCTTCTCTTCCCGAAGAATTTGTAGAACTGTGCGCAAATGTCCAGCGTGCTCCTCCTGAGTCTTCGAGTAGACAAGTATGTCGTCGATGAACACAACGACAAACGTGTCCAAGTATTTTGCGAACACCCTGTTCATCAAGTCCATGAATATTGCTGGGGCGTTGGTAACGCCGAACGGCATCACAAGGAACTCGTAATGTCCGTATCGGGTCCTGAAAGCCGTCTTGCACACATCCTCGGCTGCTACCCTGATTTGATGATACCCAGAACGGAGGTCCAACTTCGAGAAAACCTTGGCTCCACTTAGTTGATCAAATAAGTCGTCAATGCGCGGTATTGGGTACTTGTTCTTTATGGTAACCTTGTTCAGCTCCCGGTAATCTATACACATTCGCAACGATCCATCCTTCTTCTTTACCAATAGAACTGGTGCACCCTACGGTGAAGCGCTTGGCCGAATGAATCCTTTCTCCAAAAGTTCCTCAACCTGCTTCTTCAATTCCGCCAACTCGACTGGTGCCATTCGGTATGGGGCTCTGGATACTGGGGCTGTACCCGGAGTCAAGTCGATTGAGAACTCCAAAATTCGAGGAGGTGGTAGACCTGGTAAATCCTCGGGAAAAACGTCCAGAAAGTCCCGAACAATTTCTGGGTCCGGGCTCCTATCAATCTCCATAGCTGTCAGCTCCTTAGGCTTTGCTCTGTATTTAGCTGGCTCCAAAGATTCGCTTCCGCCCTCGAAAATAAACTCCGGGTGATTGGGAATGCGGAAAATCACATTCCTTGCACGACAATCGATTACAGCGTGAAAGTGCTCATCCAATCCATCCCAAGAATTGCGTCGTAACTGCCTGTCCCAATTAGGAGGAAATTCGCATAGAATTCCCTGCCACACACTACAACCGGGCATAATCTACATTCTCGGCTAGATATAATGATGCCATTACCCGTATGAATTTCCCATCCCTTAGCTAGTGTTTCATGTGGTATTGAGTGTGTAGTAGTGAAATGCTCAGACAAGAAACAATGCGATGCTCCCGAATCAAATAGTACTCTAGCTGGTGAGGAATGCACGAGTAGAGTACCTGTAACCACATCTCCTGACGCTTCTGCCTGCTCGGCGGTCAAGGTGAAAGCCCGTCCCTGACCGCGACCTGTAAATGGTTGTCTCTGCTCCTGCGGCCTCTGCTGTGGCGGTCCAGAACTTCCCTGCACCTCTGCTCTCTCAGGGCAACTGCCAATCTGGTGCTGACTGGAACCGCAAATCAAACACTGTCCCTTGGCACGGCGACAGTCCTTCTGGGTATGTCCTCCTCTACCGCAATAGCCGCAAGTTACGCCATGTCTCTGGTGGCGATGCTGTGGTACGAACGGGCGCTTCATTTGTGTCGTTCCTGCTCTGTGAACTGGTATGGTTCCTCGAGATGGCGTGTGGGTACGTGCTGGAACGACTGGGGGTCTCCTGAACTTGTTAATCAGTTGCTCCTGAACTCTCGCCGCGTTGAGTACCTGTGCGAAAGTCTGCAGATCCAACGAAGCAATCAACTGCTGCAACTCAAAATCTAACCCCTGAAGGAAACGCCTGGCCCTGGTGACCTCTGAGGCGACCATGTACGGAGCGAAACGACTCAAGCGGTTGAACTCTGCCGCATAAACATCCACTGGGCGTCCATTCTGCTTCAAAAGAATAAACCTCTCCTCCATTTCTGCCTTGGCTGTGGAAGGAAAGTAATGATCTAGGAAGCACTCCTTAAACTTGCTCCATTCGATCGGCCTGTCAAGTCTGCTCTCTTCCACCGACCACCATGTGCGGGCCTCGTCTTCTAATTGTATCTTTATCACGTTCACTCTGTCTTCCTCTGGAATCCTGGCGGCAGTCAATAAATTCTCCATGTTCACCAACCATTGCTCCGCCTCAAGGGGTTCAGCTAGCCCTGTGAACGCAGCTGGGTGTAACCGTCGGAAGTCTGCTACTGTACCAGCCCTAGCATGATAAGCTGGTGGAACAACGCCCTCGGGGGCGGTAATAAATGCGGAGGGTCCTCCTGTGGCGGTAATCGCCCTGAGTCCCTCGGTGAGCAAGTCGGTCTTCCTCTCCTGAGCTTCCGCGAGAGTGGTCAGTGCGCTGAGCATCCTTTCCGTGCGGTCCTGAGAGCTGGAGTCCGAGGAGGGGTCGTTCGGGGACGTCATATCACTGGAAGATTCAAAAGGATAGGATCAGATTCAAGGATGGAAATTAAGAGTAGTGAAACAAGAATAACGTAATATTGCATAGTTAATGTTATCCCTTGATACTAAACACAGGCTCTGATACCAACTAAACCATGTCACGCCCCGCTTCCCAAAATATGGAAAACGAGGGATGACTAGGCCAGCCATGCTCCTACGGTCAAGGAATCATCCTACCGTAGTCACACTTCGGCTTCTAGCATTGCATGGTAATCAGTAAATAAAGCGCAGTGGTAAAGGAATCACATCACTAATTTATTACATTAATATTCCATTGTTCACAAATTTACAGATAACAAGAACGAAAACTAACCAAAGTCAAACTTACGATCACTTTTATGGAAAGCAGAAAGTGGAAAGTACACCAGTCTAAATCTCCGTGAACTCGAAGGGTAGGTCCGTCTCCTGTGCTGGTCCTCCCGCGGGATCTGAGCATGCATACTCAGGTCGTCAGAGCGACACAATAACAATGTTATCATAATGAGATGTGACAGGTATATGAGTAATACTGGTGTAAGAACAATGCAAGTAATCACTGTGTCGTTATATGATGCAGAATATGTTATATGTCCCTATCGGTCTCTAAGTCGAGTTTGAAATCACATAGTGGAAGGAGGATCATGTTTAACAGGAGTCTCGTACATACCCGAGACAACGGCCCACATGCTCGGGACATAACCCTGTCAGCCGGATCGCTAGATCCTATCCTACATGTATCGATATCTCTGTTCGAATGATCATCCTCTAAAATCGGTCCCGCTAAATACGATACTCTTTCCACTTTGATTTCCCCTTTTTCCCCAGGTTCTCACTAGTTATGATCTTGATCTAGTCATGTACAAGTATATCAATGGCACGATTTTTATCACTGTTCACTGTATCAATCACTGTCACGAATGTTCATTTTCCATTGATGTACTTGTCACAACTAAACCAACATCTGTCACGTACGATAATGCAATGTCCACACGTACTAACACTGAGTATATGGCAAGGGTATGATATATGTATGTATGCTACCAATGAGTTTTGTATATTATGAATCAACAGGCATGTCATGAATATGAATTGTACTAATTAACATGTTAAGAATTCAGTACAAATGATGTAGGTAAGATACATAGAAAAATCAGTCGGTAATTCACCAAAATTTGTTTCAGTTAAATCGGAGTTTCGGTTCTCAAGATATAGCTATTTCAGTTTTAAGTGTTCGCGGCTGGAAATTCAGTTTCAAAACTGAACGTCCATTTCGCGGCACGAATTGCACCCAGTTGGGCTCAGAATTTAGTGATGTCACAGTTAAATGAAATTTAGGGTTTTTGATAAAGTATTCAACGTAACAGACGGATCCTCAATCGCATCTGTACGTTGAAAGTTATAACCAGTTTAATCTCAGGGTGTCATTTCAGAACCTGTTCTGGACAGATATACGTTCTGCTCTTTTAAATACATTTTAAAATAGCAAACGGCGATGAAATGGAATGGAACCACTTGGTTTGTTAAACTAACAGAAATATCTTTAATCTACAGTAGGAGTCCGTAACATACGACTTCAAGAAACACAGTGGTGCAGATCTTTAAACAGAGCACAATAATCAGGAACGCTCTGGACTGCAGTCCAGAGTCGTGTTCCGACCCAGTTATCATCATGATTACAGAACAGAAATCATTAGGATTTTCCATAGGGTTAAATTTCGTCAAGTCGGCTTCGATTTAAACCCTAGAACACATCAATCCATTATGCATATGATTTATAGTGATTTTATTCGTTTTCAGACACGAGAAAATTCTAGTTTTAACGGCATATTTGGGGGTATCAATTTTTGTTACAAACAATCGTATTTTCCAGCGATACTTATACACAATATTCATTATCAAGTGGGCCAATAAAAGGTATCAGTTTCCGTCAAAATAAACCATTATTTCCATGAGAGACCAGCATCGAACACTTATGTCATATTATGTATCGGTATTCGGCAAATCCGTAAACTAGATATCTTGGGTTTATACCACTAATATTTTAGCATGAAGCAAGTAAACACTTGCCTGGTAACGACTCGGGGTCACGGGGAAGCAACGTCGTCACAAACACGCGTTGTACGCCGCGGAACAATTTCGCGAGAGCCTCGATCGAACACGGATTTTGCGTCGGAATCTCCCGGAGTCGTCTTGCGTGCGCTGGAAGCTTAGAGGAGCTCTATGGTTCACTTGGGACTTGCTGGGGTCGACGATGGTCGGCCGTGGTCGCTCCGGCGACGTGCACAGTGCACGGGGTTTCTCTTTTGGAGAGAGAGAGAGAGAGAGAGAGAGCAGTGGGGGTTTGGGGAGATAGGGTGGTGATGCTGAGGATGTAGGGGGTCGCAGAGATGGTTCAGACGAAGTGGGGCTCGCCGGCGTCGAGGGGTAGGGTGGCCGAGCTCTGTTGCAGTTTGGGTTGTGTGCAGGGGATGTCTGCAGGGGTGAGCTCGTGCTGATGGAGGAGGCTGCAGGGATGCTCTGTTGGTGGAGGAAGGAGAGTGAGGGAGGATGAAAGAGGGGAACGAGGAGAATCGTCGTCGTCGTCGAGGATGGAGGTCGGAAGTTTTTGCAGTGGTTTCGTGGGAGAAAACTTGAGAGGTTAGAGAGTTTTGATGGAGTTTGGAGGTGAGAAGTTGGAGAGCGAGAGTTAGAGGGAGTCGTGGTCGGGGTCGTGGGCGACGGCGAGGGCGACGTGGGGAGCTCGAGAACGTGGGGGTCGCGACGAGGGAGAAGGAAAAACGAGCGGGAACAGTTGTCGCGAGGGAGATGGAAGGAAAGGTTTGGGTCGGGTTCTGTTGGGCGCGAGCGGGCCAAGGAAGTGGGGAAAAGAGATGGGCTGGGCTCGTAAAAAAAATATTCCCTTCCTTTCTCTTAAAGGAATTCTTGGTGGGCTGCGATGGGCAACAGGCCGGGGAAAATATAAAAGGATTTAAAGAAAATTTCGAGTGGGCTGGGGAGAAAAGAAGGGCCGGCTGGGTTAAAAAAAAAAAGAATTCCTTATATCAAAAATAGAGTGGGCCAGGGAAATTTTAATTGTTAATAAAAAGGGATTTTGGGCTGAGGATTTAGTGGGAAAAAAGTTAATTTACATTAGTTTTATTCGCTTTAGTTTTAGTGTTTTATCTTTAGGGTTAAGGAAAAATAAATATTAGGCTTAAACACTCAATTCAAAATATGAAGGAGAAGAAAAGAAATTACTGGAAATGGGAAATTTCTATTAAGATGGAAACGGGGATTTACAGGTAGCGTAATTAACTGCAGGGGCTTGCGCCTGCAGGGAAGAGCGTCCCCACAATCAAAAACCCCTCTAGCGAGGGGGAATCTGACAAAGTCTGCTACATCGGCCGCATCCGTCTAAACCTTCGATACACGGTGCCATAAATCAACTTGGCATCTTCGGAGAGGTAGACGGATAAAACCAAATAGCATCTGCCCCGAATCTCAGCGTCAGGCCATCGCGGTCCTGTGCGCCGTCCTTTCGGAGGGGAACAGATTCTGGCACGCCCGGTGGGACCTCTTCCTCTTTCCACTCCACACTTCGTGTGTCGTCTTCGCGAACCAATCGCGGTTTGTTAAATGGTTGTCTTCGGATTTCAAGCTACTAAGATTTGGTCTTTTACTTGGCGTAGAATTCAAGATTCAATGGCCTCTAACTGCACCAACTGCTCGAAGTGTCACTGCAACGGACGCTCCACCTCACCTAGAGGTATAGCATATGGGCCCCAAGCGGCCTCTTTCCTCACTCTGCCAGTAGACCAAGTGGTCCAAGCTACCACTGGCTTATTCTTCGGGACCATGATCCCACCGACAAGCTTCTCTATGCCGATACATGCACCGGAGGCGAACAAGAAGTCGGTCTTCGACCGGCTCACTGCTACGACGGCCCCTGTCAACGGGTCGCCCGTTACCAAACCAACAGCCTCCGTTTTCGCCAGACTGGATCAGAATCATAGAGTGGCCGTCCCAAAGAGGGCAACGGCCGCTGCTCAGGAAGTTGTTAAAGCGGCTTCTCCCATCAGAGAGTCGGTCTTCGCAAGAATGACGATTCCCATTCCTGCCCTTGCTGGTCAAAAGGCATCAGTCTTCGATAGGCTGACATCAGCAGTCACCCCACACTCAAACAGGGGGCAAAAAGAAACCATCTTAATTTCCGAGCCAGTCCCAACGGCTCGTCATGCGCGACGTCGCCATTGGCAACGAGTGAGGAAAGCAGGGGGCAATTCCCCCTCGGGGCTAACTCCACCTGCTCCGATGGTGGAGGTCAACGCTGCTGTTCCAACTGGGAACAGCTTTGAACTGCTGAGGAGGGTGCGGAAGAATTCTCCAACCGCTACACTAAAAAGATCTCCTCCGCCTACGGAGAGGGCTCCGGAAACAAAACAAGAACAACCCCCTCAACGGCTGTCTTCAAAGATTTATAAAGTTTGGCGAAGGGTTCAAGACTCTGTGATTGACCCAGGTCGCTTTCGTCGCCAGAAAAAGGCGAAGGTGGAAAAAGACAAGGATTGTCCCATTAAACAGCAGGGGACAGCAGCTGCTAGGGTGCCCCCTACAATGGCTCCTTCAACCTCAACGGCCCACAAAAGGAGGAGGCCAGAGAAAACCCCCGCGTCAATGGCAAAGTTTAAAAGCGGTGAACCTAAATGCCCCAAGTCAGGGGGCATAACAGTTCATACGATTTATATGGCTTCTGGAAAGGAGGAAAGCCGCACTTCTACGGGTCACCGACCGCTCACCCGATCAGTGACCAAGGCTCAGGAGCAGCAACAAAAGCTCCAGGAGATGATGAATGCTATGGCCGTGCTTACAGAGCCAAAAGAAAACCCTGAAGCATCCTTAGATGAGCGCCGAGACGAAGAGACCGACGCCGAGTTCCTTCGCCGAATATTGGAAAAGAAGGACAAAGAGGCTGCTGAACAAGCGGACAACATACAGCGTATGGGCCTCCTCTTCCAGGACATGATAGGGATGATGATACAACAAGATCCCCCGAATGAAGAACCTCCGATCGTCCTTGGAGACGATAGGGGAGAGACATCGAATCCTCAGCCCATTCCATCAACGGCTAAAGAGGATACAATCTCTAAAACTGATCTGGACGAATACATAGCCCAGCAAATAAGGTTTCATCATGCGGCCGAAGCAGCCGGCCACGTCGTAAAAACGGGGCGGCCATATCCAGGCTGGTATGACCAAATCAAGTACCCGCCGGGTTACACAATTCCCAAGTTCCATGTCTACAAGGGGACCGGCAATCCCCATCAGCATGTTGCCCAGTTCAGGGCGCTTTGCGGTAACACCGGCGGCGATGACAAGCTTTTGCTCCGCCAGTTCGTTGGAAGTCTATCAGATACGGCGTTCGAGTGGTACTCTGAACTCCCTAATGATTCTATTAAAACCTTCGCGGAAATGGAGCTGCTGTTTACCCAACGCTTTGCAAGTGCCAGTGAACGTACCCCGATGACGGCACTGATTAACGCTAGGGTAAAACCCGGCGAGACATGGGTTCAGTACACTATACGGTGGCGTAATCTATGGTCGAAGTGTGAGCAGCGCATAGAAGAAGCCCCTGCGGTGGGAATGTTTGTTGGAACCCTTGATCCACAAGCAACCATCTCACAGTTTATGATGTTCTTCAAGCTGACTACCTTCCAGGCTTTGATCGACAAACTAGCGCAGATGGACCAGATGGGCCATAAACCCCCTCTCCCAAAGCCGGACTCTCGAAATGACAAAGGAAAGGGAAAACCGATCGTTGTCGCTAATGCTCAACAACAACCGAGCGACTCGAAGCCGGTTGCTCGTCCAAACAATACGCGCCCGTACGTACCTCTTGAGGATAGGATGGGACGTCCTTATTCCTTCCCCCGCGATAAAACGAGGAGGTTATTCGAGCTGGCATTGCGCAACAGACTCATAAATCTGCCGGATCCAAAACGACCGTTGCAACCAAGTGACGTCAACGAGCCTAATTACTGCCCTTATTATCGAGTACTAGGCCATCCGATCGAAGATTGCTACGTTTTCAAGAATTGGCTTGAAAATCAGTATCGACAGGGCAAGTTCGCGTTATCTGACAAATGGAAGGTGAATCCCCCGCAGCCCCACACCTCTAAGGGGACGAATACGCGCGGGGCAACATGCTCCGTCATTGAAGAAGCTCCTTGGGAGGTTGTATTATCAGCCAAGACAAAGAGGATGCTAAACGATCTTCAGACATGTCCAGCGATCAAGTGGAAGAACCCGTTGGAACCGCAGGTCATTGAAGGGATGTTGAAGCCACGTCCAACTCCAAAGACCGATGGTGGTGGCTCAAACACTTGCAGCCAACCGTCAAAATCTTCGAAAAAGAAGAAGAAGGAATCTAAGAAGCCCGTGAAGCCTGACGACAAGCGCACGGGCTTACAAAGGCAAATTGACGCGTTGGATGAATACAACCAAAAGGCACGGACTCCCATTACGCTCCAAGAGTTCCCCAATCACGTCTTTCAAGAAGAAGATGAGGGAGAAAGTTCATCGGATGAATCCGAGGAATATGTGGCGAGATGTCATATGATTTCCCATTCGATCACGAACGATGAGGAAACTCCTTGCACCGAAAAGCTGGGGGCAGATCCTGAACCAAAAGTTCTGGGACCATCAGATGAAGTAATTGATGCACTCCTTAATGAAGCTCGGTTGAAAAGTAAAGCTGATCGGGAGCACGAGACGGCTATATTTGAAAGGGCCAAGCGCCAGCGACTTGATGAAGGAGCTGAGACGATCCCGCTGGAGCAAAACACCTCCACTGCCGACAAAAGCCAACTCAGGACGAGGAAAAAGTTCGCTAAAGCCATATCAATGGGCATGAAGCTACCATCCTCTGAAGGAAACATCGCCGGTGAAGTGGAAACGCACCCCTCGTATTGCTTATATCATCAGAGGATTTCGCACCCCACTCAAGAGTGCAAAGCTTTCGATAGATGGTGGCAAGGATACGTTGCTCATCGACAACGCTTTAAGCGGGAAAAACGTAAAACTCGTCGGGAGCAGAGAAATACGACCGAAGGGCTTAAAAGAACTGCTGGCGATTGTCGCATGGTTAACACCGGTGGATCACAAGTGCTTACATTCGGGAGTGATTCTGATGAAGAGCTAGAACTTGCCCCTCTCTTTAAAGAGTCCGCTTCAGGAAAAGAAGAAGAACCGAAGGTCTGCGAAAATATCCGGCTGCGGAATCGGACACTGCCTGAAAAGAACCTCGGACCCTTGAACAGAAAAGATAAAGGGAAAGAAAAGGTCTCTGAGGATATTACTCTCGATGACCAAGCTGCGGAAGAGTTAACCGCTAAGAACCCACCAAAGAAGAATAAAGTGGATTACAACGTCTTGGCACATCTGAGGAAGCTGCCCTCACAGCTCAGCATTCTTGACGCCCTTTTGCTATCAAAAGAGGCGAGAGATGCGTTGATTAAGGCACTCCAAGACCCGGAACAATTCCAAACATGTCTGGCCGAGGAAAAGATGAAGGATGAATTAGAGGAAGTACACACGACTGATGTTACTTTTGGTGATGAAGACCTTCTACCTGGGACATGCGAACACAATCGCCCTCTCTATGTCTCGGGATATTGCCATGATATAAGGATAGGCAAAATCCTGATCGATAACGGGTCTTCTGTTTACCTACTCAACGTGCGGGTGTTGAAGGAAATCTGCATGAGCGTTCAGCACCTTGCTCGAGACAAGATCACCATCTACGGGTTCGACTCCCAATCGTCAAAGACTCTTGGATCTGTGATACTGACGCTGCGCTTCGGGCTACTCGTCACGGACATTAAGTTCCACGTCATAGACGCCAAGACATGCTACAACGCTTTGCTCGGCCGACCATGGTTACACGAGTACAACATCATCCCTTCTAACATCAGTGTATGAAGTATTTTAAGGATGGTTTCGAGTATACCGTGAAGGGAGAACTGAACCCGTTCTCTGTGAACGAGGTCCGCAAATACGAAGATGCCAAATACTTCTTGCCGGATTTCGAAGACACGGAGAAGTGTCACAAGCCGAAAAATAAAACTAACGCCACCATCCCTGTCTTCGGCAGTGATACCGAGGAGGAAGAGGAGATCGTTTATTCGGGTCCGCCCCAACATAACAAGCCAGGACCGTCCACTCCTACATTGGTCTTTGGTAGTGACTCGGAGGATGAGGTCCATGTCGTATTCTCTGCTCGACCTTCAATACAAGCTTCCGCTGACGAAGGGCAAAGTCTGCAAGTCGCCATGGTGCCGCCTAAACATCATAAAGAACTGGACGCACTTAATATCTACAGTGTAGAAGAGCTGCGGACATTCTATATCCCTCCTAAGCGAGAAAACGAGAAGGCAATCCTATTTTACCGCTCTGAAGAAACCAAGGTGAAAAAAGAAATCTGGTATGGCGCAGAGCCTGCGCTCAACAGGCTTCAGCCTATCCGTCTTCCCAGATATTATACAGAGGGTTTGAAGAAGCTGCTGAAACGCCAGGGGATATCCTTCAAACAGACCGTTAGAGAGGCCAAATTCTATGACAGGGTCTGGAATGTTCCCGGGACTCAACGCAAACTGCCTAATGGGAGAATGGAAACGAGAGGGCTTGGATACATCCGGTCAAAGAAACGAGAGTTACTACCCGGCTGCTACGTCGTGTATGACCTTGATGAAGAAGCGGATGCTCAATGGGAGGACGCTAATCTTAAGCCAGTGAAGGTTCCAGATGCAAGAGAGCCCAGTCCGTCGTTCGAGGAACAAATGGACAGACTTATAAAGAAAGCTGGTCAAAAAATCCGAGGTGATCACAACCGTGAGACGGCCATCTACGAGAAAGCCAAGACGCAACGCCTTCTCCAACAGGCTGTAAAGGATGAAAATGCCGCTCCTTGTCAACCTGTTATAAAGAAGGCTCAGCTCAAAAGCAGAAATAAGTCGAAAGGCCAAAAAGGCACTCAACAACAACAAAGCAGGGCTAAGAAGCCATGCAAACGGGAGTCGAGCGTTATTGATCTATCCCTCATGAAGAAAATGAGTCGAGCATACTCTTTTCCTCGGGATAAGACAAGGAGGATATTTGAGCTTGCTCTAAAACATCAGATGCTCACGCTGCCGGAGTCTAAACACCCTGAACAAGCAGGCAAAGCCTCACACCCGGACTATTGCTCTTACCATCGAGTAGTAGGTCATCCTCTTGAAGATTGCTTCACCTTCAAGAATTGGGTCGAAGATCAATATCAGCTTGGTAAATTCGCTCTGTCCAACAACTGGAGGGTAGCACCACCACAAAAGCACGAGCCTAAGGCCACGAAAGAAAGACCAGTTCCATATTGGGATTGGAAGCGAATTCGTACCTGTCACATGATAACGATACTACAAGAAGAATCCGAGAACATGGACAGCCTTCCCTGGTGCCTCGAAAATAGCAATGATGAGGTGATCTCAGAATTTCCCCCAGCTCCGAAAGAACTGGAGGACGGCATACATACCACTGCAGATAACCTCAAGAAAATTGAGTTGGGGACGATAAACGATCCGCGACCGACATTCGTCAGCGAGCTGCTGTCTGAAGAAAAGGTGGCTGCGTTAAAGGACGTCCTTGTACAGCATAAAGATTGCTTCGCATGGAACTATTCCGAGATGCCGGGACTTGATCCAGAAGTTGCTGTACATAGACTGGCAATATCCCCGAGTGTCAAGCCAGTCAAACAAGCGCCGAGAAGAATGCGGCTTGAGCTCGAGATGAGCATCAACGCTGAAGTCAAAAAGCTGATAGACTCCGGCTTTATCCAGGAGGTTCAATACCCTGAATGGATTGCTAATATCGTCCCAGTGATGAAGAAAAATGGTACGGTGCGCATATGCGTGGACTTTCGGGATCTCAACAAAGCCTGCCCGAAGGGTGATTTCCCAGTACCAGTCACCGAACTGATGATAGACAATACGTCCACGCATGAGATTTTCTCATTCATGGACGGCTCATCAGGATATAATCAAATAAAAATGCATCCTGAAGACCAGAAACATACGGCTTTTCGGACTCCTTTGGGAATATTCTGTTACAAGGTGATGCCCTTCGGTTTAAAGAACGCCGGTGCAACCTACCAAAGGGCCATGACGAAGATTTTCGATGACCTTATACATGAAATCGTTGAATGCTATATCGACGACCTCGTTGTTAAAAGCAAATCATATGAGGAACATCTCGAGCATCTGAAGACCGTATTTCAACGTCTTCGACAATACAACTTGAAGATGAACCCTCTGAAGTGTGTATTCGGGGTTTCCTCGGGCAAATTCCTGGGATTCATCGTTCGACACCGAGGTATCGAGATAGATCCGTCCAAGATCAAGGCAATCATGGGAATGCCTCCGCCGAGGACTCTCAAACAGTTGCGGTCTCTCCAAGGGAAGCTCGCATACATACGGCGATTTATAGCCAATCTTTCAGGAAAGTGCCGTCCTTACAGTCACCTGATGAAGAAGGGAACCCCACTCGTTTGGGATCACAAATGCCAAGGCGCACTGGATGAGATCAAGCAGTATTTGCAAAACCCTCCAGTGTTGGCTGCCCCAGTGAAGGGAAAGCCTCTCATTCTTTACACGGCCGCCCTTGAAGGTTCTTTGGGCGCATTATGGGCACAAGAGAATGACCAGGGGAAAGAAAGAGCACTTTACTACTTAAGTCGAGTGCTGCTGGGGGCAGAAAGCAATTACTCCCCCATTGAAAAACACTGCCTGGCGTTGATCTTCGCAATAACAAAGCTTAGACATTACGCATTAGCGCATGAAGTCCATCTCATTTCAAAGGTGGACCCTCTCAAATATCTAATGTCAAAGGCCATATTGACGGGACGACTCGCTAAATGGGCCCTGCTCTTAATGGAGTTCTCGATAGCATATCGACCACTCAAAGCAGTAAAAGGCCAGGCCATCGCCGACTTCCTTGCTGAGCACCCGATACCGGCCGACTCTCCTTTAAACTGCGATCTTTCAGACGAACATGCGTTTGATGCGATCGATGGTGATAATACCCGATGGGAGCTTTATTTTGACGGAGCATCTTCCGTGAAGAAGCACAAACAAAGTACCCCTATAATCAAATCGGGGGTAGGACTCATCTTTATAACTCCACAAGGGGGGATAATGCGCTACGCGTTCTCCCTGACGGAACCGAAGACAAACAACGAAGCCGAATACGAAGCTCTGATAGCAGGCCTCGAGATCGCCATTGACATGGAAATTGAAAACCTCCTCATATACGGAGATTCGCAACTGGTCGTTAGTCAAGTAAACGGCGATTACCAAACATGCAAACCGGAATTGGTAAAATACGGTGAAAAGGTGCAACAACTGCTAACCCAAATTCCCTCCTATACTTTGGAGAGCATACCACGCGCGGATAACAGCAAAGCGGACGCGTTGGCCAAACTTGCTAAAGAAATGGCTGACGAGAACCTCGATGACGTTAGAATCATGGTACAAAGTCGTCGGGTGCTCGCCCCCGCAGAAATACCTCCGGGATCGCCTGAAGAAAAGGGAGTGACTGAACAAGCGACCTTGCAAATAAAAGATCATGAGAAGGTTGAGGATTGGAGGGAAGTCTTTATAGACTACTTCAAGTCCCACCAAATGCCCGAAGATGCGTCCGCGAGACATCAACTCATAAAACGAGCTCTGTCTTTCGCCTTCGTCAATGATACTCTATACAAGAGGTCATTCGATTCTCTGTGGCTGAGATGCTTAGGACCGGACGAATCGGAAAGAGTCGTTCAGGAGGTTCATGGCGGAATCTGCGGTTCTCACCAAGCAGGTCCAAAGATGAAGTTGAAGATCAAACGGATGGGCTATTACTGGCCCACGATGATTCAAGACTGCATCGAATATGCGAAGCAATGTCACTCATGCCAGATTCATGGGGACTTCATCCACCAGCACCCAAATCCATTGCATCCAACGGTAGCTAGCTGGCCATTCGAAATGTGGGGGACTGATATAGTCGGCCCCATCGAACCAGCATCGTCTAAAGGACATCGTTTCATCCTAGCGACGACTGACTACTTCTCTAAGTGGGCAGAAGCAGTACCATTGAGAGAAGTGAAGACGGAGAATATCCTCCATTTCTTCAAAACGCACGTCATATATCGGTTTGGAACCCCGAGGCGGATTATCTCCGATAACGGGCCAGCCTACCGAAGTCATAAAATCAGCCGCTTCGCACAGCAGCATAACATAGACTGGAGATATTCCTCAGTCTATAATCCACGAGCTAACGGTCTCGCCGAGGCCTTCAACAAGACCTTGACAAAAATCATAAAGAAAACGGTGTCCCGTAATAAGAAAGATTGGCACGAAAGACTGCAAGAAGCTCTTTGGGTATATCGAACTACATTCAAGACGGCCACGAACACAACGCCGTACGCGTTGGTGTTCGGTACGGAAGCAGTACTCCCTCTCGAGATAGAGTTACCCTCTCTACGAGTGGCAGTTCACCACGAGCTAACGGACGAAGAAAATGCTCACCTTCGGCTTGAGGAGCTTGACGCCCTTGATGAAACTAGGCTCATAGCGCAACAAAATCTGGAAGCTTATAAAGCAAAGATGATGCGCTCATACGAAAGATTGACCCAACCGAGGACATTCCACCAAGACGAACTCGTGCTAGTGGTCAAAAGGCCTATGATTCCCAATCGCGCCAAGCGGGGAAAATTCGAGCCAAATTACGAAGGCCCGTACATCATAGATAAAGTTTACCAGGGTGGGGCCTATCTACTCATGGACATGCATGGTGAAAGGCCTTTCAGGCCGATAAACAGTCGCTTCCTGAAGAAATACTACGCTTAATGAGCCACAGTCTAGGTCAATGATAGATGACGACGACCATGTTCGCTCGCTATCTTCCTAAGCTCAAGTTTTATAAGCAGTAGCCAACTTCCCAATGTCGGACCGAAATGTCCTTAAACTAATAGCGGACCGAAATGTCCTTAAACTAACAGCGGACCGAAATGTCCTTAAAATAATAGCAGACCGAAACGTCTTTAAACTACTACCGCAGCATCTTTAGGCTGACGAGATAAAAAAAATATATATAAAAATAAAATAAAATAAAAACGGTATGTCCATAAGCAAAAAGGGGCACGGATGAAAACTCGAAAGGGCTCCGTGAGTAAAAACAGCAGGGCTACCGGCGAGTGTTCGTGAAAACCCGAAAGGGCGCGACCTCGTAAAAAAGAGGGAAAAAGAAAATAAAAAAAAAGAAAATAAAAGCGGTATGTCTATAAGCAAAATGGGCACGGATGAAAACCCGAAAGGGCTCCGTGAGTAAAAACAGCAGAACTACCGGCGAGTGTTTGTGAAAACCAGAAAGGGCGCAACCTCGTTAAGAAACACTTGTAGGGTCCTCTCGACCCTATAAGGAGAAACCACCCGCGTGAGATCCTTACGATTCACAAGGGAACAACACACTTAGGAGTCCCCACGATTCCTAAGGAGAAAATACACTTGCGAGATCCTCACGACTCGTAAGGAGAACGCTCTTATGGGACCCTCACGGCTCGTAAGATTTGAAAGTCTTAAGTTACAGAGATCTAAACCTGTGCTTAAGCAACCCCCACAACCTTCGATATTGCCCTACAAGTGGCTCAATACTGACCCTTGTATACAATCCACGGGCGCGAATAAACATTTCCCTAACCAAGGTCCATCCGTGACTGGGGATATGTTCGCATAACCCTTGTAAATCCTCTCGATTTACAAAGAGAAAACCCTCCTGTAGGATCCTTATGACTTACAGAGGAACAAAACACTTAGGAACCCTCACGATTCCTAAGGAGAAAATACACCTATAAGATCCTCACGACTTGTAGGGAGAAATAGCTTTGTGAGACCCTTACGGCTCATAAAGTCAAAAGCCTTAGTCGACAGGACCCTAACCCTGGTCGCTAAGCCTCCTTTGTTCGACAATGACAGAAGCAAATGATGATTCGCTCCTGGCGATATCCCAGTTGTAGCGGTGCTGATGCCGAAATCAGTATCCAAGTTCAGGTTTACGGCGAAAAGCCAGTAAGCCGCACATGCATACGAAATAGCCGAAATGATAGGGCAACTTGCAATAAAAAGAAGCAAGTAAAATGTATGCATGCGAAATAGCCGAAATGATTGGGCAACTCGCAACAAAAAGCAGCGAGTAAAAATAAAATAAACAGCCGAAATGATTGGGCACCGCGAAAAATAGCCGAAATGATTGGGCAATCGCGACCTTCGCGATATAAAAGCTGAAATGATAGAGCATCGCGGAAAGAATAAAAAAAATGAAAGAATGAAACTTTTTGCCCTACAGTTAAGATCACATCGATCCCTGTATACAATCCAAGGGCATAAACAAAGAGGGAACCATACCCTCCCAGCAAACTCCTCGACTCACGGATACAAACACTCCTTGACGAGAGCTTCCTGATCCGCGTCGACCCGCAGAGCCACCAGTGCCCCCGTGGGGATCCTCGACTCGTTTCAAACCCCAAGGAAACAAATAATCCTTGGCGCTTGGGAACCATACCCTCCCAGCAAACTCCTCGACTCACGGATACAAACACTCCTTGACGAGAGCTTCCTGATCCGCGTCGACCCGCAGAGCCACCAGTGCCCCCGTGGGGATCCTCGACTCGTTTCAAACCCCAAGGAAACAAATAATCCTTGGCGCTTGGGAAACAAATAATCCCTAGCAAACTCCTCGACTCACGGATACAAACACTCCTTGACGAGAGCTTCCTGATCCGCGTCGACCCGCAGAGCCACCAGTGCCCCCGTGGGGATTCTCGACTCGTTTCAAACCCCAAGGAAATAAATAATCCTTGGCTCTTGGGAAACAAATAATCCCTAGCAAACTCCTCGACTCACGGATACAAACACTCCTTGACGAGAGCCTCCTGATCCGCGTCGACCCGCAGAGCCACCAGTGCCCCCGTGGGAATTCTCGACTCGTTTCAAACCCCAAGGAAACAAATAATCCTTGGAGCTTGGGAAACAAATAATCCCTAGCAAACTCCTCGACTCACGGATACAAACACTCCGTGACGAGAGCCTCTTGACTCATGTCAACTCGTAGAACCATTACCCTCTCCGCGAGCAAATTCCCGATTCGTCTCAATTTGTAAGAAGAAGTCTCAGACAGCAAGGATTGAAAAGCTTGCTTTTTGAGCAATGGGGCCCTGCAAGTCAATCCAAACTGGTCTCTTGCATACTATTCACGGGTCTCACTCTCCGAAGTCGAATTTCGACGAGGAGGGAAACAACAGCTTACGAATCCTCTCGACTCGTAAGAGGGAAAATTCTCTTATAGGATCCTTACGACTTATAAGAGAAAACCACACTTAGGAATCCTCACGATTCCTAAGGAGAAAATCCGCCTATGAGATCCTCTCGATCCGTAGGGAGAAAAGCCTCTATGAGACCCTCACGGCTCATAGAGTTGAAAAATCTTAGGCAGCAGACCAGAACCTGCGGCCTAAGCCATCGCTATTTCCTAAGGAAGTCGGAATACTCGTTTTGGACATCCATCAACCATGGTTATTAAGACAGCCTGCTGACAATAAAAAAAAAGAGAAAGATGACAGAAAGAATATCCGGTCTACATTTGATCTGGCGTGCGTGACGCATTCATTTATGCATGGGCAGAAGACTCAGGACGAGAAATAAGACAAGCTGAAATAGAAAAGGGAAGGGTTTCCATTCATACTGCTAAAAAAATTTCTTTTACAAGCATAAGAAACATTATTCAAATTATTACAACGGTATAACCTCAGATCCGGGGCACGGATTGAGGAAATCAAAAGTAAGGCTATCCAGAGTTCTTCTGGCCTGTCTAATTATTCTTATGCGCAGTCTTTCTCGCTCCTCTGTATCGAGATCATCGGCGAGCCCTCCTGGCCTTTGATAAGCAGCAACTATCGTCGTCTGCTGGAAGACTTGGTGTAGGATGTCAATAAGGCTGTTCCGTCGTTTCTTTGAAATCAACCCTGTCAGGTACACTGAATGCACCTTGTCTTCGGCATCATCCAGCGCGTTGAGCGGTAAGGCCTCATGAAGACCCGGAAGTGCTCTCCATATGGCTCCCAACACGACTTTCAAAAGGGCCGAACGACGAGGCAACAGCCAACCACCGCTTGCGTTCAGACGACCCATGACTTCTGCACATTCAGCGTCTGTAAACTCCTGGTTTTGTTGATGACCCTGAGCGCGGATATCGTCATAGGTAATAAACTCGTGCAAGCTGTATAGATGCACCGCCGCCATTATGCCTGGAGGAAATATTACAGGAAGATCAGCAATAGAAAAGCAATAATGCACATAGAGGACTAAATTCCTAGAGAGCGAAACTATGTTCAAGGATAAATTCCCCTGGATGAAAGCTCTACTGGTTAAGATTAATCTAAGAATTGATTTTACCTAAAGTTTTCCTAAAAACTTTGAAAAAAAAAGGGGAGGAGCAAGTCACCGGAGTTCTTGAAGGCAAGAACAAAGCTCTGAAGTCTTCGAAAATAGAAATCGGAAAGATGATAAGTATCTAGGGGGGACCAAAGGTCCTATTTATAGGCATCAAGTGCCTCTTCGACTTCCAAGAGTTGTCACGGCAGTTTACCCTAATCGGAGCGAACTTTTGTTCAAATTCCGAGGCGGGAGATGAAGCAACGCTTCGTCTTCCCCCAATCAGAGCAAAGCTCTGTCTTGAAAATTAATTTAATGAAGCGACGCTCCAGATTATTTGCACTGCGCAATACGCCACGTGTCTGACGCAGACGCATCAGCGCAACGCCCAAAACAGCGCACTCAATCAAAGCAAAGCTCTATTTCAAGCAAAACTAAAGGAAGCAACGCTTCAGCGGCGTATGCGCCGTGCGCTGCGTGACACGTGTCGGCGCAGATGCGCTAGCGCAGTTGCGCTGCACTGTGTGCTGTGCGACACGTGTCATACCCTGGAGCATTTGCGCTAAACAAAAATTAAGGTTCTGAAGAAATCTTTTCTGTTATTGTTAAAATAAGAAGATTATCTTCTGTAAAACAGAGGCCCTTGGATCAAAGATCCGACGATGGGGGAAATCCCGCCAAATCTTTCAGAAAAGGGATTTCTTCAACAAATTGAACTTACTTCTTAATTTGCAAGATGAGGTCTCAGGCAGTAAGGATTGAAAAACTTGCTTCTTGAGCAATGGGGCCCTGCAAGTCAATCCAAAATGGTCTCTTGCATATTATTCACGGGTCTCGCTCTCCGAAGTCGAATTTCGACGAGGAGGGAAACAATCGCTTATGAATCCTCTCGACTCGTGAGAGGGAAAAATTCTCTTGCAGGATCCTTACGACTGGTAAGAGAAAACCACACTTAGGAATCCTCACGATTCCTAAGGAGAAAATCCGCCTACGAGATCCTTTCGATCCGCAGGGAGAAAAGTCTCTATGAGACCCTCACGGCTCATAGAGTTGAAAAGTCTTAGGCAGCGGATCTAAAACCGCAGTCTAAGCCATCGTTATCTCTGGGAAAAATAAAGTTGTCTGCCAATAAGGTGCATTAAAGATATCATGCTGAAAAGAATGAAAAAGGCGAAGAAATGACACAAGACATTACAAAATGTGTATCTTTTATTCATAAGTATTAATCGGGTACAGGATACATTGTACTAAAGAATAAAATAAAATATACATATATTTTACAAGTACAAATGATACAAGGAGAATTACTGGGAAGGAAGCGTCTTGCATAGATTTAGCAATTGCTCGCATACTTCCTTCCACGCCTTCTCTTGATCGGCTACCACCGCCAGCTCTGCCTCCACTTGGGCTCGTTGCTGCAAGACAGACGCAAGCTGCTCCCTGACGATCTGATAAGCAGCTTCCCAACCTGGGGTATTGCGCTCAGCTACGTCGAGCTTCCGCTTCAAGTTTAGCCCATGGGAGATGCGCTCCAAAAGACCCTCAAAGATAGTCTTCACTTGGGCAGCATTTGCTTCAACCTCAGCACGCAGTTGGGCCGTTTCGTTCGAGGTCTTTTGGCATTCCCTTAGCTTTAAAGCTGCTTCTTGCTCCAAATGGCGGAAGTGAGAAGTGCTTTGCTCGAGCCAAGTTGTTCGTTGGGTGCTCAGGGCTAAAACTTCGGGAGAAGGGCGTGTCGACTCCAGCCGATATAGACATGCCTCAATCCCCCTGCAGTGACTAACCCAAGATTCGACGACGCCTTCGTTATGAAAATTTACGAGCGCCGCCAACATCGGGTTAACCTCCACAGCGAAATCTACGGCAGAAGGGAGAGCGTCCATGTTGAGCTCTTCGATGTACCCGCTCAGCATGCCCAAACTCATCACAGCACCCTTTGAAGATGGACGTTTCAAGAAAGGGCCTGCCGGTGAAAGGACGCGAGACTCAAAAGGGACCGGAGCCGGAACAATAGCTGCAAAACAAAACATGGTCAAACGATGGTTCAAGAGATGTTGAAGGGTTACCAAAAAGGAAATTTACTATACCAGCTGCGACGGACGGCAAAGCCGGAAGGGCCGGTAGCGCGGCAGGTCTTGCATCCCCTCCTTCGATTTGTGGCACTGCAATAAAGAAAAGGAAAAGTCAGAAATTATCCCATTGCTAGAAAAAAGGGGCAAATAAAGACATTATAGTGAAAGTATACTCACCGGCGCCACTAGAGGGAGAAGCGAGTTCGGATGGGAAAGAGAAGTGTGGGAGCAACGCCTGATATAAATGATCAAAGAGCACTCCTGCAAGGGCGCAATGGTATAACGTTAGTACAAAAGCTACATTTCTGAAAGATTAAGGCATGAGTCGTAAATCCATACCTTCCAACATCCGCGATGGTACAAGGGAAGGCGGGGAGGTGACCACCGCCAAAGCAGTAGTCGACGGTGCTCCCTCGAGCAATGGAGCGTCGGCACTAGCCGTACCTGCAAAGACAAGCTTGTTAGAAGAGATCGCAAGATATATAAAAAAGAGGGGAACGCTGGTGACTCAAAATTTACCCGACGAGCTGCCAGCCGAAACTGAAGCAATCCCCTCCTCCATTGACATGAGACCACCGCCCGTAGCCTCATCACCCGACTCGATGGGAACCGTTGTTGTGCTCGCGAGCCCTGGAGATGGCAAGGAACCATACGCGGGGAGGGCTATGATTGGAGTATTACCAGATTCCTGGGAAAGAGCGGTCGGCTCCTCCTCAGGAATCGTGGCCGCCTCACCCGATACTCCCTCGGGTCCTGCGGTCGCGGTTGTCTCATCCATCGGCACCGTGACGTCTCCAGCCTCAAGCGCCTCGCCCTCTACTGCCTTCGGCTCGGTTAAGACAATCATCTCACCTGCCGCCACTTCAGGTGCGGCATCAATGACCCTCTCGGCGGCGGACCCCTCAACCTCTGTTTCAGGCCCCGTGGCCCCGATGACGTTGCTCACTGTCGGCTCGGGCTCGGCAAGTACCGCTTCCTCCGCTCCCCGGGGTTCGACGGTCTCCGCCTCCCCCTCAGTCGGACTTGGCCCTGCAAGATGGAATGCATATGAGCCAATGGCTTTATAATTCTTATAACGAGGTTCGGAAAGAAATGTTACCTGAAGAGGATTTATCGTTTGCACTCCGGGCTGCGCGCGCCACTCGCCTATGAGCAGTAGACAGGGCGGCAGGGGCCTCTTCAGAAGGAGTGTCGGCACGAGGAATAGTGCTAGGGCCCGCTCCCGTGGCCAAAGCAGCTCTGCGGGTCTCCGCTTCATGTCTTAACCGCTTTCGCTCCTCCCGGGCCGTTGAGGCGGATGCTACTAGGGCTTCTTTGAGCGAGGCTTCTTCGTCCATGAATAGGGATGCCTCCAGATCTTTCAGGGCATCCTTCGTCGTTTTGTCAAGCCGAGGCTCTTGCCGCAATTTCGACGAAGCCGGGACTTCAGCGACAGGTCCAGGAAGGATCCCCGCATCAATTGATACAATCCCTGCAAAGAAACAAAAGAGGGTTAGGTCAACCATCAGAAAAAGACGACAAACTTTCCTTATAAAGAGAAAGGGGTGAAACATACCGAAGCCTGCTAGGGCACGCTTCTCCTCCTCCTCCTGGAAGGTTTTCAGGGAGGCAGCAATAGCCTCTTCAGTAGAGACACCTGTTGAAAATGGAGCAAATATTAGTTAAAGATAATAATAAAAAACGCAATAAAATGACAAATAAAGCGGCTGATGATTACCGGACTCAGCGAGTTTGCTTAACATCGCTTCGAGCCTCGCCGATCGCTCAGAAGCTGCAATGGCGGCAGCCAAATTGGTGTCCGCAGGGTCTACCAAGAAGCCCTCATTACTGCCATATTCACATATGCCTTCGGTGGGAGGAGCCGCAGGCTTTAAGCTGAGGATCGCATCGAGGGAAAGGGTGGACTTCTTCTTCTTCTTCTTTTGTTCGCCAGCTTTAGACCCACCCGGAGTAGATTTGCGCTTGGCAGTCACTTTAGGGCGGCGGGTCCCAATATCTGCTCCTACGCCTGGCTCTGGCGATACTACATTATCCGCCTTCGTGGGAGCACGGGGCACCGATGGTGCATCCACCATAGCGGGCAGCGGCAATCCCCGCGGGGGGCTCAACACGCGTGGTCGGTCGACTCCAGCATCTTTTAGCGGAGGGACGACCGGGAGCCTTGGCTGCAAAGGGGCCTTGCGATCGCCGCCGGGAGGCGCACCCCTACGGTCAACCAGCATACGCTTTTCCGTTAAGATAATTGGGCCCATCGCGTGCGCATACCAGGCCACATATGAATTAAGCATCTTAGGGGCACAACTGGGTTCACTAATGAAGAAATAGGAACCTGTGTTAAGCCGTGTAAAATGATGCATCGCATTCTTTATCCCCTCTGGGCCGACCACGGGCGTTTCCAAGAAAGCTTCCAGCGGGATCCCTTGGTTGTAGCTTGACTGCCGGGCAAATCGATGTGGGTTATATCTCATAAACAAGGCTGTCTTATTCTGCCTGAACACTAGATAGCCCGGCCGGATGGAGTAGAGATGAAGGATTTCCCGAGCTTTCAATACAGAAGCCCCATCTTTGAAGTTATCACGCAGGGACACCACTGACTTGGTGGTCTCTGAGCCTATGGTTATAACCTTGTCCACAAAAGAAACCTTCGCTCCGACCAGGTGTGGACGAAGGAGCAGCCCTCTAGACTCCCGCGGGGCTGGAACCACAATTGAAGCCCCAACCAACCGCATGACTCTCGGGAGTCTGTATTTCTCGAAGAACGGAGGAGTCTTGTGGGCACCAAACACCCCTCGCACATGCATCTCCATCCAAGAAGTGAAGTAGTGCATCGGAAAGTTAGCAGGCTGTACCCCGGGCTCACTGGCGTCCGCCGCTACGCTAAGTCCATGATAAAGGTAAGCCAACCCGGCAATTCCTACCGATAACTGCAAACCAGCCACCATCCGATGCGCTGGGTAAAAGACAGAGGGCCGCATGAGGCGGGGGTGCATGGGGAGTGCAAAGTTGCATAGCCACAAGCCCAAGAATCCAATAAAAAAAGTTTCCTCATCCATGCCTGGGACGACAATTTCCGAGAAAGCAGCAATGGCAGCGTTGGGGAGATAGAAATCCTTCTGGTCATTTTCCGATATGGGTCGGCGGTCCAAGCCGAAACCAAAAGGGTCACCAAGCTGAGCGAACTTCTCACCCTCCTCTGACAGGAACTCTGGACGAATGAAGCGAGCAATAAAATCTGCGAAACTGACGCCCCGGTCGCCCGATTCTAGATGGAGTTCCTCATAGATCTCCAATACCTTCACCAAGCCCGGATACTGATGCTGAATGGCGTTCTCTGGAGTCAAGTCAAACACCAGCTGCTTGGTAGCAAAGACGTACTTGTCAGGAGGAAGCAGCTCCTCGTAGTGCTCTCCCCTCATTGGTAAACCCGAAATCTCAGCGAATTCCTCCAAGGAGATAGAGACTTCCCTATCCCTCATCAGGAAGGTGTGAGTGGGGATATTCCATTGTTTGATGAAGGCCTTGACCCACCACGTTGGAGGAGAAGGATACTCGAAAAGCGAAACGTAGATGGCCGGATATAAACCAATCCTCGTTAGATGAGTCCTTTTCGCCGATAAAATGTACCGGGCCCACTGCAAATATCCGGCGGGGGGTCGCGGGATCAGTCCAATATTGTAAGCCTGTCCCCAAGGGCGTGCTTCACCCTGACAGATTCGCCTCCCCAGAATGTCTATTGCTGGCGGCGGCTGCACGGGAATGGCACCGATCGCAGGCTGGAGGAGGTCATCAGAATTCCAGTTTTTAACCTCCACGGCATACTTCACCGGGGGTTCGTCTGCGTAAGGGATCGTGACTGTAGGCTCAGACGGCGAGGCGGAACTGAAGCTGCGACGGCCTTGGATGATCTGACTGTACCACCTTCCCCACAGGTGGAGCTTTTTGCACTCAGGGTCATGATCTTTAATGAGAGCGAACGCCACCCGGTCCACTGGCGAATGGGGGAACCCTCCTTCCGAACGAACGAAAGGGAAAGACAAATCTTCAGACATGTTTCCTGTAGAAAAAGCAAGAAAATAATAACCGTTAGTGTTCCAATGCTTCACATTTTAAAGTCCTACATCACACTGCAATGTAGTGGATAGGGGACCAAAGGGGGACCCACAAAATCTGGATGACGGTGCATCATTTAATAAGACAATCCCATCATTAGATGAGACTGTCAATTCATGAAAAGATCCACAAGAGAATATCCTCATTGGTGGGAAATCCCTAGAGACAAGGAGAAGATCTCCTCTTTTGGAGCAAAGCTCTGTCACAGAGTGACATTTGTCAAACTCTGATCTCAAGGGAATGAAATTTCTTTAAGGAGAGCCTAGCCCTATATTAATGATGGAAAATCCATCAAAAAGAAAACTTCAACCCTTAAAAGATTAAAATTTGAGATTTTAAAGATCAATGAAAACTTTTAGGAGTTCTCCATTTTCAGATCAAAAAAAAAAAAAAGATCTACATTTGATCCGTGAGCAAAGCTCTGTTCATGAGTTAAAACCCATGAACAAGATCTCTGTAGATCTATGAACTTTCCAGAGCAAGGCTCTGCTGATGAAACCCCAAAAGGGTTTTAGATCAAAGATCTGTGAGAGCAAGGCTCTATTAATCAATTTTAATTTAATTTAATTATTATTAATACCTAAGATGTTTTCAAATTCTGAACTCTGGAGTTCTTGTGAAAAAGCAAGAGCAAGACTCTAAAATTCTTAAACAAGAGCAAGGCTATGAAATTTCAAGATTCTTGAAAATGGTAAAACATTTACTAAGAACCAAGGGTCTTATTTATAGGCGCCTGCGCCCCTTCAACTGGTCAATTGATCCAACGGTCGGGATCTTGCCACCGCTGCATTCACGTGCGCGCAATGGTGGGGGGGCATTTGTTCCCCCAATCAGAGCAAGGCTCTGTTTGAATTTCAAAAATTCAAAATTTTGAAGCAACGCTTCAGATCCCGTGCGCTGCGCGCAACGCGCCACGTGTCAGAAATTGACACGGCAGCACAACGCCCAAGGCAGTGCGTCCAATCAAAGCAAGAGCAAGGCTCTTTAAAAAACATAAGCAACACTCAGTTGCGCAAGCGTTGAGCTGCGTGACACGTGTCTGCGCAGTTGCGCAAGCACAACTGCGCAAGCGCATCGCAGCACGACACGTGTCGGCGCAGTTGCGCAAACACAACTGCGCAAGCGCACGGCTGCGAGACACGTGTCTGCGCAGTTGCGCAAACACTGTTGCGCAAGCGCACTGTTGCGCGACACGTGTCTGCGCAGTTGCGCAAGCTCAGTTGCGCAAGCGCACCACTGCGCGACACGTGTCTGCGCAGTTGCGCAAGCGCTTCACTGTTCGACACGTGTCTGCGCAGTTGCGCAAGCGCTTCACTGCGCGACACGTGTCACGCGCTGGGGAGTTGCGCAAAAAACAGAATGAAGATTTAAGGAAATTTTTTAAAACAAGAAGATTTCTTCTGTAAAAGAGGGGCCTTTGGATCAAAGATCCAACGGTGGGGAAAATTCCCCAAATCACTCAGAAAAAGATCTTTTCAACAAATTTAACTAATTTTTGAGCACTATAAAAAGGACCCCAAACCTCATTTCAAAAAGGGACATCTGGTTTTAAAAAAAAAAAGAAGAGAGAAGAGAATTCTTGAGAACTCCTTGAGAACACAAAAAAGAAGGTAAAAACCTTTAAAACAAGAGAAAATTCTCTTAGAAATAGATCATTGATCTAAGAACAGGATCAGTGATCTTCAACAAATAAATAAAGAAATAAAAATAGTGCCTTGCACTTGCTATGAACCTTTGGTTCTCTGAAACAAGGAAAAACTTGTTTTTCTTTGATCCAAATTTAGATCAAGGGATAAAAAATGCTTTGAATCTTAAGGATTCTTGGTGCTTTGCACAAATGCAATGCATTACTTGAAGGGTCAGGCCCAAATCAAAAAAGACCTAGCAGGCCAAAATAAGTTGCAAAGCAATAAAAAGGGCAGAGTCCAAATGAAATTGATGCTTTGCATCATTTATAAAGGGCAGAGCCCAAAAAAAATTGCCTAAATAAAAATAAAGAGAAATGCAATGCAAAAGCAAATAAATGTTGGACATTTTCAACTGGACTTAGCCCAATAGTGGCCATAAGTCCTTAAATTAAACTGACTGAGCAAATTGGCTCTCCTAAATCAATCTACATCCAGTTCGAGGGTACATCTCCGAACTCCTTTGACATCCATCGTTGTAATTCCTCAACGACGTCAAAGAGGTGACGGGTCCCAACGACCACACATCAATGTGGACTGCGGGGTCCTTAAACTCGTGGACCGAAACGTCCTTAAACTAATATCGGACCGAAACGTCCTTAAACTAACGGTGGACCACTATGTCCTTAAACTGGTATTGGACCACCATGTCCCTAAACTGGCACAATAGAGCCCAAATGCTCTTTTGTCGGATCTAAACGATCCCGTTAAGTCGATCTTAGTCCCAAACTGGACTAACGTATCCTTAACAACCGTTTAAGTTGATCTTAGCCTCAAATATGGCTAATGCATCCTTAAACCTTCAAACAGACTTTAGTCCCAAATTGGACTATAAATTCCCCCAATCAACTTTGGCTCAAGGGTACATCTCTGAACTCCTCTGACATTTGTCGTTGTAATTCTTCAACGTCGTCAGAGAGGTGACGGGTCCCGACGACCATACATGCAATGGACCACTATGTCCCTAAACTGGAACAATAGAGCCCAAACGCTCTTTTGTCGGATCTAAACGATCCCGTTAAGTTGATCTTAGTCTCAAACTGGACTAACGTATCCTTAACGAACGTTTAAGTTGATCTTAGCCGCAACGCGACTAACGCATCCTTAAACTAAAAACACCAAACCCAAATCTAAGTAAATACGGATTTGGACTAATCCACGTCCTACGGGCGACGGTATTACTCAGTCTCCGTATACAATCCACGGGCAACCACAAACAAAACAAACACCCACGACACGAAGTGAAATTCTGGAGAAGGAGAAAGTTGTTACCGCGAAGCGGTAGCGTAATTAACTGCAGGGGCTTGCGCCTGCAGGGAAGAGCGTCCCCACAATCAAAAACCCCTCTAGCGAGGGGGAATCTGACAAAGTCTGCTACATCGGCCGCATCCGTCTAAACCTTCGATACACGGTGCCATAAATCAACTTGGCATCTTCGGAGAGGTAGACGGATAAAACCAAATAGCATCTGCCCCGAATCTCAGCGTCAGGCCATCGCGGTCCTGTGCGCCGTCCTTTCGGAGGGGAACAGCTATCTCAAGGAGTCGAGACCAATCGCCTAACTCTAGAATTGGTAGGGTTGCTTGCCGCTCTCTTAGTTTAGGGGTGTAGGCTTGGCTATTCATCACGACCATAGAATCCGTTTTTTCGTTAATGGCTTAATCTAAAACACGGATCTCCTAGTATATCCTATATTTCATATACATGTTTCTGCTGTACTGTGATGTGATGTGATCATATAACTGCGTGAGACGAATGCTGCTTATATATATGATATATTTGTAGGGTTCATCTAAACGACAGCAAGGTTTCGGGAGGTATCGTCCATGCCATTTTTAAAAATTTGCCGTTTTAAAGAACCCTAAACTAGAATCGTTAACTAGAGAATCATACGAAACAAACTGTAAACTACTTTACATCTAAGTGATAACGGAATACAACCTTTGTAGACCGGTCCTTCACTTCAATAGCTCCTTGTAGTAGTCCCTTCGCTGCGATGAAGTGATCCTGCGGACTCTTGAATGGCTCCATGAGAAGAAAGCAACGAATTTGCTTGAAGTTTTCGAGGCCGAAGATGATCTACATCGAGGAGACACTAACCCAAGCTACCCTCTTCACTAATGTGGGATTAGTGAAGCAAACACCCTATACTAAAGTGCTAATCTAGTAGAGGATGATGAAGTAGGATTTTTGCTCACTTTGGATTTCTTTTTCTCACTAAAGTTTCTTACTTTTTCAAAACCTAGAGAGCTCTTGAGCTTTTTGAGGAAGAAGATCAAGAGAGATAATGCTATGTGTTATGAGAGATAATAGCAACCATGGGTGGGAAAATATCTAATATTACCCTTGTAGAGACTTAACCATGAGTTAAGATAATGGTTGGGTTAACAAATATCTAGTGTGAGACAAAACTAGTGGACTAAGTCAATGGGTCTCAAAGCTTCTTGAAGTTTCAAGCCATGTGACAAATTTCCAACTAATAAATGAATTACAATAAATCAATAACCCTACATTATCTTTATCATGGTGCAAGTCTCATACACCCATGTTGCATGTATCATCAACCATGATACATAAATAATAACACAATTAATATATATCACATATATATTAAGTGTGCACATGTGAGAAAAATAAATGTTTAAGTGAGCTAATATTAGTTAATGTAAATTAATATATCAAATATATAATTATAGATTAAATCATTAAATCAACACTTGATTTAATAATCCGGTTATATCTTATATGACTGACTAATATTATTTGTATCATTATATCGAATCAACACTTGATTCGACAACCCGGCTATATCACATATAACCGACCGATACAATATCGACTTATCGAATTAACATTTGATTCGATAACCCGGCTATATCACATATAACCGATCGATACACAATATCACGAGAATAGAATACGGTATCACATACTCGTATTAATCTCGGTCCCGCACATATCACATATGTGCTCCTACTTCTTTTTACTTGAGCCAGTGAAACCTCTGTGTAGGACTCTAAAGACCCATCAATATGCCGGCAGTAGGTGATGATCACATCAAGCACCCACAAGCCGTCAGCGGTACTAGCTGGACGTAACGGCTACCCGGGTATTGAATGATCAGAAGATCAGCAAGCTAGCCCATTCTAACCCTGCAAAAGCCTGTCAGTAACACTACCGTACAGTCCAGTCTCTTCGTCTGATATGTCGCATATCTAGTATAGGGGTGGTAAACGTCATACCCCAATAACCGATAAGTCGTGCCGATGTGAGGCTCATAACGGGTCGAGAAACTACTGATAACACTTATCAGTAAATCTCTGTATCAGCCCTGGCTAGGGACTTTCCTGTTATGGCCAATCGAGCATAGCGCAACATCAACCCCCAATACCGGGAGAGACGAATCCCCTCCTATCGCTCATTGCTTCCATGTGATTCGGGACTATACCCAAAAGCCACCGTTTTGCACGTTCTCATGAACGTGGTAAGGTGGAAATCAAAGCACAATGGGAATCACACAAGACTCTATGATGATCTTGGATCTACAGACTAACCTGTACCAGTGTCACCAGAGAACTGCTATCTGATGATAGGTATAATACCAACTAGGAGTTCTCGGTGAGTCCGTTCAGTGTACCCAGTCTCCACTGAGCACCCGTATACCATCTTTGATGTCAAACACCAATGGATGTGGGATCATCCATCGCCCATCATATGAGTCAAGATGCGTACACGCTAGTCTACTCCGGAATATTGATGCCCTGTCTCGATACACCCTCGACTAGGAACAGTTTTAGGGTGTACTTGTGGACTACCTTTGGCTCCTACTAGTATGATCTCCATCATAGTACTGGTAGTCAAGTACACAATCTAAGGGCTCTATCAACATGTGAGAGCAAGACAGCATCACATATACAAGTCAACATGTTAAGATAAAGAGCAACCAGATAGTATACTATCATGTCGAGCAAGAAAGTCCTCTCTCTATATATCCAAGCCTCCACTATAATATACATCGTATGTACAATAATGGCCTCTAGGGCATACATATAACTAATAATCTCCCACTTGCACTAAAACCAGTTGTTGTAGTATCTCATACCCAATATCCCGAAGAGTCTCTCAAATTGTATCTGGGGAATGGCCTTGGTGAGTGGATCCACCGTGTTGTCCTTCGTGTCAACTCTCCTGACCTCGATCTCCCGTCGATCAACTATCTCCCGGATCAGGTGATACCGCCTCAGAATATGCCTGGATCGCTGATGGGATCTGGGTTCCTTGGCCAAGGCCACTGCTCCATTGTTATCCCAATACAAAGGTATTGGACGCTCAATGGATGGAACCACTCCAATTTCAGTTATGAATTTCTTCATCCAGACAGCCTCTTTGGCAGCATCATTGACAGCGATGTATTTAGCCTCCATCGTCGAGTCTGCAACGGTTTCCTGTTTGGAACTCTTCCAACAAACCGCCCCTCCATTGAGGGTAAAGACAAATTCCGAGTGCGACTTAGAGTCGTCCTTATCACTTTGGAAGCTCGAATCGGTAAAGGACTCCACTTAGAGTTCTCAGTTACCATACACCAAGAACATCTGTTTAGTCCTTCTTAAGTACTTGAGAATGTTCTTCACAGCTGTCCAATGACTCTCTCCTGGATCTGCTTGATACCTACTTACTATACTTAGTGAGTATGCTACATCGGGTCTGGTACACAATATCGCATACATGATAGAGCCTACTGCCGAAGCATAGGGTATCCCTTGCATGCGAGCTCTCTCCAAATCAGTCTTGGAAGACATCTTTTTGGAGAGAGTGAGTCCTGAGATCGTGGGTAACAACTCACGCTTGGATTCTTCCATACTAAATCTCTTTAGTATGGTGTCAATGTACCTGGATTGAGACAATCCCAGTATCCGTTTAGATATATCTCTACAGATCTTAATTCCCAAGATGTAGGAGGCATCCCTTAGATCTTTCATTGAGAATCTTTGTGATAAGAAGAGCTTGACCGAGTGCAGCATAGGAACATCATTTCCAATCAAGAGTATGTCATCCACATACAATACGAGGAAGACAACTTTAATCTCTGCAACCTTCTTATATATGCAAGGTTCATCTACATTTTTGATGAAGTCAAACTCTTTGACTACAACATCAAAACAGATGTTCCAACTCCGCGATACTTGTTTTAACCCGTAAATGGATTTAAGCAGCCTGCACACCTTCCCGCTACTCGCATTGTCCATGAAGCCCTCTGGCTGAGTCATGTACACGCACTCTTCTAAATCACCATTTAGAAAGGCGGTCTTAACATCCATTTGCCAGATTTCGTAGTCATGGTATGCAGCGATGGCAAGCAGGATCTGGATGGACTTAAGCATAGCCATTGGAGAAAAGGTTTCATCATAGTTGTTCCACTCCGAAAGACGCGACGAAGACGCGATAAACGTCTAGCCTGAATTTCGGGGCAGATGCTAATTAGTGCTATCCGTCCACCTCTCCGAAGATGCCAAGTTGATTTATGGCATCATATATCGAAGGTTTAAACGGATGCGGCCGATGTAGCAGACTTCGTCAGATTCCCCCTCGTTTGAGGGTTTTTTGATTGTGGGGACGCTCTTCTCTGCAGGCGCAAGCCCCTGCAGTTAATTACGCTACCGCATCGCGGTAATAACTTTCTCCTTCTCCAGATGGTCACTTCGTGTCATGGGTGTTTGTTTTGTGTTTGGTTGCCCGTGAATTGTATACGGAGACTAAGTTATGTTGTCGCCCGTAGGGCGTGGACTAGTCCAAATCCGTATCTTTCTTAGATTTGGGTGTGTGTGGGGAAGGGGGTTGAGTTTAAGGATACGTTAGGCTCATTTGAGACTAAGATCAACTTAAACGTTTGTTAAGGACACGTTAGTCTAATTCTAGACTAAGATCGACATAACGGGATCGTTTAGATCCAACAAGAGAGCAATTGGGCTCTATTGTTTAGTTTAATGACATTGCGGTCGATTACCAGTTTAAGGACCTGGTGGTCCAATGTTAGTTTTAAGACATCGCGGTCGAGGTTAAGAACGCCATAGTCCATGGATTTAAGGACTCCACAGTCCATTATTAGTTTTAAGACATCACGGTCAATGTTGAGGACGTCATAGTCCGTGGAATTAAGAACTCTACAGTCCAATGTTAGTTTTAAAATATCGCGGTCGAGGTTAAGGACATCATAGTCCATGAGTTTAAGGACCCCACAGTCCGTTGTTATATCACGGTCGAGGTTAAGGACATCATAGTCCATGAGTTTAAGGACCCCACAGTCCGTGAAATGTATGGTTGTTGGGACCCGTCACCTCTTTGAAGACGTTGAGGGATTACAACGACAAATATCAAAGGGATGAAAAGATGTACCCTTGAACCAAGGTGGATTAAATGATCTGTAGCCCAGTTTGGAACCAAGACCAATTAATTATATTATGAGCACATTGGCTCAGTTAAGTCTGGATTAAGGACTTATGGCCAATTTGGGCTAAGTCCAATTAAGTTTGACATATTGGCCTTTTATTGGACCATTAGTCTATTTGTCTGGTTTCAGGCCCACATTATTTAGCAATGCTAGATAAAAGATTGAGGGCTTTGATAATATTTTTATCTGAGACAGAGCAGTAGATATTAGAGTTCTAATTTTTACTCAATTTTGAGTGGGACGCTTTGCCTCTGGAAGATTAACCAATCTGGTTAAAACTGGTGTTAAACACTAAAGAACGAAGTGTTAAACACTGGAGATAGAACTCTCAAATTAGTATAAAATACTAAAAGACAATCAGTGTTAAACACTGGAAATATAGAATCCCAAATTAGTGTTAAACACTAGAAAGTAACAGTGTTGAACACCGGAAATAAGGTTCTGGAATTAGTGTTAAACACTAAAAGGTAATCAGTGTTAAACACTAGGAATAAAGCTCACGAATTAGTGTTTAAACACTAAATAGGAATGGGTCACGTGGGGCCATGTGAGGGCGCCCAGAGGTGGGACCAGATCCTTTTACTTTGTTATGCAAACGAGTGTTAAGCACTTTTTTATATTTTATTTTGGAGCATCACGTGCTGGCACATGAGGAGGATTCATGCACTGATCGTTAAAGCGTCTGCCAAGAGGTCACGTGGGAATACGTGAGAGCGCCCAAGGCCTCTATTTCTTTTGCTTTTTCTTTCTGTGTTTCGGGAGTCACGTGGAGCACGTGAGGCGTTGCCTCTGAGTTCTTTCCTTCTCATTTCTGGGGATCTTTTCAGGGGTCACGTGGGGACACGTGACCCTGTTTTTTTTGCATGCTTGAAGATCTCTTTATCTTTTAAGAATTAAATTCTTCATAGGGTTAAACCCTAATTATGATTCTGGGGGGGATTAAAACCCCTATTATGAAATAGTTAAATTCTTATGTAGGGTTAAACCCTAATTTTCTTTTAGAGGAATTAAATTCCCATATATGTAAAATAATTAAATTCTTATATAGGATGAAACCTTAATTTCATCATTTTAGGGGGAACTAAATTCCTATGATCTGAGAGAATTAAATTCTCAATTAGGGTTAAACCCTGATTTTGTCCATCTTGAAGGAATTAAATTCCTATAATTTTAGAAGAATTAAATTCTCAGATAGGGTTCAAACCCTAATTTTGTTTTGCGAGAATTAAATTCTCTAAACTCAATCCCCCCTCTAAATTTTGGATCTGCATGGCAGGATCTCAATCCGATGAGAATTAAATTCTCAACTTGTGGGGAGATGTGCTCCTGCAGATCCTCAACCAGAGGAAGAACTAAGTTCTTTTGCAAAAAAGAGTTAAACTCTTAGATTTTTTTGAGAATTAAATTCTCTTTTTCTGAAGTTTTGATCCCCTTTCTTTTTCTCACCTAGGGTTTTCTTTTCTGAGAATTAGATTCTCCCTTCTTTTCTCTCTGAATTTTCAAGATGCCAAAATTCTCTCCAAAGTTTTCTCTCTAAAAGAAATCCCCTCAGATTCTCCTCCTGACTCCTATTTATAGGAGGAGGCAAAGAATCAATTTGTTTAGTAAATCTCTCATTGAAAGATTTGATTTGTTTTTTGAAATTAATATGATCTTTTAGATCATTTAGTGAATTTTATTCACCGTTGGATTTTTAATCCAAAGATATTTTGTTTGTTATTTCGGTGAGATTTAGGGAAATCTTTCCTTGTTTAAGATTTTTCCATAAACTGGTGATTTTTAATCACCCTTGGATTTTCAATCCAACGGTTCTCTATAACCCTTTTCCATTTTGGAAAGATTTAGAGAAACCTCTAAAATTTAATTCTATTAAACTGTGAGGCTTTTAAAGCCAGTCACGTGCTGACACGTGACCTTTGGTCACGTGTGAGCACGTGACCCCTGGTCATGTGTAACCACGTGACCCCCAAATCGACTTCTTTTCCTAGCGCTATTTGCGCTGCTGCTTTAACCATCACGTGTCAACACGTGACCATTGGTCACGTGTGAGCACGTGATGCCTTTTTGAAGTCTTTCCTGATTTTTTAATCTGGGAAAAAATGCCCCCACAGCGTTGCTCTCACGTGTCTGCATGTGAGTGCAACGCTGTCACTTTTGTGACCGTCGGATCCATCTAGGGAATCGGGGAGATGAAACGTTTCCATCACATCCTATAAATGCAGGGGTCTTTTCAGAAGCGCCTCCACTCTTTCATCTCCTTCCTTGCAATTTTTTTCTTTGAGAATTTAATTCTCTTTTCCAGAGCTTAGTTCTCTGCCTTGAAAATTTTCCAGAGTTTAACTCTGTTCAAGAAAGACCCTTTTTTTCAGGTAATGATCTTTGAACGATCGAAGAACTTTCGCAGAAATCTTCATTGGATTTCAAATCTACACCAAGGGTTTCCCTTTTGACAAGAACCCATTTTTTAAAGTTCTTTAACAAAAACAGAAAACCATCTAATCTTTAAATACTAGATCTCTTAAGGTTTCTCTGATCTTTAGGGATCGGTGGTGGTGTCTGTCTTTTCCATGGAATTTAATTCCATCATCAAGGAGCCCTGGCTCTGGAAAAAAAAATTTCTGGGAATTTAATTCCCTTTTTCAAAAAGGAATTTAATTCCTATGAGGAACTAAGTTCTTCCCATGGGGACTTCTTGGGGTTTTCTTGTCCTGAGTTTTCTTTTTCACAACCGAGAAGAAGAAGTTTGCACTGTTGCTTTCTAGGGATTTAATTCCCTTGATTCTGTTTGATGTGTCACAGAGTCCAAGATGGATTTCTTTTAGGGGAATGTGTAGGGTCATTTGAAATCCACTGTTTATTTAATGAGAATCTTTTTTTTGTCTCATTATAATTGCTTTGCCTCATCATTAGCCAGCCGCCATCTTGATTTCGTAGGACCCACGTGTTTTGTAACTAATAGTCCCATAAAATAAGTCCGCTGTCGCTTTCTTCCACTGTCCTTTTATATGTATATATTTATAATCATATATATATACATTGTTGGCTTTGCTTTTAACAGTTTCCCCTTATTTCATTTCAGGTACGATGACGTCTGTTCCGTATTTCCCTTTCACTCGCTCGGAAGCCGCTTTTCCCCAATCGCCATCTGATAAGGAAGTGATGGCAATGATCAGGGCTCACGACCCGAACTGCACCAACTTACTTTTGTGGGGAACCTGGTATAGCCATATCATCCGGGGGCGCCGGAGTTTCCTTTGCGAAGTACCGACAGAGCCCACCTTTCCGTTTCTGCCGATGGATCTTCCAAGGACAGTCTTTACCGTGGAGATGCCGAATTGGACTCCGATGGGGCGGCTAGAGCCTTCGACAACTGGTATCCCGAACCATCCGATCCCAGCTATAGATATTCTGGGACGACGTATTTGCCAGGGTGAGGCCCAACCATGGGGACAAATCTACAAGATAGGGCTCACCCCTCGACACCCTACGGACTACCTCCTCTGGGCTCGCTACATCCTTTCTGCCCATCGCGCGCGGCTGCAGAAGGTTGGGCTTTACCAGGCGATGTATGCGTCACTCTTCCACCACCAATCCCCGCACGTCTGGTGGGTTAAGGTTTTCTTAAACCAGTGGAATCTCCCCACCAACACTTTTCTCCTAGGGGACCGAGAAGTTTCGATCTCCTTAGAAGAATTTCACGAGATCTCGGGGCTGCCAATCAGGGGGACACTTTATGAAGAGTTGCTGCCTCCTGACGAGTACGTCTTTGAGCCCGAGCCCGCAATGCTTGACGGCTTGTCTACTGAGAATGCCGTCCGCCACAAGCGTCCAAGTTTGATCAAGGCGCTGGGTATCTTTGACCGGCTGTTCACAGAATCTGAGGAGCAAGGCGTTACTTTTAAGAGCTTCATTGCTTGCTTCCTTCGCGAGGATGTCCCGTCGAAGACGGCTCCGAAGTTCGCAAATATCAATGACCCCTTTGGGTTTGGTCCGAAGAAGCTGCCGAATAAGGAATCGGATTTACCGCAGTATTACATTCCTATTATGTCGCCGGTGTCTTTTGAATCCGTTGCAGCTCCCAGCATGGATGAGGAGACATTCTTTGTGGGCTTCGTCAGTGTCTGGCTCAGCTGATTCGTCATCCCCATGCATCGCCGCTTCATGAGAGTCTCGGTTATCTATCTGGCTCATCGTATTGCTGAGGGGACACGGCTGGCCGTCGGCATCCCGACATTGGCGCATCTCTATCACGGGTTGGGCGCTGCGGCTAATACCTCTACTCCTAGCATGAATGTAGTAAACTTTTCTCTCCATTATTTCATGTCTTGGATCGAAATGCACGTGTTGGATGCTTTTGCTATGCATCAGAGACCCACATTTTACGACGCCTACACCTTCCCGCGACTTATGCGATTGGTGGATGCTTCTGCCCCTGACCCGACTCAATTTGGGGCCATTCGAGCGTTGATTGCTCCTTACGCTACTGCTGGCGGATTGGTATTTACCGACCGGGTTTTATTTTCTCCTTCAGGTCCAGTTCAGCAACTCTGGGACCAGTCAAAAGATAATGTGCCTTCTTTGAGGCCCCGGGAGGCCACGCACTTGTATACAATCAGACCAGGCTATCTGGTATTTCGTCAGGATAGTGCGGCCCTTTTCATGCGGTACAACCCGCATCGCTTCACCCGGCAGCTTGGATATGACCAGGGCGTCCCTTTCGAGGCTTTCATAGTCGCGCCGGTCCCTTCACCCGAAGCTGTTCGCGATGCCGCTCATCATTTCGTGAGGTTGAATACCGGTTCCCACTTCATGATCCCCGAAGCTGACCATATTCCTCGATGCGTAGGGTCGTTTACGGGCTGGTACCTTCATCGGGTCAGCCCGATTATTGCTGAGGAGAGAAGGATACTTCTTGGATATGGTGCTCCTACTCAGGTTCCGGCCACGAGAGTTACGCTGCGACCGCGTGCACCGGTCCGCTTTCCCCTGAGGGATACCGGTGTTGCGCTTATTCTGGGAGAGTCGGGAGTAGACCTCACTCCCACAGTTGGTATGCCATTGGGCACCAGGTCGCGGGCTAATCGGGCTCCGGTAGCAGCACCACCATCCGTGGCGTCGACAATGGCCGTGTCATCCTCAGTTGTGGCACCAAGCGAGGGTGGTAGGGACGAGGGTGTTGAAGATGAGGTGGGTCGGCGTCGTGCCAAGGCTCCACGGGGGAGGAAACAGTCGTCTTCGGCGGTCGGTTCTGGATCCAAGCGGCGGAGGAAGGTGGCTACCAACCTGCTCGACTCTTTAGTAGAGTCTGAGCCTATTCTTCAGGATGAACCGTTGACCGTGCAAGAGTCGGATACTGGCTTACTTTTTCCGGGTTCAGCTGCCGAGGAAGCCGCATAATTGGCTGAGGCTATAAGACATTCTAAAGATGAGTCTCAGAACGTAAGGGTTCCGAAGAAGCCCTATCCTGCCGTAATCTTATGAAGACCCTTCGTGGATCCGGCAGTGGTTCATTGGCCCTTTGGAGGAATGGGGCGAAAGGGCCTTTAAGCAGGCTGTTTCGGAGGATACTGCGGACGCACTTTCATTGTGGACTGGCGGCCATGATTCCACCCTTGAACCTCGGCGGGCACACCTCCTTGAGAAGGAGCATCAGCTTGAAGAAGCCATATTGAAAGCTTCCTTACGCATTGGTATGCTCCTGTATTTCTTTGTAATACTTCATATTTCCTACACTTGTATACATGTATTCTTATTCTCATGTGAATTCTGCAGAGACTTCGGTGATGGGGGAGGTTCCTACGGGCTTGCTGACGGTAGAGCTTGTTGACACCCCCAATGAAACATTACTCGATGCGGAGGGGGTTGACGACGCTATCCCTCTCGTGATAGAGCCTCCTGTGGCGGTTCTTGATCCCGGAGCACTCGCTCCTTTGGGAGAGGCACCCTTGGTGGTCGCCGTCCCAACGGATCTTCCTGAGGGCGGCCCGGAGGCTGGGATGGAGATAGTCGAGACTACCCTCCCTTCGTTGGAACCCGCAGTGGCTGCCGCTACTCCTTCCTCAGAGGCCGTTACACCGGCTCGTGTCTATGGTACTGTGCCTGAGGTCGTGGCGGAGGCCGTTGAAGCTGCTATCCCTCCAGGTCAGAATGGGAGGAGCGTCGAAGGTAACCTTCCACATTTTAAACTAGTGATCTTTCCGTTATCTGAACTCTTTTATCTTTTCAGAACTGCGCGGACTGGCGGCCTCTATTGTCGATATGTCTCCTCGGCAATCCTTTTAGCGTTTGCTGGAGATGGCCGCTCCACAGGCGATATCTCCTCAACGCATCGTCCTCTCGTCTGGGCAAGGTTAGTGTCGTTCACCATTTCATAGCATTGTTGTTATTTCGCAAAATGACATTGATGTTCTTTACAGTTCTGGAGGCCGATGAAGAGGTTGAGGTCCTCGAAGGGCCAGGGGAACCTTCAGCTCCTTCTTGCATGACTGTGGATAAGTGAAGTCTCAATATGGTCCCACTTGTTCCTTTGCTTAAAAGTTTCACTGATCTTTTATAAATCTGAACAGCCCTGCCAGTTCTCATAGCGCTGGAGTCGCGCATCGCCATGCCGCCCGGCCCTTATGCTTTACGAGCCTCAGACCGTCTGGCAAAATTGAGCTTTGACCCCCTGTCATCCCTGATCGAAGAGCTTCGTGCGGGCAGCGTGATCACAGCCAAAGCGTTTGCTGCTGAAGCTAATGGTTCTCTTCCCTTTCTTGCTGTCTATCATAGCGAAGCGGTGGTGCAAGTCTGGGTTGAGTTTTGCCGGCAGGTGGAGGCTTGCTTGCATGTGCTTGAGTGTACCTGCCTTTCTTCGGAGGCTGTGGCTGCGAAGGCGAGCTTACGGGGCTTAATCGAGCGGTGCGCAGCGAATATGGTGTCGTGCGAGAAGAGGCTAGGCCGCAAATTTTCGGAGAGGGAGCTGGCTTCTAAAGCGCTGAACGAGCTCCAAGCCAATCTTACAGCCAAAGCCAACAAAGCGTATAAACTCTGGCGAGTACTTCAAGAGTCTATCAAGGAGGTGGTGGCCATCGATAAAGCCGCCGTGTTCACTTGCGAAAGGGTTGAGACTCACAAGGCTACCGAGAAAGAGCTTGAAGGCCGGCTCGCCTCATATCAGGCCCAGCAGGCTCAGACGGAGGCCCGTCTTCTGGCGATATTGAACTACGAAGGCGAGGCCCAGTGAAAGAGGGATGAGCTGACCACTCTGCTAAATCGCCCGCCGGCTTGAAGACTTGTATATGTATATTTTTATTCTTTCTTTGTATATACTCCTGAATAAGAGTATATTTTTTTTTGCTTCTTTCGTGAATTGTACCTTGTATTCATTTCAATTCGTGAATAAAAGATATATTTTTCTTCATAACGGTGTATCCCTTTTTATTGAATGTATTTTGCGGATAGTCTATCTTGATCTCTTTGCAGGACAACGATGGCTTAGGATTCAGGGTTAAGATCTGCCTCCTAAGACTTTTCAACTTTACGAGCCGTGAGGGTCTCATAAAGAATTTTCTTCCTACCGGTCGATAGGATCCCGTAGGTGTAATTTCTCCTTAAGAATCGTGAGGATTCCTAAGCATGTTTTCTCTTGAAGGTCGTAAGGATCTCACAAGAGAATTTGCTTCCTTACGAGTCGTGAGGACCCGCAAGTGCTGGGTGAAGTTGCCCTTATCCGTATTTCACGGGGTCAGGGTTGCGCTGGATGCTTCCCACGGGTTCACTGCCGTGTTTGGCGAGGACCAGGCTCCGCTCTGGATGTTTTCCGGGGTACCGTAGTTTAAAGACATTGCGATCGAGGTTAAGGACATCATAGTCCGTGGATTTAAGGACTCCACCATCCGTTGCTAGTTTTAAGACATTACGGTCGAGATTAAGGATATCATAGTCCGTGGATTTAAGGACTTCACAGTCCAATATTAGTTTTAAGACATTACGGTCAAGGTTAAGGACATCATAGTCCGTGGATTTAAGGACTCCACAGTCCGATGTTAGTTTTAAGACATCACGGTCGAGGTTAAGGATATCATAGTCCGTGGATTTAAGGACTCCACAGTCCGATGTTATGTGTGGTTGTCGGGTCCCGTTACCTCTTTGAAGACGTTGAGGAATTACAACGACAAATATCAAAGGAGTGAAGAGATGTACCCTTGAACCAAGGTAAAATCAGTTTAAAATCATTATGGTTGATTGTTAGTTTTAAGACATCACGGTCGAGGTTAAGGACATCATAGTCCGTGAGTTTAAGGACCTCACAGTCCGATGTTTGCTCTGGATGCTTCCCACGGGTTCACTGCCGTGTTCGGCGAGGACCAGGCTCCGCTATGGATGCTTCACATGGGTTCAATGCCGTGCTCTGCGGGGACTAGGATCCGCTCTGGACGTTTTCCACGGGGTCAGAAGTGACGTTATCCGCGTTCCACGTGACCAGGAATTTTTCTCTAGATGCTTCCCACGGGTTCACTACCGTGTTCGGCGAGGACTAGGCTCCGCTCTGGATGCTTCACACGGGTATACTGCCGTGCTCTGTGAGGACCAGGATCCGCTCTGGACGTTTTCCACGGGGTCAGAAGTGACGTTATCCGCGTTCTACGTGACCAGGAATTTTGCTCTAGATGCTTCCTACGGGTTCACTGCCGTGTTCGGCGAGGACTAGGCTCCGCTCTGGATGCTTCACACGGGTTCACTGCCATGCTCTGCGAGGACCAGGATCCACTCTGGACGTTTTCCACGGGGTCAGAAGTGACGTTATCCGCGTTCCACGTGACTAGGAATTTTGCTCTAGATACTTCCCACGGGTTCACTGTCGTGTTCGGCAAGGACTAGGCTCCACTCTGGATACTTCACACGGGTTCACTGCCGTGTTCTGCGAGGACCAGGATCTGCTCTGGACGTTTTCCACGGGGTCAGAAGTGACATAATCCGCATTCCACATAGCCAGGAATTTTGCCCTAGATGCTTCCCACGGGTTCACTGCCGTGTTCGGCGAGGAATAGGCTCCGCTCTGGATGATTCACACGGGTTCACTGTCGTGCTCTGTGAGGACCAGGATCCGCTCTGGACGTTTTCCACGGGGTCAGAAGTGACATAATCCGCGTTCCATGTAGCCAGGAATTTTTCTCTAGATGCTTCCCACGGGTTCACTGCCGTGTTCGGCGAGGACTAGGCTCCGCTCTGGATGCTTCACACAGGTTCACTGCCGTGCTCTGCGAGGACCAGGATCCGCTCTGGACGTTTTCCACGGGGTCAGAAGTGACATAATCCGCGTTCCACGTAGCCAGGAATTTTGCTCTAGATGCTTCCCATGGGTTCACTGCCATGTTTGGCGAGGACCAGGCTCCGCTCTGGATGCTTCACACGGGTTCACTGCCGTGCTCTGCGAGGACCAGGATCCGCTCTGGACGTTTTCCACGGGATCAGAAGTGACATAATCCACGTTCTACATAGCCAGGAATTTTGCTCTAGATGCTTCCCACGGGTTCACTGCCGTGTTCGGCGAGGACTAGGCTTCGCTCTGGATGCTTCACACGGGTTCACTGCCGTGCTCTGCGAGGACCAGGATCCGCTCTGGACGTTTTCCACGGGGTCAGAAGTGACGTTATCCGCGTTCCACGTGACCAGGAATTTTGCTCTAGATGCTTCCCACGGGTTCACTGCCGTGTTTGGCGAGGACTAGGCTCTGCTCTGGATGCTTCACATGGGTTCACTGCCGTGCTCTGCGAGGACCAGGATCCGCTCTGTATGTTTTCCACGGGGTCAGAAGTGACATAATCCGCGTTCCACGTAACCAGGAAGGGTTGACTTTATCCGCATTTCATGGAGTCAGAATTTGACTCTCGGTCATCTGTACACCGCCGAGTCATGGAACTGGGAATTGCCGCTATTCCGCTTTACTTGACGTTGTGTCTGCTGCAATGAGACGAACGTCGAGATGACCTCTAGGCTATCTGTGAACCGTTGAGATTTGGCTTCTTCTTATGATGAAACCTGGGGAGGAAAAGCGTGATTCCTTCTTCGTTTGCGCCCCTGGATTGTATACAGGGATTGATGTAATATCACCTGTAGGGCATAAATTTCATTTTTATTTTTATTTTATTTCTTTCCGCGATGCTCTATCATTTCAGCTTTTATATCGCGAAGGTCGCGATTGCCCAATCATTTCGGCTATTTTTCGCGGTGTCCAATCATTTCGGCTATTTATTTTATTTTTACTCACTGCTTTTTATTGCGAGTTGCCCAATCATTTCGGCTATTTCGCGTGCATACATTTTTACTTGCTAATTTTGTCGCAAGTTGCCCCATCATTTCGGCTATTTCGTATGCATGTGTGGCTTGCTAGCTTTTTGTCGCAGGCTTGGGATTAGACACCGATTTCGGCATCAGTACCGCTACAACTGGGATATTGCCAGGTGCGAATCATCATTTGCCTCTATCGATATCGAACAAAGGTGGCTTAGTAAACAGGGTTAGGATTCTGTCGACTAAGGCTTTTGACTTCATGAGCCGTAAGGGTCTCACAAAGGTATTTCTCCCTACAAGTCATGAGGATCTCGTAGGTGTGTTTTCTCCTTAGGAATCGTGAGGATTTCTAAGTGTATGGCTTCTTGTATGTCGTAAGGATCTTACAAGAGAGTTTTCCCCTTATAAGTCGAGAGGACTCACAAGGGTTGTTCACCATATGGACATATCCCTAGTCACAGATGGGACTTGGTTAGGGAAATGTTTATTCGCGTCCATGGATTGTATACAAGGGTCAGTGTTGCATCGCTTGTAGGGCAGTATCGGAGGTTGTGGGGGTTGCTTAAGAACAGGTTCAGGTCTCTGTAGCTTAAGACTTTCAAATCTTATGAGCCGTGAGGGTCTCATAAGAGGATTCTCCTTACGAGTCGTGAGGGTCTCACAAGTGTAATTTCTCCTTAGGAATCGTGGGGATCCCTAAGTGTGTTGCTCCTTTGTGAGTCGTAAGGATCTCACGCGGGTGGTTTCTCCTCACAAGGTCGAGAGGACCTTGCAAGTGTCTTTTAACGAGGTTGCACCCTTTCGGGTTTTCACAAACACTCACCGGTAGCCCTGCTGTTTTTACTCATGGAGCCCTTTCGGGTTTTCATCTGTGTCCATTTTGCTTATGGACATACCGTTTTTTTTTATTCTTTTTTTTGTATCAGCTTTGGGATGCTGCAATCTGCCGTAGTTTCTCGACATCTCGGTCAACAGCTAGTTTTAGGACATAGTGGTCCATTGTTAGTTTAAGAACGTTTCGGTCCGTTGTTAGTTTAAGTACGTTTCGGTCCGCTGTTAGTTTAAGGACGTTTCGGTCCATTGTAAAGTAAGCCGGTTACTACTTGTAGAGTTTGGGCTTAGGAAGATAGCAAGCGGACATAGTCGTCGTCATCTATCATTGACCTAGGCCGTGACTCATCAAGCGTAGTACTTCTTCAGGAAGCGACCGTTTATTGGCCTGAAAGGTCTTTCACCATGCATGTCCATGAGTAGATATGCTCCACCCTGGTAGACCTTGTCTATGATGTATGAGCCTTTATAGTTCGGCTCGAATTTTCCCCGCTTGGCGCGATTGGGGATCATAGGTCTTTTGACCACTAGCACGAGTTCGCCTTGGCGGAATGTCCTCGGCCTGGTCAATCTTTCATATGAGGGCGTCATCTTTGCTTTATAAGCTTCCAGATTTTGCTGCGCCAGGAGTCGGGTTTCATCAAGGGCATCGAGCTCCTCGAGGCGAAGGTGAGCATTCTCTTCGTCCGTTAGCTCGTAATGAACTGCCACTCGTAGAGAGGGTAACTCTATCTTGAGGGGGAGTACCGCTTCTGTACCGAATACCAACGCGTACGGCGTTGTGTTCGTGGACGTCTTGAACGTAGTTCGATATGCCCAGAGAGCTTCTTGCAGTCTCTCGTGCCAGTCTTTTTTATTTCGGGACACCGTCTTCTTCACGATCTTTGTCAGGGTCTTGTTAAAAGCTTCAGCTAGACCGTTGGCTCGGGGATTATAAACTGAGGAGTATCTCCAGTCTATGTTGTGCTGTTGTGCGAAGCGGCTAATCTTGTGGCTTTTGTAGGCTGGCCCGTTATCGGAGATGATCCGCCGCGGAGTTCCAAACCGATAAATAACGCGCGTCTTGAAGAAATGGAGGATATTCTCCGTCTTCACTTCCCTCAGCGGTACTGCTTCTGCCCATTTGGAGAAGTAATCAGTTATCGCCAAAATGAATCGATGTCCCCTAGACGATGCTGGTTCGATGGGGCCGATTATGTCAGTTCCCCACATTTCGAATGGCCAGCTAGCCACCGTTGGATGTAGTGGATTTGGATGTTGATGGATAAAGTCCCCATGAATCTGGCACGAGTGGCATTGCTTCGCATACTCGAGGCAGTCCTGGATCATCGTGGGCCAATAATAACCCATCCTTTTAATTTTCAGCTTCATCTTCGGTTCGGCTTGGTGAGAACCGCAGAGTCCGTCGTGAACTTCTTGGACAACTCTTTTTGCCTCTTCAGGTCCCAGGCATCTTAGCCATAGGGAATCAAATGACCTCTTGTACAGAGTATCATTGACGAAGGCGAAAGATATGGCTCGCTTTATGAGCTGATGTTTTGAGGATGCATCTTCAGGTGTTCGATGGGATTTGAAGTAGTCTATAAAGACTTCTCTCCAATCCTCAACCATTTCTTGGTCTTTTATTTGCAGGGCCGTCTGCTCAGTCGCTTCCTTTTCCTCGGATGATTCCGGAGATATTTCCGCCGGTGCGAGGACTCGACGGCTTTGCACAACGATCCTCACGTCATCGAGCTTCTCGTCGGCCAGTTCTTTAGCGAGCTTAGCTAGTGCATCCGCTTTGCTATTTTCTGCACGCGGTATGCTTTCCAGCATGTAGGAGGGAATTTGAGTCAGCAGTTGCTGTACTCTCTCGCCATTCTTCACCAGCTCTGGCTTGCACGTCTGGTAGTCGCCGTTTACTTGACTAACGACCAGTTGGGAGTCTCCGTATATGAGGAGGTTTTCAATTCCCATGTCGATGGCGATCTCGAGGCCTGCTATCAAAGCTTCGTATTCGGCTTCATTGTTCGTCCTCGGCTCTGTCAAGGAGAAGGCGAATCGCATTATCCCTCCTTGTGGGGTCACGAAGATAAGGCCTACCCCTGATTTGATTATAGGCGCGTTCTGTTTGTGCTTCTTAATGGAAGACGCTCCATCAAAATAAAGTTCCCACCGGTTACCACCACCGTCGATTGCATCAAACGCATGTTCATCCGGCAGTTCACAATTCAAAGGGGAATCGACCGGTATCGGATATTCAGCGAGGAAATCGGCGATGGCCTGGCCTTTCACCGCCTTAAGAGGTCGATAACTTATCGAGAACTCCATCAAGAGCAGGGCCCATTTAGCGAGTCGCCCCGTCAATATGGCTTTTGACATCAAATATTTGAGAGGATCCACTTTCGATATGAGACGGACTTCATGCACCAACGCATAGTGCCTGAGCTTCGTTATCGCGAAGATCAATGCCAGGCAGTGTTTTTCGATGGGAGAATAATTGCTTTCTGCCCCCAGGAGAACTCGACTCAAGTAATAGAGAGCTCTTTCTTTCCCTTGGTCGTTCTCTTGTGCCTATAATGCGCCTAAAGAACCTTCGAGGGCTGTTGTATAAAGAATAAGGGGCTTTCCCTTGACCGGAGCGGCTAGTACTGGCGGGTTCTGCAAGTATTGCTTGATTTCATCCAGCGCGCCTTGGCATTTGTGATCCCAGACGAACGGGGTCCCTTTCTTCATCAAGTGACTGTATGGACGACACTTGCTAGAGAGATTGGCTATAAATCGCCGGATATACGCGAGCTTTCCTTGGAGAGACCGCAGTTGCTTGAGAGTCCTTGGCGGGGGCATCTCCATGATCGCCTTGGTCTTTGACGGATCTATCTCGATACCTCGGTGTCGGACAATGAATCCTAGGAATTTGCCCGAGGAGACCCCAAATGCGCATTTGAGGGGATTCATCTTCAAGTTGTATTACCGGAGGCGTTGAAATACGACCTTCAGATGCTCCAGATATTCCTCGTATGATTTGCTTTTAACCATGAGGTCGTCAATATAGCATTCGACAATTTCATGTATAAGGTCATCGAAGATTTTCGTCATGGCCCTCTGATAGGTGGCACCGGCGTTCTTTAGACCGAAAGGCATCACCTTGTAGCAAAATATACCCAAAGGGGTCCGGAAAGTGGTGTGCTTCTGGTCCTCAGGATGCATTATCTGATTATAACCTGATGAGCTGTCCATGAAGGAGAAGACTTCGTGAGTGGACGCGTTATCTATCATCAGCTCAGTGACTGGCACTGGGAAGTCGTCTTTCAGGAAGGTGTTCCCCTCCGAACGGCGGACAAGACATGGACACCTTTCCATAGGTTCGGGGCAGATGCTATTTGGTTTTATCCGTCCACCTTTCCGAAGATGCCAAGTTGATTTATGGCACCGTGTATCGGAGGTTTAGACGAATGCGGCCGATGTAGCAGACTTCGTCAGATTCCCCCTCGTTCGAGGGGTTTTTGATTGTGGGGACGCTCTTCCGTGTAGACGCAAGCCCCTGCAGTTAATTACGCTACCGTATCGCGGTAACAACTTTCTCCTTCTCCAGAATTTCACTTTGTGTCGTGGGTGTTTGTTTTGTTTGTGGTTGCCCGTGGATCGTATACGGAGACTAATTTATGTCGTTGCCCGTAGGACGTGGATTAGTCAAAATCCGTATTTTCTTAGATTTGGGTTTAGGGTTTTGGTTTGAGGATACGTTAGCCATATTTGAGGCTAAGATCGACTCAAACGTTTGTTAAGGATACGTTAGTCCAGTTTGAGACTAAGATCAACTTAACGGGATCGTTTAGATCCGACAAAAAAGCATTTGGGCTCTATTGTTCCAGTTTAGGGACATAGTGGTCCATTGTATGTATGGCCGTCGGGACCCATCACCTCTCTGACGACGTTGAAGAATTACAACGACAGGTGTCAGAGGAGTTCAGAGATGTACCCTTGAACCAAAGTTGATTGAGGGATCTATAGTCCAATTTGGGACTAAAGTCTGTTTGAAGGTTTAAGGATACGTTAGCCATATTTGAGGCTAAGATCAACTTAAACGAGATCGTTTAGACCCGACAAAAGAGCATTTGGGGGCTCTATTGTTCCAGTTTAGGAACATAGTGGTCCATAGGTAGTTTAAAGACATTGCGGTCCATTGCCAGTATAGGGACATAGGGGTCCATTTCCAGTTTAGGGACATAGGGGTCCATTTCCCAATGTGTGGTTGTCGGGACCCATCACCTCTCTGACGACGTTGAATGATTACAACGACAGGTGTCAGAGGAGTTCAGAGATGTACTCTTGAACCGAGTGTAAATTGATTTAAGAGAGCAGCCATGCTCAGTCAATTTAATATGAGGACTTACGGCCATGATTGGGCTAAGCCCAGTTGAGAATATTCAACATTTTTATCTTTAGCCTATTAGGCCTGTGCTAGGGCTTTGCCCCTGTTTAATAATGCACTACATTTTCTTTTGGCCTGCTAAGCCTTTTTGATTTGGGCTCTGTCCCCTTTTTATAATGCAGAGCATTTATTTTGGTTCATTGGGCCTCTTAATTGGGCTCTGCCCTTTAATAATGCGCTGCATTAATTAGTCTGACAGAGCGCCACGTGGCTTGTCAGGCGCTTTGCGCCAATTGAGGAGCGCAAGGCGCAAGTCCATGTGGAGGTGACACGTGTCACGCTCCGGTGAGCGTAAGCGCAGTGCGCTGCGCCAGTGCGCTGTGCTGTTGCGCTGCTGACACGTGGCACGCTCTGGTCAGTTGCACCAATTCATGAGAGCAGTGCTTTGTTTTAAAAGCGCATAGCGCAAGCTGTTCTGGAGCTGACACGTGGCGCTCTCTGGTGACTTGCGCTAACCCAAGAGCGCAACAGTGCAGATTTACAAGTGCAAGGTACTGTTTTAATATCTTGATCGAGTTTTGGATTCAAGAAAAGAATCTTTAAGATTCCAGAACCAATGGTTCATAAAAAAGGCAATGCCTTTGTTATTATTTTTTTTTTATTGAAGATCCTTGATCTTGTTCTTAGATCAATGATCTTTTCATAAGAAATTCTTCTTTTTTATTCAAAGGGTTTACCTTTTTCTCTTTTTGAGTTCTTTTCAAAATTTTCTTTAGAGGAGTTCTCTCTCTATTGATGATTTTTGTGTTGGGGTCTGGGGGCCTTTTTATAGTGCCAATGATTTGTTGAATTGGTTAGAGAGATCTTTCTCTGAGTGATTTGGGGATTTTTCCCCACCGTTGGATCTTTGATCCAAGGGCTTCTATTTCACAGAAGGCAATCTTCTTGTTTTTAAAAAGATTGAGAAAGATATTTCAGAATTTTAATTCTGTTTGGCGCAAGCGCACCTGCTCTTGACACGTGTCGCGCAGCGCAACTGCGCTGTCATGTTGTTACGTGTCGCGCAGCGCAACTGCGCTGCCACGTGTCGCGCAGCGCAGAGCACAGCGCAACTGCTGCCACTTGTCACGCAGCGCAGAGTGCAAGTCAGCTGAAGCGTTGCTTCCTTTATTATTATTTGAATTTTAAACAGATCTTTGCTCTGATTGGGGGAAACAGAAGCGTTGCTTCGTTTCCCGCCTTGGAATTTGAACAGAGCTTTGCTCTGAAAGGGAGATTTTCTTCTTTATTATTATTTATTTATTTATTCTTTTTATTGTCATTATTTTATAAGGAGCGGGTTTTGAGCCAAAATTTTGGCGGGAACAAATGCCCCCCACTACTTTGCCCACGTAAGTATGTACGTGGGTGAAGTAGTGCAAAGTTATGAGTAACCATGGAATTGAGGGCTTAGGAGACAAGTTTAGGGTCCTTGTATCCTAAGACTTTTTAACTTTATGAGCCGTGAGGGTCTCACAAAGACTTTTCTCCCTACGGATCGAGAGGATCTCATAGGTGTATTTTCTCCTTAGGAATCATGAGGATTCCTAAGTGCGTTTTCTCTTATAAGTCGTAAGGATCCTATAAGAGAATTTTCCCTCTTACGAGTCGAGAGGACCCGTAAGCGGTTGTTTCCCTCCTTGTCGAGATTCGACTTTGGAGAGTGAGACCCGTGGATAGTATACAAGAGACCGTTTTGGGCCGACCTGCTGGGTCTCAGTGCTTAGGAAACAGGTTTCTTAATCCCTACTGCCTAAGGCTTTATCTCACGAGTCGAGACGAATCGAGAAGTTCTCGCAAAGACATCAATTTCCTCACGAGTCGAGACGAATCGAGCAGTTCTCGCAAGCATATCCTAACGTCACAGTTAACCTCTGCTCTTTACGACAGAGGTCCGTTAGGGTCTGTGGTACTTAGGGTTTTGGCCGTCGTACCGTCGCGTTGGCTGATATATTCCTCAATATGCAATCTTGCTGTTCGAGTAGCCTTGCGATTGTCGTGTCTATGATCCCTTCGGGGGCTGGACAAGACGTCTTCAAGTAATCTTCCAGGTAGTATTACCGTCGAAGGAGCAAGCGTAGGGACATTCCATGTCACTTTTTACTTGAGGTTAGGCTCATTTTGGAGAGCCCCGATGAGTCATAACCACTCCACGCTGGTGTGGGATGATCTCCGATAGTCTTTCTGGCTTTATATGACTTGCCGTCAAGACCCTGAAGCTAGGAATTTGTCCTTTGCTTCGTTTGCTGGTATTGCGTCCTCTATATCGAGACGAATGTCACGGTTGTCTCTAGATTGTTGGTGAACCGTAGAGGTTTGGAACTAGGGACTTTGCCGTGGCTCCGCTGTTGTTGTCTCGTCTGAACCCTGCTGGAGGACGAACACTGTGGTGGTGACCACTCCGCACTGGTGCGAGATGACCTCCGATTGTCTTTCAGGCTTTATATGACTTGCCGTTAAGACCCTGAAGCTAGGAATTTGGCCTTTGCTTCGTTTGATTGTCGCGTCCGAATCCTGTTGGAGGAATAACGCTGGGGTGACATCACGTCTGCCGTATCGAGACGAACGTCGAGGTGGTGACCATTCCGCACTGGTGTAAGATGATCTCCGATCGTCTTTCAGGCTTTATATGACTTGCCGTTAAGACCCTGAAGCTAGGAATTTGGCCTTTGCTTCGTTTGCTGGCATTGCGTCCTCTATATCGATACGAATGTCGCGGTTGTCTCTAGGTTGTTGGTGAACCGTAGAGGTTTGGAACTAGGGACTTTGCCGTGGCTCCGCTGTTTGATGATGTTGCGTCTGCTGTGTCGAGACGAACGTCGAGGTGGTGACCATTCCGCACTGGTGTGAGATGATCTCCGGTTGTCTTTCAGGCTTTATATGACTTGCCGTTAGACCTTGAAGCTAGAAATTTGGCCTTCACTTCGTTTATTGACATTGCGTCCTCTATACCGAGACGAATGTCGCGGTTATCTCTAGGTTGTTGGTGAACCGTCGAGATTTGGAACTAGGGACTTTGCCGTAGCTCCGCTGTTTGATGATGTTGCATCTGCTGTGTCGAGACGAACGTCGAAGTGGTGACCATTCCGCACTGGTGTGAGATGATCTCCGGTTGTCTTTCAGGCTTTATATGACTTGTCGTTAAGACCTTGAAGCTAGGAGTTTGGCCTTTGCTTCGTTTGCTTTGGTGCGTCCGAATCCTGCTGGGGGAAGAACGCTGTGGTGACATTTCATCTGCTGTATCGAGACGAACGTCGAGGTGGTGACCACTCCATGCTGGTGTGAGATGATCTCTGATTGTCTTTCCGGTTTTATATGAGTTAACATCAATACGTTGAAGCTAGGAATTTGGCTTTCGCTTCGTTTGCTTTGGTGTGTCCGAATCCTGTCGAAGGAAGGACACTGTTGTTGACATTGCGTCTGCTGTATCGAGACGAATGCTGAGGTGGAGCTGGGATTTTGCCGTCACTCCGCTTTACTGACCATGGGGTCTTTTGTTGACGTTGCATCTACATCCTGCTGGACTGCGAAGGAACGCCGTTGTTGACATTGCGTCTGCTGTAACGAGACGAATGCTGAAATGGTCTCTAGGTTGTCTGTGAACCGTCGAGATTTGGAACTAAGGACTATGCCGTGGCCCCGTTTGATGGTGTAACATCTGTGTCCTGTTGGAATGAGGAGGCACACTGTTGTTGGTCTCCAAGCTGTAGATGTGGCCATTGAGATTTGGAACTAGGGATTTCGCTATGGCTCCGTTTCGTTGCAACTCTGAGGTCGGTTGTTAACGTCACGTCTGCATCTGGTTGGAGGGACGAAGAACGCCGGTGTTGATCTCTAAGTTGTCGATATCGACGTCGAGACCCTGAAGCTAAGGATCTTCTTTTGCAGCGTTTGTTGACATTGTGTCTGCAATATTTCAACAAATGTCGAGGTTGTCTCTAGGTAGTCTATGAACCATCGAGACTTGGCTTCGCTTTCTGGTGGAGCCTATTGGGAAGGTATGGTTCCCTCTTTGTTTGTGCCCCTGGATTGTATACAGGGATCGATGTGATCTCACCTGTAGGGCCAAAAAGTTTCATTCTTTCATCATTTTTTTATTCTTTCCGCGATGCTCTATCATTTCAGCTTTTTATATCGCGAAAGTCGCGATTGCCCAATCATTTCGGCCATTTTTCGCGGTGCCCAATCATTTCGGCTATTTTTCTTATTTTCACTCGCTGCTTTTCATTGCGAGTTGCCCAATTATTTCGGCTATCTATTTTATTTTTACTCGCTGCTTTTTATTGCGAGTTGCCCAATCATTTCGGCTATTTTGCATGCATACATTTTTACTTGCTGATTTTTTTGCAAGTTGCCCCATCATTTCGGCTATTTCGTATGAATGTATGGCTCGCTGATTTTTTTTTATCGCGAGTGTGGAACTTGGAATTTGACGCCAATCTCAGCATCAGCATCGCTACAACTGGAATATTGCCAGGAGCGAATCATCATTTGCCATGAAAGGACTTGGAATTTGATACCGATTTAGGCATCAGCATCGCTACAACTGGGATATTGCCAGGAGCGAATCATCATTTGCCTCTGTCAATGTTGAACAAAGGTGGCTTAGTAAATAGGGTTAAGATCCTGTTGATTAAGGCTTTTGACTTCATGAGCCGTAAGGGTCTCACAAAGGTATTTCTCCCTACAAGTCATGAGGATCTTGTAGGTGTGTTTTCTCCTTAGAAATCGTGAGGATTCCTAAGTGCATTTTCCTCTGTAAGTCGTAAGAATCCTACAAAAGGGTTTTCTCCTTATAAGTCGAGAGGACTTACAAGGGTTGTTCAACGCATGGACATATCCCCAGTCACGGGTGGGACTTGGTTAGGGAAACGTTTATTCGCGCCCGTGGATTATATACAAGGGTCAGTATTGAGCCGCTTGTAGGGCAATATCGGAGGTTGTGGGGGTTGCTTAAGAACAGGTTCAGATCTCTGTAACTTAAGACTTTCAAATCTTATGAGCCGTGAGGGTCCCATAACAGAGTTCTCCTTACGAGTCGTGAGGATCTCGCAAGTGTAATTTCTCCTTAGGAATCGTGAGGATCCCTAAGTGTGTTGCTTCCCTGTGAGTCGTAAGGATCTCACGCGGGTGGTTTCTCCTGATAAGGTCGAGAGTACCCTGTAAGTGTCTTTTAACGAGATTGCGCCCTTTCGGGTTTTCACAAACACTCGCCGGTAGTCCTGCTCTTTTTGCTCACGGAGCCCTTTCGGGTTTTCATCCGTGCCCATTTCGCTTATGGACATACCGTTTTTTTTTTATTTTTTTATTTTTTTTATTTTTATTTTTTATTTTTTATTTTTTTTACGAGGTCGCGCCCTTTCAGGTTTTCACGAACACTCGCCGGTAGCCCTGCTGTTTTTACTCACGGAGCCCTTTCGGGTTTTCATCTGTGCCCATTTTGCTTGTGGACATACCATTTTTATTATTTTTTTTATTATATTTTTTTATTCTTTTTTTTATCTCGTCAGCTTGAGGATGCTGCGGTAGTAGTTTAAAGACGTTTCGGTCCGTCAGCTAGTTTTAGGACGTAATGGTCCGTCGTTAGTTTAAGGACGTTTCGGTCCGCCGTCGCCGTATTTGAGGCGAATCTCTAGTTTACTGACTTTTTGGTCTATGGGGCTTTCCCTATGAATGAGCATGATGCCCCCGGCATGTCCATCTTTTTCGGAGCATGTGGTTGTGGCGGGCTCACCTTCCAGTTTTCGGACAGCGCGAACTTGCTCTGCTGGTATTGGTCTTCAACCCAGTTTTTGAAGACGAAGCAATCTTCGATCAGATGACTTACTGCTCGATGGTAGGGACAGTAATTAGGATTGTTGACATCGCCTGGCTGTAACGGACGTTTCGGACTCGGCAGATTGATGAATCCGTTGCGTACTGCCAGCTCGAACAGTCTCCTTGTTTCATCCTGAGGAAACGAGTAAGGATGTCCTAGCCTCTCCTCGAGGGATATGCATGGACGCATATTGTTTTGACTAACAACCGGTCTAGGGCCACTCGATTGTTGTTGAGTGTTGGCAACAAAGACCGTTTTTCCCTTTTCCTTTCTCATTTCATTTGCTCCGTCGTTTGCGGGTCCGAGATTCTTTCCAGATAGTATGCCTTTGCACGGATGAATGTTCTCATAATTCTTCAATTCTTCAGAGATAGATTCCTTGAATAGAGGGTTGAAGGCTGTTTCTTCGTCGGGGTCGTTCCCAAAGGTGAGAACTCGTGATCCCCCGGGCTCGTCCTTGTGACAATTGTCGGCGACTCTTTTATGCTTATCTGTTGTATTTTTCCGCTGTCTACGAGCTTCCCGCTTTATTTTGTTGACGTGGTTTCTATGAGCGACATACCCTTACCACCAACACTTAAAGGAGTCGTAGTCTTCAGTGGGATGTGCGATCTTCTGATGATACAAGCAATAATTAGGATGCATCTCTACTCCATCGATAGTGTTTTCTTCAGAGGGCGGTAGCTTCATTCCCATTGATATGGCTTTAGCAAACCTTTTCCTCGTCTTGAATTTGTTTTTATCGGCAGTGGATGTCTTTTGATTTGACGAGAGTGCCTCGACTCTTTTTTCTGGTCGGCGGTGTTTGGCTCCTTCCAGTATGGCCATCTCACGCTCTTGATTGGCTTTAACTTTCAGACGAATCTCATTCAGGAAGGCATCGATCATTTCGTCTGACGGCCGCAGAATTTCTGGTTCAGGGTCCACCCTTAGTTTCTCGGCACAAGGAGCCTCTTCATCATCTATCAATGAGTGAGAGATCACATGACAACTCGCTACGTAGTCTTCGGATTCGTATGATGAGTCTTCTCTATCGTTTTCGTCCTCAACAAAAGAACAAGCTGCCCCCGGCGTGTCCGTCTTCTTTGAAGTGTGCGGCTGTGGTGGGTTTACTTTCCACTTTTCAGACATTGCGAACTTGCCTTGTAGGTACTGATCCTCGATCCATCCCTTAAAGACGAAACAGTCCTCGATCGGGTGACTTACCGTGTGGTGGTAAGGGCAATAATCGGGATTATTGAGATCGCCTGGCTGCAACAGACGTTTTGGACTCGGCAGATTGATGAGTCCGTTGCGCGTGGTCAGCTCGAACAGTTTCCTTGTTTTATTCTGAGGAAACGAGTAAGGATGTCCCAGTCTCTCCTCGAGGGATGGGCGTGGACGCACGTTGTTTTGGCGAGCAACCGGCTTTGATTTGCTCGGCTGTTGTTGAGTATTGGAAACAACGATCGCTTTTCCTTTCTTCTCATTTCGAGAGTCCAGTTTTGGAGGAGACGGTCCATGGCCCATCTGGTCCATTTAGGCTAATTTTTCGATCAAGGCCTGGAAAGTGGTCAGCCTGAAGAACATCATGAATTGGGATATAGTCGCCTGTGGATCGAGAGTGCCCACGAACATGCCCACCGCTGGCGCTTCTTCGATACGTTGTTCGCATTTCGACCATAGGTTCCGCCATCGTGTTGCATATTGGACCCACGTTTTGCCTGGCCTTATCCTGGCATTGATCAGTGCTGTTATTGGGGTGCATCCACTAGCACTCGCGAATCTTTGTGTAAACAGTAGCTCCATCTCCGCAAATGTTTTGACAGAGTCGTTAGGTAACTCCGAATACCATTCAAAGGTTGTTTCTGCTAAGCTGCCAACGAATTGTCGAAGCAACAATTTGTCCTCGCCTCCAGTATTGCCGCATAAGGCCCTGAATTGAGTGACATGATGATGTGGATTCCCTGTCCCCTTGTACACATGGAATTTAGGGATCGTATATCCCGGCGGGTAACTGATTGGGTCATACCAGCCCGGGTAGGGTCGTCCGGTTCTAGCAATTTGCCCAGCCGTCTCATTCGCCTAATGAGCTCGTATTTGCTGAGCTATATAGTCATCCAGTGCGGCCTTGGAAATGGTTTCTTCCTTGGCTGCTGAAAGAGCCGGAAGAGGATTAGATGTCTCCCCTTTATCGTTTTCAACAATGATTGGAGGGTCATCAGCTGGAGGGTCCGGCTGTAACATCATCCCTATCATATCTTGGAAGAGGAGCGCCATTTGTTTTATGTTAGCTGCTTGTTCTGCTGCTTCTCTTTCCTTCTTTTCGAGGACTCTGCGTAGGAAGTCAGCGTCAGTTTCTTGTTCGTGACGCTGTTCTGATGATGCCTCCGGGCTTTCTTTTGGTCCGGTGAGCGCGGCCATTGCAGTCAGCATCTCCTGGAGCTTCTGCTGCTGTTGTTCCTGGGCTCTTATAATGGATCGGGTGAGTGGTCGGTGGCCCATAGAAGCGCGACTATCTTCCTTCCCAGATGCCATGTAAACGGTATGGACCGTTATGCCCCCAGACTTAGGGCGTTTAGATTCAGTGTCTTTGCGATTTGCCAAAGACGCAGGGATCTTCTTCGACCTCCTTCTTTTGTGGGCGGTCGAAACTGAGGGCGCCGTTGCAACGGGCACCCAAGTAGCTGTCGCTTTTGGTGGCTTGACAGAGTAGTCCTTCTCCTGCCGAACCTTCATCTTTTTCTGTCGGCGGAGATAGTCTTGATCCACTACGGAGTCCTGGACTTGACGCCAGACCTTATAAATTTTAGAGGACAGCCGTTGAGGAGCCTGCTCCAGCTTTACCTTTGGGGCATTATCCACAGGTGTAGGAGATCTTTTAAATACGGCAGTTGGCGAGTTTTTACGCACCCTTCTTAGCGGTTCAAAGCTATTCCCGGTCGGAACAGCAGCATTGATTTTCACCATCGGAGCTGGCGGAGTTATCCCAGAGAGGGAGTTGCCCCTAGCCTTCCTTACCCGGCGCCAGTGACGACGGCGAGCATGTCGAGCGGACGGTGTTGGTTCAGCGATGGGGATGGCTTTGTCTTGCCCCCTGTCCAGATGAAGCGCTGCTAGTGCCAGTCTCTTGAAGACTGACGTCTTTTGAGTAGCGGTATCCAATCTGTCAAAGACAGACTTTCGAGCAGGAACGAGAGCCGGAATAGTCAGTCTTGTGAAGACCGACCCTTTGGCAGGAGAAGCCGTCTTGGTGACTTCAGGAGTAGGAATTGCTATCTTCTTCGGAACAACCTTTTCTGGTATTGCAGGCTTCTTCATGGGACCACATGAGTTTTGGCCCTGTTTGCCGAAAGCTGAGGCACTGGGCTTGGGCGACCCGTTGAGAGGGGCCGCGATAGTTGTAAGCCGATCGAAGACCGACTTCTTCGGAGCTTCTTGCAATGGTAATGGGGCATTGAAGCTCATTGATGGGATCATGTTCCCGAAGAATAGCCCAGTGGTGGCCTGAGTCATCTGTTCCACCGGCATAGCGAAGATGGAGGCCGCTTGGGGCCCATAAGTCACTCCTCCAGATGGAGCGAGAGTTGCAGTTGCAGGTAGTGCAGTTTGAAGCCATTGATCTTCTGTTTTCTGCACGGAGCAAGACAGCAAATCTAAGTACCTTGAATCCACAGGCAACCACAGCAAACTGCGATTTGTTCACGAGCACGACACATGAAGTGTAGAAAGGAAAGAGGAAAAGGTCCCACCGGGCGTGCCAGAATCTATTCCCCTCCGAACGGCGGCCAAGACATGGACGTCTTTCCTGAGGTTCGGGGCAGATGCTATTTGGTTTTATCCGTCCACCTCTCCGAAGATGCCAAGTTGATTTATGGCACTGTGTATCGGAGGTTTAGACGGATGCGGCCGATGTAGCAGACTTCGTCAGATTCCCCCTCGTTCGAGGGGTTTTTGATTGTGGGGACGCTTTTCCGTGCAGGCGCAAGCCCCTGCAGTTAATTACGCTACCGTATCGCGGTAACAACTTTCTCCTTCTCCAGAATTTCACTTCGTGTCGTGGGTGTTTGTTTTGTTTGTGGTTGCCCGTGGATCGTATACGGAGACTAATTTATGTCGTCGCCCGTAGGACATGGATTAGTCAAAATCCATATTTTCTTAGATTTGGGTTTAGGGTTTTGGTTTGAGGATACGTTAGCCATATTTGAGGCTAAGATCGACTCAAACGTTTGTTAAGGATACGTTAGTCCAGTTTGAGACTAAAATCAACTTAACGGGATCGTTTAGATCCGACAAAAGAGCATTTGGGCTCTATTGTTCCAGTTTAGGGACATAGTGGTCCATTGTATGTATGGCCGTCGGGACCCATCACCTCTCTGACGACGTTGAAGAATTACAACGATAGGTGTCAGAGGAGTTCAGAGATGTACCCTTGAACCAAAGTTGATTGAGGGATCTATAGTCCAATTTGGGACTAAAGTCTGTTTGAAGGTTTAAGGATACGTTAGCCATATTTGAGTCTAAGATCAACTTAAACGAGATCGTTTAGACCCGACAAAAGAGCATTTGGGGGCTCTATTGTTCCAGTTTAGGGACATAGTGGTCCATAGGTAGTTTAAGGACATTGCGGTCCATTGCCAGTTTAGGGACATGGTGGCCCATTTCCAGTTTAGGGACATTGGGGTCCATTTCCAGTTTAGGGACATAGGGGTCCATTTCCCAATGTGTGGTTGTCGGGACCCATCACCTCTCTGACGACGTTGAAGGATTACAACGACAGGTGTCAGAGGAGTTGAGAGATGTACCCTTGAACCAAGTGTAAATTGATTTAAGAGAGCAGCCATGCTCAGTCAATTTAATTTGAGGACTTACGGCCATGATTGGGCTAAGCCCAGTTGAGAATATTCAACGATTTTATCTTTGGCCTATTAGGCCTGTGCTAGGGCTTTGCCCCTGTTTAATAATGCACTGCATTTTCTTTTGGCCTGCTAAGCCTTTTTGATTTGGGCTCTATCCCCTTTTTATAATGCAGAGCATTTATTTTGGTTCATTGGGCCTCTTAATTGGGCTCTACCCTTTAATAATGCGCTGCATTAATTAGTCTGATAGAGCGCCACATGGCTTGTCAGGTGCTTTGCGCCAATTGAGGAGCGCAAGGCGCAAGTCCATGTGGAGGTGACACGTGTCACGCTCCGGTGAGCACAAGCGCAGTGCGCTGCGCTGTTGCGCTGCTGACACGTGGCACGCTCTGGTGAGTTGCGCCAATTAATGAGAGCAGTGCTCTGTTTTAAAAGCGCATAACGCAAGCTGTTCTGGAGCTGACACGTGGCGCTCTCTGGTGACTTGCGCCAACCCAAGAGCGCAACAGTGCAGATTTACAAGTGCAAGGCACTGTTTTAATATCTTGATCCAGTTTTGGATTCAAGAAAAGAATCTTTAAGATTTCAGAACCAATGGTTCATAAAAAAGACAATGCCTTTGTTATTATTATTTTTTTTATTGAAGATCCTTGATCTTGTTCTTAGATCAATGATCTTTTCAGAAGAAATTCTTCTTTTTTATTCAAAGGGTTTACCTTTTTCTCTTTTTGAGTTCTTCTCAAAATTTTCTTTAGAGAAGTTCTCTCTCTGTTGATGATTTCTGTGTTGGGGTCTGGGGGCCTTTTTATAGTGCCAATGATTTGTTGAATTGGTTAGAGAGATCTTTCTCTGAGTGATTTGGGGATTTTTCCCCACCGTTGGATCTTTGATCCAAGGGCTTCTGTTTTCCAGAAGGCAATCTACTTGTTTTTAACAAGATTGTGTAACAACTCCAATTTTTGTATACTTAATTTTGAATTAAATTTGAAGTATACTTGGAGTATTAATGTTGCTGATAACACTTTAAGTATCTATCTCTCTACAATAATTACAAGAAGGAGCTTGTGGCTCATTGGTAATACCTTGCATTGCTGAACCAAGCCACCAGAGTTCAAATCCCAAACCCCACATTATTTTTAATATTGATTTTTTAAAACCTTTAGAATACCAAGAGTTTACACGTGCATATCTCACAAAACCCCCACTACACCCAAACATGTAACACTTGCAGGAGTTAGATGAACCGTCGGGGGGGATCCAGGCCACCGGACTCGGTCGGGAATCGGCCAACTCGGCCTTGACTCGGCCGACTCAGTGATCCGACCGAGTCACGGCCGAGTCACCCCCGATTCGGCTGATTCCGGCGATGGTCACAACATGAAACCTGTGTCTTTTCATATTCCCTACGCACCTGCAAAGTTTCAGCCTCATACCACTTCCAGAGCTCTTAAAAAACCCCAATTACTCCACTTTTAATACATTTTTATTTTTAACTTTTCATGTACCCTAACACTAGCCTAACCCTATAAATACCAACCCTACACACTACTCTCTCACCCTCCAAAATCTTGAGCCACTCTCTCAAAAGTTTTCCAAGAAGTGTGCTTTGAAATCGAGTTCCAGGCGAAGCCCTGACGAATTTCGGCGACGTGTTTTGAAGCAACCGGCGACGAAACCACCTCTCGGCCTTTCTCTCTAGTTCTCTTTACTCTTTAGAAGAGTTTTAACCCGTAAGTCCCATCCTTCTCACCTTTCTATTTCTTAGAAAATACGGATTTATGGAACCCGACGGAAATCGGAACAAACTGATTTCCGATTCGGTTTTCCTACAAAATTCCACTTGTCACCTAATCCATAATACCTAAACATAACCATGATGACTATTAATCACATAGAAACCAATTTAAATAAAGTTTCTCATATGAAATGATAGCTTTCTTGTAAAACCGTATTCTTTTCATAAAAATACCATGAAGTTTATTTTTCTTCGTTTAATCAATTCCCTCATTCCTAAATATGTTTATCTTGATCACTAAACTTGTAGAAATCAATTTGAATGAATTTTCACACATGAAATGATAACGTTTTCAAATACCGTCTTCTTGCGCTTAAATACCTTCAAGTTTAATATATCATATTTAACCTCTAAACTTCGCAATACCTTAAAATAAGTCACGAGGTAATGACCTACCTCTACACACACACAAATATAACCTTAATTGATATCGTTAAAAAATATAAAATACGAAAATACAGGACTTTTCACTAAAATACCACATTCTTTATAAACCTTTTCTAAAATCTTTAAGTTGTACACAATTCTAAATAAAATCTTTTAAAATAAAAGCACGATATGTCATGGACATCGATCGTTTATCTAAACTGTCTTGTGGTATCTAGGCAAGTGTGTCTAAGGCTAGTGGTTTTTAATTAGGCCCACGACTGTGGTTCCTTCTCACTTACCTGGCACTTACCTGGCCGCAATTGACGGTGAAGAGGCGATTTGAGGCTTCTACTGACTTGTCGTTTAGACCTTAGATATAGGCTAGTTGGCTTAGGAAACCCTAGAAACTAAAATACGGAAATTACATCCTTTACAAATAAATACCTTATATTTATAAAACCGTTTTTCTAAATGAATAGTATTTATTAAACCTAAGCAAAGCGCCGCTACAACCCACCTTTGGGGAACCCGTTAGGGATAGCACGGTTCATCGTGCACCCGCGGGCTAGTAGTGCGAGATTCAGACCTCCGCAAGGAGCATTCGGTCTCGAAAGGTTTAAAATACGACATTTAAGAAAAATGTGATTTTGGAAAATAAAATATTATTTAAAAATTATTCTTGTATTAATAAATATTTAATTATCATTTAAACACCTATTTTATCATAAGATAAAGTTTCCATCTTTTTCTAAAATTACAAGATTAAAAGTTACATTAAAATACTATGAGTTTCAAATAAATCAATTAATACTTTTATTAGGATATATTCACTAGAATAACACAAATAAAATGCACACTCATTATAACTATAAAGACGAATAATAAATACTTGAGGTGTATTTTGGAAAATATACAATAGTACTTTTGACATAAAACCCCCTCAAGTTTTATAAATTACAATAAGGTCCCTGACAAATATTGAACTTCAACTTACCTTCTTTTAGTCTGACTCGGGTTAGAGTCTGACTATTTCTGACTTGAATATGATTCAAGTCAATCTATATTCTTTTATATTTCAACTCAATATGAATACATGAATCTCTGAATCCAGTTAACAATCTATATAACTTGACTGAACCGAACCATGGATATATTCCTTTTACATGTTTCCCAGTATTCCATTTACATGACTCTACGGTTATAACCGTTTCCTGATATCATGGTTTCGGTCAGTCAGTTAATCAATCTTACAATCAATACAATTTTACAAGATAACAATAATGTTAAAACACTACGGGGTTTAAGGGGTAGACTGGTACGGAAGGTGTTAAAGGTGGCATGAGGTGGTCAGATTAATACACCTAACCTGAATCCCATTGCTGTTGTACCGTGGCATAACGGTTCCTTGTACTACACGTGCCCTAGTCTCTGGCAAGTGAGACTCCCCTCGTATATACTGGCATTCTTCTGTACCAAGCTACAAATAACAGCGTTAACATAACATTACAACAATAGTTTACACTTTAAAAATGTTTCTTCTTATTCTGTCTTCTCTACTTCCCTTTTACTTTTGGGACTTACCGAGCGATCTATTCGCTGACGACATTCTGTTTCTCTCTTCTTTTAATGTCGTCAGGTGATCTGGACCCGGCTCCGTTTCGTTGCAACTCTGAGGTCGGTTGTTAACGTCACGTCTGCATCTGGTTGGAGGGACGAAGAACGCCGGTGTTGATCTCTAAGTTGTCGATATCGACGTCGAGACCCTGAAGCTAAGGATCTTCTTTTGCAGCGTTTGTTGACATTGTGTCTGCAATATTTCAACAAATGTCGAGGTTGTCTCTAGGTAGTCTATGAACCATCGAGACTTGGCTTCGCTTTCTGGTGGAGCCTATTGGGAAGGTATGGTTCCCTCTTTGTTTGTGCCCCTGGATTGTATACAGGGATCGATGTGATCTCACCTGTAGGGCCAAAAAGTTTCATTCTTTCATCATTTTTTTATTCTTTCCGCGATGCTCTATCATTTCAGCTTTTTATATCGCGAAAGTCGCGATTGCCCAATCATTTCGGCCATTTTTCGCGGTGCCCAATCATTTCGGCTATTTTTCTTATTTTCACTCGCTGCTTTTCATTGCGAGTTGCCCAATTATTTCGGCTATCTATTTTATTTTTACTCGCTGCTTTTTATTGCGAGTTGCCCAATCATTTCGGCTATTTTGCATGCATACATTTTTACTTGCTGATTTTTTTGCAAGTTGCCCCATCATTTCGGCTATTTCGTATGAATGTATGGCTCGCTGATTTTTTTTTATCGCGAGTGTGGAACTTGGAATTTGACGCCAATCTCAGCATCAGCATCGCTACAACTGGAATATTGCCAGGAGCGAATCATCATTTGCCATGAAAGGACTTGGAATTTGATACCGATTTAGGCATCAGCATCGCTACAACTGGGATATTGCCAGGAGCGAATCATCATTTGCCTCTGTCAATGTTGAACAAAGGTGGCTTAGTAAATAGGGTTAAGATCCTGTTGATTAAGGCTTTTGACTTCATGAGCCGTAAGGGTCTCACAAAGGTATTTCTCCCTACAAGTCATGAGGATCTTGTAGGTGTGTTTTCTCCTTAGAAATCGTGAGGATTCCTAAGTGCATTTTCCTCTGTAAGTCGTAAGAATCCTACAAAAGGGTTTTCTCCTTATAAGTCGAGAGGACTTACAAGGGTTGTTCAACGCATGGACATATCCCCAGTCACGGGTGGGACTTGGTTAGGGAAACGTTTATTCGCGCCCGTGGATTATATACAAGGGTCAGTATTGAGCCGCTTGTAGGGCAATATCGGAGGTTGTGGGGGTTGCTTAAGAACAGGTTCAGATCTCTGTAACTTAAGACTTTCAAATCTTATGAGCCGTGAGGGTCCCATAACAGAGTTCTCCTTACGAGTCGTGAGGATCTCGCAAGTGTAATTTCTCCTTAGGAATCGTGAGGATCCCTAAGTGTGTTGCTTCCCTGTGAGTCGTAAGGATCTCACGCGGGTGGTTTCTCCTGATAAGGTCGAGAGTACCCTGTAAGTGTCTTTTAACGAGATTGCGCCCTTTCGGGTTTTCACAAACACTCGCCGGTAGTCCTGCTCTTTTTGCTCACGGAGCCCTTTCGGGTTTTCATCCGTGCCCATTTCGCTTATGGACATACCGTTTTTTTTTTATTTTTTTATTTTTTTTATTTTTATTTTTTATTTTTTATTTTTTTTACGAGGTCGCGCCCTTTCAGGTTTTCACGAACACTCGCCGGTAGCCCTGCTGTTTTTACTCACGGAGCCCTTTCGGGTTTTCATCTGTGCCCATTTTGCTTGTGGACATACCATTTTTATTATTTTTTTTATTATATTTTTTTATTCTTTTTTTTATCTCGTCAGCTTGAGGATGCTGCGGTAGTAGTTTAAAGACGTTTCGGTCCGTCAGCTAGTTTTAGGACGTAATGGTCCGTCGTTAGTTTAAGGACGTTTCGGTCCGCCGTCGCCGTATTTGAGGCGAATCTCTAGTTTACTGACTTTTTGGTCTATGGGGCTTTCCCTATGAATGAGCATGATGCCCCCGGCATGTCCATCTTTTTCGGAGCATGTGGTTGTGGCGGGCTCACCTTCCAGTTTTCGGACAGCGCGAACTTGCTCTGCTGGTATTGGTCTTCAACCCAGTTTTTGAAGACGAAGCAATCTTCGATCAGATGACTTACTGCTCGATGGTAGGGACAGTAATTAGGATTGTTGACATCGCCTGGCTGTAACGGACGTTTCGGACTCGGCAGATTGATGAATCCGTTGCGTACTGCCAGCTCGAACAGTCTCCTTGTTTCATCCTGAGGAAACGAGTAAGGATGTCCTAGCCTCTCCTCGAGGGATATGCATGGACGCATATTGTTTTGACTAACAACCGGTCTAGGGCCACTCGATTGTTGTTGAGTGTTGGCAACAAAGACCGTTTTTCCCTTTTCCTTTCTCATTTCATTTGCTCCGTCGTTTGCGGGTCCGAGATTCTTTCCAGATAGTATGCCTTTGCACGGATGAATGTTCTCATAATTCTTCAATTCTTCAGAGATAGATTCCTTGAATAGAGGGTTGAAGGCTGTTTCTTCGTCGGGGTCGTTCCCAAAGGTGAGAACTCGTGATCCCCCGGGCTCGTCCTTGTGACAATTGTCGGCGACTCTTTTATGCTTATCTGTTGTATTTTTCCGCTGTCTACGAGCTTCCCGCTTTATTTTGTTGACGTGGTTTCTATGAGCGACATACCCTTACCACCAACACTTAAAGGAGTCGTAGTCTTCAGTGGGATGTGCGATCTTCTGATGATACAAGCAATAATTAGGATGCATCTCTACTCCATCGATAGTGTTTTCTTCAGAGGGCGGTAGCTTCATTCCCATTGATATGGCTTTAGCAAACCTTTTCCTCGTCTTGAATTTGTTTTTATCGGCAGTGGATGTCTTTTGATTTGACGAGAGTGCCTCGACTCTTTTTTCTGGTCGGCGGTGTTTGGCTCCTTCCAGTATGGCCATCTCACGCTCTTGATTGGCTTTAACTTTCAGACGAATCTCATTCAGGAAGGCATCGATCATTTCGTCTGACGGCCGCAGAATTTCTGGTTCAGGGTCCACCCTTAGTTTCTCGGCACAAGGAGCCTCTTCATCATCTATCAATGAGTGAGAGATCACATGACAACTCGCTACGTAGTCTTCGGATTCGTATGATGAGTCTTCTCTATCGTTTTCGTCCTCAACAAAAGAACAAGCTGCCCCCGGCGTGTCCGTCTTCTTTGAAGTGTGCGGCTGTGGTGGGTTTACTTTCCACTTTTCAGACATTGCGAACTTGCCTTGTAGGTACTGATCCTCGATCCATCCCTTAAAGACGAAACAGTCCTCGATCGGGTGACTTACCGTGTGGTGGTAAGGGCAATAATCGGGATTATTGAGATCGCCTGGCTGCAACAGACGTTTTGGACTCGGCAGATTGATGAGTCCGTTGCGCGTGGTCAGCTCGAACAGTTTCCTTGTTTTATTCTGAGGAAACGAGTAAGGATGTCCCAGTCTCTCCTCGAGGGATGGGCGTGGACGCACGTTGTTTTGGCGAGCAACCGGCTTTGATTTGCTCGGCTGTTGTTGAGTATTGGAAACAACGATCGCTTTTCCTTTCTTCTCATTTCGAGAGTCCAGTTTTGGAGGAGACGGTCCATGGCCCATCTGGTCCATTTAGGCTAATTTTTCGATCAAGGCCTGGAAAGTGGTCAGCCTGAAGAACATCATGAATTGGGATATAGTCGCCTGTGGATCGAGAGTGCCCACGAACATGCCCACCGCTGGCGCTTCTTCGATACGTTGTTCGCATTTCGACCATAGGTTCCGCCATCGTGTTGCATATTGGACCCACGTTTTGCCTGGCCTTATCCTGGCATTGATCAGTGCTGTTATTGGGGTGCATCCACTAGCACTCGCGAATCTTTGTGTAAACAGTAGCTCCATCTCCGCAAATGTTTTGACAGAGTCGTTAGGTAACTCCGAATACCATTCAAAGGTTGTTTCTGCTAAGCTGCCAACGAATTGTCGAAGCAACAATTTGTCCTCGCCTCCAGTATTGCCGCATAAGGCCCTGAATTGAGTGACATGATGATGTGGATTCCCTGTCCCCTTGTACACATGGAATTTAGGGATCGTATATCCCGGCGGGTAACTGATTGGGTCATACCAGCCCGGGTAGGGTCGTCCGGTTCTAGCAATTTGCCCAGCCGTCTCATTCGCCTAATGAGCTCGTATTTGCTGAGCTATATAGTCATCCAGTGCGGCCTTGGAAATGGTTTCTTCCTTGGCTGCTGAAAGAGCCGGAAGAGGATTAGATGTCTCCCCTTTATCGTTTTCAACAATGATTGGAGGGTCATCAGCTGGAGGGTCCGGCTGTAACATCATCCCTATCATATCTTGGAAGAGGAGCGCCATTTGTTTTATGTTAGCTGCTTGTTCTGCTGCTTCTCTTTCCTTCTTTTCGAGGACTCTGCGTAGGAAGTCAGCGTCAGTTTCTTGTTCGTGACGCTGTTCTGATGATGCCTCCGGGCTTTCTTTTGGTCCGGTGAGCGCGGCCATTGCAGTCAGCATCTCCTGGAGCTTCTGCTGCTGTTGTTCCTGGGCTCTTATAATGGATCGGGTGAGTGGTCGGTGGCCCATAGAAGCGCGACTATCTTCCTTCCCAGATGCCATGTAAACGGTATGGACCGTTATGCCCCCAGACTTAGGGCGTTTAGATTCAGTGTCTTTGCGATTTGCCAAAGACGCAGGGATCTTCTTCGACCTCCTTCTTTTGTGGGCGGTCGAAACTGAGGGCGCCGTTGCAACGGGCACCCAAGTAGCTGTCGCTTTTGGTGGCTTGACAGAGTAGTCCTTCTCCTGCCGAACCTTCATCTTTTTCTGTCGGCGGAGATAGTCTTGATCCACTACGGAGTCCTGGACTTGACGCCAGACCTTATAAATTTTAGAGGACAGCCGTTGAGGAGCCTGCTCCAGCTTTACCTTTGGGGCATTATCCACAGGTGTAGGAGATCTTTTAAATACGGCAGTTGGCGAGTTTTTACGCACCCTTCTTAGCGGTTCAAAGCTATTCCCGGTCGGAACAGCAGCATTGATTTTCACCATCGGAGCTGGCGGAGTTATCCCAGAGAGGGAGTTGCCCCTAGCCTTCCTTACCCGGCGCCAGTGACGACGGCGAGCATGTCGAGCGGACGGTGTTGGTTCAGCGATGGGGATGGCTTTGTCTTGCCCCCTGTCCAGATGAAGCGCTGCTAGTGCCAGTCTCTTGAAGACTGACGTCTTTTGAGTAGCGGTATCCAATCTGTCAAAGACAGACTTTCGAGCAGGAACGAGAGCCGGAATAGTCAGTCTTGTGAAGACCGACCCTTTGGCAGGAGAAGCCGTCTTGGTGACTTCAGGAGTAGGAATTGCTATCTTCTTCGGAACAACCTTTTCTGGTATTGCAGGCTTCTTCATGGGCCCACATGAGTTTTGGCCCTGTTTGCCGAAAGCTGAGGCACTGGGCTTGGGCGACCCGTTGAGAGGGGCCGCGATAGTTGTAAGCCGATCGAAGACCGACTTCTTCGGAGCTTCTTGCAATGGTAATGGGGCATTGAAGCTCATTGATGGGATCATGTTCCCGAAGAATAGCCCAGTGGTGGCCTGAGTCATCTGTTCCACCGGCATAGCGAAGATGGAGGCCGCTTGGGGCCCATAAGTCACTCCTCCAGATGGAGCGAGAGTTGCAGTTGCAGGTAGTGCAGTTTGAAGCCATTGATCTTCTGTTTTCTGCACGGAGCAAGACAGCAAATCTAAGTACCTTGAATCCACAGGCAACCACAGCAAACTGCGATTTGTTCACGAGCACGACACATGAAGTGTAGAAAGGAAAGAGGAAAAGGTCCCACCGGGCGTGCCAGAATCTATTCCCCTCCGAACGGCGGCCAAGACATGGACGTCTTTCCTGAGGTTCGGGGCAGATGCTATTTGGTTTTATCCGTCCACCTCTCCGAAGATGCCAAGTTGATTTATGGCACTGTGTATCGGAGGTTTAGACGGATGCGGCCGATGTAGCAGACTTCGTCAGATTCCCCCTCGTTCGAGGGGTTTTTGATTGTGGGGACGCTTTTCCGTGCAGGCGCAAGCCCCTGCAGTTAATTACGCTACCGTATCGCGGTAACAACTTTCTCCTTCTCCAGAATTTCACTTCGTGTCGTGGGTGTTTGTTTTGTTTGTGGTTGCCCGTGGATCGTATACGGAGACTAATTTATGTCGTCGCCCGTAGGACATGGATTAGTCAAAATCCATATTTTCTTAGATTTGGGTTTAGGGTTTTGGTTTGAGGATACGTTAGCCATATTTGAGGCTAAGATCGACTCAAACGTTTGTTAAGGATACGTTAGTCCAGTTTGAGACTAAAATCAACTTAACGGGATCGTTTAGATCCGACAAAAGAGCATTTGGGCTCTATTGTTCCAGTTTAGGGACATAGTGGTCCATTGTATGTATGGCCGTCGGGACCCATCACCTCTCTGACGACGTTGAAGAATTACAACGATAGGTGTCAGAGGAGTTCAGAGATGTACCCTTGAACCAAAGTTGATTGAGGGATCTATAGTCCAATTTGGGACTAAAGTCTGTTTGAAGGTTTAAGGATACGTTAGCCATATTTGAGTCTAAGATCAACTTAAACGAGATCGTTTAGACCCGACAAAAGAGCATTTGGGGGCTCTATTGTTCCAGTTTAGGGACATAGTGGTCCATAGGTAGTTTAAGGACATTGCGGTCCATTGCCAGTTTAGGGACATGGTGGCCCATTTCCAGTTTAGGGACATTGGGGTCCATTTCCAGTTTAGGGACATAGGGGTCCATTTCCCAATGTGTGGTTGTCGGGACCCATCACCTCTCTGACGACGTTGAAGGATTACAACGACAGGTGTCAGAGGAGTTGAGAGATGTACCCTTGAACCAAGTGTAAATTGATTTAAGAGAGCAGCCATGCTCAGTCAATTTAATTTGAGGACTTACGGCCATGATTGGGCTAAGCCCAGTTGAGAATATTCAACGATTTTATCTTTGGCCTATTAGGCCTGTGCTAGGGCTTTGCCCCTGTTTAATAATGCACTGCATTTTCTTTTGGCCTGCTAAGCCTTTTTGATTTGGGCTCTATCCCCTTTTTATAATGCAGAGCATTTATTTTGGTTCATTGGGCCTCTTAATTGGGCTCTACCCTTTAATAATGCGCTGCATTAATTAGTCTGATAGAGCGCCACATGGCTTGTCAGGTGCTTTGCGCCAATTGAGGAGCGCAAGGCGCAAGTCCATGTGGAGGTGACACGTGTCACGCTCCGGTGAGCACAAGCGCAGTGCGCTGCGCTGTTGCGCTGCTGACACGTGGCACGCTCTGGTGAGTTGCGCCAATTAATGAGAGCAGTGCTCTGTTTTAAAAGCGCATAACGCAAGCTGTTCTGGAGCTGACACGTGGCGCTCTCTGGTGACTTGCGCCAACCCAAGAGCGCAACAGTGCAGATTTACAAGTGCAAGGCACTGTTTTAATATCTTGATCCAGTTTTGGATTCAAGAAAAGAATCTTTAAGATTTCAGAACCAATGGTTCATAAAAAAGACAATGCCTTTGTTATTATTATTTTTTTTATTGAAGATCCTTGATCTTGTTCTTAGATCAATGATCTTTTCAGAAGAAATTCTTCTTTTTTATTCAAAGGGTTTACCTTTTTCTCTTTTTGAGTTCTTCTCAAAATTTTCTTTAGAGAAGTTCTCTCTCTGTTGATGATTTCTGTGTTGGGGTCTGGGGGCCTTTTTATAGTGCCAATGATTTGTTGAATTGGTTAGAGAGATCTTTCTCTGAGTGATTTGGGGATTTTTCCCCACCGTTGGATCTTTGATCCAAGGGCTTCTGTTTTCCAGAAGGCAATCTACTTGTTTTTAACAAGATTGTGTAACAACTCCAATTTTTGTATACTTAATTTTGAATTAAATTTGAAGTATACTTGGAGTATTAATGTTGCTGATAACACTTTAAGTATCTATCTCTCTACAATAATTACAAGAAGGAGCTTGTGGCTCATTGGTAATACCTTGCATTGCTGAACCAAGCCACCAGAGTTCAAATCCCAAACCCCACATTATTTTTAATATTGATTTTTTAAAACCTTTAGAATACCAAGAGTTTACACGTGCATATCTCACAAAACCCCCACTACACCCAAACATGTAACACTTGCAGGAGTTAGATGAACCGTCGGGGGGGATCCAGGCCACCGGACTCGGTCGGGAATCGGCCAACTCGGCCTTGACTCGGCCGACTCAGTGATCCGACCGAGTCACGGCCGAGTCACCCCCGATTCGGCTGATTCCGGCGATGGTCACAACATGAAACCTGTGTCTTTTCATATTCCCTACGCACCTGCAAAGTTTCAGCCTCATACCACTTCCAGAGCTCTTAAAAAACCCCAATTACTCCACTTTTAATACATTTTTATTTTTAACTTTTCATGTACCCTAACACTAGCCTAACCCTATAAATACCAACCCTACACACTACTCTCTCACCCTCCAAAATCTTGAGCCACTCTCTCAAAAGTTTTCCAAGAAGTGTGCTTTGAAATCGAGTTCCAGGCGAAGCCCTGACGAATTTCGGCGACGTGTTTTGAAGCAACCGGCGACGAAACCACCTCTCGGCCTTTCTCTCTAGTTCTCTTTACTCTTTAGAAGAGTTTTAACCCGTAAGTCCCATCCTTCTCACCTTTCTATTTCTTAGAAAATACGGATTTATGGAACCCGACGGAAATCGGAACAAACTGATTTCCGATTCGGTTTTCCTACAAAATTCCACTTGTCACCTAATCCATAATACCTAAACATAACCATGATGACTATTAATCACATAGAAACCAATTTAAATAAAGTTTCTCATATGAAATGATAGCTTTCTTGTAAAACCGTATTCTTTTCATAAAAATACCATGAAGTTTATTTTTCTTCGTTTAATCAATTCCCTCATTCCTAAATATGTTTATCTTGATCACTAAACTTGTAGAAATCAATTTGAATGAATTTTCACACATGAAATGATAACGTTTTCAAATACCGTCTTCTTGCGCTTAAATACCTTCAAGTTTAATATATCATATTTAACCTCTAAACTTCGCAATACCTTAAAATAAGTCACGAGGTAATGACCTACCTCTACACACACACAAATATAACCTTAATTGATATCGTTAAAAAATATAAAATACGAAAATACAGGACTTTTCACTAAAATACCACATTCTTTATAAACCTTTTCTAAAATCTTTAAGTTGTACACAATTCTAAATAAAATCTTTTAAAATAAAAGCACGATATGTCATGGACATCGATCGTTTATCTAAACTGTCTTGTGGTATCTAGGCAAGTGTGTCTAAGGCTAGTGGTTTTTAATTAGGCCCACGACTGTGGTTCCTTCTCACTTACCTGGCACTTACCTGGCCGCAATTGACGGTGAAGAGGCGATTTGAGGCTTCTACTGACTTGTCGTTTAGACCTTAGATATAGGCTAGTTGGCTTAGGAAACCCTAGAAACTAAAATACGGAAATTACATCCTTTACAAATAAATACCTTATATTTATAAAACCGTTTTTCTAAATGAATAGTATTTATTAAACCTAAGCAAAGCGCCGCTACAACCCACCTTTGGGGAACCCGTTAGGGATAGCACGGTTCATCGTGCACCCGCGGGCTAGTAGTGCGAGATTCAGACCTCCGCAAGGAGCATTCGGTCTCGAAAGGTTTAAAATACGACATTTAAGAAAAATGTGATTTTGGAAAATAAAATATTATTTAAAAATTATTCTTGTATTAATAAATATTTAATTATCATTTAAACACCTATTTTATCATAAGATAAAGTTTCCATCTTTTTCTAAAATTACAAGATTAAAAGTTACATTAAAATACTATGAGTTTCAAATAAATCAATTAATACTTTTATTAGGATATATTCACTAGAATAACACAAATAAAATGCACACTCATTATAACTATAAAGACGAATAATAAATACTTGAGGTGTATTTTGGAAAATATACAATAGTACTTTTGACATAAAACCCCCTCAAGTTTTATAAATTACAATAAGGTCCCTGACAAATATTGAACTTCAACTTACCTTCTTTTAGTCTGACTCGGGTTAGAGTCTGACTATTTCTGACTTGAATATGATTCAAGTCAATCTATATTCTTTTATATTTCAACTCAATATGAATACATGAATCTCTGAATCCAGTTAACAATCTATATAACTTGACTGAACCGAACCATGGATATATTCCTTTTACATGTTTCCCAGTATTCCATTTACATGACTCTACGGTTATAACCGTTTCCTGATATCATGGTTTCGGTCAGTCAGTTAATCAATCTTACAATCAATACAATTTTACAAGATAACAATAATGTTAAAACACTACGGGGTTTAAGGGGTAGACTGGTACGGAAGGTGTTAAAGGTGGCATGAGGTGGTCAGATTAATACACCTAACCTGAATCCCATTGCTGTTGTACCGTGGCATAACGGTTCCTTGTACTACACGTGCCCTAGTCTCTGGCAAGTGAGACTCCCCTCGTATATACTGGCATTCTTCTGTACCAAGCTACAAATAACAGCGTTAACATAACATTACAACAATAGTTTACACTTTAAAAATGTTTCTTCTTATTCTGTCTTCTCTACTTCCCTCTTACTTTTGGGACTTACCGAGCGATCTATTCGCTGACGACATTCTGTTTCTCTCTTCTTTTAATGTCGTCAGGTGATCTGGACCCGGCAGAAGTTGAACCAACCCAAGAAGACTTGGAGCAATTTGCCGAAGACCCAGCAGTATAATTTCATTGTACACTTTTCATTTCAGTACTTTCCTTTTCCTGTTATGCCACTGTTTAGGCGTCTTTATTTCAGTTGTATTTTCCTTTCCATGTATTGTACAAAGAATGTTAATAAATAAAAAGTTACTGTTCTTTAATATTCTTGTCTCTTGTGTATTACTTTATATTGCTTAGTTACGCTTAGCGTATGTACTTCTGAGTATATACGTAGCGGGTCTCGTCGCATCCACTTCGCCGTACACTGGGAAGCGGGGCATGACAGGTTTTGTTGGTGGCCCATGCAGGTCAGAGCTGTATGAATCCCTGTCATGCAGTTCTGGTCTGCGTGAACAACCTAAGCAATATAACACAAGAACCAGCAACTAAAACATTCTTTACAATTCATGTTCCTTGAATCTTGCAAATCTCTATTCTTTGAATCTTATCATTTCATGTATTTGAATCTGTCCTAACCCAAATTTTTCTTCAGGGTTATGGATTCTCCAAACAACACCAGCACCAACGTCAACAACACCCCTCCAGCACTACCTCTCACACCAGTTGTTCCTGCACCACCCAATAAGCAAACGATGCTATTTGAGGCGATCCGCAGCCTTCTCGAGGGACAGCAACAACTTTTGAATCGTCCTGAGGCCGATGCACCGGGAGTAAAGCAATTCAGGGCTTTGCACCCAAAGCAGTTCTCTGGTAAAGAAGGCCCTCTTGAAGCGGAAGAATGGGCACAAAGCATCGAAGACGATTTGGCAGCAGCTCAAGTGCCAGACCACGCTTGGGTCCGTGTAGCGAAGCTACAGCTCACGGATAATGCTCGCAATTGGTGGAAGGCGGAAGAAACCCGTCTAGCGCAGCCGATTGAATGGAAGACATTTCGCGAGAAGTTCGACGCGAAATATTTCCCTGTGACTGCCAGGTTTGCTATGGAGCAGCAGTTTATTCATCTACAGCAAGGATCAATGTAGGATAAATCGGTAGATGAATACGATGCTGAGTTCACCATGTTGAGCCGGTAAGATACGTCACAATAGTTCAATTTTAGATATCATATACTACACAGCTAACACAATCTTTAAACAGATTCGCGGCACACTTGATACCGACGGACGATATCAGAGCCCGTCGCTTTCAGCAAGGTTTGGACACAGAGATTAAGGCTGCTCTAGCCACAGGAAAGTTTATGACTCATGAGGATGCACTAGAAGCTGCCCGCAGTTATGAGGCAGTGATAAAAGAGAGGGGCAGACCTCAGTCTGCTGGAGTCAAACGCCCTGCCAACCAAATGGCAGGTGGAGCCACGTTCAGACCATCTTTCGTGCCAAGACGACCCGGAGTACCAACCCATCGTCCTAGCCCAGCCTTTTGCACTTACTGCAAGAGAACTTGACATATGATGAAGGACTGCCGTCGAGCCAACCGCCTTTGCTTAATTTGCGGTTCAGCTACTCACGGTATTGGGTCTTGTCCCCAAAGACAGAACCCAGTTGCTGCACCCAGGCCAGCAAATACTTATCAGCAGCGACCAGCTCTTCAGGCACCTGCTCCCAGACTTGCACTGCCTGCACCACCCAGGGGACCACAAGCTACACCACCTCCTCGACAGTTCCATCAAGCTCAAAGGAACGTTCAGAGGAATGCTCCTCAGGCCAGGAGGAATGTGCCAAAGCGCCAGGCTTTCATGATGTCTGTAGAAGAAGCTGAGGCCACTGGCCAAGTCATTACCGGTAAACTTCCTTCTCAAACTTATCTTTTAGTTTTGGTTTTCTACACACTTTCCCTATACCTAAAACCTATCCCATATACCTTAGGTACAATCCTAGTAGCTTCACTACCTGCACTTGCACTATTTGATACTGGAGCATCCCATTGCTTTATGTCGCAACGGCTTGTCCGAACCCATGCGATTCCAGTCTCACCGCTTGTATCCAGCTCGAACGTCAGTTCCGGAAATGGTGTTCTAAAGGCAACTATGGGATACAACATGTGTCCAGTCGTCATCTGCAGTCGAGAGTTTTATGCTGACTTCAAGGTACTGGACATACCGAACTTCGATGTGGTTCTAGGAATGGATTGGCTTGGAACCTTTTATGTTACCATCGATTGTCGTCAAAGGAGGGTAGTATTTGAGATTCTAGATCATCCGGTTTTCTATTTCAAGAGTGGAGATCGTACCCTGGAACCAAGTACTTACAAGGCGAAGCCAAGGGAAGCAGTAGTTGCAGCAGCTCAGGCAGAGGAAGAATCAAGACCGGAGGTAGTTCGAGAGTTCGATGATGTATTTCCTGACGATATATCAGGTTTGCCTCCCGATCGAGCTCTTGAATTCAGTATTGACTTAGTACCAGGAGCACAACCGGTGATCAAATCACCTTATAGACCAAGTCCGGAAGGATTGAAGGAAGTCCGAACACAGTTGGACGAATTACCGGCGAAAGGATGGATTCGTCCCAGCACTTCAAGTTGGGGAGCACCTGTACTATTGGTGAAGAAGAAGGAAGGTTCATACAGAATGTGCATCGATTATAGGGCCTTGAACGAAGTCACAATAAAGAACAAGTATCCACTCCCGCGCATCGACGATTTATTCGATCAGCTAAGTGGATCTTGTGTCTTCTCTAAACTAGATCTTCGTTCAGGATATCATCAAGTGAAGGTCAAGGAAGCTGATATTCACAAAACAGCTTTCAGAACTCGCTATGGACATTACGAATTTCTAGTAATGCCATTTGGAGTGACCAATGCACCAGCAATCTTCATGAATCTTATGAACCAAGTTTTCCGGGAATATTTAGACAGGTTCGTTATCATCTTCATCGACGACATCCTGGTATATTCTAAGAATCGGAAAGAGCATGCGGAGCACCTACGAATTGTCCTGGAAACTCTTCGACAACATAAACTTTATGCCAAGTACAGCAAGTGCGAGTTTTGGCTAAATCAAGTTGGTTTTCTTGGGCATATCGTATCAGGAGAAAGAATTTCTGTGGATCCAGCAAAGGTTTCAGCAGTCAGCGAATGGCCTACGCCAAAATCAATGAAGGATATTCGGAGTTTCTTGGGATTAGCTGGATATTACAGAAGATTCATTGAAGGCTTTTCGAAGATAGCAACACCCCTGACCAAGCTCACATGAAAAGATGAAGAATTTGTATGGTCAGAAGCATGCGAGCAAGCTTTCATAGAACTCAAGTCAAGACTGACATCTGCACCTATTCTCGTAATACCGGATCAATCTGGAGGATTCGAAGTGCATTGCGATGCATCCGGTAAGGGACTAGGATGTATTCTACATCAGCACGGTAAGGTTGTAGCTTATGCTTCAAGACAACTGAAGACTCATGAGCGCAATTATCCGACGCATGATCTGGAGTTGGCAGCCGTCATTTTTGCTCTCAAAATTTGGCGCCACTACTTACTTGGTGAACGAGTGAACATCTACACAGATCATAAAAGTCTGAAGTATGTATTTACTCAGAAGGAGTTGAATATGCGGCAGAGAAGATGGTTAGAACTCATGGCGGACTTTGACATCAATTTGCATTATCATCCAGGAAAGGTGAATGTAGTACCTGATGCTCTTAGTCGCCAACCATTAGCAACGAATCTCACCGCCCAGTGGAAGCTTCAGCAAGACCTACACCAGATGGAGATCGAACTAGTACTGCCAGGTGATGTTTCGAGTTTGATGAATCTACAAGTTCAATCAACCATTGTCAATCAGATAAAAGCAGCTCAAGCAAGTGATGCTAAGTTGCAAAAGATCAGAGAACAAGTGGAGAATGGACTCAGAACAGATTTCATCATCCATGAAGACGGATCTTTGAGATACGGCAGCAGATTGTGTGTACCAAAGGGTCCTGTTCGGGAAGAGTTAATGAAAGAAGCTCACAGCTCTCCCTATTCAGTACATCCTGGAGGTACCAAAATGTACAAATATCTACGTCAGAATTATTGGTAGCATGGAATGAAGCGTGAAGTAGCCAGAAGCGTCGCAAAATGTTTGGTGTGTCAGCAAGTAAAGGATGAACATCACAGGACAACTGGACTACTTCAACCGTTACCAATCCCAGAATGGAAGTGGCAGCACATCACGATGAACTTTGTAACTGCTCTTCCTCGCAGCACAAAGGGTAACGATGCGATATGGGTCATTGTGGATCGACTCACAAAGTCGGCTCATTTCATCCCATTTCGAGTTGGCCAATCAACTGAGACACTAGCAAAGAAGTACATGGAGGTAATAACCTAATTAATATTTAAAACTCTTCATAATGTACTATCTATGATACCCATGAACTCATACAGGAAATTGTGAGACTTCATGGAGTACCGGTCTGCATTGTCTCCGATCGTGACACCAGGTTCCGATCGCAATTTTGGCAGAGTCTGCAAGCTAGCTTGGGAACAAGTCTGAACTTCAGCACGGCTTATCATCCACAAACAGATGGTCAGTCGGAACGAACTATTCAGATCTTGGAGGATATGCTCAGAGCATGTATGCTCGACTTCAAAGGATCGTGGGAAGATCACCTGCATCCTGTTGAGTTTGCGTACAACAACAGCTACCAAGCAAGCATAGAAATGGCACCTTTTGCAGCATTGTATGGAAGGAAATGTCGATCGCCATTAAGTTGGGACGACATCGGAGATAGGGAAATTCTGGGACCAGAGATGATAGTAGCGACCGTTGATGTGGTTCGTACTATCAAGGAAAGAATGCGCATAGCCCAAGATAGACAGAAACACTGGGCTGATGCAAAGAGACGACACTTGGAGTTTCAGCCAGGAGACCATGTATTCTTGAAGATATCTCCGAACCGCGGAGTGATCCGATTTGGAAGACGGGGAAAGTTGAGTCCGAGATATATTGGACCGTTCGACATACTCGAACGAGTCGGTGAAGTGGCGTACCGTTTAGCGCTTCCACCATCATTGGAAGGAGTGCATAACGTGTTCCACATATCTCAACTCAGAAGGTATGTGAGTGACCCCAGCCATGTACTTGATCATTCCGAGCTCACTATACAGCCCGATTTGTCTTGTGAGCAACAACCTGTGGAGATCCAGGATAGAAAAGTGAAGACACTTCGGAACAAGGAAGTTAATTTGGTCCGGGTAATGTGGAGAAAAGACACTCCAGGAGAATCCACGTGGGAAAGAGAAGATGAGATGCGTGCAAGATATCCGCACCTTTTTGTAAACTAGTCCTCAAATAAAAGTTGTAAAATTTCGAGGACGAAATTTTTATAAGGAGGGTAGATTGTAACAACTCTAATTTTTGTATACTTAAATTTGAATTAAATTTGAAGTATACTTGAAGTATTAATGTTGCTGATAACACTTTAAGTATCTATCTCTCTACAATAATTATAAGAAGGAGCTTGTGGCTCATTGGTAATACCTTGCACTGCTGAACCAAGCCACCAGAGTTCAAATCCCATACCCTACATTATTTTTAATATTGATTTTTTAAAACCTTTAGAATACTAAGAGTTTACACGTGCATATCTCACAAAAACCCCACTACACCCAAACATGTAACACTTGCAGAAGTTAGATGAACCGTCGGGAGGGATCCAGGCCACCGGACTCGGTCGGGAATCGGCCAACTCGGCCTTGACTCGGCCGACTCAGTGATCCGACCGAGTCACGGCCGAGCCACCCCCGATTCGGCCGATTCCGGCGATGGTCACAACATGAAAGCTGTGTCTTTTCATATTCCCTACGCACCTGCAAAGTTTCAGCCTCATACCACTTCCAGAGCTCTTTAAAAACCCCAATTACTCCACTTTTAATACATTTTTATTACATTTTATCACATTTTTATTTTTAACTTTTCATCTACCCTAACCTTAGCCTAACCCTATAAATACCAACCCTACACACTACCCTCTCACCCCCCAAAATTTTGAGCCACTCTCTCAAAAGTTTTCCAAGAAGTGTGCTATGAAATCGAGTTCCCGGCGAAGCCCTGACGAATTCCGGCGACGTGTTTTGAAGCAACCGGCGAAGAAACCACCTCTCGGCCTTTCTCTCTAGTTCTCTTTACTCTTTAGAAGAGTTTAAACCCGTAAGTCCCATCCTTCTCACCTTTTTATTTCTTAGAAAATACGGATTTATGGAACCTGACGGAAATCGGAACAAACCGATTTCCGATTCGGTTTTCCTACAAAATTCCACTTGTCACCTAATCCATAATATCTAAACATAACCATGATGACTATTAATCACATAGAAACCAATTTAAATAAAGTTTCTCACATAAAATGATAGCTTTCTTGTAAAACCGTATTCTTTTCATAAAAATACCATGAAGTTTATTTTTCTTCGTTTAATCAATTCCCTCATTCCTAAATATGTTTATCTTGATCACTAAACTTGTAGAAATCAATTTGAATGAATTTTCACACATGAAATGATAACGTTTTCAAATACCGTATTCTTGCGCTTAAATACCTTCAAGTTTAATATATCATATTTAACCTCTAAACTTCGCAATACCTTAAAATAAGTCACGAGGTAATGACCTACCTCTATACACACACACAAATACAACCTTAATTGATATCGTTAAAAAATATAAAATACGAAAATACAGAACTTTTCACTAAAATACCACATTCTTTATAAACCTTTTCTAAAAGCTCTAAGTTGTACACAATTCTAAATAAAATCTTTTAAAATAAAAGCACGATATGTCATGGACATCGATCGTTTATCTAAACTGTCTTGTGGTGTCTAGGCAATTGTGTCTGAGGCTAGTGTTTTTTAATTAGGCCCACGACTGTGGTTCCTTCCCACTTACCTGGCACTTACCTGGCCGCAATTGACGGTGAAGAGGCGATTTGAGGCTTCTAATGACTTGTCGTTTAGACCTTAGTTATAGGCTAGTTGGCTTAGGAAACCCTAGAAACTAAAATACGGAAATTACATCCTTTACAAATAAATACCTTATATTTATAAAACCGTTTTTCTAAATGAATAGTATTTATTAAACCTAAGCAAAGCGCCACTACAACCCACTTTTGGAGAACCCGTTAGGGATAGCACGGTTCATCGTGCACCCGCGGGCTAGTAGTGCGAGATTCAGACCTCCGCAAGGAGCATTCGGTCTCGAAAGGTTTAAAATACGACATTTAAGAAAAATGTGATTTTGGAAAATAAAATATTATTTAAAAATTATTCTTGTATTAATAAATATTTAATTATCATTTAAACACCTATTTTATCATAAGATAAAGTTTCCATCTTTTTCTAAAATTACAAGATTAAAAGTTACATTAAAATACCATGAGTTTCAAATAAATCAATTAATACTTTTATTAGGATATATTCACTAGAATAATACAAATAAAATTCACACTCATTATAACTATAAAGACAAATAATAAATACTTGAGGTGTATTTTGGAAAATATACAATAGTACTTTTTACATAAAACCCCCTCAAGTTTTATAAATTACAATAAGGTCCCTAACAAATATTGAACTTCAACTTACCTTCTTTTAGTCTGACTCGGGTTAGAGTATGACTATTTCTGACTTGAATATGATTCAAGTCAATCTATATTCTTTTATATTTCAACTCAATATGAATACATGAATCCCTGAATCCAGTTAACAATCTATATAACTTGACCGAACCGAACCATGGATATATTCCTTTTACATGTTTCCCAGTATTCTATTTACATGACTCTACGGTTATAACCGTTTCCTGATATCATGGTTTCGGTCAGTCAGTTAATCAATCTTACAATCAATACAATTTTACAAGATAACAATAATGTTAAAACACTACGGGGTTTAAGGGGTAGACTGGTATGGAAGGTGTTAAAGGTGGCACGAGGTGGTCAGATTAATACACCTAACCTGAATCCCATTGCTGTTGTACCATGGCATAACGGTTCCTTATACTACACGTGCCCTAGTCTCTGGCAAGTGAGACTCCCCTCGTATACACTGGCATTCTTCTGTACTAAGCTACAAATAACAGCGTTAACATAACATTACAACAATAGTTTACACTTTAAAAATGTTTCTTCTTATTCTGTCTTCTCTACTTGCCTCTTACTTTTGGGACTTACCGAGCGATCTGTTCGCTGATGACATGCTGTTTCTCTCTTCTTTTAATGTCGTCAGATGATCTGGACCCGGCAGAAGTTGAACCAACCCAAGAAGACTTGGAGCAATTTGCCGAAGACCCAGCAGTATAATTTCATTGTACACTTTTCATTTCAGTACTTTCCTTTTCCTGTTATGCCACTGTTTAGGCGTCTTTATTTCAGTTGTATTTTACTTTCCATGTATTGTACAAAAAATGTTAATAAATAAAAAGTTGCTGTTCTTTTATATTCTTGTCTCTTGTGTATTACTTTATATTGCTTAGTTACGCTTAGCGTATGTACTTCTGAGTATATACGTAGCGGGCCTCGTCGCGTCCACTTCGCCGTACACTGGGAAGCGGGGCGTGACAGATTGAGAAAGATCTTTCAGAATTTTAATTCTGTTTGGTGCAAGCACACCTGTGCTGCCACGTGTCGCGCAGCGCAACTGCGCTAGCTCAACTGCGTTGCCACGTGTCGTACAGCGCAGAGCGCAGCGCAACTGCGCTGCCACGTGTCACGCAGCGCAGAGCGCAAGTCAGCTGAAGCGTTGCTTTCTTTATTATTATTTGAATTTTAAACAGAGTTTTGCTCTGATTGGGGGAAACAGAAGCGTTGCCCGCCTTGGAATTTGGACAGAGCTTTGCTCTGAAAGGGAGATTTTCTCCTTTATTATTTATTTATTTATTTATTTATTTTTTCTTTTTATTGTTATTATTTTATACGGAGCGGGTTTTGAGCCAAAATTTTGGCGGGAACAGCAGGCTTTATTAAGATCCCGAAAGTCCACGTATATGCACACTGTCCCATTCTTCTTCATCACCGGGACGATGTTGGCGATCCAGTCAGGATACTGAACCTCTTGGATGAATCCAGAGTCGATCAGCTTCTTGACCTCGGTGTTGATACTCATATCAAGCTCGAGCCGCATTGTCCTCGGTGCTTGTTTGATTGGCTTAACGTCCGGGATATTGCCAATTTGTGGACAGCAATCTCTGGATCTAATCCTGGCATTTCGGAATAGTTCCATGCGAAGCTATCTCTATGCTGTATAAGCACGTCTTTTAGCGTGGCCACCCTTTCTTCGGATAGCAGCTCACTGATGAATGTCGGTCGCGGGTCATTTGCCGTCCCCAATTCAATTTTCTTGAGGTTATCTGCAGTGGTATGTATTCCATCTTCTAGCTCTTTTGGCGCCGGTTGAAACTCTGAGATCACCTCGTCGTTATCGTTTTCGAAGCACCAGAGGAGGTTATCCATATTCTCAGGCTCTTCTTCTGACAGTGTTATCACGTGACAAGTACGAGCTCGCTTCCATGACCGATGTTGATCTGGTTCTACTCTCGCGGATTTAGGCTCATGCTTCTGCGGCGATGTTACCCTCCAACTGCTGGATAGAGCAAATTTGCCAAGCTGATATTGGTCTTCGACCCAGTTCTTGAAGGTGAAGCAGTCTTCAAGAGGATGTCCTATTGCCCGGTGATAAGAGCAATAGTCTAGGTGGGAGATCTCGTTGACTTGCTCAGGGTGTTTGGACTCCGGAAGTATAATCATCTGATGTTTTATAGCGAGATCAAGTATCTTCCGTGTTTTGTTCTGAGGAAAAGAGTATGCTCGACTCATCTTCTTCATAAGGGACGAATCCGGATTGCTCGATTCCCGATCGCGTGGCTTCTTGGTTCCGCTTTGTTGCTGTCGAACGCCTTTTCCGCTCTTTGACTTGTTTCTGCCTTTGCGTCGGGCCTTTTGCACAACATGTTGACAGGGGGGAGCATTTTCATCTTTCGCAGCCTGTTGAAGAAGGCGTTGCGTCCTGGCTTTCTCGTAGATGGTCATTTCGCGATTATGGTCGTCTCGAAACTTTTGACCCGCTTCCCTGATAAGCTTGTCCATTCGTTCTTCAAATGACGGACTCGGCATTTTGATTGTAGGATCTCGTTTTGGTTCGGGGTCAGCGTTTTCTGACAGGGCGTCCTCTTCTTCATCGAAGTCATATATGACGTAGCTACCATGGACTCGTTCCCGTTTCCCGGATTTCACATATCCAAGCTTGAGCGTTTCCATTCTCCCGTTGGGCAGCTTTCACTGAGTTCCAGGGACATCCCAAATCCTGTTGTAGAACCGAGCTTGTCGAATGGTCTGTTTGAACGGTACCCCCTGGCGCTTCAAGAGCCTTTTTAGTCCGTTCGTGTAATATCTGGGCAAACGGATGGGCTGGAGCCTGTCAAGTGTAGAATCCGCGCCGTGCCAGATTTCTTTCTCCATTCTTGTTTCCGTGGACCGGTAGAATAGGATCGCCTTTTCACCCTTTCGCCTGGGAGGGACGTAAAATGTCTGTAGTTCTTGCACACTATAAGTTTCAAGTGCGTCGAGATCTTTGTAGTGCTCCCGTGGAATCATGGTAATTTGCAAACTCTGATTATCACTAGCGAATGCTTGTATTGGTGGCCGAGCGGAGAATACAGCATTAACCTCATCTTCCGAGTCGCTGCCGAAGATTAACATGGGGGCGGACGGTCCTGGGTTGTTGCGTCGAGGCGGCCCAGAATAAACTATCTCTTCTTCTTCCTCGGTATCACTCCCGAAGATTGGAATGGTGGTGATAGCTTTGTTCTCCGGTTTGTGACATCTCTCCGTGTCCCCGAAATCTAGTAAAAAGTATTTTGCATCTTCATACTTGAGGACTTCGTTCACGGAGAATGGGTTCAGCTCTCCTGTTACGGTATACTCGAGAACATCCTTGAAATACTTCATACACTGATGTTATTTAGAAGGGATGATATTGTACTCGTGTAACTAAGGCCGGCCGAGCAAAGCATTGTAGCAGGTCTTGGCGTCAATGACGTGAAACTTGATATCCGTGACGAGTAGCCCAAAGCGCAACGTTAGTATCACAGACCCAAGAGTTCGTGACGATTGGGAGTCAAAACCAGAGATGGTAATTTTATCGTGAGCGAGATGCTGAACGCTGATGCAGATTTCCTTTAACACTTGCACATTGAGAAGATTGACGGAAGACCCATTGTCGACCAGGATTTTGCCTATCTTTATATCGTGGCAGTACCCTGAGACATAGAAGGGACGGTTGTGCTCGCACGTCCCAATGAGGAGGTCTTCGTCACCGAAGGTGATATCGGCTGTGTGTACTTCCTCCAGCTCGTCCTTCATCTTTTCCTCGGCGAGGAAAGCTTGGAATTGCTCTGGCTCTTGTAGCGCCTTAATCAATGAATCTCTCGTTTCTTTAGATAGTAAAAGGGCGTCGAGAATACTGAGCTGCGAGGGTAACTTTCTTAAGTGTGCCAGAACGTTGTAATCCACCTTGTTCTTCTTTGGCGGGTCCTTGGCAGTCAGCTCTTTCATGACTTGGTCATCCAGGGCGATATCCTCAGAGACCTTTTCTTTTCCCTTATCTTTTCTACTCGTGGGTCCCAGATTCTTTTCTGGAAGCGTGCGATTGCGCAGCTGAATGTTTTCGCAGGCTTTCGGTTCTTCCTCCTTCCTCAAGGTGGATTCTTTAAAGAGAGGGCCAAGAGCCATCTCTTCGTCAGAGTCGCTTCCGAAAGTAAGAACCTGCGATCCCCCGGTGTTGACCATACGACAGTTACCGGTAGTTCTTTTATGCTCCTCGGTCGCACTTCTTTGCTCCCGACGAGTTTTGCGTTTCATCCGCTTAACATGTTGACACTGAGCAACATATCCCTGCCACCATCTTTTAAAAGCGTCGCACTCTTCGGTAGGGTGCGAAATCTTTCGATGATATAAGCAGTAGCTAGGATGTGTTTCTGTTTCACCAGGAATGTTTCCTTCAGAGGGTGGTAGCTTCATTCCCATTGATATGGCTTTAGCAAACCTTTTCCTCGTCTTGAACTTGTTTTTATCCGCGACGGGTGTTCCTTGATTTGGCGGGAGTGTCTCGACTCTTTCGTCTAGTCGTCGGCGTTTGGCTCTTTCAAATACGGCCATCTCACGCTCCCGATTGGCTTTACTTTTCAGATGAATCTCATTCAGGAAGGCGTCGATCATTTCGTCTGACGGCCATAGAAGTTTTGGCTCGGGACCTGCCTCCAGTCCCTCTGTGCAGGGAGCTTCTTCATTGTCTAGCGATGAATGAGAGATCACATGGCAGCTTGCTACGTAATCCTCAGATCCATCTGATGAGCCTTCTCCATCATCTTCGTCTTCAAGTACGTGGCTGAGGAACTCTTGGAGCGTGCTGGGAGTCCGCGCCTTCTGATTATACTCCTCCAGCGTATCGATCTATTTCTGCAGGTCCGTGCGCTTGTTGCCAGGCTTCACGGGCTTTTTGGATCTCTTCTTCTTTTTCGAAGATTTCGACGGCTGGGTGTGAGCATTTTGGCTATCACCACCAATCTTTGGAGTTGGGCGTAGCTTCAGCATCCCTTCGATGATCTGGGGTTCCAGCGGGTTCTTCCACCTGATCGCCGGGCATGTCTGGAGATCATTCAGCATCCGTTTGGTTTTGGCCGAAAGAACGACCTTCCATGAGGCTTCTTCAACAAAAGAGCACGTTGCCCCCGGTGTGTCCGTCTTCTTAGGAGTGTGCGGTTGTGGTGGGTTTACTTTCCACTTCTCAGACAGCGCAAACTTGCCTTGTAGGTACTGATCTTCGATCCATCCTTTAAAGACGAAGCAATTCTCGATCGAATGGCTTACCGTTTGGTGGTAAGGGCAATAATTGGGATTATCCACTTCACTGGGTTGTGGTGGTCGCCTTGGATTTGGCAAGATGATCCTGTTGCGCACCGCCGGTTCGAACAGCCTCTTCGTTTTGTCCCGTGGGAATGAGTAAGGACGCTTCATTTTTTCATTGTAATAGCGCCATCTCTCCTCCAGTTAATCCGCTAGCTTTGGGGCACTGGGCTGCTGTTGGGTGTTCGCAACGAAGGTCGCCTTCCCTTTACCCTTGTCGTTCCGCGGTTCCGGCTTCGGGGGAGACGGTCTGTGACCCATTTGATCCATCTGGGCTAGCTTATCGATTAAAGCCTGGAACGTGGTCGATTTAAAAAACATCATGAACTGTGAAATAGTTGCATGAGGGTCTAGGGTGCCCACGAACATGCCCACCACTGGTGCTTCTTCGATGCGATGTTCGCACTTCGACCACAGATTTCTCCATCGGATTGCATATTGAACCCAAGTTTCGCCCGGCTTCACCCTTGCATTGATCAACGCCGTTATTGGGGTGCGTTCGCTGGTGCTCGCGAATCGCTGGGTCAACAGCAACTCCATCTCTGCGAAAGTTTTGAAAGAGTCGTTTGGAAGCTCGGAGTACCACTCAAACGCCGTTTCTGATAAGCTGCCGATGAATTGGCGAAGCAAGAGCTTATCATCGCCGCCGGTGTTGCCACAAAGAGCCCTGAACTGGGCGACATGTTGATGGGGATTACATGTCCCCTTGTAAACATGGTATTTCAGGATTGTGTAGCCCGGCGGGTATTTTATCTGATCATACCAACCCGGATATGGTCGTCCAGTTTTGACAACTTGGCCGGCTGCCTCATTTGCCTGGTGAACTCTTATTTGCCGAGCAATATAGTCATCCAGGACAGCTTTAGAGATTGTTTCCTCTTTGGTTGTTGAAAGAGCTGGAGGTGGATTTGACGTTTCTCCTCTGTCGTCTTCGAGGATAATCGAAGGATCTTTGGCTGGAGGGTCCTGCTGGATCATCATACCCACCATGTCTTGGAATAGAAAAGCCATTTGCTTTATATTGGCCGCTTGTTTCGCAGCCTCCTTGTCCTTCTTTTCGAGAATTCTCCGAAGGAATTCAGCATCAGTCTCGTGTTCGCGACGTTGTTCCGATGACGCCTCTGGGCTTTCTTTTGGCCCGGTGAGTGCGGCCATTGCAGTCAGCATCTCTTGGAGCTTCTGCTGTTGCTGTTCCTGAGCCCTTGTGATGGATAGGGTGAGTGGTCGGTGGACCGTAGAAGCGCGGCTATCCTCTTTCCCGGATGTCATGTAAATAGTATGGACCGTTATGCCCCCAGACTTAAGGCGTTTGGGCTCAGTGCCTTTGACTTTTGTCGTAGGCACAGAGATCTTCTCCGGCCTTCTCTTCTTATGAGCGGTCGAAGTTGAGGGGGTCGTCGCAGTGGGCACCCAGACAGCTTTTGCCTTTTGTGGCTTGGCAAGACGGTTCTCTTCTTGTTGAAACTTCGCCCTTTTCTGTTGGCAAGGGTAATCTTGATCAATTACTGAGTCCCGAACCTGCCGCCAGACTTTGTAGATTTTGGAGGACAGCCGCTGAGGAGACTGTTCCGGCTTCGCTTCCGCAACATTCTCCACTGATGGAGATCTTTTTAGTACGGCGGTAGGAGAGTTCCTGCACATCTTGTTCAGCAATTCAAAGCTGTTCCCAGTTGGAACAGCAGCATTGACTTCCACCGTTGGAGCTGGTGGAGTTAGCCCAGAGGGGGAGTTGCCCCCGGCCTTCCTTACCCGGCGCCAGTGGCGACGTCTAGCGCGTCGAGCTGTTGGGATGGTTTCAGCTTGAGGGGTGACTTCGCCATGCCCCCTGTTCTGGTGAGGGGCTGTTGCCGGTGTCAGCCTGTTGAAGACTGATGTCCTTTGAGTAGTAGGAGCGGGAGTGGGAGTTGGGACAGTCAGTCTTGTAAAGACCGACCCCTTAGCAGGAGAAGCCGCCTTGACGACTTCAGGAGCAGGGTTGGTTACTCTCTTCGGAATAACCTTTTCTTGAGGTGCAGGCTTCATCATGGACCCATCTGAACTTTGGCCCAATCTGCAGAAGACCGAGGCACCGGTGCTGGACGACCCGTTGAGAGGGGCCGCAGTAGCTGTAAGCCGATCAAAGACCGACTTCTTAGGAGCTTCTTGTACGGGCACGGGAGCAATGAAGCTCGTTGGCAGGAGCATGGCCCCGAAAAACAATCCAGTGATGGCTTGAGTCACCTGGTCCACGGGTATTGTGAACAGGGAAGCCGCTTGGGGCCTATAAGCTATGCCTCCAGATGAGGCGGAGTGTGAATTGCAGTTGCAGCTGGAACACTTCATGCAAGTAGATGCCATTGATCCTTCGCTTTCTGCACCAAGCAAGACACCAAATCTTAGTATCTCGAACCCAAGGGCAACCATTAGCAAACCGCGATTCGTTCGCGAACACGACACACGAAGTGTGGAGTGGAAAGAGGAAAAGGTCCCACCGGGCGTGCTAGAATCTGTTCCCCTCCGAAAGACGCGATAAACATCTAGCCTGAATTTCGGGGCAAATGCTAATTGGTGCTATCCGTCCACCTCTTCGAAGATGCCAAGTTGATTTATGGCATCATATATCGAAGGTTTAAACGGATGCGGCCGATATAGCAGACTTCGTCAGATTCCCCCTCGTTTGAGGGGTTTTTGATTGTGGAGACGCACTTCCCTGCAGGCGCAAGCCCCTGCAGTTAATTACGCTACCGCATCGCGGTAACAACTTTCTCCTTCTCCAGATGGTCACTTCGTGTCGTGGGTGTTTATTTTGTGTTTGGTTGCCCGTGAATTGTATACGGAGACTAAGTTATGTTGTCGCCCGTATGGCGTGGACTAGTCCAAATCCGTATCTTTCTTAGATTTGGGTGTGGGAGGGTTGAGTTTAAGGATACGTTAGCCACATTTGAGACTAAGATCAACTTAAACGTTTGTTAAGGACACGTTAGTCTAATTCTAGACTAAGATCGACTTAATAGGATCGTTTAGATCTAACAAGAGAGCAATTGGGCTCTATTGTTTAGTTTAATGACATTGCGGTCGATTACCAGTTTAAGAACCTGGTGGTCCAATGTTAGTTTTAAGACATCGCGGTCGAGGTTAAGGACGTCATAGTCCATGGATTTAAGGACTCCACAGTCCATTATTAGTTTTAAGACATCACGGTCAAGGTTGAGGACGTCATAGTCTGTGGAATTAAGAACTCCACAGTCCAATTTTAGTTTTAAGACATCGCGGTCGAGCTTAAGGACATCATAGTCCATGAGTTTAAGGACCCCACAGTCCGTTGTTAGTTTTAAGACATCACGGTCGAGGTTAAGGACATCATACTCCATGAGTTTAAGGACCCCACAGTTCGTGAAATGTATGGTTGTTGGGACCCGTCACCTCTTTGAAGACGTTGAGGGATTACAACGACAAATATCAAAGGGATGAAGAGATGTACCCTTGAACCAAGGTGGATTAAATGATCTGTAGCCCAGTTTGGAACCAAGACCAATTAATTATATTATGAGCACATAGGCTCAGTTAAGTCTGGATTAAGGACTTATGGCCAATTTGGGCTAAGTCCAATTAAGTTTGACATATTGGCCCTTTGTTGGACCATTAATCTATTTGTCTGGTTTCAGGCCCACATTATTTAGCAATGTTCGACAAAAGTTTGAGGGATTTGATAATATTTTTATCTGAGATTGAGCAGTAGATATTAGAGTTCTAATTTTTACTCAATTTTGAGTGGGAGGCTTTGCCTCTGGAAGATTAACCAATCTGGTTAAAACTGGTGTTAAACACTAAAGAACTGTAACACCCGAGTTCATTTATACCAATTCCAGTTATCGTATTTCTTTATTCGTGATATTCTTGATTTAACGTATTGTGGGAGCGAATGGTATTTTTTACACTTTATATTGTATTCGACCCGACCCGCTTGCTTGAACCTGTTTGATTCTTATTTATAGATTATTTTGACTTGTTGCATGGACACGTGCATCTCATATTTAGTACATACTAGTATTTTATCTAGTATCGCATCTTTTATCATATAACATTTTAGCTCACAGAAAATAATTTAAAATTTCATTTCATAACCTGCATGATACCCCTAACCCCGTGGTAGCATCCGCACATCTTGTTCTCGTCCCGTTCAGTGAAACAGACGTGTTTGGATGGCTACGCGTACGTACGTGCATCCGTTCTTGGGGGTATGCATTTTTGTTAACTGAACTTCCATTTAAAAATTCGAAAGTCGCATTTATTTTTCGTATTTCAAATCTAAATTTTTAGACCCGACCCGGGCGTGTTTTGGAATATTTTGTATACCGCCAAAATCCAATTTTTTAAATATTTAAGAATTTCCTTTAGCAGTTCAAATCTTTTTAAAAATAGCAAATTAAAATATTAAAACTAACTAAATATTTTTATAAATTATCCTAACTTCTCAACTACCTCAGCTCTCTCTCGTGGTCCCCACATTTTTATTTCCCCACCAATCAGCATCTCTCTCTCTCCTCTCTCCTTTCTCTTTCGCTCTCCTCAGCGCAGATTCCCTTCTCTCTCTCCTTCTCTCTCCCCACTAAAAACAAGTTTCTTTCTCCTCTCTCCCTTTCTCTCCTCTCGCGCATCTCTCTCTCTCTCTTCTTTCTCTCACTTCTCGCTATCATTGTTGGCTTCTCGGTTGTGGTCACCGCGTTCGGGGCCGCGTCACCTCTCTTAACCGTTCCCTCATCTCTCGTCTTCATAAGAACCCCGAGCTTCCTTCTTCAACCCATCCTCATCTCTCAAACCCTAATACCCTCATTGCTTCCTCCTCCTTCAACAGAGCCCTCACCTCCTTCTCCTTTGCCACCTCCTCATCTTCCTCATTCTCCAAAAACCCACCTGCACACACCCTGCACAACACCCCAGCCAACATCAGCCGACCCAAACCCTAACAACCAACCCTCTCCGCCGGAGCTGATCGCCGCCGGTGACCTTGTCCTCATGTCCCTGACACCCGTGCACCCCCAGTGAGCCTTACTCCCTCTCCTCTCCTCCTTCTATTCTTTTCTTTCTCCATGCATTTTCCATTAAGGGATGTTCACTGTTTCTTGGCTTGCCGGAATCCGACCGTGCCGGCGACGATCCCGATGACCCAGCGAGGATATCTGACCCGTGTGATCCCATTGTACGTCGTGTGGATTCGTTCCGTGTACCGTGCGCGCGTCTCGACTTTTTCCACCGACGTGTGACGTTCCGTATACCCGTATCGCGATCCGTCAGGCAAGTAAAACTTGCTACATGCTATCTATACTATTTTATACTTATTTAATTGAATGGTAAACCTGTAGATTACTTATAATGCCACATGTTCCATTTCCCATTTCGATGTTCAATATATCATTTTAGATTCAGAAATTGGTTCATACCCTGTTGCATTTTTGTTTTACTATACATAATACCCACATCCATATTTAAAACACTTAATAATTATCTGCATGGCCCATAATACCTTTAAATAGTTTCTACCCTATCGGACACCCGTTTACATACATCTAGCTTAATATCTGTTCAATTGCATCCCTAGATCATTTAATACATATTAGTGTGATTTTAACATTCCATATTTGTTAAACTGTATTTAATTAATGTTCGAACTATAACCCTAACTCAAATCGATAACCATGCATCTATATACCTTAATCTGCACCTGATTACATTTCACATTACAATGTTCCAGTTTATTGTTCTATTAGTACCCATGCTTGTTTTATATACTCATGCTTATGTTAGTTTGATTATGAGCACCCACATGACATCTTGTGCACCCTGACATGACTTGTTACACCTACTACTTGACACGACATGGTACCGTGCACCTCTCGACATGACATGATACCTATATACTACCTGGCTTGATCTGATGTACCATGGCTTTACCTGTTACCTGATCTTGTGTCTAATGCCAACAAACCTGACCTGTTGTCCTTACGGACAGTTCCTGTTGTCTATCCAGACAAACCTGTACCTGCCTGATCCTGTGTTGGTATTAGCTCTAGATTATTTAATACTTTACTTGAACACATATAACTTAGGGGTATGGGAAAATCAATGATGAAACCTGACTTGTAACTCGACAGTTCTCTACCTTTTCTGATCAGTCTTATGGTCTAGGCCAGCCCTAGGGTGATGCTGCTGACATCACTCGTCATTACCTACTACCATTTTACTTCCTTGCGGCATATCTCGGATTCAGCCCGAGAGTCATAGACCGTGATCCCGGGCACGCACGGGATACTATTGAGTTACATCGATGATTCATCAAATTGATTTCAAAGACTTGAGAATAATTAACCTTATAGACCAGTTTAGATTACTCACTGCACACTACCTTTCACTGCCCTGATTTATATTGCTGTTACACCTGCTTTACCTTTTATAATCATACTTGCATGTCTTGCTACTCTGTTTATATATTATTGCTTGATGTTATGACGCGCTGACGTCTGGGTTTTGCATGGCCCAGATCCTCTACTTTTGTTGCCGACTGATCAGGAGTATTGCCGCTGTTAGACCGAGCGGTGAGGATCCTGTTGGTATGCAGTTTTACTTTCCAGGTGTTTTATTTATTGGATCTTTTGCTTCCGCATATTATCATTTCTTGACTCATTTATTCTGGCTCATGGACATGTACTAGATAGTTTAATTTACTTTCTTGTTCTTGATATCTCTACAGCCGTAATGTGACTGTGGAAGGATATTTCCTATCCACAGGTAGCATGGTTGGCTATGTCACGTGCCTATCTTAGCGTACTCTGGGAAGCGGGGCGTGATATGGTTTGTTTGGTATCAGAGACATAGGATATAGGTTAATCGGGTTTGATTCTTTGTAGTTGGGTATTGGACCCAATACACGAATCATAATACTCGTGATTAGGAACATGTCCTGCCATCTTGCTATCGTGATTCTTGAATCATATCTTTTTCTTATCCTTTGCCTTGACGATATGCAAACCACTTTGCATCTCGACTTGAAACCTTTTTGGTTCTCTATTGTTTCTCCCTGTTTCTTGATTCTGATACTAGGATTTGGGCGACTTGAGTGGAGTTAAGTGATTGTAACTATGAACTGCGGCATGGTTACAATGCGGCACTCTATTTAAGTAACTTAGAGTCCTGGTCTTGATTCATTTCCTTGCTCCATAGTCGTTATATTGCCTTGCTTCTATTGCTTTCCAGTTCATGTTTTATCATAAGCTTGAATCCTGTTTACCGTGCTTATCTTCTTCAGTGTTTGGCTTCAGGTGAAATCGTTTCAGGTATCCTACTTGTTCATGTCTTTCCCACATTAGAATTATTCAATTCTGGTGCACTCCTTGTTTGTTGTTGTCTTGGGAATGGATTTTCTCAGCACTTTCCACGCTCACATTAATTGTAGAGCAAAGAAAACGAATTTCCAGATTCCCGGACATCCGGAGTTTGTCTTTACAGGAGGAAGCTATTCTGTCGGGCCAGTCGAGTTTAGGGATAGGCCGACAAATAATGTTCTTTCGTCGATGGAGGTTGATAAGGAGGAAGCGCCAGCAGTAGTTCGAGATTTCATGGACGTGTTCAAAGACATCTCGGGTTTACCACCAAAACGAGATGTGGAGTTCGCGATTGATTTTGTTTTTGGTGCAGCGCCGATTTCAAGGAGTATTATCCAATGGCACCAGTAGAGTTGGATGGAGTAAAGAAGCAGGTTACCGAATTGCTTGAGAAAGGTTGGATTCGCAGCAGTAACTCACCTTGGGGAGCTTCAGTTCTTCTAATAAAGAATATGATGTCATAAGGAGGATGTGCATCGATTATCGAGAATTAAACCGGGTGACTATTAAGAACAAGTACCCGATCCCTCGCATTGGCAAATTATTTGAGCAGCTTAGTGGCGTGAGGGTATTCTCGAAGCTGGATTTGCGATCCGGATATCATCAGGTCCGAGTTAAACCAGAGGATATTTGCAAGACTGCATTCTGAACTCGGTATGGCCATCATGAATATTTAGTGATGCCATTCGGAGTCACGAATGCACCGGCGATATTTATGGACTTGATGAACCGAATCTTTTCACCATTCTTGGACCAGTTTATAGTGGTGTTCATTGAAGATATTCTGGTCTACTCGAAGAGTATTGAAGAGCATGCAGAACACTTGAGGATCGCACTGCAGACATTGAGGCAAGAAAGATTGTATGCGAAAATGAGCAACTGCGAGTTTTGGCTTGAAGAAGTGAAGTTTTGGGGCATGTCGTGTCTGGAGATGGAATCGCCGTTGATCCCGAAATGATTACAGCAGTTCGAGATTGGCCGATTCCGAAGAACGTAGCAGAGATCAGAAGTTTTCTTGGACTTGCAAGGTAGTACAGAAGGTTCGTGGAGAATTTTGCTCGTTTGGCTGAGCCTTTGACCAAGCTTACGCGCAAGGAGGTACCATTTGTGTGGACGGATAAGTGTGCGTCAGCTTTTGAGGCGTTGAAGCAGAGATTGATAACCGCTCCTATTTTGACCGTACCAGACAGTTCCGGAGGATTGGTGATTCACAGCGATGCATCTGGGAAAGGATTGGGATGTGTTTTGATGCAGCATAAGAAGGTTATAGCTTACGCATCAAGACAGTTGAAGACCCATGAGAAGAATTACCCAACTCATGACTTAGAGCTAGCAGCTGTGATTTTTGCTTTGAAGATTTGGAGACACTACTTATTGGGCGAAAGGGGTGAAGTATTCACCGATCACAAAAGCCTGAAATATGTGTTCACACAGAAGGAGATTAGTATGCGACAGAGTAGATGGTTGGAGTTGATGACTGACTACGATCTTGATCTTAAATACCATCCGGGGAAAGTTATTGTTGTGCCGGATGCGCTTAGTCGGTTGCCAGCAATTCGGATGTTGACTGCACAGAAAGAGCTTATGGAAGACTTTCGGAGATTCGATTTGGAGGTTGTGCTACCGCATTCTTCGGGACAGTTGATGAAGCTGCAAGTACAGTCGTCGTTGATCGAGAATATTAAAGCAGCGCGGTTACAGGACCCTAGATTGCAAAAGTTTCGAGAACTGGTTGAAGCTGGACTTCGAACGGACTTGTTGATTCATGAAGATGGTTCGTTGCGATATGGTAGTCGTCTGTATGTGCCAGAGGGAGATATTCGCGAAGAAGTTATGAAGGAGGTGCACAGTTCCGCATATTCCGTACATCCAGTAGGCACGAAGATGTACCGAGATCTACGACGGCATTTTTGATGGGAAGGCATGAAATAGGAGATTTCCCGCTTTGTAGCAAAGTGCTTGGTGTGTCAGCAAGTTAAGGCTGAACATCAAAGGGTTGCTGGTTTATTGCAACAACATCCGATTCCTTAATGGAAGTGGGAACATATAACCATGGATTTCGTGACAACTTTACCGCGGAGTCCTGAGGGCAACAATGCAGTTTGGGTGATTGTTGATCGATTGACCAAGGCAGCTCATTTCATACCATTTCGAGTTGGTCAATCAACAAAAACTTTGGCAGAACGGTACATGCAGGAGATTGTAAGATTGCATGGGGTACCGGTGAGCATCGTGTTCGACCGTGACACCCGTTTCTTATCACACTTCTGGAGGAGCTTACAGGAAAGTTTGGGGACTCGATTGAAGTTTAGCACAGCTTATCATCCTCAGACAGATGGCCAGTCAGAGATAATGATCCAAACTCTTGAAGATATGTTGAGAGCTTGCATGTTAGACTTCAAGGGTTCATGAGAGAATCATCTACACTTGGTGGAGTTTTCTTACAATAACAGCTTTCAGGCGACTATTCAGATGGCTCCATTCGAAGCATTATATGGTCGCAAGTTTCGTTCAGCCGTTTGTTGGGACGATATTGGAGAACGAAGATTGTTGGGACCGGATTTGATCGTGCAGACAGTAGAGAAAGTTAACACTATCCGGAATCATATGAAAGCAGCACAAAATCGACAGAAGAGTTGGGCAGATACATTGAGAAGATCTCTGGAGTTCGTGGTTAGTGATTTGGAGATTTGAAGATATCACCGACTAGAAGAGTTATTCGTTTCGGGCGAGGAAAGCTTAGTCCTCGATTCGTGAGACCTTTTGAGATTTTGGAGCGTGTCGGAGATGCAGCGTATCGATTGGCGTTACCACAATCTTTGGAGAATGTTCATGACGTGTTTTACGTACCTTAACTCCGTAGGTATGTTCGAGATGAAACATATGTGTTGAATCAATCGGAGCAAACCGTACGTGAAGATTTGACTTTTGAGGAACAACCGATGTCGATTGTGGATCGAAGGGAAAAGGTTCTTAAGAACAAGGTTATCCCTCTTGTACTTGTTTCTTGGGGTAATCGCTCACATGGAGAGTCAACTTGGGAACGAGAAGATGAAATCAGACAGAAGTTTCCACAGCTATTCTTCTAGTTTCTTGATTGTTTATCCTTTCTCGTTCTTGTAATTTCGAGGACGAATTTTTTTTTTGTAGTTGGGTATAATGTAACACCCGAGTTTATTTATACCAATTCCAGTTCTCGTATTTCTTTATTCGTGATATTCTTGATTTAACGTATTGTGGGAGCGAATGGTATTTTTTACACTTTATATTGCATTCGACCCGACCCGCTTGCTTGAATCTGTTTGATTCTTATTTATAGATTACCTTGACTTGTTGCATGGACACGTGCATCTTATGTTTAGTACATACTAGTATTTTATCTAGTATCGCATCTTTTATCATATAACATTTTATGTCACAGAAAATAATTTAAAATTGCATTTCAGAACCTGCATGATACCCCTAACCCCGTGGTAGCATCCGCACATCTTGTTCTCGTCCCGTTCAATGAAACGGAAGTGTTTGGATGGCTACGCGCACGTATGTGCATCCGTTCTTGGGGGTATGCATTTTTGTTAACCGAACTTTCATTTAAAAATTCGGAAGTCGTATTTATTTTTCATATTTCAAATCTAAATTTTTAGACCCGACCCGGGCGTGTTTTGGAATATTTTGTATACCGCCAAAATTCAATTTTTTAAATATTTAAGAATTTCCTTTAGCAGTTCAAATCTTTTTAAAAACATCAAATTAAAATATTAAAACCAACTAAATATTTTTATAAATTATCCTAACTTCTCAACTACCTCAGCTCTCTCTCGTGATCCCCACATTTTTATTTCCCCACCAATCAGCATTTCTCTCTCTCCTCTCTCCTTTCTCTTCCGCTCTCCTCAGCGCAGATTCCCTTCTCCCTCTCTTTCTCTCTCCCTACTAAAAAAAAATTCTTTCTCCTCTCTCCCTCTCTCTGCTCTCGCGCATCTCTCTCTCTCTCTCTCTCTTTTCTCTCACTTCTCGCTATCACTGTTGGTTTCTCGGTTGTGGTCACCGCGTTCGGGGTCGCGTCACCTCCCTTAACCGTTCCCTCATCTCTCGTCTTCATAAGAACCCCGAGCTTCCTTCTTCAACCCATCCTCATCTCTCAAACCCTAATACCCTCATTGCTTCCTCCTCCTTCAACAGAGCCCTCACCTCCTTTTTTTTCACCACCTCCTCATCTCCCTCATTCTCTAAGAACCCACCTGCACACACCCTGCACAACACCCCAGCCAACATCAGCCGACCCAAACCCTAACAACCAACCCTCTCCGCCGAAGCTGATCGCCGCCGGTGACCTTATCCTCGTGTCCCTGACACTCGTGCACCCCAAGTGTGCCTTACTCCCTCTCCTCTCCTTCTTTCTTCTTCTTTTCTTTTCTTTTCCTTCTTCAGTTTTTTTTAGGTTGCAGCCGTCCTCTGCAGATCACCCGTCGAAGCTCCGTCGACGCCGTCGACACCTCACGACTTCCCTCTAAACCACAGTGAGTTTCCTCTACTCTCTCCTCTCCATCCTCCTTCTATTCTTTTCTTTCTCCATGCATTTTCTATTAAGGGATGTTCACTGTTTCTTGGCTTGCCGGAATCCGATCGTGCCGGCGACGATCCCGACAACCCAGCGAGAATATCTGACCTGTGTGATCCCATTGTACGTCGTGTGGATTCGTTCCGTGTACCGTGTGAGCGTCGCGACTTTTTCCGCCGACGTGTGACGTTCCGTATACCCGTATCGCGATCCGTCAGGCAAGTAAAACTTGCTACATGCTATCTATACTATTTTATACTTATTTAATTGCATGGTAAACCTGTAGATTACTTATAATGCTACATGTTCCATTTCCCATTTCGATGTTCCATATACCATTTTAGATTCAGAAATTGGGACATACCCTGTTGCATTTTTGTTTTACTATACATAATACTTACATCCGTGTTTAAAACACTTAATAATTATCTGCATAGCCCATAATACCTTTAAATACTTTCTACCCTATCGGACACCCGTTTGCATACATCTAGCTTAATATTGTTCAATTGCATCCCTAGATCATTTAATACATATTAGTGTGATTTTAACATTCCATATTTGTTAAACTGTATTTAATTAATGTTCGAACTATAACCCTAACTCAAATCGATAACCATGCATCTATATACCTTAATCTGTACCCGATTACATTTCACATTACAATGTTCCAGTTTATTGTTCTGTTAGTACCCATACTTGTTTTATATAATCATGCTTATGTTAGTTTGATTATGAGTACCCACATGACATCTTGTGCACCCTGACATGACTTGTTACACCTACTACTTGACACGACATGGTACCGTGCACCTCTCGACATGACATGATACCTATATACTACCTAGCTTGATCTGATGTACCATGGCTTTACCTGTTACTTGATCTTGTGTCTAATGCCAACAAACCTGACCTGTTGTCCTTACGGACAGTTCCTGTTGTCTATCCAGACAAACCTGTACCTGCCTGATCCTGTATTGGCATTAGCTCCAGATTATTTAATACTTGACTTGAACACATATAACTTGGGGGTATGGGGAAATCAATGATGAAACCTGACTTGTAACTCGACAGTTCTCTACCTTTTCTGATCAGTCTTACGGGCTAGGCCAGCCTGGGGTGATGCTGCTGACATCACTCGTCATTACCTACTACCCTTTTACTGCCTTGCGGCACGTCTTGGATTCAGCCCGAGAGTCATAGACCGTGATCCCGGGCACGCACGGGATATTATTGAGTTACATCGATGATTCATCAAATTGATTTCAAAGACTTGAGAATAATTAACCCAATAGACCAGTTTAGATTACTCACTGCACACTACCTTTCACTGCCCTGATTTATATTGCTGTTACACCTGCTTTACCTTTTATAATCATACTTGCATGTCTTGCTACCCTGTTTATATATTATTGATTGATGTTATGACGCGCTGACGTCTGGGTTTTGCATGGCCCAGATCCTCTACCTTTATTGCCGACAGATCAGGAGTATTGCCGCTGTTAGACCGAGCGGCGAGGATCCTGTTGGTATGCAGTTTTACTTTCCAGGTGTTTTATTTATTGGATCTTTTGCTTCTGCATATTATAATTTCTTGACTCATTTATTCTGGCTCATGGACATGTTCTAGATAATTTAATTTACTTTCTTGTTCTTGATATCTCTACAGCCGTAATGTGACTGTGGAAGGATATTTCCTATCCACAGGTAGCATGGTTGGCTATGTCACGTGCCTATCTTAGCGTACTCTGGGAAGCGGGGCATGACAAGAACAACAGTGTTAAACACTGAAGATAGAACTCTCAAATTTGTATAAAATACTAAAAGACAATCAGTGTTAAACACTGGAAATATAGAAACCCAAATTAGTGTTAAACACTAGAAAGTAACAGTGTTGAACACTGGAAATAATGTTCTGGAATTATTGTTAAACACTAAAAGGTAATACGTGTTAAACACTAGGAATAAAGCTCACGAATTAGTGTTTAAACACTAAATAGGAATGGGTCACGTGGGGCCACGTGAGGGCGCCCAGAGGTGGGACCAGATCCTTTTACTTTGTTATGCAAATGAGTGTTAAGCACTTTTTTATATTTTATTTTGGAGCATCATATGCTGGTACGTGAGGAGGATTCATACACTGATCGTTAAAGCGTCTGCCAAGAGGTCACGTGGGAACATGTGAGAGCGCCCAAGGCCTCTATTTCTTTTGCTTTTTCTTTCTATGTTTCGGGGGTCACGTGGAGCACGTGAGGCGTTGCCTCTGAGCTCTTTCCTTCTCATTTCTGGGGATCTCTTCAGGGGTCACGTGGGGACACGTGACCCTGTTTTTTTTTTTGCATGCTTGAAGATCTCTTTATCTTTTAAGAATTAAATTGTTCATAGGGTTAAACCCTAATTATGATTCTGGGGGGGATTAAAACCCCTATTATGAAAGAGTTAAATTCTTATGTAGGGTTAAACCCTAATTTTCTTTTAGAGGAATTAAATTCCCATATATATAAAAGAATTAAATTCTTATATAGGATGAAACCCTAATTTCATCATTTTAGGGGGAATTAAATTCCTATGATCTGAGAGAATTAAATTCTCAATTAGGGTTAAACCCTGATTTTGTCCATCTTGAAGGAATTAAATTCCTATAATTTTAGGAGAATTAAATTCTCAGATAGGGTTCAAACCATAATTTTGTTTTGCGAGAATTAAATTCTCTAAACTCAATCCCCCCTCTAAGTTTTGGATCTGCATGGCAGGATCTCAACCCGATGAGAATTAAATTCTCAACTTGTAGGGAGATGTGCTCCTGCAAATCCTCAACCAGAGGAAGAACTAAGTTCTTTTGCAAAAAAGAGTTAAACTCTTAGATTTTTTGAGAATTAAATTCTCTTTTTCTGAAGTTTTGATCCCTTTTCTTTTTCTCACCTAGGGTTTTCTTTTTTGAGAATTAGATTCTCCCTTCTTTTCTCTCTGAATTTTCAAGATGCCAAAATTCTCTCCAAAGTTTTCTCTCTAAAAAAAAATCCCCTCAGATTCTCCCCCTGACTCCTATTTATAGGAGGAGGTAAAGAATCAATTTGTTTAGTAAATCTCTCATTGAAAGATTTGATTTGTTTTTTGAAATTAATATGATCCTTTAGATCATTTAGTGAATTTTATTCACCGCAGGATTTTTAATCCAAAGATATTCCGTTTGTTATTTCGGTGAGATTTGGGGAAATCTTTCCTTGTTTAAGATTTTTCCATAAACTGGTGATTTTTAATCACCCTTGGATTTTTAAGCCAACGGTTCTCTATAACCCTTTTCCATTTTGGAAAGATTTAGAGAAACCTCTAAAATTTAATTCTATTAAACTGTGAGGCTTTTAAAGCCAGTCACGTGCTGACACGTGACCTATGGTCACGTGCTGACACGTGATCTATGGTCACGTGACCCCTGGTCACGTGTAAGCACGTGACCCCCAAATTGACTTCTTTTCCCAGTGCTATTTGCGCTGCTGCTTTAACCATCACGTGTCAACACGTGACCATTGGTCACGTGTGAGCACGTGATGCATTTTTGAAGTCTTTCCTGATTTTTTAATCAGGGAACAATAGTCCACACCGGATCATTGACGAAAATCTTTTGCAACAACTCTAGCTTTGAAAGTCTCAACTTTTCCATCTACACCAAGTTTCTTCTTAAAGATCCATTTGCTCCCAATGTGTTTTACCCCTTCAGGAGCAACTTCCAAAGTCCATACTTTGTTGGTGTACATGGATTCCATCTCAGATCGCATTGCATCCAGCCATTTCACAGAGTCCCCACTCGTGATGGCCTGCTCGAAGCTAGTTGGGTCATCATCTTCCATGATGCAATCCTCGCTCCCACCATCAATGAGAAAACCATAGTATCTTTCAGGTGGATGAAGAACCCTACTAGATCGGCGGAGAGGCTGAGGTTCGTTGGGAGCTATCGAATCCTCTAATTCTACCAAATCATCTGTCGTAGTTTGTATAGCTGGAACTTCTTCCAGTTCTACCTCCTTGCCACTAATTTCTTTATCAAGAAATTCCTTTTCTAAAAAGATGGCATTGCGAGAAACAAACACCTTTTTTTCCCTCGGAACGGTAAAAGATATACCCACGTGCATTTTTGGGACATCCAACAAACTTACACAGAACATACCTTGTCTCGAGCTTGTCCAGATTTTGCGTTTTAACATAAGCCGGACAACCCCATATCTTAATATAATTAAGACACGGTCTCTTCCCCTTCCATATTTCATATGGAGTGGTAGGCACTGATTTCGTTGGGACCATATTCAATAGGTGTATGGCTGTCTCAAGCGCATACCCTTAAAAGGAAATAGGTAACTCAGCAGTGCTCATCATAGAGCGCACCATATCCAATATGGTGCGATTCCTCCGCTCCGATACATTGTTGTGCTGTGGTGTATACGGAGGAGTAAGCTGAGAGAGAATCCCATTCTCTTTTAGATAGTCACGGAATTCCGTGCTTAAGTATTTGTTTCCTGATTTAAAATCAGGAAGCTTCTGTGAAAAGCTTCAGAAGAGGGTCACGTGCTTACACGTGACTAGCGGTCACGTGTTCGCACGTGACACCTGAACGCATCATTCAAGCAAGTTCAGTCTCCTGACTAAGTCGAAGAAAAGGGGGCTTCAGGAAGGGTCACGTGCTCCCACGTGATCAAGGTCACGTGTCGGCACGTGACATTTAAATTCAAGCAGCAAAGGCGCACATTGGTTCCCTGATCAAGTCAAGGAAAAGAGCTTCAGAAAAGGTCACGTGCTCTCACGTGACCAGAGTCATGTGTTGACACGTAACGTTCAAGACAGCAGACCCGTTCTCCCGTTGAACCAAAGAAAGAGAGTTCAAACAAGAGTCACGTGCTCACACGTGACCAGGGGGTCACGTGGTAGCACGTGATGTTTAAGCAGCAATCAGAAGACGCAGCGCAGAAGGCTCATTCCAAAGGGGGTCACGTGCTCACACGTGACCACGGGTCACGTGGTCACACGTGGCCGGCTTTCAAAGCCCATTTTTGACGACAGAATTAAATTCTGAAGGAAATTCGAATCTTTCCAAAGGAAAGTAATTATTTGGGACCAATCAAATTAAAGATTCAGAGATGATTAAATATCATCTATCTATGGAAAATCTCGGGTTTGGAAAGATTTCCCCCTTAAATCTAACCAAAATAACAAGGGAGAATCTCTGGATTTAAGATCCAATGGTGAATAAAATTCACCTAATAATCCAAAGGCCCAAAATGAATGATGGACGCAAATCAAATCTCTCAATGAAGATTCACAAAAGACTGATTGATTCGGCTGCTTCTCATATAAATAGGAGCCAAGGGACACAAAAAAAAAGAGATATACATACGCAGAGAAGAAAAGAGAAAAGGAGAAGAGCTTTGATACTTGAAAAAGACTCAGATCTTCTGCAAAAAACCCTAGGTAAGAAAGGGAAAGCCTTTTGGAAAGAAAAAGAATTTAATTCTCAACAGAGTTTAACTCTGAGGCATAAAACGAGAGAGCATATCTCCTCCCTCTTTGATAGAGGATCTGCAAAGTGCACATCTCCCCTTAAGGTTGAGAATTTAATTCTCAATGGGTCGAGATCCTGCCATGCAGATCCAAAACATAGAGAAGGAATGCAGGTATGAGAATTTAACTCTCATAGAACTATAGGAATTTAATTCCTCCTAAGTAAAGTTAGGGTTCGACCCTGTATTATGGGAATTTAATTCCTTCAAAACAAAAAGAAACAGGGTTGAACCCTAATCAAGAACATATTTTGTCGAAACAGTGGGAATTTAATTCCTTTAATCATAATCCTCAGAAAAGGGGAGTTTAATTCCTTAAAAGCTTTTAGGGTTTAACCCTATTCGGTTCTTCGCATAAACAAGGAATTTAATTCCCACAGAAAACTCAGATTTAAACTCTGTTCCAGAATATAAGCCTTCAAAAGGAAATAGGAATTTAATTCCTCTGAAATTAAAAGTTCGAGGAATTTAATTCCTGAAAGAGGAGCAACAGATCCTCCAAAAAACAGCATTGAGGCAGGGTCACGTGTCACCACGTGACCCCCCCCAAAAGCCCTACAGAAAGCCCCTTTGAGGCAGCACCCCACGTGACACACGTGACTTTCAGCAGGAGCCTTAACACATAGGCATTTGAATGCCCGTCACGTGCTAACACGTGACGCTATCAAAGACACAGTAATTTCGGCAGAATCATTGAAGGGAAGGCACTCTCACGTGGGGCCACGTGACCGTTCTTGCTGTAGTGTTTGACACTAAGTTAAAACTCTCGAATCCAGTATTGAAGTGCTATCGGGCCTTAGTGTTCAACACTAATTAAAGAATTTTGTTCGTAGTGTTCAATATTAATTGTTTTAATATTCGGCACTAATTTAAGATCCCCATTGCCAGTGTTTAACAATGAGCTGTTTTAGTGCTTATGATCATTTCAAGGCCTCGTTGCTGGTGTTTAACACCAATTATTCTTCTAGTGTTAAACACTAACTTGTCAAACTCATTCCCAGTGTTCAACACTGATTGCTTTGAAGTGTTTAACACTAGTCTATAGCCCAATTGGCTAAAGGGATGGAGGCAAAGCTTCTCCCTCGATGGACTCACAAGGAATCAATATTCCAGACATGATGGGACTTAGCCCAAGCTGGCCATAAGTCCTCAATTCGTGACTAATTGGGCCAATGGGCTCATAACATGATTAATCAGTCCTGACCTCAAATTGGGCCAGGGGCTGCTCAAGCCACTCCGGTTCTAGGGTACATCTCTTCACTCCTTTGATACTTGGCATTGTAATCCCTCAATGTCTTCAAAGAGGTGACGGGTCCCGACGACCACCCATGATATGGACTGTGGGGTCCTTAAACTCATACAAATTCCTGGTCACGTGGAATACGGATAATGTCACTCTTTGACCCCGTGGGAAACGTCCAGAGCGGATCCTGGTCCTCGCAGAGCACGGCAGTGAACCCGTGTGAAGCATCCAGAGCGGAGCCTGGTCCTCGCTAAGCACGGCAGTGAACCCGTGTGAAGCATCCAGAGCACATACCGGATTGTGGGGTCCTTAAACCCATGGACTACGACGTCCTTAACCTTGACCGAGATGTCTTAAAACTAACAACGGACCGCAATGTCCTTAAACTACCCACGGACCGCAATGTCCTTAAACTACCCACGGACCGCGATGTCCTTAAACTACCCACGGACCGCGATGTCCCTAAAACTAGAACAATAGAGCCCTTTCTTATGCTCTTTTGTTGGACCTAAACGGCCCCGTCTAAGTTGATCTTAGCCTTGGAGATGGTTAACGCGTCCTTAGACCCTCAAACATACTGGACTACGAATCCCCCAAATTAACTCCGGCTCAAGGGTACATCTCTGAACTCCTCTGGCATCTGTCGTTGTAATCCTTCAACGTCGTCAGAGAGGTGATGGGTCCCGACAGCCATACAGACGATGGACCACTATGTCCCTAAACTGGAACATTAGAGTCCAAACACTCTTTTGTCGGATCTAAACGATCCCGTTAAGTTGATCTTAGTCACAAAGTTAGACTAACGTATCCTTAACAAACGTTTGAGTTGATCTTAGCCTCGAGTAGGGCTGACGTATCCTCAAACCAAACCCCCCCAAACCCAAATTTAAGATAATGCGGATTTGGACTAGTCCACGCCCTACGGGCGACGACATAACTCAGTCTCCGTAAACAATCCACGGGCAATAAAACAAACACCCACGACACGAAGTGACCATCTGGAGAAGGAGAAAGTTGTTACCGCAATGCGGTAGCGTAATTAACTGCAGGGGCTTGCGCCTGCAGGGAAGAGCGTCCCCACAATCAAAAAAACCCCTCAAACGAGGGGGAATCTGACGAAGTCTGCTACATCGGTCGCATCCGTTTAAACCTTCGATATATGGTGCCATAAATCAACTTGGCATCTTCGGAGAGGTGGACGGATAGCACCAATTAGCATCTGCCCCGAACCTAACGCCTCAGACGTCCCGACGTCCCGGCCGCCGTTCGGAGGGGAACAGTATTCTCCTCCCCGATCAGATCGCAGGATTTTAATACTTTTACCCGTTTGGCTCTCTACTTCTGATTTATATTCCTTGAATTTCTCAAAAGTTTTAGATTTGTGTTTCATCAGAAACACATGTCCGTATCTTGAGAGATCGTCATTGAATGTAATGAAGTAGGAAGAACCATCCCTGGCATGTGTAGACATAGGACCACATACATCACTATGTATCAGTACCAAGAGCTCACTAGCTCTTTCTCCATGTCCTGTAAACGGAGTTTTGGTCATCTTGTCTTTGAGATATGATCGGCAAGTGTCATAGGATGAAAATTCGAACGGATTCAAATATCAATCTTTATGTAACTTAGCTAGTCGTGTCGCATTGATATGACCAAGTCTACAATACCATAAGAAGAATTCGTTCATTTCTGAATTCTTCCTTTTGTGTGTGTTTTGTATACTAAGAACTGTGGTTTGATCTAGAATGTATATGCCATTATTTAACGAGCCTGATCCAATCAATTTTGATTCAGGAAGATGTTCATAACATTATCCTGTACTATAAAATTATATCCTTCCTTACTTAATAAAGAAACTGATATAAGATTGCATATCAGGGTCGGAATGTAATAGCATTCGTTCAGAATCAATGTATTACCATTTGGTAATACAAGGTAATATTCACCAACTGCTTTGGTTGCAACATTTGCACCATTCCTTACTCTTACGGAATGATCACCCATTCCCAGTTCTCTATATTTCCGTAGCCCATGTAACATGTTACATATGTAGGATCCTGACCCGGTATCTAATACCCAGGACGTAGAGTGTACTGAGAAACAGTTCTCGGTTACTAACACACCCGAAGAAGATGCATCAACATGCTCATTCTTTGTTTGGATGGCGTGGAAATCCGGATATTTTCCTATTTCCTGCTCAGATTTACAACAATTATAAGTTGGAGTGGAACCAATGTTCCCCAGCTCAGCATAAAAAGCGGGTTCGGTCAATACATCCATATTATTATCTTGATTAAGGCCTGACATGGTCGCTACCTGGAGAGAGAGAAGAAAACTCAGCGTATGCTCTTGCAAAGATCAGATTGGTTATTTATCTTATCTAATCGATGTCTCCCGCTGCTATTCTCAAATTTTCCTTCAAACCTTTAAAAAGAAAATTCAGCCAGGATTAATTGCATTCTAAAACTTCGCTAACCGTTCAGTCAGGCCAGTGTCGGTACTTCTGAGGGAGGTTCCCCGTGCTTTCGTACGGACCTAATTAAAATAAACCTCATTTTCCCAGAGGCATAGTCCCGTTGACACCTTTCTAGACACCTAATGAGTTAGCTAATTGTAAAGTGCAAAACTCTCCCGGGAGCAACTCTTGCTCACAGTGGGATTGGGATCCAACTATCTCATAGAAGGTATACAATCTCATTGCAAATTTCAACACTTGAAATTCCCGATATGCTTTTGCCCCTAGCAATCTATGACCTTGACGAAGGCCAACAAACCATAGGCCGCTAGTCAAGTTCAACCCGTACATTTCTTAATTGAATTAAACCCACCCGTGCGACCCTTGACGAAGGCCAACAAAGTCGCACGACTACTCTAATCCAATCGCATCACATGCTATAAGCAGATAAGTACTAATCAGCTACCGCACACTACGCCTTGACGAAGGCCAACAAACGTAGCACGAATACTAACTAGTCTTTATCTGAAATGACGGAGGGCTACGCAGGTTTTTAAGAAAATCATGAGCATGATGAACTTGATATAGTTGTAGAAACAAGTGATTTTTTGAAAAAGGAGTGTTTTTGAGGCTTTTAACTAGTTTTGCTAAAGAGGTCACTCCCGGTGAAGAGATCTCGGCTCTTTCCTTATCGAATAAGGTGCAGGATATTTCACAAATATCACTATGCAAAGCAAGAACTAACAGAAGCAATCAAAAACATAACCGAGTGGGTTGTAGCATCTGCTAGCTTTTGCTAAAGAGGTCACTCCCGGTGAAGGGATTTCGGTTCTTTCCTTATCGAATAAGGTGTTGGATATTCTACAAGGAATACCGTTATGCAAAGCAAAAAACTAGAGCTACCCTTTTTGAAAATATGATTCTACAACATGTTTTAGGTTTCTTTTCTTTTCATTAATCTCATTAATGAAATCCCATCATTTATGCTTCCTAAGCATCACAGAAGAAACGAAAATACAACGTACGCTTATGCTATCCACATTCGCCACAGTGTCCCGTTATGCATCGTTAGGTTATTTAACTAACGGCATACCGGGATGGGACTAGCGCGGGTGCAAAACATAAGCAACGTCTACTATATATATCATATATAATGTATATCCATTCATCTCAAAATCCACAGTGATCACATCACAGAGCAGCAGAAGAAACATATGAAATATTGGATATAGTAGGAGGTCCGTGTTTTATTTTGAGCCTGTATAAAACATGGATTCCACGGTCGCGATGAATAGCCAAACCCACATCCCTAGACCCCTACGAGAGCGGAAAGCAACCCTACCAATTCTAGAGTTAGGAGATTCAGACTCGACTCCTCGAGTTGGTCTCCCACTGGACTCTAGAACCCGGTTACTTGTGCTCCCCTTCTTGGGTCTATTCTACTGCGGAAAAGTAAATAATATACAACAATGGTGACATCATCCTCAACCCGGAAGTGCCACAATAAAAGAATATTACATACATTGAATTTTACATGAATGAAAATAAAAACTCTCATCTCACATAAAACCCCCGGGGCTATTCAAAACGCAACGATCCAATATAACATATCACAACAACACATAACATCACATGTCATCAATGTAAGTAAATATGCGTATCCCAATTATCGTTGACATATAGCAACGAAACCGGCGATACACCATATATTACACTTACGGTCGCAAAAAAAAATGTCAAACTACAACATTTGGAATCCATAATAACCTTAGACATCATAAACCCAAAATATCACATACTTTGGATTTCATGCCTAACTATATGAATTCCACATATTGTATCACATCACATAAATAGCTAGACGATATTAAACATTTCGATCGAATCAACAAACACCTACAATTACCCAATAAGCTCAACACTTGAGCGTAGTTTACAAGTATCCATCACATGCCACAGTACCAATGAACCAGCCGTAGAAGGGCAAACCAATGCCTCACCTGTGGCACCGCTGAATCACCACAAACCTTAGGGTTCATGGTGGTTCTGACGGTCACAGAATTGAGTTAAGGTTTCATTCTTCTAGAGGGTTCATCGTATAACTTGCATGATATTTGAACGCTTTTTAACTACGGAAAAAATCCAACACTTGGAAAATTTTCTGGCAAGGGTTAAAGCGGGTACTTGATATCCGATCGAACTTTTTAATACCGTCTAAAGTAACACGAAAACAGTTAGAATTACAACTATGAAACACTCCGAGTTGCCTTTGCAGTAAGTTAATCATCACATGAAAAATTAGCAAAATCAAACAACACCTAAAACACCAAAACCCAAACCGGCCTCCTCGGAAATTATGCCCATGTGCTCGGCCAAATTCCAAGCACATGGTCCCAATTTTGTCCCATATTCTTATATTTGCTCATAGATGATTCTGCACTTGTTTGAAAATTTTTTGGAGCTCATTTGAAAAACGACAGAACCAGGATTTTAGGGTCTCAAGTTTCGGAGTTTGTTTCGGTTTCGTAATCTAACACAATCCGTCTAATTCTCTAGCTAGGCTCTGATACCACTGTAGGGTTCATCTGAACGACAGCAAGGTTTCGGGAGGTATCGTCCATGCCATTTTAAAAAAATTTCCGTTTTAAAGAACCCTAAACTAGAATCGTTAACTAGAGAATCATACGAAACAAACTGTAAACTACTTTACATCTAAGTGATAACGGAATACAACCTTTGTAGACCGGTCCTTCACTTCAATAGCTCCTTGTAGTAGTCCCTTTGCTGCGATGAAGTGATCTTGTAGACTCTTGAATGGCTCCATGAGAAGAAAGCAACGAACTTGCTTGAAGTCTTCGAGACCGAAAATGATCTATGTCGAGGAGACACTAACCCAAGCTACCCTCTTCACTAATGTGGGATTAGTGAAGCAAACACCCTATACTAAAGTGCTAATCTAGTAGAGGATGATGAAGTAGGATTTTTGCTCACTTTGGTTTTCTTTTTCTCACTGAAGTTTCTTACTTTTTTAAAACCTAAAGAGCTCTTGAGCTTTTTGAGGAAGAAGATCAAGAGAGATAATGTTGTGAGAGATAATGGCAATCATGGGTGGGAAATATCTAATATTACCCTTGTAGAGACTTAACCATGTGTTAAGATAATGGTTGGGTTAACAAATATCTAGTGTGAGACAAAACTAGTGGACTAAGTCAATGGGTCTCAAAGCTTCTTGAAGTTTCAAACCATGTGACAAATTTTCAACTAATAAATGAATTACAATAAATCAATAAACCCTACATTATCTTTATCATGGTGCAAGTCTCATACACCCATGTTGCATGTATCATCAACCATGACACATAAATAATAACACAATTAATATATATCACATATATATTAAGTGTGCACATGTGAGAAAAATAAATGTTTAAGTGAGCTAATATTAGTTAATGTAAATTAATATATCAAATATATAATTATACATTAAATCATTAAATCAACACTTGATTTAATAATCCAGTTATATCTTATATGACCGACTAATATTATTTGTATCATTATATTGAATCAACACTTGATTCGATAACCCGGCTATATCACATATAACCGACCGATACAATATCGACTTATCGAATCAACATTTGATTCGATAACCTGGCTATATCACATATAACCGATCGATACAGTATATCGCGAGAATAGAATACGGTATCACATACTCGTATTAATCTCGGTCCCGCACATATGACATATGTGCTCCTACTTCTTTCTGCCCGAGCCAGTGAAACCTCTGTGTAGGACTCTAAAGACTCGTCAATACGCCGGCAGTAGGTGATGATCACACCAAGCAGCCACAAGTCGTCAGCGGTACTAGCTGGACGTAATGGCTACCCGGGTATTGAACGATCAGAAGATCAGCAAGCTAGCCCACTCCAACTCCTGCAAAAACCTGTCAGTAACACTACCGTACAGTCCGGTCTCTTCGTCTGATATGTCGTATATCTAGTATAGGGGTGGTAAACGTCAGACCTTAATAACCGATAAGTCGTGCCGATGTAAGGCTCATAATGGGTCGAGAAACTACTGATAACACTTATCAGTAAATCTCTGTATTAGCCCTGGCCAGGGATTTTCCTGTTATGGCCAATCGAGCACAGCGCAACATCAACCCCTAATACTAGGAGAGACGAATCCCCTCCTATCTTTCATTGCTTCCATGTGATTCGGGACTGTACCCAAAAGCCACCGTTTTGCACGTTCTCATGAACGTGATAAGGTGGAAATCAAAGCACAGTGAGAATCACACAAGACTCTATGATGATCTCGGGTCTACAGACTAATCTGTACCAGTGTCACCAGAGAACTGCTATCTGACGATAGGTATAATACCAACTAGGAGTTCTCGGCGAGTCCGTTCAGTGTACCCAGTCTCCATTGAGCACCCGTATACCATCTTTGATGTCAAACACCAATGGATGTGGGATCATCCATCGCCCATCATATGGGTCAAGATGCGTACACGCTAATCTACTCCGGAATATCGATGCCCTGTCTCGATACACCCTCGACTAGGAACAGTTTTAAGGTGTACTTGTGGACTACCTTTGGCTCCCACTAGTATGATCTCTATCATAGTCCTGGTAGTCAAGTACACAACCTAAGGGCTCTATCAACATGTGAGAGCAAGACAGCATCACATATACAAGTCAACATGTTAAGATAAAGAGCAACCAGATAGCATACTATCATGTCGAGCAAGAAAGTTCTTTCTATATATATCCAAGCCTCCACTATAATATACATCGCATATACAATAATGGCCTCTAGGGCATACATATAACTAACAATATTAGTAGACACTATATATGTTTTGCATCCGCGCTAGTCCTGACCCCGCCCTGCCGTAAGTTAAGTAACCTCATGGTGAAGACCCGGATCCCTGTGGCGAATGCGGATGGTATATATGTGTGTTTTATTTTCATTTCTTCTGTGATTGTAACGACTCTGATTTTACTGTACAAAATTTTTTAAGTCAATGTACAGAATAGAGTTTACAAGCCTGAGCACAATTTAAAAGTTATTTTTGTTTAAGAACAATAAGAAATAACTTATAGCTCATTGGTAAAGCCTTACACTGCTATTACGTAGCCCCTATATTTGAATTCTCTCATGCACATATTATTTTTTCTGAATTTTCTTTTAAATTTTTTGGAAGCCCAAAAGTTTACACGTGCACTGCATATAAAAATGAAAAGTCAGGAAAAACAAACATGTGCAAAATGTTGTGTACACAGAATATGACATGAGGCGAGAATCCAATGGCACCCCTCACTTTTGGATCGGCAAGATTGCAAGAAGGGCCGGCGCCGACGGGCCCCCATGGGTAAAAAGTCCCCGTGTTCTGCACACAAAACCTTTAGCCTATCTCCATTACCCCTGCATTGTTTGTTTACTCTGAAATTAAACAGAGAATTCAATTTCATCTTTTGATCTAATTTTAATTCATTTTAATGCATTCTTTCAATTCCAAAACCCTAATTCCACACCATAAATACAACCCCATACTCTAGCCCCTTCTCATTCTGAAATCCCTAGCCAAAATTATCAAAATTTTCTAAGTAAAAGAAGACTACAAGTGGAGTTAGCCAAAGACCACCTTCCGGCGAGGAATCGAGCAAGTTTTGGTGTCCCCACGACTCCACGAAAGCTACCACATCTCCTTCTATCCCCTTCCTACCCTTTTAGCTAGTAAGTCCCTCCCCATTCTACTCTTTCTTCTTAAATAAGTTCTCTTTATAAAACATGTCGGTAAGTGGAGTTACAACCAACATCTCATTCTAAAACCTAAAAAATTCATTATTTTCTTCCATAACTTTCATGCAAATTCTTACCCTATGTTTACAACCATGAATCTAATGTTTGGAAATAATTTTCACTCAAATACATCATGCTAGATAACTTTAAATTAACTTTTACATTTAAATACCATGAACTTTATATACGTTATCTTTTAGTACTTTGCTTAATCATGCCTCTAGAAAACTTCACGGGGTAATGACCCACCCTTCACATACACACATGTCTATATAGCACGATACTCTTTGAACATATTTTTGTGGCGATTACAACATTTCATCAAAATACCATGAACTATAAAAAGCCCTGTTTTCTTTGAATTGTATTATCAAAACTCTTTGCGATTATGTCTCTAAAACCCATTTTGGGGAACTAGCTATTGGATGGTGCAGATTATCGCACGTCCTTGGGACTAGTAGAGCGAGATGCAGACCTCCTCACAGAGCATTCGGCCTCGAAAGAATTTTAATACTATTTTTAAGAAAAATGAAATTTTCTACTTTAATAAAATTTAATTTTTAATAATTATATAAATATTATCAAACCACATATTTCAAGATATAATAAAATTCCATATTTTCTAAAAAATAAAAGAATGACAAGTTTCACCAAAATACCCTCAAGTTGTCCAAAAGTCAAGTTTTACACTAAATACCATGAACTATTCAAGTTAAGGTAATTATCACTAAAATACCTCACATTCTTAAAATACACATTCATGGAAAGCCTAAATAAAATAAATAAACACTCGAGGTTTATTTTGAAAGCATATAAAATATTTTTCATAAACCCCCCTCAAGTTATATAAAATTACATTTAAGAACTTTAGTAAATATAGGTTTATGTGGGATCAATTCTCTTGAGCCTCAGGGAGTCGGAGAAAGTGAGTGCTTGTCTATTTAAGGTAGAAAAACTTGACGGTGTTATCAATGGTAATTGTCTTGGAAAAATATACAAATCCTGCCGTCCATGTGCAGCAGTTACCAATAACTCCCAAACTTAATTCAGGATCCAAATCAGTTTAAAGTGTCTGACTCAAGTCTGAGTCTAAATCAATTCTAAGTCTAATTCAAACATGAATCCAATACTAATATGAATCCAACAAGTATACTTGAACCCGGATTTGAATACCAGAACAATATCAACATGCAACCTTGACTCGACTTGACCGAACCATGGTTATAACTTGACTTGATTACATGACTACTTATTTACATTCTGAATCTGATTACATTAACAACTTATATCCATGGTCTCGGCAAGTCTGATAATTATAATCAACATAATATACATTACGGGGTTTAACAGGGTAGATTGGTACAGAATGTATTAAAAGTGGCACGATGATGGACACTAAAAGACACCTACATGAACTCTCGTGCCGTTGTCCCATGGGTTTTGACGGGGCCTTATACTTACATGTTACTATAGTCCACGGGATAGTTGGACTCCTCTCATATACACTAATACATTTTGTACCAAGATACAAAAAACTACGTTAGTATAACAAACATATACTTGTTCAGATTACTAGTCATATATTCCATACTTGTTCTATTTCACCCTTATCTTTGGGACTTACCGAGCGCTAGTTCGCTGGCGACATTCATGTCTCTTTCTTTCTTTGGAATGTTTGTTAGGAGGACCTGACTCTCAGGAGACCGAGCCTAACCAGAAGGACTTGGATCAGTTCACAGAGGAGCCAGACTTCTAGCTTTTACTTATACTTACCTTTTCTTTTGTATGCCACTGTTTAGACATTATTTTTATCATTGTACATTTTCTTTTCAAATCAGTTGTAATGTAAAGAATGGATATTATAAAAGTTGTTGTTTATATTACATTTCTTATTATTCTTGTGCATTTATTTATATTCCTTATTTACGATTAGCGTGTTTATTTCTGAGTAAATACGTCGCATGCCCGCCATGCCTATTTCCCCGTACACTGGGAAGCGGGGCATGACAGGTTTTGTTGGCGGCCTATGCAGGTCAATTCTGCATGGAATCCTAAGCAATATGTCACAAGAATTATAAGAATCAGCAATTAAACATTCTTTATATTTTTAATCTCTTGAATCTATCCTAACCCTTCCTTTTCTCTCAAGGTTATGGATTCACCGAACAACACGAGTACCAATGTCAATGGTAACACCCCACCTCCTACCCTACCACCACCACCTACCATTACAGCTCCCATCAACGAGCAAACGGTATTGCTTGAGGCAATCAAGAGCCTCTTGGAGGGTCAGCAGCAGCAGACTGCTATCCCCATGCATTGCCCAGAGGTCGAGACACCCGGAGTCTAGCAATTCCGGGCACTACATCCGAAGCATTTTTTTGGGAAAGAGAACCCACTAAAGGCAGAGGAATGGGCTCAGTTTATCGAGGATGACCTGGCATCGGCACAAGTGCCAGAGATTGCTTGGGTGAGAGTTGCGAAGCTGCAACTAACTAATAACGCCAGAGTCTGGTGGAAGGCTGAATAAAGCCGACTCGCCCAACCTATTGAATGGAGAACTTTTCACGATATGTTCGACGCGAAATATTTTCCCGAGACTGCCCGTTTCGACATGGAACAAAAGCTCATCCACTTACGGCAAAGTTCAATATGGAACAAATCTGTTGATGAATACGATGCTGAGTTTACCATGCTTAGCAGGTAAGATATGTCTCAATATTCAATTTTCTAATATCACATACTATGCTGTTAACACAAAGTCGTAACAGGTTTGCGGCATACCTCATTCCGACTGCTAAGATTAGGGCACGAAGATTTCAGCAAGGGTTGCACCCGGAGATCCAAGCTGCACTAGCTACAGGGGATTTCCCATTCCATGATCTTGCTGTGAAGGCTGCCCGCCGCTATGAGACAATGGTGAAGAAGAAGGGCAGACCTCAGATTGCCGGTGTGAAACAACCTACCACCCAGATGGCAGGAGGAGCCTCTTCCAGGCCTATTTTTGTACCCAGGAGACCAGGAGTAACTTTTAACCGGCCCAGTCCAGACTTTTGCTTCTACTGCAAGAGGAATGGACACCTGGCAAAGGACTGCAGGCGTGCGAATGGCCTGTGCTTAATTTGTGGCGTATCCACTCATGCCATCGGAGCTTGCCCATATCGTCTCAACCCAACTCCTGCACCCCGACCAGTGATCACCTTTTCGCAGCGGCCAGTTATCCAAGCTCCTGCATCTCGTCTTGCTCTCCCTGCTCCACCTCCACGTGGACCTTCTGCACAGCCTCCTCGTCAGTTCTATCAGGCACAGAGGAACATACCTCAAGGGCAGAGGAACATGCCCCAGGGACAGAGGAATGTGCCTCTAGCAAGGAGGAATGTACCCCGGTGACAGGCTTTCACAATGACAGTTGAGGAAGCCGAAACCACTAGCCAATTCATCACTGGTAACTGCCAATCTTTCAAATCTTTTCAATCCTTATATATCAATATATTCTTTTCTTATACCTAAATATATCCCACATAACTTAGGTATAATTTTAGTAGCCTCCCTACATGCTTTAGCACTTTTCGACACTGGAGCACCACATTGCTTTATGTCACAACAGTTCGTCCGAACTCATGTGATTCCAGTTAAACGCTCGTATCCAGCTGGAATATCAGTTTAGGGAACGACGTTCTAAAGGCAACTATAGGATACGATCTGTGTCCAGTGGTCGTCTATAGTAGAGAATTTTATGCGGACTTCAAGATGCTAGACATACCGAACTTCGATGTAGTCTTGGGAATGGACTGGCTAGGAACTTTCTTCGCTTCCATCGACTGTCGTCAAAAGAGGGTAGTGTTCGAGATACCAGATCATCCGGTCTTTTATTTCAAGAGTGGAGACCGTACCCTGGAACCTAGCACCTACAAGGCTAAACCAAAAAAGGCAGTGATTGCAACATTAAAAGCGGAAGAAGACAAACCAGAGGTAGTTCGAGGATGTATTCCCTGAAGATATAACAGGTTTGCCTCCTGATCGAGTTCTTGAATTCAGTATTGATTTACTACCTGGTGCGCAACTGGTGATCAATGCTTCGTACCGGTTAAGTCCTGAAAGATTGAAGGAGATCCGTACTCAGTTGGACGAACTTCTGAAGAAAGAGTGGCTTCGTCCCAGTACTTCAAGTTGGGGATCTCCAGTTTTGCTTGTGAAGAAGAGAGAAGGTTCATACAGAATGTGTATAGATTACCGAACTCTGAATGAAGTGACGATTAAGAACAAGTATCCACTACTGCACATCGACGATCTGTTCGATCATCTAAGTGGGTCTTGCTTATTCTCAAAGCTAGATATTTGTTCGGGTTATCATCAAGTAAAGGTCAAAGAGTCTGATATTCCGAAGACGGCATTCAGGACTCGCTATGGTCATTATGAATTTCTCGTAATGCCATTTGGAGTGACCAATGAACCTGCTATATTTATGAATCTGATGAACTAAGTTTTCCGAGAGTACCTAAATAGGTTTGTTGTTATTTTCATTGACGACGTCCTAGTATATTCAAAGAACAGGAAAGAGCACGCCGAGCATTTGCGGATTGTCCTGGAGACATTGCGACAGCATCAACTCTATGCCAAGTACAGCAAGTGTGAATTTTGGTTAGATCAAGTCAGATTTCTCGGACACATTGTTTCGAGCGAAGGAATCTCATTAGATACAGTTAAGGTGGCAGCTATTGACTGATTTCTTTTTTAGAGTGTGTATGGTAACCGCAATCAATAACGTTGTCGCGTGTAACTAGACCAAAATGAGTACGGGTCGTCCTCAGGGATATGTGGAATCTTTCAATCTTACTTTAGACGTTTTGAAAAAGAAGAAGAATAGAGGAATAAAGAATAGTGGAAATAGTTTCTAGATCTACGTCAAAATACGGATGTAGAATACAGATCTAGTTTGAATATGGATATAGATTTTATAAGAAGAATGCTTGTAAGGTTCGTTCGGATTTAGTAGTCATGGATGGCTAATAAAGATTACTCCTTTTATCTATTGATAGATTTAATAATAGATATATAGTGATGAATGAGGATTAGGATTCTTAGAAGAAACTAGAGTTTCCCCGCTATTGACTCTTGTCCTTTCATTGATCTCTATTTATGTCTAGCCCTTAACAAAATAATTGTTAATCTGATCTCAAATCGCGGTCGAGATTAGCAATAAATTGGTAGCGCGCCCGATAAGGATGTTAACATTTATTTTACTAAAGTTTATAAACTTCATAAGACTTAAAAAAAGTTAAAATATTTTCCCATCTATTGTTCTACCCTAATCCTACGAACCCTATCAAGCGGAGAATTACTCGCGCATGATGGAGATAGAAGTACAGATAGAGATGAAATTCATAATATAACTAAATAGTTAAACTAATTAAACTAAAAATCTATCTTTATTAATCAACTTCACAAGTACAAACTTCAAGTTTAGATTATAAGAGAAAGAAGAAGTTGCTCTCGATCTCTGCCTTGTCGGATGTAGATGTTCCGTCGAATCTCACGTCGCTTTATCATCTCGAATATTGGACCTGTCTTGGATCACTTGTTCTTTGACGGTGATTAACTTATGTAAAAGATTGATGCTTTCTAAGTTTAGCCAACGGTTCTTTATATAGCCCCCAAACTAGAAATCATAGATCCCCAAAATTAGGGTTAGTTGTAGCAAATCCAACCTGAAAATCCTAACTCCTGACTCGGTGAATCGGCCGCGGATCCACATCATATTGCATGGTTTGGCCGCGGATCCGCGGCCGTTTGGTGAGATCTTGGGTGCAAATTTCTTATCCGCGGCCGTTTGGTGAGATCTTGGGTGCAAATTTCTGGGGCTTTATTCTTGTGACACGTGGAGATTTAGTTGATGTCTGGAACTTGAAAATATTTCCTGAGTCTCTGCCAGTATTGATTCTTCGATTTTCTTTAATATTTCGGCAGATTTTTGATTTCCGACATCTCAACATCTCGATTTCCTGACCTGAGCCAAAACTTGCACCATATCTCAAAAAATGATGTTAGTAATATTTGGTATTTTTGAGATATTATCCTAACCATTTGATATGATATTATATTTTAAGATTATTGGTTAAGAATATTTGATATGATATGCATATTTAAATTATCAAAATATTATATGCATACATTTTCCATCATAATATTAATTATAATATATAAACATATGAAAATAGTATTTTTACAAATAAACCCTCATATGTGTCATATTTATAATAAACACCTTTAGATATTTAAGAATAGTAAGGAAAATATTATATCAAATATGTGATATTTTCGACTGAACAAATACCTCCAAACTTAATTTTGATCGTCCCGAGCAAACTTATTTATTCAAGAGAGGGAGAAAAAGAAAAAGAAAAAGCTAAGTAGCACACTTTTGTACGTAACACGATTGCACTGAGCACGTGCAACAAGCCGTTAAACCTCTAGGTTTTCCTAGTAGGAGGAGTGTTGTCTCTTGAGGGTTTTCAGCTGATTACACCCATAAAATCTTATAATAAAAGAAAGATAGTGAAAGTTACATACAAAGATAAGAACTACAAAAGAAAGAACTTGAAAATAAGAGTTTCCAACTACACCAGATTTTCGGTTGTCATGAGCCCTATCTTAATAGCCGTGAAAAGATATTAGAAATCACATCATCCCTCAATAAAACACCGTCATTAGTTTTCCTCCCTATTTTTCCTCCAAACATTGATCATATACCCCTACGTGTGTGTAAAAGACATCCTTACACTCAGAGAATTCAATTCAAACTATCATACTCTTGTCCATCTTCCAAATTACTTTTTAGTTGGTGAATTTTTAGATGAAATTGCTCATACATCTTTTATGCGACCGTTAATACTTCTTAAGATACTAACCAACCAATTACTAAATGTGCTCGTGCATTTAGACGTAATTGCTTGTCTTGCAACACCTAAGACTTAGCAGTGGCTCCCAAACCAGTTGGTCTAAGGCACTAGGTGATAAAGCACCCTCGCTATATTTTTTTTATGCTGCCTTAAGCAATTATAAAACCAGTGTTCATTTTTTTATTCACCACTTATACTTTTTTTTATTTTCCTTCATATTAAGGCTTTTAGACAAGAGCATTTCAAGGCATGCTCTACTATCCCAAATTTGAAGATGTGTGTAAGTGTGTATAGTAGGGTATCAACGTTCAAATGTTTGGTCTCAAGAATAAAGACTATTTTTCAGACTTATTTTTATCCTCAGATTTGCAATTTCCTTCATCTTACTAACCTTTGGGATAACGGCTCATAACTACTTATTACTAGTTTTATTTAAGAAAACATCTTTCTTGCTTTTTTCAAACTATTCATATTTTTCATACAAACCGATGCCGTTCACTCGTTACATAGTGATGTAAATTTTCACTTTCAAATTTTCATTATCAAATTTTTTTTGTGCTTATATATAGTATAATGCAAAGTAACGCGTGAATAAGCACAAACCTCCCCAAAACCTATTTACAGCAGTGTTCTCACTGATGTCATCTGTTAAGCTTAAAAAAACTGTAGACTTGGGAGGAAAAATTAGTAACGGGGACATGAAATAGCGAAAGCAAAATTCTCCCCCAAACTTATTTTTTTGACTCACAATTTTATAAAAAAATTCTTTCAAGAGCTAAAATATTCCTCCCCCTAAACTTGAGTAAAATAGTATTAAGCATTTAAAATTATTGGGGGGTTAAAGTTATTGGTCAAAGGAAAGCCTTACAAAGACCAAAATTCAACACCAACCATTCAAAATTTTATCGATGTAACGCAATGATTGGTGGAAAATCAGAGATTTGAAGAAGTGGGGAGATCGGAGGCGGTATGGTTTACGTCTCGGTTGATAAAGACGAAACAATAATGGTGAACGGAAACGAGAATGTGGATGATTAGGAATGGGAAGAATGGTCACATTCTCGTATGGGATAAGAAGAAATAGTGGTGGTTCGACTTTTTCAGGTGGAGGTTGATTAATCACAAAATCCGTGTTGTTTAGGAATGCGAGTTCGTCGGCGAAAATATCTTCGAAATTTTCATCGATGGTCCGATTAAACGTATCAATGTCAATAAGTGTCGCGCCAGAATTCAACACATTTGATTTGTCAAAAATTATAGAGGTAGGAGACTCGTAAAGCTCATCTACCTCATTCTCGAAAGAGTCTAAATCATGTTGTCTTTCTAGAATTGTCGAACTCGAAATATCGGATTGTGATTCATCAAAACTCGCTATCATTAAAGGAATATTAAAAGAAGAATCTGAGAAAGTGGAAGATGAAATGGGTAAACAAATTGGTGTGTCGAGTATTGATGAACCAGATGTGGGAAATGAAGGCTGAGTTTCGTTCTGCTTTTCGGCTATACCTTTATCATCAACATCAAGACGCATATGGGGTTTGGGAAGAATAGTTAAAGGTTCGAGATGATGACCACTCGGGAGTGAAAGGACATGATGAATTGGTGGGACAAACTCATCCAAAATTTCGGGTTCATCATCCAATATATCCCCAACGTCAATATTCTCAACCAAGTGAAGGTTAAAATTCTCAAACACCTCTTCAAAATCATGGTTTTCAATTAATTTAGGTTCTAGAGTGTAGGTGTAGAGATCACAAGGATTGGGTGTGACTTCACTTGAAATGGACTTCCCATAATCGGGTAAATAAAACACTACAAAGTCACACAACTCATCAGACATTCTATCTTCAATTGGTGAATCATTTGGTGTACTCGATAGATTTGTGAAACTGGAGTTGTGGATTTCAATTTGGGATGGGGAGGTTTGATTTGGAAGGGTGTACCGCTCTCTCTCACTACGCTGAAAAATTTCGAGCTGGTTCGAAACTAATTGCACGTTCGTTTTGTTTATTGGGGACGGCCATGCACTCATTCAATTCCTGTCTGGTGCGGCGCGACGCTACCACATATTCTTCCACAGTCCATTCATGACTAGACATGGGTCGATAAGTGGTTTCAGCATAAAATTGAAATTCTTGCGGATAAGTAAAACTCCCAAATGACTGATTAGAAGGAATGTCTAGAGATGATGTAAAAGTCGGGTAGGATTGATAGGAATCGAATGGTTGTGAAAATTGGGCAGGTTCATGAGGGCAACTATCCAACACATGACTTGGAGTTGGTGGCCGTTATCTTTGCACTTAAGATTTAGCGTCACTATTTTCTTGGAGAACGAGTGGATAGATAAACTGACCACAAGAGTCTGAAGTATGTATTTACTCAGAAGGAATTGAACTTGCGGCAGAGAAGATGTCACGCCCCACTTCCCAGTAGATGGAAATGGTGACATGGCAAGCCCGTGACGTATTTATTTTGAGAAGATCATTTCTCGAAATAAATACGTTAAGCGTTTATAAGCAACATAAACTAACAAGAATAAACAAAAAAATGAAATCCAATTTTGATTTATTACATTCAAGATTCACAATTGACAAAATATCTGAATAGAAGATACGATAATATGATAAGTCTTAATAAGGAAGCATACATACATAAGCTGAAATGAAATGAAAAGCTGAACGAAACTAGACGTCCGGTTGTGATGTGAACTTGTTGTACTCCTTTTCGACCGCTTCTATCTCCTCTGTCTTAATACCACCTGACGAACATTCTGTTCCCGCCAAAATCTTCGGCCAAGAGCTATTTGTTCCTGTTCATGCCGGCTTAAGTTTCGTTTACAGATATGTGTGAAACCAGGCTTATTCATATACGCACATGCACACATTAGAGGAAAAAAAGGTGTTCAATGACAAAAACAAAGTATTTAATTGAACATTCTATTCTACAGGAAATAAATCACCAAACATGGGATTGAAAGTATAGGGATTCACAAAACTATGGATAAAATTATCTAACTCCCTTTCTGTCTTCTCTACCATGACAAAGCGGCGATCTTCCCGAAGAGTAGCTACCCATCGGTCAGCACCGCATCCATCAGCAAAGACAGACATGACGACCCGCTGAGCCCGTATCTGGTTTAGCAGCCGGACAGAGCGATCCCTTAGAGCTATGGTGATCAAAAGTGCCTCGTGGAAGCACTCGATCTTGTCTTCCGCGACATCGAGCATTGCCGGAGTCATCTCCGCCGGAGAAGGAGGAATATCATTGATCACAGACAAGAAAACCATCCGGAGCCAAATGGAGCCGATGGGGAGTGGAGATCCTATACGAGTCAAGGGCTCGTGCAGCACCGTGTTGCATTGGTCATCCGTAAGAGTAGGGTTCACCAAGAGCGCAGTAAAACGAGGAACAATTTTCTCAATGGGCACCTCCCATGGATGATGGCAAGCATGTGGGCGATTACAAGCCATAGCTCTTCTCTGTTAAAATGATTCTCTGAAAATGAGAGAGAAAAGAAGCATTGCTTCAGATTATGAAGGGAGACATTTAAGTCTAGGCACAGAAAATGTTGTGCATGATGGAATTATTTCCAAGCAATGGTAAAGAGAAGCTTGACTCAGGAAAAGTGGAGAAGGAAGGTGAAAAGACACCTTCAGTAATGAGGCAGGTGCAAAGCACGAGAGCGCCCGCGCCAAGCGCGCCAGCGCTAAGAGTCAAAGACTCTGAGGCAGTGCTCACGTGCAAAGCACGAGAGCGCCAGCGCCAAGAGCGCCAGCGCTAAGAGTCAAAGACTCTGAGACAGCGCTCACGTGCAAAGCACGAGAGCGCCAGCGCCAAGTGCGCCAGCACTAAGAGTCAAAAACTCTGAGGCAGCGCTCACGTGCAAAACACGAGAACGCCAGCGCTAAGAGTCAAAAACTCTGAGGCAGCGCTCACGTGCAAAACATGAGAGCGCTAGCGCTAGAACTAAATGTTACCCCACCCTTGGATCAAAGATCCAATGGTGATTAAAAATCACCAAGATACAGAATAAGTTCTGTATGGGAAAATATTTTCCCAATTTTGGTAAAAACAAGAAGATTGCCTTCTGTAAAACAGAAGCCCTTGGATCAAAGATCCAACGGTGGAAAACATTCCCAAATCAATCAGAGAAAAGATTTCCTTAACCGATTCAACAAATCAGCCTACCCTATATAAAAGCCTCAAGACTTCAAGTCTAAAAGAGAGGAACCCCCCCATAAATTTTGAGAAATTTCAGAGAGAAGAGCAAGCTCTCAGCAGAAGAAGAATTTTTTCAAGGTAAAATATAAAGATCAAAGCATCTCATAAGAAAAAGAACTTAATTCTTTTGCCAGATCATAGATCTTTAAGACAAATGGTCTTTCACAAAAGAGATTATAACACCTCATTATAAAACGGGGAAGAATAATTCAATTCTCTTAGGATCATAGATCCATAAAGGCAAAGCCTTTCACCAAGAACATAAGAGATTGAAACATCTCCTATAAAGTAAGAACTTTGTTCTTAGATCCATGAGACAAAGTCTCTTATAAGAGAAAATTTAATTCTCCGAGCGCAAAATTGTCTAAAAAGAGCCTTAGCGCTCCAAGTTTAAAACAGCGCTCTAAATCTCGCGCACAGCGCTGCAGAGCCTTAGCGCTTCAAGTTTAAAGAAGCGCCTCGGTGCTCCAAATCTCGCACACAGCGCTGCAGAGCGTTAGCGCTCCAAGTTTAAAGAAGCGTCTCAGCGCTCCAAATCTCGCGCACAGCGCTACAAAGCCTTAGCGCTCTAAGTTTAAAGAAGCACCTAAGCGCTCCAAATTGTTCTTTAATGGTAAAGACCAGAGCCATAATGAGTGCTCAGCATTCAATAAAAGACAAAAGTTGTCAGGACCAATACTCAAACATTGTTAAATGAAAAGGACTGAGCCTAAGTAAATGTCTAACATTCTAAATGAATGGGCCGAGCCCACGTTGGCCACAGATCTCTAATTCAGATTAACTGAGCCCATATGCTCATAAATTTTTGATCTTAGTCCCAAATTGGACTACAGATCTCCCAACCAATATTGGTTCAAGGGTACATCTCTTCACTCATCTGATATTTGTCATTGTAATCCTTCAACGTCTTCAGAGAGGTGACGGATCCCGACAACCAGACATTTCACGGACTGTGGGGTTCTTAAACTCATAGACTATGATGTCCTTAAACTTTACAGACTATGATGTCTATAAACTACTACGGACTGTGGGGTCCTTACACTCATGGACTATGACGTTCTTAAACTTTACAGACTATGACGTCTTTAAACTATGGACTATGATGTCCTTAAACTCTATGGACTATGATGTCCTTAAACTTCTGGACCGTAAAATCCCTAAACTAAAACAATAGAGCCCAAATACTCTTTTGTTGGATCTAAATGATCCTGTTAAGTAGATTTTAGTCTAAAATTAGACTAACGTATCCTTAACAAATGGTTAAGTCGATCTTAATTTAAAAATATACTAACGTATCCGTAACAAACGTTTAAGTTGATCTTAATCTCAAATGAGATTAACGATCCTTAAACCTAACCTAAACCCAAATCTAAGAAAATACGTAATTGGACCAATCCACGCCCTACGAGCGACAACATAAATTAGTCTCCATATACAATCCATGGGTAACCAAAAAAAAAAATAAACACACACGACATGAAGTGACCATCTAGAGAAGGAGAAAGTTGTTACCGCGATGCGGTAGCGTAATTAACTGCAGGGGCTTGCGCCTGCAGGGAAGAGCGTCCCCACAATCAAAAAATCCCTCACAATGAGGGGGAATCTGATGAAGTCTGCTACATCGGCCGCATCCGTCTAAACCTTCGATACACGGTGCCATAAATCAACTTGGTATCTTCGGAGAGGTGGACAGATAAAACCAAATAGCATTTGCCCTCGAGAATTCAGGCTAGACGTCCCAACGTCCCGGTCGCGTCTTTTCGACGGTGAACACATTCCAAGAAAGAAAGAAAGATGGGTGGAATGCCCGTCAGCGAACTAACGCTCGGTAAGTCTACAAAAGGATGGCATGATATATATAAATGAAATACAGGATGTAATATGATATATAGTATAGCATGGATAAAAATCATGAACATGTAAACAAGTATGGTAGCGTGCACGGTAATATGTATGTCAACTATATTAGTATGGCAAAATAATATGAGCATAGCAAACAAGTATAGCATGGCCGTGGAGTGTAGGTATAGTGAACATGAAGTGAATGTAAGTGTCCTAAAAGGTCTCTAAAAGGGTAAAATTAACTAACGTGAGTTCAAGTGTGAATGCCAACCAATCTCAAGAGTATTCTCGAACCCATGGCTATCGTCCAGGGTAAGGAATCATGGGCCCAAAATAGCGGGACTTCAATTGTTATCGAAGTATTCCAAACCCAACAGGCTATCATCCAGGAGATTGGAAACATGGGCCCTCATTCATGAATTCATGATGTACCGTTTCAGCCCGGTACCACAGCAACGTTATTTGTACCGTTTCAGCCCGGTACCACAGCAATGTTATTTATTATAATAGGACTCATGAGATTTCGTTGGATTCATACTCAAACTACCCCAACACCCTGCATATATTAGTCTGTGATTAAAGCTACAAGTCTTGTCCAAATCCATGAATACATAAGAGAGTGCAATTCAAGTATCGAGTCAAGTTCAAGTATTCAAGTCAATGGTTCATGTATTCATGTCAAGTGTTCATGTCAAGTTATTACGTATTCATGGTTCGGGTCAAGTCGAGTCAAGTATGCAAAAGGTTATGTCAAACATATAATATCTAATTATATATTCATGTACATGCGATAATTAAGAGATTAGGGAAAACACGGTATACATGTTCGAATAACATGAAATGAGGCAAGTACATTGTTCGAGTAACTACCATAAACAATGCTGTAAAGAAATATTATGTACGACTAATTAATCAAGCCGAACGAATGCGGAATATAAACAGAAATATGGCTCTAAGTGTTTTTCATGCGTGAGTTCCGGTTTCACCTAAATACGACTACCGGTTTGGGAGGTATATCTGTTTTCGTATCGTCGCGCAAAACAGATCAGAATCTGTTCAGCACCGTCACATGTTTTTAAAACGCAGTTTAAGTTAATTTCTATCGAGTTTCAGGTTACAAAAATTATTCAAAAATTATAGGTATTTAGATATACTTATCAAAAACACCAAGATTCGCATGATTTGGATTTCTGAAGCTCTAGTTATAATCGTTTTAACATCAGCGTTTAAAACAGAAATTCAGATTTCTGGACAGCAACTATATGTTATATTGCAAAGTCTATATAGAGTTGTTTCATGCATTTCTAAGTAATCTAGTATACATAAAATTATAGTTCTATCAATTTTTCATCTACAAATCTAATTTGTTACAAATGGATATCGGGTGTTCGAGTTATGTCCAATTTAAAAACAGTATGATAATCAGGACAGATTCTGTCAAGATTCGTCGCTTAATATTGTACGCAGTTTTGTATATTTTACGTCAGTTTTCAGTAAAAACTTAAAACTAATAAAATCTACATCTTTCAATTTAGATATCCAAAACATCTAAAAACACTTAATTTGGATCAACGGTTATAGAATTATGGTCTCTCTCGAAAACCCTTATTGGCAGTTTTCTGGTTTTAAAAACAGTAAATAAAAATTACGTAACTTCTAGACCGTTATTCGGTTTGATATGAAATTTTTACTGTAGATTTGGAATTATATCTATTATTTTATCCTAATGTTCTAAGAATTTCTATAAGTGGAAATTAATTAATAAAAATTATTTTAAAGATAAAGGTTTTGTAAGATTGTATTTGAAAATGATAAGTCTATGGTATTTATTTATAATTTTGCTTTCTTGTATGCAAAAAATATATAAATAATTAAAATTTCAGCGATAAATAACATGAATTAACATATGTGAAGCAAACATATGATCCGGTCATGATTAACCGTCTAAAACAATAAAACTTAATATGTTATCAACTATGAAATGCAAGATTTTATAACTAGATATATATGCTTTATTTCAACCATTTTTTAATTTAACAAAAAAAATTATCATGAGACTAACTAGTTATCTCAAGATTCGGCATGATGGAGGCACGGTAAGAGAATGAATTTCAACTAGAGAAAAGAAGGAGGAGAGGGGACTTACATACACAAGCCGGTATTGTCACCGGGCTTGTCTATCCGCCGATAACTTCGCGTTTCTAGCGAGACTTTCTTGAGAATTTTTTCATGTTCTTCTTCGGGGGATCTAGATGAACAGGGATATATGAAATGATAGAAATGTATGATGATGAAAAGAAAGAGAAGTGAGATATAAAAAAGGTTTATGGCCACCATAATTCTAATAAATTATGGCTCATAACCATTCTAATTATTTTGGAAGTTAAAAGGAAGATAAAATGAAAGGTCTCATGTTTAGGTTATGAGAAGATAAAAATTGATAAAAAAAAATAATTTTCAAGAATGGAGATTTAAACATGTGATCTATGAGATAACAATGTAAGGACTTAACCAATGAGCTACAAGATTGTTCATGGACATATTTAATTAAAATTAAATATATGTTGTTGCTTAAAAAGAAAGTAGGCTTTTGAGCTTATAGTTTTATAAAAGAAAATGAAAATGATATTGGATTTAGGTTATGGGCTGGGTCAGGTCTTGCGTCTAATTTGAAATAGGTTAAGATTTAGTTTAAAGAAATGGGTTTGGGAAAAATAGATAGAATAATAAAATAATATATTTAATAGAAAATAAAATTTACGGAAAAATACTACGAATAAATAAATACAATATTTTACGAGAGAAAGAAAACACGAAGGTATAGTAATACTAGTGTCGTTACAGAAGATGGCTAGAACTTATGACGGATTTTGATATCAACCTACAATATCATCCAGGGAAGGCGAATGTAGTTCCGGATGCACTTAGCCATCAGCCATTATCAATGAATCTCACCGCACAGTAGAAGCTTCAGCAGGAATTGCACGGGATGGAAATAGAAGTGGTTACGCCAGGTAACGCTTCGTATTTGATGAACATACAAGTTCAGTCTACTATTGTCAATCAGATCAAGGCAGCTCAAGCAAATGATGCCAAGCTGCAAAAGATCCGAGAACAAGTAGAAAGTGGATTTCGAATAGACTTCATTATCCACGAAGACGGGTCTTTGAAATATGGAAGTCGATTGTGTGTACCGCAAGGTTCTGTTCGGAAAAAGTTGATGAAAGAAGCTCACAGGTCTCCGTACTCTGTATACCCCGGTGGTACAAAGACGTACACGGCAATACTACTGGTGGCATAGAATGAAGCGTGAAGTAGCCAGAAGTGTAGCCAAGTGCTTGGTGTGTCAGCAAGTAAAGACTGAATATCACAGGACTGCTGGTTTACTTCAACCGTTACCTATCCCAGAATGGAAATGGCAGCACATTACCATGGACTTCGTGACCGCCCTTTCTCGCAGCACGAAGGGTAACGACGCAGTATGGGTTATTATGGATCAACTTACCAAATCGGCTCACTTTATTTCCCTCCCTTTCGAGTTGGCCAATCTACCGAGACGCTAGCAAAGAAGTATATGAAGGTAAGTATGAATCTAATATAAGATTTAACCTAAAGATGTACTACTTATGATACCCATGAACTTATGCGGGAGATTGTGAGATTATATGGAGTACCAGTTTGCATCGTCTCCGATCGTGACACCGGATTCTGATCACAGTTTTGGCAGAGTCTGCAAGCTAGTCTGGGAACGAGTCTGAACTTTAGCACAGCTTACCATCCACAAATAGATGGATAGTCTGAGCGAACAATTCAGATTCTACAGGACATGCTAAGAGCTTGTATGTTAGACTTCGTAGGTTCATGTGAAGATCACCTACACCTTGTAGAGTTTTCATACAACAACAGCTATCAGGTGAGCATTGGAATGACACCATTTGCAGCGCTCTATGGAAGAAAGTGTCGTTCACCACTAAGTTGAGACGACATCGGAGATCGTGAACTTCTTGGACCAGAGATGATCATGGCAACTGTGGACGTAGTTCACACGATCGGGGAAAGAATGCGCATAGCCCAAGACCGACATAAGTATTGGGCTGATGCAAAGCGCCGACACTTGGAGTTCCAACCTGGAGATCATATTTTCTTAAAGATCTCTCCAAACCGTGGAGTAATCCATTTTGGCAAGAGGGTTAAGCTCAGTTCAAGATATATAGGACCGTTCGACATTCTCGAACGAGTCGGAGAAGTTGCATACCGTTTGGCACTACCACCCTCATTAGAAGGAGTGCACAACGTATTTCACATATCCCAGCTCTGAAGATATGTGAGCGACCTCAGCCACATCCTTAATCACTCCGAGCTCACTGTACAGACAGATCTATCTTTTGAGCAACAACCTATTGAGATCCTGGACCGAAAGGTAAAGTCACTTCGGAACAAGGAAGTAAACTTGGTCCGAGTGATGTAGAGAAATGATTCGCCAGGAGAATCAACGTGGGAACGAGAAGATGACATGCATGCAAGATACCCTTTCTTATTTGTAAACTAGTTCTTATGTAATTGTAAATTTCGAGAATGAAATTTTTAAAAGGAGGGTAGAATGTAACGACTCTAATTTTACTGTACGAAATTTTTTAAGTTAATGTACAAAATGGAGTTTACAAGCCTGAGCACAATTTAAAAGTTATTTTTGTTTAAGAACATCAAGAAATAACTTGTAGCTCATTGGTAAAGCCTTGCACTGCTGTGACATAACCCGTGTGTTCGAATCCTCTCATGCACATATTATTTTTTTCTGAATTTTCTTATAAACTTTTTGGAAGCTCAAAAGTTTACACGTGCACTGCACATAAAAATGAAAAGTTAGGAAAAACAAACATGTGCAAAATGTTGTGTATAAAGAATAGGACACGTGGCGAGAATCCAACGGCGCCCCTTCACCTTTGGACCGGCGAGATTGGAAGAACGGCCGGCGTCGACGGGCTCCCGTGGGTAAAAAGTCCCTGTGTTCTGTACACAAAACCTTTAGCCTATCCCCATTACCCTAGCACTGTTTGTTTACTCTGAAATTAAACAAAGAATTAAATTTCATATTTTGATCCAATTTTAATTCATTTTAATGCATTCTTTCAATTCTAAAACCCTAATTCTACACTATAAATATAACCCCATACCCTAGCTCCTTCTCATTCTAAAATCCCTATCCAAAATTATCAAATTTTTCTAAGTACACGAAGAGTACAAGTGGAGTTAGCCAAAGACCACCTTCCGGCGAGAAATCGAGCAAGTTTCGGTGTCCCCGCGACTCTACGAAGGCTACCACATCTCCTTCTACCCCCTTCCTACCCTTCTAGCTAGCAAGTCCCTCCCCATTCTACCTTTTCTTTTTAAAAAAGTTCTTTTTATAAAACATGTCGGTAAGTGGAGTTACAACCGACATCTCATTTTAAAACCTAAAAAATTCATTATTTTCTTCCATAACTTTCATGCAAATTCTTACCCTATGTTTATAACCATGAATCTAATGTTTATAAATAATTTCACTCAAATACATCATGCTAGATAACTTTAAATTAACTTTTACATTTAAATACCATGAACTTTATATACGTCATATTTTAGTACTTTGCTTAATCATACCTCTAGAAAACTTCACGGGGTAATGACATACCCCTCACATACACACATGTCTACATAGCACAATACTCTTTGAATATATTTTTGTGGCGATTACAACATTTCATCAAAATACCATGAACTATAAAAAGAACCCGGTTTTCTTAGAATTGTATTACCAAAACTCTTTGTGATTATATCTCTACAACCCATTTTGGGGAACTCGCTATTAGATGGTGTGGATTATCGCACATCTTCGAGACTAGTAGAGCGAGATGCAGACCTCCTCACGGAGTATTCGGTCTCGAAAGAATTTTAATACGATTTTTAAGAAAAACGAAATTTTCTACTTTAATAAAATTTAATTTTTATTAATTATATAAATATTATTAAATCACATATTTTCAAGATATAATAAAATTCCATGTTTTCTAAAAAATAAAAGGATGACAAGTTTCACCAAAATACCCTCATGTTGTCCAAAAGTCAAGTTTTACACTAAAATACCATGAACTATTCAAGTTAAGATGATTATCACTAAAATACCTCACATTCTTAAAATACACATTCATGGAAACCCTAAATAAAATAAATAAATACTTGAGATTTATTTTGAAAGTATATAAAATATTTTCATAAAACCCCCTTGAGTTATATAAAATTACATTTAAGGACTTTAGTAAATATAGGTTTAAGCGGGATCAATTCTCTTGACCCTCAGGGAGCCGGAGAAAGTGAGTGCTTGCCTATTTAAGGTAGAAAAACTTAATGCTGTTATTAATGGTAATTGTCTTGGAAAAAGACACAAATCCTGCCGTCCATGTGCAACAGTTACCGATAACTTCCAAACTTAATTCAGGATCCAAATCAGTTTAAAGTGTCTGACTCAAATCTGAGTCTAAATCAATTTTGAGTCTAATTCAAACATGAATCCAATACTAACATGAATCCAACATGTATACTTGAATCTGAATCTGAATACCAGAACAATATTAACATGCAACCTTGACTTGACTTGACCGAACCATGCCAATAACTTGACTTGATTACATAACTACTTATTTACATCCTGAATCTGATTACATGAACAACTTGTATCCATGATCTCGACAAGTCTGATAATTATAATCAACACAATATACATTACTGGGTTTAATGGGGTAGACTGGTACGGAATGTATTAAAAGTGGCCGGTGATGGACACTAAAAGACACCTACATGAACTATCATGTCATTGTCCCGTGGGTTTTGACGGGGCCTTATACTTACATGTTACCATAGTCCACGGAATAGTTGGACTCCTCTCGTATACACTGATATATTCTGTACCAAGTTACAAATAACAATGTTAGTATAATAAACATATACTTGTTCAGTTTACCAGTCATATATTCCTTGTTTAATTCCACCCTTATCTTTGGGACTTACCGAGTGCTAGTTCGCTGACAACATTCCTATCTGTAACATCCCTAAACTTTCTGTACAGAATTTTTTCAAAACTACAAAAGGAATACTTAAGCCTGAGCAAAACTTATAAATTTGATTTGCTTTTGAACAGCAGGAAAGCACTTGTAGCTCATTGGTAAAGCCTTACACTGCTGTGACGTAGCCCCTGTGTTCGATTTCCATCAGCCACATATTATTTTTATTATATTTTCTTTTAATCTTCTCAAAGGTTTACACGTGCACTATACATAAATGAAGAGTTATAGATTAAACAAACATGTGCAATGGGGTATATGAGACGATGGAGACACGTGGCACAAATCTCACCCTCCACTGCCGGAAATTGACTGGCGGCTATTGCTCCTAGACCGGCACCGCCGGGCCGTCCGTAGGGGATGGTCCCCATTTTTTTGCCCCTTGCACATGTTGGCCTACCCCACTTCCATCATACTGTTTGAATTCTCTGAATTTATCCAGAGAATAATAAATCACTTTTTAATCCATTTTTTAATGCATATTTTTAATGCATTCTTTAACTCTCAAAACCCTAATTTTCCCTATAAATACCACACTTCATTTTACACCTCCTCACTCAGAAATTCCCTGCCAAAACTCTATAAAATTTTCAAGTCCCAAAATGTGCAAGTGGGTTAGCAAAGAGAAAAATTCTGACAACGTTTCGAGGAGATTCCGGCGACGAAATGATACCCCGACGCTTTCCTACGCTTCCCCCTTCTCCCCTCTATCTTAATAGCTTGTAAGTCCCCGCTCCCTTCCTCTTCTACTATTCTAAAACTTTCATTTTTCAAAACTCGTCAGAAGCGGAGTTAATCCGTCTTCCGATTCGTTTTTCCTAAAAAATTCCATTTTTCTTAAACTATAAAATACCATATTTTCTCATAATGTTTAATAAACATAAATAAACACATTGGAACAAGTTTCATCTCAAAAAAATCTTTTATGCAACTTTTATCGCATTTATACTGTAAAATACCACATACTTTACATTTCGATATAATTCAACATATTTACTTGTATTACCTTTAGAAAACTCATGAGGTAAGGACCTAACTCATCACAACACACATATTGGATATAGCACGATTTACTTTTGGATAATATTTGTGAGAATATTATGAGTTACAATAAAATACCCTAAACTATTACAAAACCGTTTTCTTTAAAAAGAGTGTTCATTAATTCCTTGCAAATACGTCTCTACAACCCATTTTTGGGGAACCCCGATCGGGATGGTGCGGTTTATCACACGTCCTCGGGCCTAGTAGAGCGAGATGCAGACCTCCGCAAGGAGCATTCGATCTCGATGGAATTTTTAATGCTATTTTTAAGAAAATGAGATTTCTACAAAATAAATAAAATTATTTATATATATATATATATGAATATTATCAAAAGATCTTTTCTAAATCTATTATACAAATATTCCATGTTTTCTAAATCAAAACAATCACCATTACATGAAAACACCATTACAATTCAATACAAATTCCAATATTTCAATAAAATACCATATACAATGAAAACTAGGTTCTATTCACTAGAAATTTCACTTTTATAAAATATACATCTATGAAAACCCTAAAGACGATAATTAAATATTTGATGTATAATTTGAAAATATATCAAAACTAGTTTACATAAAACCCCCTCAAGTTATATCAATTTACAATAAGGATCCTAGTAAACATAGGTTTAAACGGGACCAATTCTCTTGAGCCTCGGGAAGCCGGAGAAAGTGGGTGATTGCCTATCTAAGATAGTCAATCTAACAACGGTGTTATCAATACGGTAATTGTTTTGGAAAAAGACACAAATCCTGCCGTCCATGTGCAGTAGTTACCGATAACATCAAAACAATCAGGACTTCAATTATTTTTAAAAGTCTGACTCAGTTCGAGTCACGGGCAAATATACAATCAATCTGACTTGAATATGATTCAAGTATAACTCCATTTACAATATGAATATGTCTATACCAGAATACAATCTATAACAACATGAACATGACCGAACCGAACCATAGATATACCCTGATTACATGATTATCCATTTACATCCATTCCGTCTACTGATATCATGGTTTCGGCAAGTCTTCCAGTTATTATAAGACAATACAATATCATCAGTACAATCAACACAATCAATATAATAAGACACTACGGGGTTTATAAATGGGTAGACTGGTACGGAACATGTTAAAGGTGGCATGATGTGGTCACTAAAAACGTAATTACATCCATACCGTTGTTCCATGGTATTTTCGATGGAGCCTTATACTACGGGTTACCAAATTCCATGATGTAAGTTGGACTCCTCTCGTATATATCGGCATATTTTGTACCAAGCTACAAACAACTGCGTTAACATTATAATCAAACATTACTAGTTATACTCTCTTTCTGTATAATCTATCTCTACCCATCTTTGGGACTTACCGAGCGATTGTTCGCTGATGACATTCATATTTTTCTTCTTCTTTGGAATGTTGTGAGGTGGATCAGACTCACTAGAGATCGAGGCCAGGCAGGAGCACTTGGAGTAGTTCACAGAAGATCCCGAGCTATAGTCACCTGTATATATTTTCATTTCAGTTCATACCATTATTCAGGCATTGCTTTCCATTCATATATTTACATTCCAGTTGTACCTGTAAAAGAATATTTAATAAATAAAAGTTGCTATTCAATTACATCTATTGTCATTTTTCTTGTGTACATTTACTTTATATTTCTTAGATATGCTTAGCATGTTTATTTCGGAGTAAATACGTAGCGGACCTCGCCACGTCCCCTCCTTGTACACCGGGAAGCGGGACGTGACAGGTTTTATTGGCGGCCCATGCAGGTCAGTGCTGCATGGAACCCTACCGTGCAGGCCAGTTCTGCATAGACATGCAGGTCAATTCTGCATGAAGTTCTAAGAAATATAATATAAGAATCAGTAACTAAAAACATTCTTTACAATTCATATTCCTTGAATCTTACAATTTCATATACTTTGAATTTATCCTAACCCTATTTTTCTTTCAAGGTTATGGATTCTTGAAACAACACTAGCACCAATTTCAACAACACACCATCACCTTTACCACCTACACTTATCGTCGCTGCTCCGATCAACGAGCAGACGGTACTGCTTAAGGCAATCCGCAGCCTCCCGGAAGGACAGCAGCAGCAGACTGCTATTCTAATGAACCGTCCAGAAGCGGAAGCGCTCTGAGTGAAGCAATTCCGAGCATTGCACCCAAAACAATTTTCAGGAAAAGAGAGCCCACTGGATGCTGAGGAATGGGCTCAAAGTATTGAGGATGATCTGGCAGCAGCACAAGTGCTAGAGATCGCTTGGTTTCGAGTTGCGAAGCTGCAACTCACCGACAATGCCCGAGTTTGGTGGAAGGCGGAAAAAAACCATCTTGACCAACCAATCGAATGGAGGACTTTTCGCAACATATTCGACGCGAAATCTTTCCCTGAGACTGCCCGATTTGACATAGAACAACAATTCATCTATCTACAACAGGGTTCGATGTGGACCAAATCTGTAGATGAGTATGATGCTGAGTTTATCATGCTCAGCAGGTAAGATATGTCTCAATATTCGATTTTATATCACATACTACACAACTAACACAAGACAGTAACAGGTTTGCGGCCCATCTCATACTGACTGCTGAGGTCAGGTCCAGACGATTTCAGCAAGGGTTGGACCAGGAAATCCAAGCTACCTTTGCTGCAGGGAATTTCCCAACCTGTGATTTGGCTTCGAAGGCTGCCCGAAGATACGAGGCAGTAGTGAAGAGGAAGGGCAGACCCCAATCTGCCTGAGTAAAGCGCCCTGTCAATCAGATGGCACGAGGAGCTTCTTCAAGGCCAACTGTTGAACCCAGGAGACCGGAAGAAACCAATAACCAGCCAAGTCCAGATTTTTTCTTCTATTGCAAAAGGGATGGACACTTATGGAAGGACTGTAGGCACGCAAAAAGCCTGTGCCTAGTTTGTGGCGCCTCCAATTATGGAATTGGAACATGTCCTTATAGACGCAACCCAACTTCAACACACACCAACTATCCGCAGCGGCCAGCTATCCAGACTCCTGCACCTCGTCTTGCTCTTCCAGCACCACCTCCACATGAATTTCCTGTACAACCTAATCGCCAATTCCATTAGGCACTGAGGAACATGCCTCGAGGGCAGAGGAATATGCCCCAAGGACAGAGGAATGTGCCTCCAGCTAGGAGGAATGTACCACGGTGTCAGGTTTTTCTTTTAGCAGCCGAAGAAGCCGAGATCGTGGACCAAGCTAACCCTGGTAATTCCCTCACCTCTTTTTCAATCTTACCAAAACATTCGCATTCTTTCGTTCTTCTAAATATTTTTCACGCGCTATCAATAGTTCTATCACCAAACCTTTCTTGAATCTGTTACATTTTCCTTCTACAAATTTCAAGGACGAAATTTTTATAAGGAGGGTAGAATGTAACATCCCTAAACTTTCTGTACAGAATTTTTTCAAAACTACAGAAGAAATACCTAAGCCTGAGCACAAGTTATAAATTTGATTTGTTTTTGAACAGGAAGAAAGTACTTGTAGCTCATTGGTAAAACCTTGCACTGCTGTGACGTAGCCCCTGTGTTCGATTCCCATCAGCCACATATTATTTTTATTGTATTTTCTTTTAATCTTTTAGAAGCCCAAAGGTTCACTCGTGCATTACACGTAAAATGAAGAGTTACATATTAAACAAACACGTGCACTGAGGTATATGACAGAGACATGTGGCACAAATCTCACCCTCCACAGCCGGAAATCGACCGGCGACTTTTGCTCCTAGACCTGCACCGTCGGGCCATCCGTAGGGGAAGGTCCCTATTTTTTTGCCCCTTGCACCTGTTGTCCTACCCCACTTCCATCATACTGTTTGAATTCTCTGAATTTATCCAGTGAATAATAAATCACTCTTTAATCCATTTTTTCAATGCATTCTTTAACCCTCAAAACCATAATTTTCCCTATAAATGCCACACTTCATTTTACACCTCCTCACTCAGAAATTCCCTGCCAAAACTCTATAAAATTTTCAAGTCCCAAGTTGTGCAAGTGGAGTTAGCAAAAGGCAAGATTCCGACGACATTTTGAGGAGATTCCGGCGACGAAACGACGTCCCGACGCTTTCCTATGCTTCCCCCTTCTCCCATCTATCTTAATAGCTTGTAAGTCCCTTCTCCCCTCCTCTTCTACTATTCTAAAACTTTCATTTTTCAAAACTCGTCGGAAACGGAGTTAATCCGACTTTCGATTCGTTTTTCCTAAAAAATTCCATTTTTCTTAAACTATAAAATACCATATTCTCTCATAATATTTAATAAACATAAATAAACATATTAGAACAAGTTTTATCTCAAAAGAATATTTTATAAAACTTTTATCACATTTATACAGTAAAATACTACATACTTTACATTTCGACATAATTCAACATATTTACTTGTACTTTTAGAAAACTCACAAGGTAAGAACCTATCTCATCACAACACACATATTAGACATAGCACGATTTACTTTTGAACAATATTTGTGGGAATATTATGAGTTACAATAAAATACCCTAAACTATTACAAAACATTTTTCTTTAAAAAGAGTGCTCATTAATTCTTTACAAATGCGCCTCTACAACCCATTTTTGGGGAACCCCGATCGGGCTGGTGCAGGTTATCGCACGTTTTCGGGCCTAGTAGAGCGAGATGCAGATCTTCGCAAGGAGCATTCGATCTCGATGGAATTTTTAATGCTATTTTTAAGAAAATAAGATTTCTACAAAATAAATAAAATTATTTTTAAATATATATATATATATATATATTATCAAGATCTATTCTAAATCTATTATACAAATATTCCATGTTTTCTAAATCAAAGGAATCACCATTACATGAAAATATCATTACAATTCAATACAAATTCCAATATTTCAATAAAATACCATATACAATGAAAATTAGGTTCTACTCACTAGAAATTTCACTTTTATAAAATATACATCTATGAAAACTCTAAAAATGATAATTAAATACTTGAGGTGTATTTTGAAAATATATCAAAACTATTTTACATAAACCCCCCTCAAGTTATATCAATTTACAATAATGACCCTAGTAAACATAGGTTTAAGCGGGACTAATTCTCTTGATCCTCGGAGAGCCGGAGAAAGTGGGTGCTTGTCTATCTAAGGTGGTCAATCTAACAACGGTGTTATCAATACGGTAATTATCTTAGAAAAAGACATAAATTCTACCGTCCATGTGCAACAGTTATTGATAACATCAAAACAATTAGGATTTCAATTCTTTTTAAAGGTCTGACTCAGTTCGAGTCAAGGGGAATATACAATCAATCTGACTTGAATATGATTCAAGTATAACTCCATTTACAACATGAATCTGTCTATACCAGAATACAATCTATAACAACATGAATATGACTGAACCGACCATGGATATACCCTGATTACATGACTATCCATTTACATCCATTCCGTCTACTGATATTATGGTTTCGGTAAGTCTTCCATTTATTACAAGACAATACAATACCATCAGTATGATCAATACAATCAAAATAATAAGACACTACCGGGTTTATAAAATGGTAGACTGGTATGGAACATGTTAAAGGTGGCACGAGATGGTCACTAAAGACGTAATTACATTCATGCCGTTATTCCGTGGTATTTTCGACGAAGCCTTGTACTACGGGTTACCAAAATCCACGGTGTAAGTTGGACTCCTCTCGTATACACTGGTATATTCTGTATTAAGCTACAAACAACTGCGTTAACATTATAATCATACATTACTAGTTATACTCTCTTTTTGTCTAATCTATCTCTACCCATCTTTGGGACTTACCGAGCGATTGTTCGCTGACGACATTCCTATTTCTCTTCTTCTTTGGAATGTTGTCAGGTGGATCGGACTCACCAGAGATCGAGACCAGCCAGGAGCAAGTAGAGTAATTCACAGAAGATCCCGAACTATAGTCACTTGTACAATTTTCATTTCAGTTCATGACATTGTTTAAGCATTGCTTTCCATTCATATATTTACATTCCAGTTGTATCTGTAAAAGAATATTTAATAAATAAAAGTTGCTGTTCAATTACATCTATTATCATTTTTCTTGTGTACATTTACTTTATATTGCTTAGATACGCTTAGCATGTTTACTTCGGAGTAAATACGTAGCGGACCTTGCCGCGTCCCCTCCCCATACACTGGAAAGTGGGGCGTGACACTGTCTCTTTCTTTCTTTGGAATGTTTGTCAGGAGGACCCGACTCTCAGGAGACCAAGCCTAGCCAGGAGGACTTGGATCGGTTTACAGAGGAGCCAGACTAATAGCTTTTACTTGTACTTATCTTTTCTTTTGTATGCCACTGTTTAGATATTGCTTTTATCATTGTACATTTTCTTTTCAAATCAGTTGTAATGTAAAGAATGGATATTAATAAAAGTTGTTGTTTATATTACATCTCCTGTTATTCTTATGCATTTATTTATATTGCTTATTTACAATTAGCGTGTTTACTTCTTAGTAAATACGTCGCGTGCCCGCCATGCCTACTTCCCCATACACTGGGAAGCGGGGAGTGACAGTGATGTTTAGGAAACATAATTTATGGGACTTTATTAATAAGATTAATGAAAAGAAAAAAACCTAAAATATGTTGTAGAATCAAATTTTTCAAAAAAGCAGCTCTAGTTCTTGTTTTGCATAGCGGTATTCCATTATGAATATCTAACACCTCATTCGATGAGGAAAGAGCCTAGATCCCTTCACCGGGAATGACCTCTTTAGAAAAAAACTAGTATATGCTATAATCCACTCGGTTTGTTTTGAAAACTACTCGATTTTTAAAGCGGAGCTTAAACCACTCCTTTTCAAATCATGAGATTTTACAATGATATCAGGTTCATTACATTAAAGGTTTTCTTCAAAACCAGCCGTAACCCTCCGTTATTTCGGATATGTAGTGTTTAGTATTCGTGCTGTATTTGTTGACCTCCGTCAATGCACAGTGTACGGTAGCTAGGTAATACTTATCTGCAGCATGTTGATGCGATCGATAGGGACAGTTACACAACCTTGTTGACCTTCGTCAAGAGTTTCTGTGGGTGGGTTCGAATCGATCAAGAAATGACGGGTTGAACTTGACTAGCGGCCTATGGTTTGTTGACCTCCGTCAAGGTCATAGGTCGTTAGGGGTAAAAACCATTATCGGGAATTTCAAGTGTTGAAATTTGCAATGAGATTGCATACCTTCTATGTGATAGTTGGATCCCGATACCCACTGAGAGTAAGTGTTACTCCTAGGAGAGTTTTCCACTTTACAATTAGCTAATCCAGTACGTGTCTAGAAAGGTGTTAACGGGGTTAAGCCCCTGCGGAAACGAGATTATTTAATTATTTCCATATGAAAGCACGGGGAGACTCCCTCGGAGTACTAACACCAGCCTGGCTGACCGATTAGCGAACTTGTAGGGTGTAATTAATCCCGGCTAATCTTACCTTTTAGGGTTTGAAGAAAGATTTGATAAAAACAGTATGGGCCATCCTGATTAGATAAGATAATAACCAATCTAATCTTATAAGAGCATACGCTAAAGTGTTTTCTTCTATCTCTCTCCAGGTACCGACCATGTCACGCATTTATCAAGATAATAATATAGATGTATTGACCGAACCCGCTTATTATACTGGGCTAGAGAACATTAGTTCCGCTCTATCTTATGACAATTGTCATGAGTCAGGGCAAGGGATAGGGGAATGCAAGGATTTCTATGCAACCCTAATGAAGAAAAAGCATTCTGATGCATCTTCTTCAGGTGTGTTAGTTATTGAGGACTGTTTCTCAGTCTGCTTTATGTCCTGGGTATTAGATACCGGATCAGGATCCCATATTTGTAATATGTTACAAGGGTTAAATAAAAGTAGAGAACTGAAAAATGGTGATATGGCTCTCTGAGTAGGGAATGGAGCAATTGTTGCTGCCGAACCTGTCAGCGAATATCACCTAGTATTGCCTACTGGTGATACATTGATTTTAAACGACTGTTATTTCGTACCATCTATGATGTGCAATACAATATCCGTATCTTTATTAGATAGAGATGGATATAACTTTGCATTGGAGAAAAATGTTATGAACATTTTCCTAAATCAAATATGTTCCCAGCCGAAAACATGGAGACGTGACCGCGCGGGTCCGTCTCGCCTGAATTTCGGGGCAGATGCTAATTGGTGCTATCCGTCCACCTCTCCGAAGATGCCAAGTTGATTTATGACACCATATATCGAAGGTTTAAACGGATGCGGCCGATGTAGCAGACTTCGTCAGATTCCCCCTCATTTGAGAGGTTTTTGATTGTGGGGACGCTCTTCCCTGCAGGCGCAAGCCCTGCAGTTAATTATGCTACCGCATCGCGGTAACCACTTTCTCCTTCTCCAGATGGTCACTTCGTGTCGTGGGCGTTTGTTTTATTTTTGGTTGCCCGTGGATTGTATACGAAGACTAATTTATATTGTCGCCCGTAGGGCGTGGATTAGTCCAAATCCGTATCTTCTTAGATTTGGGTTTGGGGGTTAGGTTTAAGGATACGTTAGTCTCACTTGAGACTAAGATCAACTTAAACGTTTGTTAAGAATACGTTAGTCCAATTTTTAGACTAAGATCAACTTAACAGGATCGTTTAGATCCGACAAGAGAGCAATTGGGCTCTATTGTTTAGTTTAGGGACATTGCGATCGATTAGTTTAAGGACGTCATGGTCCAATGTTAGTTTAAGGACATCTCGGTCCAAGGTTAAGGACATCATAGTCCGTGAGTTTAAAGACCTCACAGTCAAGGTTAAGGACATCATAGTCCGTGAGTTTAAAGATCCCACAGTCAAGGTTAAGGACATCACAGTCCATGGATTTTAAAGGGCCTCACAGTCCGTAGAATGTTTGGTTGTCGGGACCCGTCACCTCTCTGAAGACGTTGAAGAATTACAACGACAAATATCAAAGGAGTAAAGAGATGTACCCTCGAACCGATGTAAGTTGGTTGAAAGATCTGTAGTCCAATTTGGGGCTAACATCTGTTAACATATTTATGAGCAGATGAGCTCAATTAATTTGAGTTGAGGACTTATGGCCAATCTTGGGCTAAGTCCAATCAAGTTAAAATGTTTAACATTTTATTTTGGGATGTTAAACATTTGTTTGAGCTCGGCCCTTTTAACAATGCTGAGCATTGATTTAGCTTCTGACAATATTTGTCTTTTCCTGAATGCTGAACATTCATCATAGCTCTGGGGCTTATTCAAAGAACAATTTAAGTTCTACCCAAGCGCGCATAAAAGTATGTAGTGCGCTTGGCACTAGCGCTAGTCAATGAGCGCAGGGCGCTATGGTTAAAGCGCTAGTGCGCTTTGCGCCAGATGTGAAGTGCTAATGCGCTTAGCGCTTTGCGCTAAATGAAGAGCGCAGATGCGCTATAGTTGAAGCCTTGAGGCGTTTGGCGCTGGTGCCATATAATTAACTGCATAGCGCTTTTAGTAATGCAGCACACACGTAAGGAGCACGTGGCGTGCTTAGCGCTGAGCGCTAGATGAAGAACACTAAGGCACTTTTGAATTAGGAGCGCTAAGGTTCTTATTAGATTAGGAGCGCTAAGGCTCTTCTTAGGTTAACTTCGCGCTCTGCAGATTATCTGTTCTTTGATAGGAGGCTTTGTCTCAAAATTCTAAGAACAAAGTTTTTAGTTCATAGGAGATATTTCAATCTCTTTTTGATGAAAGGCTTTGCCTTTATGGATCTGTGATCTTAAGAGAATTGAATAATTCTCCCCCTCCCTTTTATAATGAGATGTTCATAATCTTTTTTGTGAAAGACAACTTTGTCTTATAGATCTATGAGCTGTGAAAGAAGTAAGTACTTCTGTTTATATTGAGACGATTTCGTCTATATATTCTTTTTACCTTGAAAAAGAATTGTCTTCTTTTTGCCGAGAGCTTCTTCTTCTCGAGATTTTCTCAAAGTTTATGGGGGGTTCCTTTCTACAAGACTTGAAGTCTCGGGTCCTTTATGTAGGGCAGGCTGATTTGTTGAATCAGTTAAAGAGATCTTTTCTCCAATTGATTTGGGGAATTTCCCCACCGTCGGATCTTTGATCCAAGGGCTTCTGATTTACAGAAGCCAATCTTCTTATTTTTAACAAGATTGGGAAATCTTTCCATGCAGAATTTATTCTGTCTTTGGTAATTTTTATTTACCATTGGATCATTGATCCAACGGTGCTCTGATTTACAGAGCACAATTTTGTTGTTTGGAAGATTTTGAGAAATCTTTCCTTAACCGAATTTAATTTTGGTTAATTAATGATTTATCATTATTATTAGATATTTGATCTAACGGTGGGGTGCTTTTAGTTCCAGCGCTAGCGCTTATGCGCTCTGCCCATGGTGCGCTAGTTGTAGCGCAGCGCTCTTAGCGCTAGCGCACATGTGCTTTGCACATGGTGCGCTACATGGAGCGCAGCGAGCTTGGAGCTGCATCTAAAGCATTGCTTTATTGGAGGTGTCTTTTCACCCTCCTTTTGAGTCAAACTTATATTCCCCAGAACTTTCATCTTCCAGATCTTGGAAATAGCTCCACTATGCACAAAATTTTCTGTGCTTAGTTTTCATAATCTGAAACAAAGCTTCTTTCTTTTCTCGTCTCCAAAGAACCCTCTCAAGTATGGCTTGTAACCGCCCACATGCTTGTCGACAACCATGGGAAGTGCCTATCCAGGACATTGTTCCTCGCTTTGCTGCGCGCTTGATGGATCCTGCTCTTACGGATGACCAATGCGACGCAGCGCTGTACGAGCTCTTGACTTGTGTAGGGTCTCCTCTCCCCCCACACTCTATTTGGCTTCGGATGATCCTTATGTCCGTGCTCGCTGATATCCCCCCTCCTCCAGCAGAGATGACTTCGGAAATGCTCGATACTGCTGAAGACAAGATCGAGTGCTTCTTCGAGGTGCATTTGATCACTAAAGACTTGAGGGATTGCTCTGTTCATTTGCTGAGCTAGATACGGGCTCGTCGGGTCGTTATCTCCACTTTCTTTGGTGAGTGCAGCGTTGATCGATGGGTGGCTACTCCCCGAGAAGATCGCCGTTTTGACATGGTGGAGAAGACAGAGAGGGAGCTAGATAATCTCATTCTTAGCTTTGCAAACCCCTGTCCTTTTGATCCCATGTTTGGCGATCTGTTTATATTGTAAAAAAATGTCTAATTAAGTATTTTATTATCTGCCAAGTGCTCCTCTTATTTTTAATTCTTTGTTATTCCTTTGTCAGGCCCTTATGCGCTGCATAACTTAACTTGTTATAACCAGGTGCAAGTAATGAAGCGCTCATGGCGCTTAGCGCTTTCGTGCTTTGCACGCGAGCGTCGTTTCAAAGTCTTTGACTCTTAGTGCTAGCGCGTTCACTGCTAGCGCTCTTCACGAAGCGTCGTTTCATTTCAAACCTTGGAATTTAAACAAAGTTTGGCTCTGATTGGGGAAACAAATGCCCCCCCACCGTTGCGCTTACGTAGCCCACATATGAGTGCAGCGGTGGTAGCATCTCAGTCGTTGGATCAACTTTTGGAAGTTGAAACGGCTCTCGATGCCTATAAATAGGGCCTTTGGCCCTCGGAGATGACCATTGTTCATCTTCTATCCTTCTTGAGAAATTATTTTCTTCTTCAGAGCGCAGCTCTTCTTATTAAGAATTTTTAAGGACAGAACTCTGTCAGATTAGGTAAAACATTAAATCTTTTTGAAATATCTTTTAGGGTTTCACCCATTAACAGAGCTTTGCTCTTCAGAGAGAAAATCCTTTTTAGGGTTTTATTAACAGAGCTTTGCTTTCTAAAAGGATCTTGCTTATGATTTCTTAATCCATTGATGGAGTTTTGCTCCTTTCAGATCATATAGAAGAACTCTTAAGAGCTTGTTCAAGGCTCTTGAAGATCAAAAACGACATTTTATTTTTGATGGATTATTCCATCATCTTCTCAGAGCAAGGCTCTTCTTGAGGAATTTTATTTCTTCATCATTAGACTTTGACAAATGTCTGTCTAGTGAAGAGCGCTGCTCTCAATGGGATTTTTACTCCTCTGCCCGATGGATTTCTCATTTAATGAGAATCTCTTGAGGATTTCCTCATTTAATGACAGTCTCATCCAATGATGAGGCTGTTTTGTTAAAGATGAACTGTCATCTAGATTTTGTGGGTCCCCTTTGGTCCCTTTTAACTGCATTGCGGTGCGGTACATATTTATAGTACTTTGTAATAGAATTTAATTTATAGCATTGGCGGCTGAAAATTTATTCTTTTCCGCACAGGTACTATGTCTTCCGACACCTCCTTCCCGTTCATTCGCTCAGAAGGCGGGTTCCCTGAAGCACCCGTAGACCGCGAGGTTTTTGCGTTGATAAAAGACCATGACCCGGAGCACAAGAGTTTTCATCTATGGGGTAAATGGTACGCACAAATTATCATGGGTCGATGGAGCTTTTCCTGTGCGACACCCTCAGAGCCTATTTCAGCGATCGCTTATGCAGATGCACCTCCGATAAATTACACTGTGGAGGAGGTCAACTGGACTTCAGAAGGTCTCCTTCGGCCTTCTATTGCCGCAGTACCCGTACAGCCGCCGGTGGCTTTGGACATCCTAGGGCGACGCATATGTCAGGACGAGTCGCGCCCTTGGGGACAGCCATACAATGTAGGACTAACTCCCCGCACCCAGTCGGGTATTTGCAGTGGGCTCGGTATATTTTATCGGCGAAGAAATCACAGTTAATGAAGCTCGGATTGTATCCCGCCGTTTATGCTTCTTTGTTTCAATATTCCACACCCCCTACATGGTAGGTCCGGGCATTTCTAGAGCAGTGGAACATTCCGACCCACATCTTCCTCTTATCAGATCAAGAAGTCTCTATTTCTTTGGAGGAATTTGCAGAGATCTCGGGTTTACCCGTCAGGGGGGGAAATTATGAGGAGTTACTTCCCCCGGATGAGTATGTTTTCGCTACCAAATCAATGGTGATGGGTCTTGCTCCCGAGAACGCTATTCAACACCAATTTCCGAGCTTGATAAAGGTGTTGAATATGTATGAGAACCTCTCTCTTGCATCTGAAGGTCGTGGAGTTAATTTTACGGCTTTTATCGCCGATTTTCTTCGCCCAGAAGTATTGAAGGATGAAGTCGAGAAATTCGCTAGTCTTAATGACCCCTTTGGTTTAGGTTTGGGCAACTTGCCGGTGGCAGAGGCGGATCAGAAGAGCTTCTTTCTACCCGATACCCCGGTCATCCCTTTTGCAGAGCTGGCGGCTCCTAGGATTGACGAAGAAACGTTCTTTTTAGGGTTCCTTGGGTTATGGCTGAGTTGGTTCGTGCTTCCCATGCACCCTCGCCGTATGAGGCCGTCCGTCTTCTATCCTGCGCATCGGATGGTTGCTGGGATACAAGTGGCCGTGGGGATCGCTGGGTTAGCCCATATGTATCACGGCCTCAGTTTGGCAGCTGATACCACTGAGCCAGGGGTGCAGTCGGTAAATTTCCCGATGCATTATTTCACGTCATGGCTCGAGTTGCACGTGCTAGGCGTCTTTGGCATCCACAAGAGGCCGGGTTTTTATGACAGGTGCAGGTTCCTTCGGATCATGCGATTGGTCGGCGCTTCTATCGTGACTCCGACACAATGGGAAGCTAGAGGTTTGCTTCTTCTCCCGCGCATGGTTAGGGCTGGCATGTCCTTTACTGATAAAGTTTTGACCGTCGGCCAAGAGTCGGGGAAGACGGTGCTGCCACTGCAAGATATATTTAAAGACCGGGCCTCTGTGTTGAAAGCTTGGGAGATTCTTCATCTGTACTCCATCAGGCCGGGCTTTCTCGTATTCAGGAAAAATGATGCTGCGTTATTCATGAGATACAACCCGCATTGTTTCGCCGAGCAGCTGAGTTACAATCAGGGCGTCCCACTTGAGGCTTTCTTGGCCGAACCTGCTGCTACCGAAGAGGGAATGCGGAGCGCCCTGCATCATTTCATGCGCTTGAACACAGGGTCCAACTTCTTTATCAGCGAACCGAGCTGTGTCCCAAAGGCCCTTAATGTGTACGTGGCATGGTATCAGCATTCAATGGGCGCCGTCATCAGGGAGGAGAAGCAATTGCTGCTCGATCGCAAGGGCGCAGTGCCGGCTGGTAATCGAAATGTTCCTCTGAAGTGACGAAACATTGTTCATCCTCCCCTGAGAGAGGTCACTGCAGTTGAGCCTCCATACGTGCTAAGCCCTACGCGCGGGTTGTCCCCATTCAGCGTGCCTGAAAAAAAGGTGGCTGCCGCGTCCCCCGAGTCGGACGTTGGAAAAGAAATTGGGACTCGTCGTCCAAAGGCGTCTGCCAAACGCAAACTCGTGTTATCGGCCACCGGCACCCATCCTCAGAAGAAAAAGAAACAAGTACTTTCTTTGGACACCATATTAGGCTCGACGCCCCCTGCTCCGTCTAGCGAAGGCTTGAGCGAATATGGGACCAATGAGGGTTTATTCGGGATGCTTGATGATACCGATTTGGAGGCTGCCATCGAAGCTTCCAGACAGTCAGCCATCCTCGAAAAAGAATTGGCCGCCCTTTCGCAGTCAGGTATACTTTACCCTTATCTCTCCGCTATTTATTTCACTCTTTTTTTTATCATGCTTTGACTGACGCCCGCTGTTTCAACAGGTGCCTCTACAGAAGAAGCCATCGCTGCTTCGCTTAAAACCTTCGGAGAGGAGGAACGGCTTCACGCCTCATTGCCAACAGAGGCTTCACTTGAACGACCGATGATGAATACCGTAATGGTTCTGGAGGTTAAACCTGGCTCTGATGATAATGTCCCCTTGGCGGAGGTCCTGAAGAAGTCTTCCCTCTCTGTCAAAACCGAGAAGCAGCTTAGAAAGCGAGCGGCAAGGGGAAAGAAGCGAGCTTCTATAGTCACTGGCTCTGGGCTAAAGCGGGGAAAGAAGACCGTTACTAATCCGCCGGAAGACAGTCTTCTTTTTCCTGGTTCATCTGCCGAGGAAGCCGCACAATTAGCTGAGGCTATAAGACGCTCACAGGATGAATCCGAGAATGTAAGGATTCCGAAGAGGCCTTATCCTGCCGTCATCTTTTATGAAGATCCTTCATCGATACGACGGATATTCATAGGTCCTTTGGAAGAAGGGGGTGAGAGAGCCCTTAAGCAGGCTGTTGCAGCCGACGCTGAAGATGCACTTTCGTTGTGGACCGGTGACCACGAGTCTACCCTCGAGCCTCGGCGAGCATATCTTCTGAGGAAAGAGCGTCGGCTTGAACAAGCCATACTAGAATCTCCTTTGCACATTGGTACACTTATATATCATTTTGTAGTGTCTTGCACCACTTATATATATACATATCCTTATCCTCATGCAAACTTTGCAGGGACTTCGCTGATGGCAGAGGATCTGAGTCCAAGTCGCGCCCTGACTATGGACTCTGCAAATATCCCTGATGAGGCACTAATCAGAGCGGAGGGGGTCGATGCAATTGTCGTTCCTGCAATGGAGCTTCCCTCGGTGATTCCTTCTCCCCAGGTGCTTGCTCCTCCAGAAGAGGCATCTTCATCGGCCGTGGATTCAATGGATCTCTCTGGGGTCGGCCCGGAGACTGCGGGACAGGTAGTCGAGGCCACCGTCCTTTCGTTGGAGCCTGTAGCGATGGTCACTGCTCCTCCACCGGAAGTTATGATACCGGCTCACATCCCCGATGATGTGCTTGGGGGCACAGAGAAGGCCGCCGAAGCCGCCATCCCTCCAACCCAGAATGGGAGGAGCATAGAAGGTATTGTTCTTTCTTTTATTTTAATGATCTCTTCATTATCTGAACTTTCCTGTCTTTTCAGAGCTACGGGGATTGGCTGCGTCCATCGCTAGCCTGTCTCCCAGGAAGTCTTTCCAGCGTCTGCTGGAACTGGCTGCTCCACAGGCGATATCCCCTCAGCGCATCATTCTATCCTCCGGGCAAGGTTAGTATTGTTCGCTCCTTTCTCAATATCGTTACTTCTTCATGTAATAATGTTCATGTCTTCTGTAGTTCTGGAAGCTGACGATGAGGTTGAGGTCCTTGATGGGCCTGGAGATCTTCCAGACTCTTCTTTTATAAATGTGGGTAAGTAAAGTTTCAACGATTTTGCATCTGTCCTCTGTTTGCAACCTTCGCTGATCATTTATCAATCTTGAACAGCTCTGCTTACTTTTACCCCGTTGGAGACTCGCATTCTCATGCCGTCTGGCCCTTATGCGCTGCGTGCATTTGAACGTATGGCCAAGTCAAGCCTTCACTCTTTGTTAGCATTGATCGAAGACCTTTGTGTTGGTAGTTCGCTTACGGTCGAAGAATTTGCTGCTGAAGCCAACAGCTCTCTCCCCTTTCTTGCCACTTATCACAGTGAGGCATTGGTGCAAGCCTGGGTCGAATTCTGTCGTTGAGTGGAGGCTTCCTTGTATAGTCTTGAATGCGCGCGCCTTCCTTTGGAGGTGGTGGCTGCGAAGACAAGCTTGCAAGGGCTGATTAAGCGATATGCCGCTAATACGCTTTCCTGTGAAAAGAGGCTCCGCCGAAAGTTCTCAGAGAGGAAGCTGGCTTCAACCGCGCTCGGGGAGCTTCAAGACGAACTTACAGCTAAGACCACCCACGCATATGAACTTTGGCAGGAGCTTCAAGCCGCAATCAAGAACGTGGTGGCTGTTGATAAAGCTGTTACTTTTACCCACACGATGGTCGATGCTCATAAAGCTACAGAGCAGGAGCTTGAAGGCTGGCTTGCCTCGCATCAGGCTCAACAGTCAGAAGCGAAGGCCCGTCTCGCAGCCATAGTCAATTTTGAAGCAGAGACCCAAGAAAGGAAGGATGAACTGATGAACCTTTTGAATGATCCGCCGGCTTGAAGGATGTATTATTTTTTTTGTTCTTTCTTATACGTGTTCTTAACTAAAAATACATTCTTAATTCTTTTATAAATTGTACTTTGTATTCATTTTGATTCATGAATAAAAAGACGCATATTTTTTTTATGGTGATGTGTTCTTTTTAAGATATGCATTTCGTTGATAGTTTATTTAAATCACTCTGCAAGACTGTGCCCTTGTTTTTCAAGTTAAGATATTTGTGATTTGATTTATCCCCGAAACGGAGCATTGCTCTATGATGGAGAAGTTATGAATTAATGTATATATTTATTTATTTAGACAGAGCATTGCTTTGGTTGAGAAGGTTATGAGTTGATATTTTTTCGTGTCGGAGCTTTGCTTGACGACAAGGAAACGTTGGAGCATTGCTCGACGGCAGGGGGTGATATGTTTCTAAGTCGAAGCTTTGCTTAATGACGAGGAGGTGTCGGAGCATTGCTCGACGATAGGGGTTGACATAAGGTCCAAGTCGAACCTTTGCTTAACGATGAGGAAGTGTCAGAGCATTGCTCTACGACAAAGGTTGACATAAGCCATACGGGGTCAAGATTGACATTGGCCATATGGTGTCATGGGTTGACTTTATCTGCATTTCACGGAGTCAAGGGTTGCTCTGGATGCTTCCCACGGGGTCGGTTTGACATAGCCGTGTTCTGCGAGGACCAGGCTCCGCTCTGGACGTTTCCCACGGGGTCAGGATTGACATAAGCCGCGTTCTACGTGACCAGGAATTTGCTCTGAATGCTTCCCACGGGGTCATAGCCGTGTTCTGGGAGGACTAGGCTCCGCTCTGGACGTTTCCCAGAGGGTCAGGATTGACATAAGCCGCGTTCCACATGACCAGGAATTTGCTCTGGATGCTTCCCACGGAATCATAGCCGTATTCTGCGAGGACCGGCCTCCACTCTGGACGTTTCCCACGGGGTCAGAATTGATATAAGCCGCGTTCCACATGACCAGGAATTTGCTCTGGATGCTTCCCACGGGGTCATAGCCGTGTTCTGCGAGAAACAGGATCCGCTCTGGACGTTTCCCACGGGGTCAGGATTGACATAAGCCGCGTTCCACGTGACCAGGAATTTGCTATGGATGCTTCCTACGGGATTATAGCCGTGTTCTGCGAGGACCAGGATCCGCTCTGGACGTTTCCCACGGAGTCAGGATTGACATAAGCCGCGTTCCACGTGACCAGGAATTTGCTCTGGATGCTTCCCACGGGGTCATGGCCTTGTTCTGCGAGGACCAGGCTCCGCTCTGGACGTTTCCCACGGGGTCAGGATTGACATAAGCTGCGTTCCACGTGACCAGGAATTTGCTCTGGATGCTTCCCACGGGGGCATAGCCATGTTCTGCGAGGACCAGGCTCCGCTCTGGACGTTTCCCATGGGGTCAGGATTGACATAAGCCGCGTTCCACATGACCAGGAATTTGCTCTGGATGTTTCCCATGGGGTCATAGCCGTGTTCTGCGAGGACCAGGCTCCGCTTTGGACGTTTCTCATGGGGTCAGGATTGGCATAAGCCGCGTTCTACATGACCAGGAATTTGCTCTAGATGCTTCCCACGGGGTCATAGCCGTGTTCTGTGAGGACCAGGATCTGCTCTGAATATTTCCCACGGGTCAGGATTGACATAAGCCGCGTTCCACGTGACCAGGAATTTGCTCTGGATGCTTCCCACGGGGTCATAGCCCACGGGGTCATAGCCGTGTTCTGCGAGGACCAGGCTCCGCTCTGGACGTTTCCCACAGGGTCAGGATTGACATAAGCCGCGTTCCACGTGACCAGGAATTTGCTCTGAATGCTTCCCACGGGGTCATAGCCGTGTTCTGCGAGGACCATGCTTCGCTCTGGATGTTTCCCACGGGGTCAGGATTGACATAAGCCGCGTTCCACATGACCAGGAATTTGCTCTGGATGCTTCCCACGGGGTCATAGCCGTGTTCTGCGAGGACCAGGATCCGCTCTGGACGTTTCCCACGGGGTCAGGACTGACATAAGCCGCATTCCACGTGACAAGGAATTTGCTCTGGATACTTCCCACGGGGTCATAGCCGTGTTCTGCGAGGACCAGGCTCCGCTCTGGACGTTTCCCACGGGGTCAGGATTGACATAAGCCGCGTTCCACGTGACCAGAAAAGGTTGACTCTTGATTGTTTGTGCATCGTTGAGTTATGGAACTGGGAATTTTGCCGCAGCTCCGATTTGTTGATGTCGTGTCTGTTGAGATGATCTCCAGGCTGCCTGTGAACCATTGAGATTTGGCTTCTTCTTCTGATGGAGCCTGGGGAGGGAAGGTGTGATTCCTTCTTTGTTTGCGCCCCTGGATTGTATACAGGGATTGATGTGATATCATCTGTAGGGCAAAAATTCCATTTTTTTCTTTTCGTGATACTCTATCATTTCAGCTTTTATATCGCGAAGGTCGCGATTGCCCAATCATTTCGGCTATTTTTTGCGGTGCCCAATCATTTCGGCTATTTGTTTTATTTTTACTCGCGGCTTTTTATTGCGAGTTGCCCAATCATTTCGGCTATTTTGCATGCATACACTTTTACTTGCTGATTTTGTTGCAAGTTGTCCCATCATTTCGGCTATTTCGTATGCATGTGTGGCTCGTTGGCTTTTCGCTGTAAGCTTAGAATTAGACACCGATTTCAGCATCACTACCGCTACAACTGGGATATTGCCAGGAGCGAATCATCATTTGCCTCTGTCGATGTCGAACAAAGGTGACTTAGTAAACAGGGTTAGGATCCTGTCAACTAAGGCTTTTGACTTAATGAGTCGTAGGGATATCATAAAGGTATTTCTCCCTGCGAGTCATGAGGATCTCGTAGGTGCGTTTTCTCCTTAGGAATCGTGAGGATTCCTAAGTATGTGGTCTCTTATAAGTCGTAAGGATCTTACAAGAGTGTTTTCTCCTTATAAGTCGAGAGGACTTATAAGGGTTGCTCATTGTGCAAACATATCCCTAGTCACGGATGGGACCTTGTTAGGGAAATGTTTATTCGCGCCCGTGGATTGTATACAAAGGTCAGTATTGAGCCGCTTGTAGGGCAGCATTGGAGGTTGTGGTGGCCGCTTAAGAACAGGTTCAGATCCCTGTAGCTTAAGACTTTTGAATCTCATGAGCCGTGAGGGTCTCATTAGAGGGTTCTCCTTACGAGTCGTGAGGATCTCGTAAGTGTAATTTCTCCTTAGGAATCGTGGGGATCCCTGTGTGTTGCTCCCTTATGAGTCGTAAGGATCTCACGCAGGTGATTTCTCCTCACAAGGTCGAGAGGACCTTGCAAGTATTTTTAACGAGGTTGCGCCCTTTCAGGTCTTCACAAAAACTCGCCGGTAGCCCTGCTGTTTTTACTCACGAAGCTCTTCCGGGTTTTCATCCGTGCCCATTTTGCTTATGGACATACCGTTTTTTTTGTCAGCCTTGAAATGCTGCAGTCTACAGTAGTTTATCGATGTCTCGGTCAACAGCTACTTTTAGGACATAGTATTCCATCGTTAGTTTAAGGACGTTTCGGTCCGACGCCAGTTTTAGGACATAGTGGTCCATTGTTAGTTTAAGGACGTTTCGGTCCATTGCTAGTTTTAAGACATTTCGGTCCGTTGTTAGTTTTAGGACATTTCGGTCCGAAAGCCGGCTACTACTTATAGAGTTTAGGCTTAGGAAGATAGCGAGCGGACATAGGTGTCGTCATCTATCATTGACCTAGGCCATGACTCGTCAGGGGTAGTATTTCTTAAGGAAGCGACCGTTTATTGGCCTGAAAGGTCTTTCACCATGCATGTCCATGAGTAGGTAAGCTCCACCCTGGTAGACTTTGTCTATGATATATGGGCCTTCATAGTTCGGCTTGAACTTCCCTCTCTTGGCCCGATTAGGGATTGTTCCCCCAATCAGAGCAAGGCTCTGTTTGAATTTTAAAATTCAAATCTTTGAAGCAACGCTTCAAATTCCGTGCGTTGCGCGCAATGCGCCACGTGTCAAAAGTTGACACGCCAGCACAACGCCCAAGGCAGTGCGTCCAATCAGAGCTGTAGGGTGTTTTTCGTCACCCCATTGAGATGGGAATACGCGCACGCTTCTCAGGCATACTACAGATTCCCCCTGCCTAGGGTAGGCCGGGGTTTAATGATTGTGGGGATCCGAATCTCCGGCAGCTGCGGACTAAGCTGTCGTTTATTACCCCTCGCCTTTGGGGCGAGGGAACCTCCGATTAACGGGTTAAACTGGTCATGCGAACTCAATATGCAGTGTACGTGTGTTTTATTTTGAAAGGGGGTTTTGGATATATCGGGAGCCATGCAGAGTTTTTACGGGGGTCCCGCTACCCGGATAGCAGGCTGGGGGTCAAGGGGGCTAGCAGCCCCCTTGCAGGGTGCGGGGCAGTGCCCCGTTAGAAATTTTTTTCTAACAGGGACAGTGTCGTGGAGTATGTGTGTATGTAAATAAGTATACATATGTACAGATATACATATGTATATATAAAAAGGGGAAAAGACATCCAAAGGATGCGTGGGGACAGCACCTTGGGCGCTGTGCGCCTAGGTGCTGTGCGTTCAGACGCTAGAGTGCCACGTGTCGGTACGTGGGCGCTCTGCGCTTGAGCGCTGGGCGCTGGAGCGCAAGCGCGCCACGTGTCGGCACGGGGGCGACTTGCGCTCGAGCGCTTGCGCTGGAGCGCAAGCGCGCCACGTGTCGGCACGGGGGCGACTTGCGCTCGAGCGCTTGCGCTTGCGCTTGAGCTCAAGCGCGCCACGTGTCGGCACGGGGGCGACTTGCGCTCGAGCGCTTGCGCTGGAGCGCAAGCGCGCCACGTGTCGGCACGGGGGCGACTTGCGCTCGAGCGCTTACGCTGGAGCGCAAGCGCGCCACGTGTCGGCACGGGGGCGACTTGCGCTCGAGCGCTTGCGCCTGAGCGCAAGCGCGCCACGTGTCGGCACGCGGGCGCTCTGCGCTTGAGCGCCGGCGAGAAAAAGAGGCTTTTAGCCTAAAAACATTTCTCAGAAGAGAAATCAGAGAGGAGTTGGACTCCTGAGTGTTTTTTTTTTTTGGTTTAGTGAACGATGTTCTTCTTCCTCCTCTGTTAGCTGGATCTTGAAGATCAAGAGATATGAGATTTCTAAAAATCTTTTCTTTTTGAGATCTAATGGAAGATCTGAGTTCCCCTTTATGGGTTTTGTGGTGAAAAACTAATTTGTTTTATAAAAAGAAGAGTAAAACTCTTGGTTTAATACAAGAGAAAAAGGAAGGTTTTGGAACCTTGAAGAAGGAGAAAAGATCTCAGATCTGAAGAAAATTTTGAGAGAGAGAAAACAAGTTGTTGAGATATTTCATTATCTTTGCCTTTATAGGCTATACACTTTACACATAGCCCTTTGGGCTTCACAAAATGGCATTTTGCCCATCCCATGGCTCATGTGCCACTTCTTTTTGCACATAAGCCATGGGTTTTTACAAAAATTTGGTTTTATGCCTATTTTTCTTACATTTATCCATAAAATAAAATAAAAGAAATACAACAAAATTGCTTATTACAAAATTTTTATCTTGGCGTGGGGGGAGGCCGGCCGCTTCATGTTCGGGCTCGACCCGGGCATGGGCCCACTGGATCTGGGCTTGGGCCCACTTAGCTTGGAGTTGACTTGGATTTTGACTCGGTCAACCGGGGTGTAAATTTTTACCCCAACAAATTGCCCCCCATCAATAAATGCACACCACATATGTGGGTCGTGTGCATGAAATTGATGGATCTTCTTTCACGTGAAGGCGACCTGATTTGGTTCCCGCTTTTTGGGAAGCTGGCACTGCCCTTTTTACGACATGGACGGTCGTTGCTTGACATGTCTCCGAGACGGAGTGTCCGTGATAGACGTTTTCCCTGGCCCGGAGTGATCTGGTTCCCGCTTTATAGGAATCCTGCGCTGCCCTTTTTGCGACTTGGACGGTCGATGCTGCCCTTTTTGCGACTTGGACGGTCGATACTGCCCTTTTTGCGACTTGGACGGTCGATACTGCCCTTTTTGCTACTTGGACGGTCGGTTCTGCCCTTTTTTGCGACGTGGATGGTCGGTGCTGCCATTTTAGCGACGTGGACGGTCGGTGCTGCCCTTTTCGTGACTTGGACGGTCGGCGCTGCCATTTTAGCGACGTGGACGGTCGGTTCTGCCATTTTAGTGACGTGGACGGTCGGTGCTGCCATTTTAGCGACGTGGACGGTCGATGCTGCCCTTTTTGCGACTTGGACGGTCGATGCTGCCATTTTAGCGATATGGACGGTCGATTCTGCCATTTTAGCGACGTGGACGGTCGGTGCTGCCATTTTAGCGACGTGGACGGTCGATACTGCCCTTTTTGCGACTTGGACGGTCGATGCTGCCATTTTAGCGACGTGGACGGTCGGTTCTGCCATTTTAGCGATGTGGACGGTCGGTTCTGCCCTTTTAGCGACTTGGACGGTCGGTGCTTGATTTGACTTGCTCTGCTTCTTGCAGTGTCAGGGGTAGACTTGACTTGCCCCGCCTCTTGCGGTGTCGAGATTGGATTCTGACTTGCTCCGCTTCATGCGGTGTCGGAGTGGAAGTTGACTTGTTGATTTTGATTTGGGTTGACATCAGCATCGCTATACTGAAATATGGTACCAGGAGCGAATCATCATCTGTCATTGAGAGGATTTTGGGATTTTGGTTTTTGTTTGGCATCTGCATTGCTGCACTGGAATAATGCCAGGAGCAACTCATCATTTGCCCCGGGAGCATTTGGGAATTGGTGTTTTTTTTTGTTTTTGGGACTTTGAATGTGGTCTCACCGGTAGGACTTGGGAGAGGTTGGGATTGTTTTACGCCCGTGGATTATATACGGTTTTGCAGGATGTATGATCCAGACCGTAGGGCCGGAAAAATTTCGGAACTTGGTCGGCGTCTGCATCGCTGCACGGGAATATGGTACCAGGAGCGACTCATCATTCGCCGTTGGGGTATGGGATTTAGAATTTGGTTGGCGTCTGCATCGCTGCACTGGAGTATGGTGCCAGGAGCGACTCATCATTCGCCATTTGGGGATTGGGGAGCGATGGCTTAGGAGACAGGTTTAGATCCCTATCGCCTAAGGCTTTTCAATTTTATGGGCCGTGAGGGTCCCATATAAGCATTTTCTCCCTACGAGTCGTAAGGATCCCGCAGGTGTATTTTCTTCTTAGGAATCGTGAGGATTCTTAAGTGTGTTGCTCCTTTGTGAGTCGTAAGGATCTCACGCAGGGGTTTTCTCCTAATAAGGTCGAGAGGACTTTGCGAGTGTATTTCATCTCTTTTCACGAGTTTGCGCCCTTTCGAGTTTTCATAGACTCGCCGTAGTCCTGCTGTTTTTACTCACGAAGCCCTTTCGGGTTTTCATCCGTGCCCGTTTTGCTTGTGGACATACCGTTTATTATTATTTTTTTATTATTTTTTATTTTTATTATTTCTTTCCTTTTTTTCTTTTCTTCTTTTTTTTTGCCGCTGGTGGGACTTTAAAAGTAGTCTCACCGGCAAGATTTGGGAGAGATAGGGGTCATTTACGCCCGTGGATTGTATACGGTTTTGCAGGATGTATGATCCAGACCGTAGGGCTAATGTGCTCAATTCGCCTGCGACTTGGAGCATTCACGTGTAGTATTTCTTGAGATATCGGCCATTGATGGGTGGCATGGACCTTTCTCCCTCGGCACTTATCAGTTGGTAGGATCCTCCGTCGAACACTTTCTCAATGACGTATGGTCCTTCCCAGTTTGGCTCGAATTTTCTCTTGGCATGTCGATTGGGGATGATCGGTCTTTTGAGGACCAACACCAATTCACCTTTCTTGAAAGCGCGGAGACGAGTTATCTTGTCATAGGCCCGTGACATTTGGGCTCGGTATAGCTCCAGATTCTGCTGCACCGCGAGCCTCTTTTCTTCGAGGGCATCGAGCTCTTCAAGTCGAAGGAGCACGTTTTCCTCCTCCGTCAACTCGTGCTGAATGGCCATTCTTAAGCTTGGAACTTCGACTTCAAGGGGGAGGACCGCCTCCACTCCGAAGAGCAATGAGTATGGAGTGGACTGAGTTGGAGTACGGTGCGTGGTACGATATGCCTACAACGCCTCGTGAAGTTTGAGATTCCAGTCTCTCTTGTTGGCTGAAGCATTTTTCCTCAGGAGCTTGCATAGAGTCTTATTGAAGGCTTCGGCTAGCCCGTTGGCTCTTGGATTATAGATGGAGGAATATCTCCAGTCTATCTTGTGCTGAGTAGCGAACCTTGAGACATTGAAGCTCTTGAAAGAAGGCCCGTTGTCAGAAATGGTTCTTCTTGGTGTACCGAAGCGGTATAGAATATTATACTGGAAGAATGTCAGAATATCATTTGTCTTGACTTCTTTTAGCGGGACAGCTTCAGCCCATCTGGAGAAGTAGTCTGTCGCGGCCAGTATGAACCGATGGCCTTTGGATAACGGAGGATCAATTGGGCCAACAATGTCGGTGCCCCAGACTTCGAAGGGCCACGACGCCACCGTAGGATGCAATGGATTGGGATGCTTGTGAATAAAATCACCGTGAATTTGGAAGATATAACATTTCTTTGCATGCTCTCCGCAATCCCGTATCATGGTGGGCCAGTAATACCCAAGCCGTTTAATCTGCAGTCACATCCTGGGGCCAGATTGGTGAGCACCGCAAACGCCTGAGTGAACTTCTTTCATGACTTTTTAGGCTTCGGCCGATGACAGGCACCTGAGCCAGAGTTGGTCATATGACCTGCGGTATAACGTATCATTTACAAACACGTATCGGAGAGCTCTCTTCTTCAGCTGAATCCTCGCAGATTTTTCTTCGGGCAGCCTGTCGTATCGGAGGTACTCTATGAAGGGTTCTCTCCAATCGGGCTCATCTTGGATGATCGAAGCTTCTTCGGCAGGACTGCTCTTCTGTTCCGCGCTTTCCTCTTCTCGTAGAGAGACTGGGGGTAGAATTTGTCGGCTCCTGACTGTGATCAGAATTTCGTCCATGTCAGGATCAGCCAGCTCCTTGGCTAAGCGAGCGAGTACGTCAGCCTTTCCATTCAACGCTCTAGGGACTCTCATTAGTTCAATGTGAGTGAACCGTTTCATGAGTTCCACCACTCGGCCTCTGTACCGAGCTAACTCGGGTTTGTATATTTTATAATCACCGCTTACTTGGTTGACGACGAGCTGGGAGTCACCGTAAACTCGTAGCCGACGGATTTCCATTTCTATAGCGAGCTCCAAACCAGCTATCAGAGCTTCATACTCAGCTTCATTGTTTGTCCGAGGCTCGGTGAGAGCGAAAGAACGCCATAGGGTTCCCATTGATGGTGTGATGAACACCAATCCTATCCCTGCTTTTATCTCCGGGACGCTTGATTTACTGGAGGTCCTTATCGATGAGGCCCCATCGAAGTAAAGCTCCCAACATGGCTCATCTCCCTCGAGGTGCAGCACTTGTTCGTCGGGTAACTCACAATTTAGCGGCGACCCTTCTGGTATAGGATGAGCGGCGAGGAAGTCTGCAAGAGCTTGCCCTTTCACTGCTTTCTGAGGAGTATAAACTATGTCAAACTCAAGTAACATGACAGCCCATCTTGCCTTTCTGCCGGCTAGGCTTGCTTTGGTCATCAAGTGTTTGAGCGGGTCGACCTTGGAGATCAGCATAACCCGATGAGCGAGCAGATAGTGCCTCAGCTTCTTCACAGCAAATATCAGAGCCAGGATTTGCTTTTCGATTGGGGAATAGTTGTGTTCCGCCCCGACTAAAGTTCGACTGAGATAGTAGAGGGCATTTTCTTTTCCCTCCTCGTTATTCTGGGCAAGGAGCGCACCGAGTGACTCATCTAGCGCGGCAGTATAGAGAATCAACGGTTTATTTGGAATGGGAGCGCCAGTACTGGAGGGTGCAACAAGTATTGTTTGATGCTTTCGAACGCTGCTTGACATTCGGCATCCCGGATAAAAGGAGCTCCTTTCTTCATGAGCTTTGAGAAGGGCCTACATTTCCCCGATAAATTTGAGATAAACCTCCTTATATAAGCAAGCTTGCCTTAAAAAGATCTTAGCTGCGTCAGACTTTTCGGAGGGGGCATCTCCATGATGGCCTTTATCTTTGATGGGTCAACTTCGATCCCTCGATGTCGAACTATGAAGCCCAGGAATTTTCCCGATGACACGCCAAAAGCGCATTTCAGAGGATTCATCTTCAGGTCAAATTCCCTCAGTCTAGTAAGAACGGTCCTAAGATCCTGGATATGATCGGCCTTGGTTTCAGTCTTAACGACCAGATCATCAACATAACATTCGACGACTTTATGAATTAGGTCATCGAAGATATTGGTCATTGCCCTTTGATATGTAGCACCTGCGTTCTTCAGTCCGAATGGCATTACCTTGTAGCAATATATTCCGATCGGGGTTCGAAATGCTGTGTGTTTCTCATCCTCAGGCGACATCTTGATCTGATTATATCCAGACGAGCCATCCATAAAGGTGAACAGTTCGTAATTTGAGGTGTCATCGACCATCATTTTCATGACCGGTAGCGGGAAGTCGTCTTTAGGACATGCCTTGTTGAGGTCCCTGAAGTCGACACAAACTCGGATCTGCCCATTTTTCTTCTTCACTGGGACTATGCATGCGATCCAGTCCGCATATTTCTCTTCCCTGATGAAGCCGGCATCGATGAGCTTCTTGGTTTCCTCGATGACTTTTTCTTCTAGTTCCCTTCTTATTCTTCGAAGAGCTTGTTTGACTGGCTTAGCATCAGGAGATATAGCCAACTTATGTACGGCCACTTCAGGGGAAAGGCCAGGCATTTCTTTGTATGTCCACGCGAAGCAGTAGACGAACTCATGCAGCAGGGCAATTATCTGCGCTTTCATTTCCTCTGACAAGAGAGAGCTGATGTAGGTCGGCCTTGGATTATCGGGCGTTCCTAAGTCAACCTCGGTTAGCTCGTCAAAGGTTGCTTGTCCGCCATCTTCGAGCTCTTGAGGAGCTTCTTCTGGCTCAGCTATCTCGTCGTCATCATTTGATCTTTCGCTGGCCTCACCAACATGGATCATGTAGCATGCTTTGGAATCAGGTTGAATGTAGCCTATGCCCCGTCTATCTGGAATTCGTCCATCGATGAGTGCTCGGACCTGGGGCGGATGCCATAGCCCTTCGTAAAACTTTGCTTCGGACTCCGTTTGATATAACCGGCATCCGCACTTCTTAAAGTATTCCCGCATCTCGGGCGCATAGTATCTGGGATTGAGGATGGCTCTTATGCCTCTCTCATATGGAAGGCACGCGACAGACAAATCGTCCGGGTGCGCAACGGGGTTTGACCCATAAAACAAGATGCCCTTCTGTCCACCTTTCCTCCCGGGAACGTAGAAAGTTTTCAGCTGGTCCACGGTGGAGATTGATAATGCATCGAGCTCTTTGCACATTTGCTCTGGTACTCTTGTAACGGCTAGGGACCCTTCTGCAACTTCGAAGGTCTCTCGTAGTTTCGCTTGTTGCGTGGGGGTCCAATCTGCACCGCTGTTGCACGACAGGTCCTCCTCCTCTGACTCTTCAGTGTCGCTGCCAAGATGAGGGCGGACTTTACTCCTAGATGGGGCTTCAGTGACGGATTCATCTGTATCGCTGCCGAAACGAGGGCGAGTTTTATGGAAGGACGGGCTTCCAGCGTCGGACTCATCAGTGTCGCTACCGAAATGCGGGCGCACTTGGGCATTTTTGCTTTTGAAAGTGACAGCCGGCGCAGATTTGCTTTTGAGCCTTGGGGCTGGTCTATCCTCAGTCAGTTGTGGCTTAGCATTTTGGTGGTTCATAAAGTACCGAGAATCTTCATATCGGACTTCATGCACACCGAACAGTTGGATGTCTCCGTCAATGCGTCTTTCTTCGCCATTTTTAGTATACTTCATGCATTGATGGAGAGTTGACGGAATGATGCCGTAATCGTGGAGCCACGGCCGCCCCAAGAGAATCTTATAAGACGTGTCGGCGTCGATCACGTATATCTTAGCTTCAGTTTGCAGATCCCCGAATTTGATTGGCAGAGCTATGGACCCCAGAACTTGCTGGCAATTTTGGTTGAAGCCTTGAATGACAATCCTTTCCCTTGACAGGTGTCGGACGTCCATTGATAAACTCTTCAGAGTTCGCAAGTTCATGATGTTCACTGAGGACCCCGGATCAATCAATATGCGATTAATTCGATCTCCGTCGCTGTACCCGGTCACGTAAAGCGGCCGATTATGCTCAGCCGTTCCCAGTAGCAAGTCTTCATCCTTAAATGTGACTGCGGCGGCATGCAAAGCATGCTAGGCTTCTTTCATATTAATTTCCGCAAAGTGAGCCTGATACCGCTCGGGGTTTTGTAGAGCGTGAATGAGAACATCTCTAAGCTCCTTAGATAGGACGAAGGCGTCGTAGATGCTCAGGAGAGACGGAAGCTTCCGGAGATGTGCCAAGACATTATAGTCCACCGAGGAAGGACTTATGTTTTCATCAGCCGGTTCTCTGCCATCTTCTTCATTAGCGACTTGTTTTTCCTTCCCTTTTAGGGCGTTGCCCTGATTTTGCGGTAGAGCCCTGCCGTTTCTGAGCTGGATTTGATTGGCCTTTGCGGTGAGCTCCTCGTCCTCTTCGGGAAAACAGAGCTCATCCTCGGAGTCGCTGCCAAGATGGATGGCATAGCAGGTCACTACTGGGATCTCTTCATTAGAGTCTTCTTCTAACTCCTCCAGAATTTCAGCCGCTTGTACAGGGAAGAACTCCTTCAATTGAATCAATGTTCTTTCCTTTTGTTCATATTCTTCGAGGGAATCGATATATTTTTGAATGGTTGATCTTCCTGCAGACTCTTTTTCGCGCCGAGCTGCACTTTTCTTCTTCTTGAGCTTCTTGGATTTTGAGCCTGATGGAGCCGCATTGGCAGCTGGACTGGTAGGCTTCTTCTGCCCTTCCCATTTCGTCCTGGGTTTTTTCCGAAGTAGCTTAATCATCTTCTTCGTTTTATTAGATATGTGCGTACTCCACGGAGGCCGTGATGAGTCCGTTTCATTTCTCAGGGCAGCGGGTTCGGCTGTCTACTCCCAGAAGGCTTCAGTTTCTGTCTGTATAAAGTTGGTGGTTGCAACTTGATTGTTCACCAACACGCTTTTGGACAGCTCGATCTCTCCAGCCTTGTACTGCTTCTCGACCCAGTCTTTGAAGATATAGCAATCCTCAATCGCATGGCTCACTACTCGGTGGTACGGGCAATACAGAGGATTGTCGGTCATTTTTTCTTCTTGGGGTCTTTTCGACTCCGGCAATTGTAGGCCGTTGTTCAAGGCATCTTTAAATATCTTGCGGACCTTGTCCCTTCTGAAAGAGTAAACCTTGTTCTTTTTCTCCTCTAGGGAAGGCCCATCTCCTCCCAGCAATGGCTTTCGAGACCGGTTGGTTTTGGATTCGCCCGCCCTTCGCTTTTCTTCACCGTCGGACGCATTGAAGACATTGGTACTGCTGGAACTCCCGCTTCTACGGTTGTCGTCCCGCTTGCTTTTCCAAGTTTTGTCTCTCTGAGAATCCGGCGGGGACTCTTGCTTCGAGCGTTCCAGCATTTGGACTTTCTTGGTTAGCTCCTGAAATGTCTTGAGGCCTGTCGTACACAAAAATGGGACCATCCAATTGCTGAGGTTCCCAATGAGAGGGATGACGGACTGGTCCTGCTCCAGTGGCGGTTCGCACTTGACTGTGAGATTACGCCATCGAGCGATAAAGTCGGTGTTGCTTTCATTCCTCCCCGGCTTGGTCCTCACAAGGTCGGCAATGGAGATTTTATCACTGACACTCATGAACCTTTGCCGAAACAGGGACTCCATTTGGGCAAAGGTAATGACGGACCCGACCGGTATACTCGCATACCAGTCGAAGGCGACGCCGGTCAGGCTGTTGACAAACTGATGAAGAAGGAGCGCGTCATTGCCCCCTGTATTTCCGCATGATGCTTTGAAGTGGGCGACGTGCTGATTTGCATTCCCTGTTCCATCAAATCTTCCGAACTTAGGAATGACATAGCCGCTTGGGAACTCAATCAGATCGTACTGCGCGGGATATAGCCGCCCACTACTGCCGATTTCTTTCTGAGCTTCAGCTTCGGCCACCAATGTTTTAACCTTGCTGGTGACCAAATCCATTATCCGATCTTGTGTTAGCGGGATGGTGCTATCTGGGGCCAAGGCGTCCCCAGAAGCGGAATGTGGCCAGCTTTCATGTGGCTCGACCAGTCTGGGACCCGAAGGAACAGGCATTGGCTGCCTCGGATTGTCATCACCCGGCTGATTACTAGCGGCTTGTGCTTGATTGGGAGGCGCTCGAGCAATTTGAGCCGTAAGCTGCATCACCACGTTCGTTAAGTCGTCAATCTTCGAATAGAGCTTGGCCATCTCTTTATCTTTGCTCCTGAGCTGTTTTCGAAGCTCTTGAAGCAGCTCTTGCTCCGCAGTCCTGGGGCGGAAAGTCGGCTATTTCTCGCTGTCCGAGCTTGACTCTGCATGGACCGAGGGGTCTTTCTGCCTATCATCCTCATCGAGAGGGTTTTCTTCATCCAGCAGGGGCGGCTGTTCTTGGGCAGCGGCAACCACATTCAGGCTAGATTGGGCCTGGGATGTGGTGGCCCCATCCTTGCTTTTGCTGCGAAGGTTGTCGCTGGGGTGCCCGCCCGCCATATAGACCGTATGGATGATATATCCGGCCGTCTTTCTATCATTGGCGGCTGATTTCACGGATCGTTGTCTTGACCCCCTTGTTTCAGTAGCTGGTAGTCGATTGAAGGCGGCTGACCTAACCAGGTTCTTGAATGGTGCTGGAGCATCTTTTCTAGGTTTGCCCCACTGCTTTCGTGCGGCACAGAGTGCTTGATAGACTCTTGAAGAGACAGTGTCATACCTTTTCTGTTGGGGCTGGGACACGTCTCTTTGTGGCACTGTTCGGACCGCTGTCTTCTTGATTCTGGCGGTCATGGCATTTTTCTGAACCCACTTCAGAGGCTCGAAGGAATTGTTGATACTTACGTCCGACTCAGCCGTCGTCGCGGGACAACCCTGCACTTGGAACTTCACACGATTCCATTTAGCCGAAGCCTTGGCCCTTTTGTTGGCTCGATGCCTAAGCCGCTTCTGCCTTAACTTTTCTGTTCTAAGCATCTGGCAGACTTTGGCTCTTTGGGAAGACGCCGCAGACCGGTCGATGGAGGGCCTTGGAGATACGCTCGATTGTGCATTTGTTGGAGTCATCGCCTGAGCTCGTCCGCAAGATTTGATGTTGCCCTTTGTACCGAAGTTCTTGCCCCCAGCTAGAGCGCCAGGGAGTCGTTCAGACACCATCTTAAGTTTCGGTTGTGGTGCCTTGGCGATCACGACATTCGGCCTCTTACCCCTTGAGACCGGCTTGGCCACCTGTTCCGCCGGGACTTCCGCCAGATGAGCGCTTCCGGCAGGGTAGATGACGACGGAGCCAAACTGGCGGGGCGGTTCCTCCCACTGTCGACTGAGGCTTGCAGGGAGAACCACACGAGCGTTGATCTTGACCACGTACGGAATCGGGGTCACGTTGGAAGCTAAATCCGTCTGGGGAGACATTGTCGTCGAAGGTTGATTGCTGCACGGAAAAAGGAACATCATTTCAGTATAGGCAATCGATATGTATATTGATTGAGTTCGCATGAACGTTTAACCCGAAATATGGGAGGAGAGATTGGTCCCACCGGACGTGCCAGAATCTGTAGGGTGTTTTTCGTCACCCCATTGAGATGGGAATACGCGCACGCTTCTCAGGCGTACTACAGATTCCCCCTGCCTAAGGTAGGCCGGGGGTTTAATGATTATGGGGATCCGAATCTCCGGCAGCCGCGGACTAAGCTGCCGTTAATTACCCCTCGCCTTTGGGGCGAGGGAACCTCCGATTAACGGGTTAAACTGGTCAAGCGAACTCAATGTGCAGTGTACGTGTGTTTTGTTTTGAAAGGGGGTTTTGGATATATCGGGAGCCATGCAGAGTTTTTACGGGGGTCCCGCTACCCGGATAGCGGGCTGGGGGTCAAGGGGGCTAGCAGCCCCCTGCGGGGTGCGGGGCAGCGCCCCATTAGAAATTTTTTTCTAACAGGGACAGTGTCGTGGAGTATGTGTGTATGTAAATATGTATACATATGTACAGTATACATATGTATATATAAAAAGGGGAAAAGACATCCAAAGAATGCGTGGGGACAGCACCTTGGGCTCTGTGCGCTCAGGCGCTAGAGTGCCACGTGTCGGTACGTGGGCGCTCTGCGCTTGAGCGCTGGGCGCTGGAGCGCAAGCGCGCCACGTGTCGGCACGGGGGCGACTTGCGCTCGAGCGCTTGCGCCGGAGCGCGGGGGCGACTTGCGCTCGAGCGCTTGCGCCGGAGCGCAAGCGCGCCACGTGTCGGCACGGGGACGACTTGCGCTCGAGCGCTTGCGCCAGAGCGCAAGCGCGCCACGTGTCGGCACGCGGGCGCTCTGCGCTTGAGCGCCGGCGAGAAAAAGAGGCTTTTAGCCTAAAAAAATTTCTCAGAAAAGAAATCAGAGAGGAGTTGGACTCTGGAGTGTTTTTTTTTTTGTTTAGTGAACGATGTTCTTCTTCCTCCTTTGTTAGCTGGATCTTGAAGATCAAGAGATATGAGATTTCTAAAAATCTCTTCTTTTTGAGATCTAATGGAAGATCTGAGTTCCCCTTTATGGGTTTTGTGGTGAAAAACTAATTTGTTTTATAAAAAGAAGAGTAAAACTCTTGGTTTAATTCAAGAGAAAAAGGAAGGTTTTGGAACCTTGAAGAAGGAGAAAAGATCTCAGATCTGAAGAAAATTTTGAGAGAGAGAAAAAAAGTTGTTGAGATATTTCATTATCTTTGCCTTTATAGGCTATACACTTTACACATAGCCCCTTGGGCTTCACAAAATGGCATTTTGCCCATCCCATGGCTCATGTGCCACTTCTTTTTGCACATAAGCCATGGGTTTTTACAAAAATTTGGCTTTATGCCTATTTTTCTTACATTTATCCATAAAATAAAATAAAAGAAATACAAAAAAATTGTTTATTACAAAATTTTTATCTTGGCGTGGGGGGAGACCGGCCGCTTCATGTTCGGGCTCGACCCGGGCAAGGGCCCACTGGATCTGGGCTTGGGCCCACTTAGCTTGGAGTTTGACTCGGTCAACCGGGGTGTAAATTTTTACCCCAACAAGAGCAAGGCTCTTTAAAAAACAAAAGCAACGCTCAGTTGCGCAAGCGCCGCGCTGCGTGACACGTGTCTGCGCAGTCGCGCAAACACAGCCGCGCGAGCGCCGCGCCGCACGCCACGTGTCTGCGCAGTCGCGCAAACACAGCCGCGCGAGCGCCGCGCCGCACGCCACGTGTCTGCGCGAGCGCCGCGCTGCGCGACACGTGTCTGCGCAGTCGCGCAAGCGCAGCTGCGCGAGCGTTTCACTGCGCGACACGTGTCACGCACTGGGGATTCTTGCGCAAAACAGAATAAATCTTGTTAAAACAAGAAGATTTTCTTGTATAAGGCAGGAGCCTTTGGATCAAAGATCCAACGGTGGGGAAAATTCCCCAAATCACTCAGAAAAATATCTATGTAACAAATTTAACTAATTAATGGGCACTATAAAAAGGACCCCAGACCTTAATTAAAGGGGGGAACATCTTGCTAAAAAAAAAGAGAGAAGAGAACTCTTGAGAACTCTTGAAGAATACAAAAAAAAGGTAAAACCTTTAAAAGAAGAGAAAATTCTCTTAGAAACAGATCATTGATCTAAGAACAAGATCATGGATCTTCAACAACAAATAAATAAGTAAATAAATAAAATAAATAAAAAAATAAATAGTGCCTTGCACTTGTTATGAACCCTTGGTTCTCTGGGATAAAGAAAAACAAGAAAAGAAAAACTTGTTTTTCTTTGATCTAAATTTAGATCAGGAGATTAAAAAGTGCCTTGCACTTCTGTTCTTGAATCTAAAAAAGATTCTTAGTGCTCTGCACAAATGCAATGCATTACTTGAAGGGCCAGGCCCAAATCAGAAAGACCTAACAGGCCAAAATAAATTGCAAAGCAATAAAGGGCAGAGCCCAAATGAAATTGATGCTCTGCATCATTATAAAGGGCAGGGCCCAAAACAAAATTGATGCTCTGCATCCTTCCTGGGCAAGGCCCAAATAAAAATAAAAATAAATTCTATGCAAAAGCAGATAAAACGTTGGATATTCTCAACTGGACTTAGCCCAATTTTGGCCATAAGTCCTTAAATTAAATTGACTGAGCAAAATTGCTCTACTAAATCAATTTACAATCGGTTCGAGGGTACATCTCCGAACTCCTTTGACATCCATCGTTGTAATTCCTCAACGACGTCAAAGTGGTGACGGGTCCCAACGACCACACATCAATGTGGACTGCGGGGTCCTTAAACTCGTGGACCGAAACGTCCTTAAACTAATATCGGACCGAAGCGTCCTTAAACTAACGGTGGACCACTATGTCCTTAAAATGGTATTGGACCACCATGTCCCTAAACTGGAACAATAGAGCCAATTGCTCTTTTGTCGGATCTAAACGATCCTGTTAAGTTGATCTTAGTCTCAAATTAGACTAACGTATCCTTAACAAACGTTTGAGTTGATCTTAGCCTCAAACATGGCTAATGCATCCTCAAACCAAAACACTAAACCCAAATCTAAGAAAACACGGATTTGGACTAATCCACGTCCTACGGGCGACGACATAATTTAGTCTCCGTATACAATCCACGGGCAACCACAAACAAAACAAACACCCACGACACGAAGTGAAATTCTGGAGAAGGAGAAAGTTGTTACCGCGATGCGGTAGCGTAATTAACTGCAGGGGCTTGCGCCTGCAGGGAAGAGCGTCCCCACAATCAAAAACCCCTCTAGCGAGGGGGAATCTGACAAAGTCTGCTACATCGGCCGCATCCATCTAAACCTTCGATACACGGTGCCATAAATCAACTTGGCATCTTCGGAGAGGTGGACGGATAAAACCAAATAGCATCTGCCCCGAATCTCAGCGTCAGGACATCGCGGTCTTGTGCGCCATCCTTCGGAGGGGAACAGATTCTGGCACGCCCGGTGGGACCTCTTCCTCTTTCCACTCCACGCTTCCTGTGTCGTCCTCGCGAACCAATCGCGGTTTGTTAAATGGTTGCCTACGGATTTCAAGTTACTAAGATTTGGTCTTTTGTCTGGCGCAGAACTCAAGGTTCAATGGCCTCTAATTGCATCAACTGCTCGAAGTGCCAATGCAACGGACGCTCCACCTCACTGGGAGGTGTAGCATATGGGCCCCAAGCGGCTTCCTTCCTCACTCTGCCGGTAGATCAGGTGACCCAAGCAACCACTGGTCTGTTCTTTGGGACCATGATCCCACCTACAAGCTTCCCTACGCCAATACCTACACCGAAAGTGAACAGGAAGTCGGTCTTCGACCGGCTCACTGCTACGACGACCCCTGTCAACGGGTCGCCCACTACCAAACCGACAGCCTCTGTTTTCACCAGGTTAAATCAGGACTCTAAATTGGCTGTCTTGAGGAAGGCAATAACTGCTGCTCCAGAAGTCGTCAAGGCGGCTTCCCGTGTCAAAGAGTCAGTCTTGAAAAGAGTCAGTCTTTTCAAGACTGACGATTCCTGCTCCTGCCCCTACTCGAGGATCCGTCTTCGACAGGTTGAATATCACCCCTCAAAAGACAACCTCAGTGTTTAAGAGGTTAACACTGGCGGCGCCTCATTCAGACAGGGGGCAGAAAGAAACTATCTCAATCTCTGAGCCAATCCCAACGGCTCGCCGTGCTCGACGTCGCCATTGGAAACGAGTGAGGAAGGCAGGGGGCAACTCCCCCTCAGGGCTAACTCCACCTGCTCCAATGGTGGAAGTCAACGCTGCTGTTCCAACTGGGAACAGCTTTGAACTACTGAGGAGGGTGCGTAAGAACTCTCCAACCGCTACCTTAAAAAGATCTCCTCCACCTGCGGAGAGAGTTACGGAAACGAAGCAAGAACAGCCCCCTCAACGGCTGTCCTCAAGAATTTATAAAGTTTGGCGGAGGGTTCAAGACTCCGTGATTGACCCAGGTCACTCTCGTCACCAGAAAAAGGCGAAGGTGGAAAAAGACAAGGACCGTCCCATTAAACAGCGGGGGACAGCAGCTGCTAGGATGCCCACTTCGACGGTTCCTTCAACCTCAACGACCCACAAAAGAAGGAGGCCAGAGAAAACTCCCGCGTCAGCGGCAAAAGTTAAAAATAGTGAACCTAAACGCCCTAAGCCAGGGGGCATAACAGTTCATACGGTTTACATGGCATCGGGAAAAGAAGATAGCCGCATATCAACAGGTCACAGACCGCACACGAGGTCAGTGACCAAGGCTCAAGAGCAGCAGCAGAAGCTCCAAGAAATGATGAACGCTATGGCCGCACTTACAGGGCCAAAAGAAACCCCTGAAACATCCTCTGATGAACGTCAGGAACAAGAGACTGACGTCGAGTTCCTTCGCCGAATATTAAAGAAAAAGGACAAAGAGGCCGCCGAGCAGGTAGCCAACATAAAGAAAATGGCCCTCCTGTTCCAGGATATGGTGGGTATGATGATTCAACAAGATCCACCTACTGAAGATCCCCCAATCATTCTTGAAGACGATAGGGGAGAGACGTCGAATCCTCCACCAGTTCTGTCCGCAGCTAAAGAGGATACAATCTCCAAAGCTGATTTGGATGAATACATCGCTCAACAAATACGGGTTCATCATGCAACCGAAACAGCCGGCCAGGTCGTGAAAACGGGGAGACCATATCCGAGTTGGTACGATCAAATCAAATACCCGCCAGGTTATACGATTCCCAAGTTCCATGTCTACAAGGGGACGGGCAATCCTCACCAGCATGTTGCCCAGTTCAGGGCACTCTGCGGCAATACCGGTGGAGATGACAAGCTTTTACTTCGCCAGTTTGTTGGAAGTTTATCAGATACGGCGTTCGAGTGGTACTCTGAGCTCCCGAACGAACCTATTTAAACCTTCGCGGAGATGGAGCTGTTGTTTACTCAGCGTTTTGCAAGCGCCAGTGAACGTATCCCGATGACAACACTGATTAACGCCAGGGTAAAACCCGGCGAGACGTGGGTTAAGTACGCTGTACGATGGCGGAACTTATGGTCAAATTGTGAGCAGCGCATTGAAGAAGCTCCCGCGGTGGGTATGTTTGTGGGAACCCTCGATCCACAAGCAACCATCTGGCAGTTTATGATGTTTTTCAAGCCGACTACCTTCCAGGCTTTGATTGACAAACTAGCGCAAATGGATCAAATGGGCCATAAACCCCCTCTTCCAAGGCCAGACACCCGAAATGACAAAGGGAAGGGAAAAGCGATCGTCGTCGCTAATGCTCAACAACAACTGAGCGACTCGAAGCCGGTTGCTCGTCAAAATAATACGCGACCGTACGTGCCCCTTGAGGATAGGATGGGATGTCCTTATTCCTTTCCCCATGATAAAACGAGGAGGTTATACGAGCTGGCGTTGCGCAACAGACTCATAAATTTGCCGGATCCAAAACGTCCGTTGCAACCAAGTGACGTCAACGAGCCCAGCTACTGTCCTTATCATCGAGTACTAGGCCATCCGATCGAAGATTGCTACGTTTTCAAGAATTGGCTTGAAAACCAGTACCGACAGGGTAAGTTCGCGTTATCTGACAAATGGAAGGTGAATCCCCCGCAGCCCCACACCTCTAAGGGGACGAATACGCCGGGGGCAACATGCTCCGTCATCGAAGAAGCTCCTTGGGAGGTTGTATTATCAGCCAAGACAAAGAGGATGCTAAACGATCTTCAGACATGTCCAGCGATCGAGTGGAAGAACCCGTTGGAACTGCAGGTCATTGAAGGGATGTTGAAACCGCGTCCAACTCCAAAGACCGATGGTGGTGGCTCAAGCACTCGCAACCAGTCGTCAAAATCTTCGAAAAAGAAAAAGAAGAAATCTACGAAGCCCGTGAAGCCTGGCGGCAAACGTACGGACTTACAAAAGCAAATTGACGCGTTGGAAGAATACAACCAAAAGGCACGGACTCCCATTACATTCCAAGAGTTCCTCAATCATGTCTTTCAAGAAGAAGATGAAGGAGAAAGTTTATCAGATGAATCCGAGGAATATGTGGCGAGCTGTCATATGATTTCCTATTCGATCACGAACGATGAGGAGACTCCTTGCACCGAAAAGCTGGGGGCAGATCCCGAACCAAAAGTTTTAGGGTCACCAGAGGAAATAATCGACGCATTCCTTAATGAAGCTCGGTTGAAAAGTAAAGCTGATCGGGAGTGCGAGGCGGCTATATTTGAAAGGGCCAAGCGCCAGCGACTTAAGGAAGGAGCTGAGACGATCCCGCTGGAGCAAAACACCTCCGCTACCGACAAAAGCCAATTCAAGATGAGGAAAAAGTTCGCTAAGGCCATATCAATGGGCATGAAGCTACCATCCTCTGAAGGAAACATCGCCGGTGAAGTGGAAACGCACCCCTCGTATTGCTTATATCATCGGAGGATTTCGCACCCCACTGAAGAGTGCAAAGCTTTCGATAGATGGTGGCAAGGATATGTTGCTCATCGACAACGCTTTAAGCAGGAAAAACGTAAAACTCGTCGGGAGCAAAGAAATACGACCGAAGGGCTTAAAAGAACTGCTGGCGATTGTTGCATGGTTAACACCGGTGGATCACAAGTGCCTACATTCGGGAGTGATTCTGATGAAGAGCTAGAACTTGCCCCTCTCTTTAAAGAGTCCGCTTCAGGAAAAGAAGAAGAACCGAAGGTCTGAGAAAATATCCGGCTGCGGAATCGGACGCTGCCTGAAAAGAACCTCGGACCCTTGAACAGAAAAGATAAAGGGAAAGAAAAGGTCTCTGAAGATATCGTCTTAGATGACTAAGTGGTGGAAGAGCTAGCCGCCAAGGACCCGCCGAAGAAGAATAAGGTGGATTACAACGCCTTAGCACATCTAAGGAAGCTGCCCTCACAGCTCAGCATTCTTGACGCCCTTTTGCTATCAAAAGAGGCGAAAGATTCGTTGATTAAGGCGCTCCAAGATCCGGAACAATTCCAAGCATGCTTGGCCGAGGAAAAGATGAAGGATGAATTGGAGGAAGTGCACACGGCCGATGTCACTTTTGGCGATGAAGACCTTCTACTTGGGACGTGCGAACACAATCGCCCTCTCTATGTCTCAGGATACTGCCATGATATAAAGATAGGCAAAATCCTGATTGATAACGGGTCGTCTGTTAACCTACTCAACGTGCGGGTGTTGAAAGAAATCTGCATGAGCGTCCAGCACCTTGCTCGTGACAAGATCACCATCTCCGGGTTCGACTCCCAATCGTCAAAGACTCTTGGATCTGTGATACTGACGCTACGCTTCGGGCTACTCGTCACGGACATTAAGTTCCACGTCATAGACGCCAAGATATGTTACAACGCTTTGCTCGGCCGACCATGGTTACACGAGTACAACATCATCCCTTCTATACAACATCAATGTATGAAGTATTTTAAGGATGGTTTCGAGTATACCGTGACGGGAGAACTGAACCCGTTCTCTGTGAACGAGGTACGCAAATACGAAGATGCCAAATACTTCTTGCCGGATTTCGAAGACACGGAGAAGTGTCACAAGCCGGAGAATAAAACTAATGCCACCATCCCTGTCTTCGGCAGTGACACCGAGGAAGAAGAGGAGATAGTGTATTCGGGTCCGCCCCAACATAACAAGCCAGGACCGTCCACTCCTACATTGGTCTTTGGTAGCGATTCGGAGGACGAGGTCCATGTCGTATTCTTTGCTCGACCTTCAATACAAGCTTCCGCTGATGAAGAGCAAAGTCTGCAAGTCGCCATGGTGCCGCCTAAACATCATAAAGAACTGGACGCACTTAATATCTACAGTGTAGAAGAGCTGCGGACATTCTATATCCCTCCCAGGCGAGAAAACGAGAAAGCAATTCTGTTTTACCGCTCTGAAGAAACCAAGGTGAAAAAAGAAATCTGGCATGGCACAGATCCTGCGCTCAACAGGCTTCAGCCTATCCGTCTTCCCAGATATTATACAGAGGGTTTGAAGAAGCTGCTGAAACGCCAAGGGATATCCTTCAAACAGACCGTTAGAGAGGCCAAATTCTATGACAGGGTCTGGAACGTTCCCAGGACCCAACGCAAACTGCCGAACGGGAGAATGGAAACAAGAGGGCTTGGATACATCCGGTCAAAGAAACGAGAGTTACTACCCGGCTGCTACGTCGTGTATGACCTTGATGAAGAAGCGGATGCTCAATGGGAGGATGCTAATCCTAAGCCAGTGAAAGTCCCCGATGCAAAAGAGCCCGGTCCGTCGTTCGAGGAACAAATGGACAGACTTATAAAGAAAGCTGGTCAAAAAGTCCGAGATGATCACAACCGTGAGACGGCCATCTACGAGAAAGCCAAGACGCAACGCCTTCTCCAACAGGCCGTAAAGGATGAAAATGCCGCTCCTTGTCAACCCGTTATAAAGAAGGCTCAGCTCAAAAGCAGAAATAAGTCGAAAGGCCAAAAAGGCACTCAACAACAACAAAGCATGGATAAGAAGCCACGCAAACGGGAGTCGAGCGTTATTGATCTATCCCTTATGAAGAAAATGGGACGAGCATACTCGTTTCCTCGGGACAAGACGAAGAAGATACTTGACCTTGCTCTAAAACATCAGATGCTTACACTGTCGGAGACTAAGCACCCCGAACAAGCAGGCGAAGTCTCACATCTGGACTATTGCTCTTACCATCAAGTAATAGGGCACCCTCTCGAGGATTGCTTTACCTTCAAGAATTGGGTCGAAGATCAGTATCAGCTTGGCAAGTTCGCTCTGTCCGACAACTGGAGGGTAACGCCACCACAAAAGCATGAGCCCAAGGCCACGAAAGAGGAACCAGTTCCACATTGGGATTGGAAGCGAATTCGCACCTGTCACATGATTACAATATTAAAAGAAGAGCCCGAGGACATAGATGAGCTCCCTTGGTGCTTCGAAAACAGCAGCGACGAGATAATCTCAGAATTCCCACCAGCGCTAAAAGAGCTGGAGGATGGAATCCATATCACTGCAGATAACCTTAAGAAGATTGAGTTGGGGACGGTAAACGATCCGCGACCGACATTTGTCAGCGAGCTGTTGTCTGAAGAAAAGGTGGCTGCGTTAAAGGATGTCCTTGTACAGCATAAAGATTGCTTCGCATGGAACTATTCCGAGATGCCAGGACTTGATCCAGAAGTTGCTGTACATAGACTGGCGATATCCCCGAGTGTCAAGCCAGTTAAACAAGCGCCGAGAAGAATGCGGCTTGAGCTCGAGATGAGCATCAACGCTGAAGTCAAAAAGCTGATAGACTCTGGCTTTATCCAGGAGGTTCAATACCCTGAATGGATTGCTAATATCGTCCCAGTGATGAAGAAAAATGGAATGGTGCGCGTATGCGTGGACTTTCGGGATCTCAACAAAGCCTGCCCGAAGGATGATTTCCCAGTACCAGTCACCGAACTGATGATAGACAATACGTCCACGCATGAGATTTTCTCATTCATGGACGGCTCATCAGGATATAATCAAATAAAAATGCATCCTGAAGACCAGAAACATACGGCTTTCCGGACTCCTTTGGGAATATTCTGTTACAAGGTGATGCCCTTCGGTTTAAAGAACGCCGGTGCCACCTACCAAAGGGCCATGACGAAGATCTTCGATGACCTTATACACAAAATCGTCGAATGCTATATCGACGACCTCGTTGTTAAAAGCAAATCATATGAGGAACATCTCGAGCATCTGAAGACCGTATTTCAACGTCTTCGACAATACAATTTGAAGATGAACCCTCTGAAGTGTGCATTCGGGGTTTCCTCGGGCAAATTCCTGGGATTCATCGTTCGACACCGAGGTATCGAAATAGATCCGTCCAAGATCAAGGCAATTATGGAAATGCCTCCGCCGAGGACTCTCAAACAGTTGCGGTCTCTCCAAGGGAAGCTCACATACATACGGCGATTTATAGCCAATCTTTCAGGCAAGTGCCGTCCCTATAGCCACCTGATGAAGAAGGGAACCCCATTCGTCTGGGATAAAGATGCCAAAGCGCGCTAGACGAGATCAAGCAATACCTGCAGAACTCGCCGGTGTTGGCTGCTCCGGTTAAGGGAAAGCCTCTCATTCTTTATACAACTGCTCTCGAAGGTTCTTTAGGCGCGTTATAGGTGCAGGAGAATGACCAGGGAAAAGAAAGAGCACTCTACTACTTAAGTCGAGTTCTGCTGGGGGCAGAAAGCAACTACTCCCCCATTGAAAAACACTGCTTAGCGTTGATCTTCGCAATAACAAAGCTTAGACATTACGCATTAGCACATGAAGTCCATCTCATTTAAAAGGTGGACCCTCTCAAATACCTAATGTCAAAGGCCATATTGACGGGACGACTCGCTAAATGGGCCCTGCTCTTAATGGAGTTCTCGATAACGTACCGACCTCTCAAGGCAGTGAAAGGCCAGGCCATCGCCGACTTCCTTGCTGAGCACCCGATACCTGCCAATTCTCCCCTAAAGTGCGATTTGCCAGACAAACATGCGTTCGACGCAATCGACGGTGGTGATACCCGATGGGAACTCTATTTTGATGGCGCATCTTCCATGAAGAAGTGCAAACAAAACACCTCTATAATCAAATCGGGGGTAGGCCTCATCTTTGTAACTCCACAAGGAGGGATAATGCGCTTCGCATTCTCCTTAACAGAGCCGAGGACAAACAATGAAGCTGAATATGAAGCCTTGATAGCAGGTCTTGAGATCGCCATTGACATGGGAATTGAAAGCCTCCTCATATATGGGGACTCTCAACTAGTCGTTAGTCAAGTGAACGGCGATTACCAAACATGCAAACCGGAATTGGTAAAATACGGGGAAAAGGTGCAACAATTGCTGACCCAAATTCCCTCCTATACTTTGGAAAGTATACCACGCGCAGAAAATAGCAAAGCGGACACGTTAGCTAAGCTTGCTAAAGAGCTGGCTGACGAGAACCTCGATGAGGTTAGAATCATGGTACAAAGTCGTTGGGTGCTCGCCCCCGCAGAAATACCTCCGGGATCACCCGAAGAGAAGGGAGTGACTGAGCAAGCGACCTTACAAATAAAAGACCATGAGAAGGTTGAGGATTGGAGAGAGGTCTTCATAGACTACTTCAAGTCCCACCGAATGCCTGAAAAGGCGTCCACAAGACATCAGCTCATGAAACGAGCCCTGTCTTTCGCCTTCGTCAACAATACTCTGTACAAGAGGTCATTTGATTCTCTGTGGCTGAGATGCTTAGGACCTGACGAAGAGAAAAGGATCGTCCAGGAAGTTCACGACGGACTCTGCGGTTCTCATCAAGCAGGCCCTAAGATGAAGTTGAAAATAAAACGGATGGGCTACTACTGGCCTACGAGGATTCAGGACTGCATCGAATATGCGAAGCACTGCCACTCATGCCAAATTCATGGGGACTTCATACATCAGCACCTAAATCCACTACATCCAACGGTGGCTAGCTGGCCATTTGAGATGTGGGGGACTGATATAGTCGGCCCCATCGAACCAGCATCGTCTAGGGGACACCGTTTCATCCTGGCGATGACTGACTACTTCTCTAAATGGGCGGAAGCAGTACCGTTAAGAGAGGTGAAGACGGAAAATATCCTCCACTTCTTCAAGACGCATGTCATATATCGATTTGGAACTCCGCAACGGATCATCTCCGATAACGGGCCAGCTTACAGAAGCCACAAGATCAGTCGCTTCGCGCAACAGTATAATATAGACTGGAGATATTCCTCGGTTTTTAATCCGCGAGCCAATGGACTAGCTGAAGCCTTCAACAAGACATTAACAAAAATCATAAAGAAAATAGTGTCCCGTAATAAGAAAGATTGGCACGAAAGACTGCAAGAAGCTCTTTGGGCATATCGAACTACATTCAAGACGGCCACGAACACAACGCCGTATGCGTTGGTGTTCGGTACGGAAGCGGTACTCCCCCTCGAGATAGAGTTACCCTCTCTACGAGTAGCAGTCCACTACGAGCTGACGGATGAAGAAAATGCTCACCTTCGGCTTGAGGAGCTTGACGCCCTTGATGAAACTAGGCTCGTAGCGCAGCAAAATCTGGAAGCTTATAAAGCAAAGATGATGCGCTCATACGAAAAATTGACCCGACCGAGGACATTCCACCAAGGCGAACTCGTGCTAGTGGTCAAAAGGCCTATGATCCCCAATCGCGCCAAGCGAGGAAAATTCGAGCCAAACTATGAAGGCCCGTACATCATAGATAAAGTTTACCAGGGTGGGGCCTATCTACTCATGGACATGCACGGTGAAAGGCCTTTCAGGCCGATAAACGGTCGCTTCCTGAAGAAATACTACGCTTAATGAGCCACAGCCTAGGTCAATGATAGATGACGACGACCATGTCCGCTCGCTATCTTCCTAAGCTCAAGTTTTATAAGCAGTAGCCAGCCTCTCAATGTCGGACCGAAATGTCCTTAAACTAATAGTGGACCGAAATGTCCTTAAACTAACAGCGGACCGAAATGTCCTTAAACTAATAGCAGACCGAAACGTCTTTAAACTAATACCGAAGCATCCTTAGGCTGACGAGATGAATAAAAATAAATAAAGAAATAAAGAAAAAAATATAATAAATAAAAAACGGTATGTCCATAAGCAAAATGGGCACGGATGAAAACCCGAAAGGGCTCCGTGAGTAAAAACAGCAGGACTACCGGCGAGTGTTTGTGAAAACCTGAAAGGGTGCAACCTCGTTAAAAGACACTTACAGGGTCCTCTCGACCTTGTGAGGAGAGACCACCTGCGTGAGATCCTAACGACTCATAAGGGAGCAACACACTTAGGGATCCCCTCGATTCCTACGGAGAAAATACACTCGCGAGATCCTCATGACTCGTGAGGAGAACTCTCTTATGGGACCCTCACGGCTCATAAGATTTGAAAGTCTTAAGTCACAGAAACCTAAACCTGTGCTTAAGCAAACCCCTACAGACTTCCAATATTGCCCTACAAGTGGCTCAATACTGACCCTTGTATACAATCCACGGGCGCGAATAAACATTTCCCTAACCAAGTCTCATCCGTGACTGGGGATATGTTTGCATGGTGAACAACCCTTGTAAATCCTCTCGATTTATGAGGAGAAAACCCTCCTGTAGGATCCTTACGACTTACAGAGGAAACGAACACTTAGGAATCCTCACGAGTCCTAAGGAGAAAACACACCTACAAGATCCTCACGACTTGTAGGAAGAAATACCTTTGTGAGACCCTTACGGCTCATGAAGTCAAAAGCCTTAGTCGACAGGACCTTAACCCTGCTCGCTAAGCCACCCTTGTTCGACATTGACAAAGGCAAATGATGATTCGCTCCTGGTAATATCCCAGTTGTAGCGGTGCTGATGCCTAAATCGGCGTCTAATTTCAGGTTTACGGCAAAAAGCCAGTAGGCCGCACATGCATATGAAATAGCCGAAATGATGGGGCAACTTGCAATAAAAAGCAGCAAGTGAAAATGTATGCATAAAAAATAGCCGAAATGATTGGGCAACTCGCAATAAAAAGCAGCGAGTAAAAAATAAAAAATAGCCGAAATGATTGGGCAACTCGCAATAAAAAATAGCAAGTAAAAATAAAATAAATAGCCGAAATGATTGGGCACCGCGAAAAATAGCCGAAATGATTGGGCAATCACGACCTTCGCAATATAAAAGCTGAAATGATAGAGCATCGCGGAGATAAAACAAAAAAATGATGATAAAACTTTGGCCCTACAGTTAAGATCACATCGATCCCTGTATGCAATCCAAAAGCGTAAACAAAGAGGGAACCATACTTTTCCAACAGGCTCCGCCAGAAGACGAAGCCAAATCTCGACGGTTCAGTCCACCTCCGAAGAAACCAGTGTCTTCAGCAAAACTCCTCGACTCACGGATACAAACACTCCTTGACGAGAGCCTTCTGATTCGCGTCGACTCGCAGAGCCACCAGTGCCTCCGTGGGAATCCTCGACTCGTTTCAAACCCCAAGGAAACAAATAATCCTTGGCGCTCGGGAAACAAATAATCCCTAGCAAACTCCTCGACTCACGGATACAAACACTCCTTGACGAGAGCCTTCTGATTCGCGTCGACTCGCAGAGCCACCAGTGCCTCCGTGGGAATCCTCGACTCGTTTCAAACCCCAAGGAAACAAATAATCCTTGGCGGTCGGGAAACAAATAATCCCTAGCAAACTCCTCAACTCGCGGATACAAACACTCCTTGATGAGAGCCTCCTGATCCGCGTTGACTCGCAGAGCCACCAGCGTCTCCGTGGGAATCCTCGACTCGTTTCAAACCCCAAGGAAACAAATAATCCTTGGCGCTTGGGAAACAAATAATCCCTAGCAAACTCCTCGACTCACGGATACAAACACTCCTTGACGAGAGCCTCCTGATCCGCGTCGACTCGCAGAGCCACCAGCGTCTCCGTGGGAATCCTCGACTCGTTTCAAACCCTAAGGAAACAAATAATCCTTGGCGCTTGGGAAACAAATAATCCCTAGAAAACTCCTCGACTCACGGATATAAACACTCCGTGACGAGAGCCTCTTGACCCACGCAGAACCACCACTGTCTTTGCGGAAGAATTCCCGGTTCGTCTCAACTTGCAAAATGAAGTCTCGGGCAGCAAGGATTGAAAAACTTGCTTCCTGAACAATGGGGCCCTGCAAGTCAATCCAAAATGGTCTCTTGCATACTATTCACGGGTCTCACTCCCCGAAGTCGATTTTTCGACAAGGAGGGAAGCAACCGCTTACGAATCCTCTCGACTCGTAAGAGGGAAAATTCTCTTATAGGATCCTTACGACTTATAAGAGAAAACCACACTTAGGAATCTTCATGATTCCTAAGGAGAAAGCCCACCTACGAGATCCTCTCGATCCGTAGGGAGAAGAATCTCTATGAGACCCTCACGGCTCATGGAGTTGAAAAGTCTTAGACAGCAGATCTGAACCTGCAGCCCAAGCCATCGCTATTTCTTAAGAAAGTCAAGATGCGTGCTCGATTATCCGTCAACCATGTTTATTAAGATAGCATGCCGATAATAAGAAAAAGAAGAAAGCTACAGAAAGAACATCCGATTTACATTTGATCAGGCGCTTGAGACATACCCGTTCATGCATTGACAGAAAACTCAGGACGAGAAATAAGACAAGCTGAAATAAAAAGTTTCCATTCATATTGTCAAAATTTCTTACAATCATGAAAAGCAGTAAAAGAAAAATATTATTACAATGGAATGACTTCAGATCCGGGGCAGGGATTGAGGAATTCAAAAGTAAGGCTGTCCAAAGTTCTTCTGGCTTTTCTAATTATTCTTATGCGCAGCCTCTCGCGCTCCTCGGTGTCGATATCATCGGCAAGCCCTTCCGGCCTTCGATAAGCAGCAACGATCGTCGTCTGCTGAAAGATTTGATGTAGGATGTCAACGAGGTTGTTTCGCCGTTTCTTCGAAATCAGCCCCGTCAGGTACACTGAATGCACCTTGTCTTCGGCATCATCTAGCGCATTGAGCGGTAAGGCCTCGTGAAGACCTGGGAGTGCTCTCCATATTGCCCCCAGCACGACTTTCAAAAGAGCCGAACGACGAGGTAGCAGCCAGCCACCGCTGGCATTCAGGCGATCCATGACCTCTGCGCATTGAGCGTCTGTAAACTCCTGGTTTTGTTCATGACCCTGCGCGCGGATTTCGTCGTAGGTGATGAACTCATGCAAACTGTATAGATGCACCGCCATTATGCCTGAAGGAAATACTACAGAAGATTAGCGACAGAAGAAAAACAATACACATAGAGGGCTAAGTTTTCTCTAAAAGCTCTTCTGGTTAGGATTAATAAGAGTTAATCTAAGAATCGGTGTTACCTGAAGTTTCTCTAAGAACGTTGGAAAAGAGAGTAAAGCTCTGGAATTCTAGAAGGCAAGAGCAAAGCCCTGAAGTTTTTGAAAATAAAATCTGAAAGATGACAAGCATCTGTGGGGGACCAAAGGTCCCATTTATAGGCATCAAGTGCCTCTTCGACTTCCAAAAGTTGTTACGACGATTCAAATTCTCAGGCGGGAGATGAAGCAACGCTTCATCTTCCCCCAATCAGAGCAAAGCTCTGCTTTCAAAACTAATAAATGAAGCGACGTTTCAGATTATTTGCACTGCGCAACGCACCGCGTGTCTTGCGCAGACGCATCAGCGCAGCGCCCAAGGCAGCGCACCCAATCAGAGCAAAGCTCTATTTCAAGCAAAATTAAATGAAGCAACGCTTCATATTATTTGCGCTGCGCTGTGCGCTGCACGACACGTGTCAACGCAGATGCGCTAACACTGTTGCGCTGCGCTGTGCGCTGCGTGATACGTGTCGTGCTCCGGAGTATTTGCGCCAAACGGAATTAAAGCCCTAAAGAAATCTTTTCTATTCTTCCTAAAACAAGAAGACTCTTCCACAAAACAGAAGCCTTTGGATCAAAAGATCCAACGGTGGGGGAAGTTCCCTAAATCACTCAGAGAGCGATTTCTTTAACAGATTTAGCTTGCTTCTCAGTTTGCAAGATCAAAACCTTAGGCGGAGGAGATTGAAAACTTGCTTCCTAAAAAAAGGGGGACCCTACAAGTCGATCTAAGAAGATCTCTTGCATACTATCCACGGGTCTCACTCTCCAACATCGAACTTCGACAAGGAGGGAAACAACCGCTTACAAGTCCTCTCGACTCGTAAGAGGGAAAAATTCTCTTATAGGATCCTTATGACTTATAAGAGAAAACCACACTTAGGAATCTTCACGATTCCTAAGGAGAAAACCCACCTACGAGATCCTTTCGATCCGTAGGGAGAAAAGTCTCTATGAGACCCTCATGGCTCATAGAGTTGAAAAATCTTAGACGGCAGATCTGAACCTGCGGCCTAAGCCATCGCTATCTCTCGGAGAAGTTAAAATCATCCGCCAATCAGGTTCATCGAAAACATCTTAATGAAAATGGAGAAGGCAAAGAAATAGTACCAGACATTGCAAGAAGGAATGTGTATCTTTATTCATAAATTCAATCAAAATACAAGGAGGATCGTATAAAGAACAAAGAATGCGTATATACCATATACAAATTACAGGTGTGTAAATGATACAAAAATATTCAGGGAGAAGGAAGCTTCTTGAACAGCTCTATCAATTACTCGCGTACTTCCTTCCATGCCTTCTCCTGACCAGCTGCCACCGCCAGTTCGGCCTCTACTTGAGCCCGCTGCTGCGTGAAGGATGCGAGCTGTTCCCCAACGACCTGCTGGGCTGCTTCTTGACCTTGGGCATCGCGTTCAGCGGCATCAAGCTTCCGCTTCAGTGCTAGCCCATTAGAGATACGCTCCAGAAGGCCTTCAAAGACGGCTTTCACTTCAGCAGCATTCGTCCTAACTTCAGCGCGCAGGCGAGCGGTTGCGTTTGAAGATTCCTTACGCTCCTTCAACCGTAAAGCTGCTTCCTGCTCCAAATGGCGGAGATAAGAAGCGCTTTGCTCGAGCCAGGCTGTCCGTTGGGCGCTCATGGCCAAAACTTCGGGAGAAGGGCGCGTCGACTCCAACCGATGCAGGCAGGCCTCAATCTCTCTGCAGTGGTTAACCCAAGATTCAACGACGCCTTCGTTGTGAAAGTTTACGAACGCCGCCAATATCGGGTTAACCTCCATGGCGAAATCCACGGCAGAAGGGAGAGCGTCCATATTAAGCTCTTCGATATACCCGCTCAGCATGCCCAAACTCATCACAGCACCTTTTGAAGATGGACGTTTCAAGAAAGGGCCTGCCGGTGAAAGGACGCGGGACTCAAGAGGGACCGGAGCCGAAACAATAGCTGCAAAACAAAACATGGTTAAACGATGGTTCAAGAGATGTTGAAGGGTTATCAAAAAGGCAATTTACTATACCAGCTGCAACGGACGGCAAAGCCGGAAGGGCCGGTGGCGTGGCAGGTCTTGCGTCCCCTCCTTCGATTTGTGGCACTGCAATAAGGAAGAGGAAAAGTCAGAAATCATCCCATTGCTAAAAAAGGGAGTAAATAAAGACATCAGAGTGAAAGTATACTCACCGGCGCCACTAGAGGGAGAAGCGAGTTCGGATGGGAAGGAGAAGTGTGGGAGCAACACTTGATATAAATGATCAAAGAGCACTCCTAAAAAGGCACAGTGGTACGACGTTAGTACATAAGCTACACGTTTGAAAGATTAACTCATGATTCGTAAATCCATACCTTCCAACATCCACGATGGCATAAGGGAAGGCGGAGAGGTGACCACCGCAAGAGCAGTAGTTGACGGTGCTCCTTCGAGCAATGGAACGTCGGCACTGGCCGCACCTGCAAAGGCAGACTTGTCAGAAAAGATCACAAGATATCTAAAAAGAAGAACGCTGGTAACTCGAAATTTACCTGATGAGCTGCCAGCCGAAACTGAGGCAATTCCTTCTTCCATTGACATCAGGCCACCGCCCGTGGCCTCGTCACCCGACTCAATGGGAACCGTTGTTGCACTCGCAAGCCCTGGAGAAGGCGGGGGAATATAGGCAGGGAGGGCTATGATTGGAGCATTGCCAGATTCCTGAGAAAGAGCAGCTGGCTCGTCCTCAGGAATCGTAGCCACCTCACCCGCTACTCCTTCGGGTCCTGCGGTCACGGTTGTCTCATCCACCGTCACCGCGAGGTCTCCAGCCTTAAGCGCCTCACCTACCACTACCCTCGGCTCGCTTATGACGATCATTTCATCTGCCGCCACTTCGGGTTCGGCATCCATGACCCTCTCGGCTGCAGGTCCCCCAACCTCTGCTTCGGGTCCCGTGGCACCAACGACGTTGCTCACCGTCGGCTCGGGTTCGGCAGGCACCGCTTCCGCCATTTCCCTGGGTTCAACGGTCTCCGCCTCCCCCTCAGTCGGACTTGGCCCTGCAAGATGGAATGCATATGAGCCAATGGCTTTATAATTCTAACAACAAGGTTCTGAAAGAGATGCTACCTGAAGAGGATTTATCGTTTGCACTTCGGGCCGCGCGCGCCACTTGCCTATGAGCAGTAGATAGAGCGACAGGGACCTCTTCAGAAGGAGTGTCAGCGCGAGGAATAGTGCTAGGGCCCGCTCCCGCGGCCAAAGCAGCTCTGCGCGCCTTTGCTTCGCGTCTCAACCGCTTCCGCTCCTCCCGAGCCGTTGAGACGGATGCCACTAGGGCTTCTTTAATTGAGGCATCCTCATCCGTGAATAGGGATGCCTCCAGATTTTTCAGGGCATCCCTCGTTGTTTTGTCAAGTCGAGGCTCCTCCAGCAGCCTCGATGAGACCGGGACTTCAGTAACAGGCTCGGGAAGGATCCCCGCATCAACTGATATAACCCCTGCTAAGAAACAAAAGAAGGTTAGGTTGACCATCAGAAAAGATGACAAACTTTCCTTATAAAAGAGAAAGGGGTGGGACATACCAACTCCTGCTAGAGCGCGCTTCTCCTCCTCCTCTTGGAAGGTTTTCAAAGAGGCAGCGATAGCCTTTTCAGTAGAGACACCTGTTGAAAATAGGGAAAATATTAGTTAAAGATAATAATAAAAAGTGCAATAAAATGACGAAGAAAGTGGCTGATGATTACCTGACTCAGCGAGTTTACTTAACATCGCTTCGAGCCTCGCCGATCGCTCCGAAGCTGCAATGGCGGCAGCCAAATTGGTGTCTGCAGGGTCTACCAAGAAGCCCTCATTGCTGCCATATTCACTTATGCCTTCGTTGGGAGGAGCTGCAGGCTCTAAGCTGAGGACCGCGTCAAGGGAAAGGACGGACTTCTTCTTCTTCTTCTGTCCGCCAGCCTTAGATCCACCCGGAGTAGATTTGCTCTTGGCAGTCACTTTAGGGCGGCGGGTCCCGATATCTGCTCCTGCGCCGGACCCTGGCGATACCACATTAACCGTCTTTGTGGGAGCACGGGGCGCCGGTGGCGCATCCACCGTAGCAGGCAGTGGCAATCCACGCGGGGGGCTCAACACACGTGGTCGATCAACTCCGGCATCTTTTATCGGGAGAATGACCTGGATCCTTGGCTGCAAGGGAGCCTTGCGATCACCGCCAGGAGGCGCACCCCTACGGTCAACCAGCATACGCTTCTCCGTTAAGATAATTGGGCCCATCGCGTGCGCATACCAGGCCACATATGAATTGAGCATCTTAGGGGCACAGCTGGGTTCACTGATGAAGAAATAGGAATCTGTGTTAAGCCGTATAAAATGATGCATCGCATTCTTTATCCCCGCTGGACCGACCACGGGAGTTTCCAAGAAAGTTTCCATGGGGATCCCTTGGTTGTAAGTCGATTGACGGGCGAATCGGTGCGGGCTAAATCTCATAAACATGGCTGTCTCATTCTGCCTAAACACTAGATAGCCCGGTCGAATGGAGTAGAGATGGAGGATTTCCCGAGCTTTCAATACAGAAGCCCCATCTTTGAAGTCATCACGCAGGGGCACCACTGACTTGGTGGTCTCTGAGCCTATGGTTATGACCTTATCCACAAAGGAAACCGTCGCTCCGACCAGATGTGGACGAAGGAGCAGCCCTCTAGACTCCTGCGGGGCTGGAACCACAATTGAAGCCCCGACCAACCGCATGACTCTCGGGAGTCTGTATTTCTCAAAGAACGAAGGAGTCCTGTGGGCGCCAAACACCCCTCGCACATGCATCTCCATCCAAGATGTGAAGTAGTGCATCGGGAAGTTAGCAGGCTGTACCCCAGGCTCACTGGCGTCCGCCGCTACGCTAAGTCCATGGTAAAGGTAAGCCAGCCCGGCGATTCCTACCGATAACTGCAAAGCAGCCACCATCTGATGCGCTGGGTAAAAGACAGAGGGCCGCATGAGGCATGGGTGCATGGGGAGTGCAAAGTTGCATAGCCACAAGCCCAAGAACCCAATAAAAAAGGTTTCCTCATCCATGCCTGGGACGGCAATTTCCGAGAAAGCAGCGATGGCAGCGTTGGGGAGATAGAAATCCTTCTGGTCACTTTCCTATACGGGTCGGCGGTCCAAGCCGAAACCAAAAGGGTCATCAGGCTGAGCGAACTTCTCGCTCTGCTTTGATAGGAACTCCGGGCGAATGAAGCGAGCAATAAAGTCTGCAAAACTGACGCCTCGGTCGCCCGATTCCAGATGGAGTTCCTCATAGATCTCCAACACCTTCACCAAGCCCGGATACTGATGCTGAATGGCGTTCTCCGGAGTCAAGTCGAATACCAGCGGCTTGGTGGCAAAGATGTATTCATCAGGAGGAAGCAGCTCCTCGTAGTGCTCCCCCCTCATTGGTAGACCCGAAAGTTCAGCAAACTCCTCCAAGGAGATAGAGACCTTCCTATCCGTCATCAGGAAGATGTGGGTGGGGATGTTCCATTGTTCAATGAAGGCCTTAATCCACCACGTTGGAGGAGAGGGATACTCGAAAAGTGAAACGTAGATGGCTGAGTATAAACCAATCCTCGTTAGATGAGTCCTTTTCGCCGATAAGATGTACCGGGCCCACTGCAAATATCCGGCGGGGGGTCGCGGGATCAATCCAATATTGTAAGCCTGTCCCCAAGGGCGTGCTTCACCCTGACAGATTCGCCTCCCCAGAATGTCTATTGCCGGCGGCGGTTGCACGGGGATGGCACCGATCGCAGGCTGAAGAAGGTCGTCAGAATTCCAATTTTTAACCTCCACGGCATACTTCACCGGGGGTTCTTCCGCATAGGGGATCGTGACTATGGGCTCAGACGGCGAGGCGGAACTGAAGCTGCGACGGCCTTGGATGATCTGGCTGTACCACCTTCCCCACAGGTGGAGTTTTTTGCACTCAGGGTCATGATCTTTAATGAGAGCGAACGCCACCCGGTCCACTGGCGAGTGGGGGAACCCTCCTTCCGAGCGAACGAAGGGGAAAGACAAGTCATCAGACATGTTTCCTGTGGAAAGACAAAAATAACCATTAGTGTTCTAACGCTTGGCTTTTTAAATCTTATTCCACACTGTGACGTAGTGGGTAGGGGACCAAAGGGGGACCCACAAAATCTGAATGACGGTACATCATTTAATAAGACAACCCCATCATTAGATGAGACTGTCAATTAATGAAAGGGTTCCCAAGAGAATACACTCAGTGGTGGGAGATACTTAGAGAAAAGGAGAAAATCTCCTCTTTTTGAGCAAAGCTCTGTCACAGAGTGACATTTGTCAAACTCTGGTCTCAAGAGAATAAAAATTTCCTTAAAAAGAGCCTAGCTCTATAATAATGATGGAAAAATCCATCAAAAAGGGAACCTTAACTTCTAAAAGATTAAAATTTGGGATCTTAAAGATCCATGAAAACTTCTGAGAGTTCTCCATTTTCAGATCAGAAAAAAAATCTACATTTGATCCATGAGCAAAGCTCTGATTCATAGGTTAAAACCCATGAACAAGATCTCTGTAGATCTATGAACTTTAAGAGCAAGACTCTGTTGAGGAAACCCCAAAAGGGTTTTAGATCAAAGATCTATGAGAGCAGGGCTGTATTAATCAACTTTAATTTAATTTAATTTAATTTAATTTTATTAAATACCTAAGATGGTTCTGAACTCTGGAGTTCTTGGGAAGAATCAAGAGCAAGGCTCTGAAAGTTCTTAAGCAAGAGTAAGGCTCTGAGAATTAAGGGTTCTTGAAATGGTAAAGAATTACCAAGGACCAAGGGTCCTATTTATAGGCGCCTGCGCCCCTTCAACTGACACCCTTAATCCAACGGCTAGGATCTTGCCACCGCTGCGTGCCACGTGAGCGCAACGGTGGGGGGGCACTTGTTTCCCCAATCAGAGCAAGGCTTTGTTTGAATTTTAAAATTCAAATCTTTGAAGCAACGCTTCAAATTCCGTGCGTTTCGCGCAATGCGCCATGTGTCAAAAGTTGACACGCCAGCACAACGCCCAAGGCAGTGCGTCCAATCAGAGCAAGGCTCTTTAAAAAACAAAAGCAACGCTCAGTTGCGCAAGCGCTGCGCTGCGTGACACGTGTCTGCGCAGTCGCGCAAACACAACTGCGCGCCACGTGTCTGCGCAGTTGCGCACGCACAACTGCGCGAGCGCCGCGCTGTGCGACACGTGTCAAACACTGCTGCGCAAGCGCACCTCTGCGCGAGCGCCGCGCTGTGCGACACGTGTCTGTGCAGTTGCGCAAACACTGCTGCGCAAGCGCACCTCTGCGCGACACGTGTCTGCACAGCAGCGCTTGCGCAGCTGCGCAGACACGTGTCGCGCAGTGAAGCGCTTGCGCAACTGCGCGATGCGCAGACACGTGTCTGCGCAGCTGCGCAAGCGCTTCACTGCGCGACACGTGTCTGCGCATCGTGCAGTTGCGCAAGCGCTTCACTGCGCGACACGTGTCTGCGCAGCTGCACAAGCGCAGCTGCGCGAGCACACCGCTGCGCGACACGTGTCTGCGCAGTTGCGCAAGCGCAGTTGCGCAAGCGTTTCACTGCGTGACACGTGTCACGCACTGGGGATTCTTGCGCAAAACAGAATAAATCTTGTTAAAACAAGAAGATTTTCTTGTATAAGGCAGGGGCCTTTGGATCAAAGATCCAACGGTGGGGAAAATTCCCCAAATCACTCAGAAAAAGATCTATGTAACAAATTTAACTAATTAATGGGCACTATAAAAAGGACCCCAGACCTTAATTCAAGGGGGGAACATCTTGCTAAAAAAAAAAGAGAGAAGAGAACTCTTGAGAACTCTTGAAGAATACAAAAAAAAGGTAAAACCTTTAAAAGAAGAGAAAATTCTCTTAGAAACAGATCATTAATCTAAGAACAAGATCGTAGATCTTCAACAACAAATAAATAAGTAAATAAATAAAATAAATAAATAAAATAAATAGTGCCTTGCACTTGTTATGAACCCTTGGTTCTCTGGGATAAAGAAAAACAAGAAAAGAAAAACTTGTTTTTCTTTGATCTAAATTTAGATCAGGAGATTAAAAAGTGCCTTGCACTTCTGTTCTTAAATCTAAAAAAGATTCTTAGTGCTCTGCACAAATGCTATGCATTACTTGAAGGGCCAGGCCCAAATCAGAAAGACCTAACAGGCCAAAATAAATTGCAAAGCAATAAAGGGCAGAGCCCAAATGAAATTGATGCTCTGCATCATTATAAAGGGCAGGGCCCAAAACAAAATTGATGCTCTGCATCCTTCCTGGGCAAGGCCCAAATAAAAATAAAAAGAAATGCTATGCAAAAGCAGATAAAACGTTGGATATTCTCAACTGGACTTAGCCCAATTTTGGCCATAAGTCCTTAAATTAAATTGACTGAGCAAAATTGCTCTACTAAATCAATTTACAATCGGTTCGAGGGTACATCTCCGAACTCCTTTGACATCCATCGTTGTAATTCCTCAACGACGTCAAAGAGGTGACGGGTCCCAACGACCACACATCAATGTGGACTGCGGGGTCCTTAAACTCATGGACCGAAACGTCCTTAAACTAATATCGGACCGAAGCGTCCTTAAACTAACGGTGGACCACTATGTCCTTAAAATGGTATTGGACCACCATGTCCCTAAACTGGAACAATAGAGCCAATTTCTCTTTTGTCGGATCTAAACGATCATGTTAAGTTGATCTTAGTCTCAAATTAGACTAACGTATCCTTAACAAACGTTTGAGTTGATCTTAGCCTCAAACATGGCTAACGCATCCTCAAACCAAAACACTAAACCCAAATCTAAGAAAACACGGATTTGGACTAATCCACGTCCTACGGGAGACGACATAATTTAGTCTCCGTATACAATCCACGGGCAACCACAAACAAAACAAATACCCACGACACGAAGTGAAATTCTGGAGAAGGAGAAAGTTGTTACCGCAAAGCGGTAGCGTAATTAACTGCAGGGGCTTGCGCCTGCAGGGAAGAGCGTCCCCACAATCAAAAACCCCTCTAGCGAGGGGGAATCTGACAAAGTCTGCTACATCGGCCGCATCCGTCTAAACCTTCGATACACGGTGCCATAAATCAACTTGGCATCTTCGGAGAGGTGGACGGATAAAACCAAATAGCATCTGCCCCGAATCTCAGCGTCAGGACATCGCGGTCTTGTTCGCCGTCCTTCGGAGGGGAACAGGGATCATGGGTCTTTTGACCACTAACACGAGTTTGCCTTGGCAGAATGTTCTCGGCCTAGTCAATCTTTCATATGAGCGCGTCATATTTGCTTTATAAGCATCCAGATTTTGTTGCGCCATGAGCCGAGTTTTATCAAGGGCGTCGAGCTCCTCAAGCCGAAGGTGAGCATTTTCTTCGTCTGTTAGCTCATAGTGAACCACCACTCGTAGAGAGCGTAACTCCATCTCGAGAGGGAGTACCGCTTCTGCGCTAAATACCAATGCGTACAGCATTGTTTTCGTGGCTGTTTTGAACGTAGTTCGATACGCCCAGAGAGCTTCGTGCAGTCTCTCGTGCCAGTCCTTCTTATTTCGAGACACTGTCTTTTTCACGATTTTCGTCAAGGTCTTGTTGAAAGCCTCGGCTAGACCGTTAGCTCGGGGATTATAGACCGAAGAGTATCTCCAGTCTATGTTACGCTGTTGTGCGAAGCGACTGATCTTGTGGGTTCTGTAGGCTGGCCCGTTATCGGAGATGATCCGTCGCGGAGTTCCAAACCGATAAATGACGTGCGTCTTGAAGAAATGGAGAATATTCTCCGTCTTCACTTCCCCCAGCGGTATTGCTTCTGCCTACTTGGAGAAGTAATCAGTTGTCGCCAAAATGAATCGATATCCTCTGGACGATACTGGTTTGATGGGGCCGATTATGTCAGTTCCCCACATCTCAAATGGCCAGCTAGCCACCGTTGGATGCAGTGGATTTGGATGCTGATGGATAAAGTCCCCGTGAATCTGGCAAGAGTGGCATTGCTTCGCGTATTCGAGGCAGTCCAGTATCATTGTGGGCCAATAATAACCCATCCGTTTGATCTTCAGCTTCATCTTCGGCCCGGCTTGGTGAGAACCGCAGAGTTCGTCGTGAATTTCTTGGACGACTCTCTTTGCCTCTTCAGGTCCCAGGCATCTTAGCCATAAAGAGTCAAATGATCTCTTATACAGGGAATCATTGACGAAAGCAAAAGACAGAGCTCGTTTCATAAGCTGATGTCTTGAGGACGCATCTTTAGGTGTTCGACGGGATTTGAAGTAATCTATAAAGACTTCTCTCCAATCCTCAGCCTTTTCCTGGTCTTTTATTTGCAGATCCATTTGCTCGGTCGCTCCCTTTTCGTCGGATGGCTCTGGAGATATTACTACCGGTGCAAGAACCCGACGGCTCTGCACAATGATCCTCACATCATCGAGGTTTTCGTCAATCAGTTCTTTAGCGAGTTTGGCTAACGCATCTGCTTTTCTATTTTCCGCTCGCGGTATGTGTTCCCCTCCGAAAGACGCGGCAGAGACGCGGTGAATGTCTTGCCTGAAATTCGGGGCAGATACTAATTGGTGCTATCCGTCCACCTCTCCGAAGATGCCAAGTTGATTTATGGCACCATGTATCGAAGGCTTAAACGGATGCGACCGATGTAGCAGACTTCGTCAGATTCCCCCTCGTTTGAGGGGTTTTTGATTGTGGGGACACTCTTCCCTACAGGCGCAAGCCCCTGCAGTTAATTATGCTACCGCATCGCGGTAACAACTTTCTCCTTCTCCAGATGATCACTTCGTGTCGTGGGTGTTTGTTTTATATTTGGGTGCCTGTGGATTGTATACGGAGACTAATTTATGTTGTCGCCCATAGGATGTGGATTAGTCTAAATCCGTATCTTCTTAGATTTGGGTTTGGGGGTTTGGTTTAAGGATACGTTAGCCTCATTTGAGACTAAGATCAACTTAAACGTTTGTTAAGGATACGTTAGTCTAATTTTCTAGACTAAGATCAACTTAACAGGGTCGTTTAGACCCAACAAAAGAGCATTTAGACTCTATTGTTTAGTTTACGGACATTTCGGTCGATTACCAGTTTAAGAACATGGTGGTCCAATGTTAGTTTAAAGACATCCCAGTCAAGATTAAGAACATCATAGTCCGTGAGTTTAAAGACCTCACAGTCAAGGTTAAGGACATCATAGTCCGTGGGTTTAAGGACTCCACAGTCCAATGTTAGTTTTAAGACATCACGGTCAAGGTTAAGGACATCATAGTCCATGAGTTTAAAGACCCCACAGTCCAGTTTAAAGACGTCATAGTCTATGAAATGTATGGCTCTCGGGACCCGTCACCTCTCTGAAGACGTTGAAGGATTACAACGATAAATATGAGAGAAGCTCAGAGATGTACCCTTGAACCAATATTGGTTGGGAGATCTACAGTCCAATTTGGGACTAAAGTCTGTTTGCAGGTTTATGAGCATATAGGATCAGTTGATGTGAGTTGAACATTTTATTGTTTTGGCTATTGAGCTTTTATTTGGGCTTGGCCCTTTTAATAATGCATAGCATTTATCAGAACAAGGTATGTTCTGACAGTGCGCCATGTGGCGCGTCAGGCGCTTTGCGCCAAGGAAAGAGCGCATTGCGCTTCTGTTGGATAGCGCACACGAGGAGGACACGTGTCGCGCTTAGCGTTGAGTGCTAGTTTATTGGCGCATTGCGCTTTTAGTTTATGAGCGCGTTGTGCTAGTCTGTTGGTGCACCAGTGAATGACATGTAGCGCGCTTGGCGCTGAGCGCCAGCCCATGAGCACAGTGCTCTGTTTTTAGAAGCGCAAAGCATAGATTGTGTCTCTGGTTGACACGTGGCAGGTTTTGGCGCTGAGCGCCGGTCCAAGGAGCACAAGGGCGCAGTTCATGAGTGCAAGGCACTTTTTTAATAGCACAAAGCGCTTCTGATCAATTTTAAGATCAAAGAACAAATTTATGTTCTTCAAAGGAGACTTTGGCTCAAGATCAAAGAACAAAAGTTCTGGTTTTTTATAAAAGGCTCTGCCTTTATAGATCAAAAGATCTGTGAATGAAGTAAAATACTTCTTTTAGTCTTTTTATGATTAGATCTTTTTGATCTTTTTTTTTTGAATCAAAAGACCTTGGTCTTTTTATAGATCTAAGATCTTTTTAGAAGATGGTTCTTCTTTTTTTATGAGATGGATTCATCTCTGTTGTTCAAGAACATAGTTCTTTACCTTTAAGATGAAGAAAAATCTTCTTTTTCTTAAGAGTTTGCTCTTTTTGCAGAGGGTTTTTTCTCTCTTTTCCTGTATGTGTCTCTCTATATTGAAGTCTAGGGTCCTTTATATAGGGCCAAATGATTTGTTGAATTGATTAGAGAGATCTTTCTCTGATTGATTTAGGAATATTTCCCACCGTTGGATCTTTGATCCTAAGCCTTCTGTTTTACAGAAGATAATCTTCTTATTTTTAACAAGATTGGAAAGATCTTTTCATAATAGAATTTTAGTTCTGATTAATTAATAATTTATTATTAATAGATCTTTTGATCTGACGGTGGGGGAATTTTAATTCCAGCGCTGGCGCACCTGCGCTTGACACGTGGCGCGCAGCGCAACTCTGCTAGTGCACCCGTGTTTGACACATGGCACGCAGCGCAGAGCGCAGCGCAACTGCACTAGCGCACCCGTGTTTGACACGTAGCGTTCAGCGCAGAGCGCTGGATCTGAAGTGTTGCTTCAATTTAAATTTTGAATTAAAACAGAGCTTTGCTCTGATTGAGTACGCAGCCTAGGGCGCAGCGCTCCTGGCGCTGGCGTGTCTGCTTTTGACACGCAGCGCGCAGAATCTGAAGCGTTGCTTCAATTTAAACTTTGAATTTTAAAACAGAGTTTTGCTCTGATTGGGTGCGCTGTCTAGGGCGCAGCGCACCTGGCGCTGAATCTGAAGTATTGCTTCACAATGTTTTAACTCTTGGCTTTGAGGCATTTGTTACATTCTTTGCATGTGGAGTTTTTCTCTTCATTTTTTATTTTATTATTATTTTATTATTTTTTATAAGGGAGCAGGTTGTGAACCAAAATAAATGCCCCGACTACGTTGCCCACGTAAGTCTGTACGTGGGTGAGTAGTGCAGAGTTATGCATGGCCACAGAATTGAGGGCTTAGAAGACAAGTTTAGGGTCCTTATAGCCTAAGACTTTCTTTGTCTTCATGAGTCGTAAGGGTCTTAAGAAGGTTTTACTCCCTACGAGTCAAGAGGATCTCGTAGGTGTATTTTCTCCTTAGGGGTCGTGAGGACTCCTAAGTGCGTTTTCTCTTGAGAGTCGTAAGGATCTCACTAGAGAATTTTCCCTCTTACAAGTCGAGAGGACTCGTAAGTGGTTGTTTCCTTCCTTGTCGAGATTCAACTTTGGAGAGTGTGGTCCGTAAATAGTATGCAAGAGTCTGTTTTGGACTGACTTGCAGGGTCCCAGTGCTTAGGAAACAGGGTTTTTTTAATCCCCGCTGCCTAAGGCTTTTCCTCACGAGTCAAGACAAATCAAACATTTCTCGCAAGAATATCCTAACGTCACAGTTAACCTCTGCTCTTTACGACAGAGGTCCGTTAGGGTCTGTGGTACTAGGATTTTGTCCGTCGTACCGTTGCGTTGGCTGATATATTCCTCGATGGGCAACCTTGCTGTTCGAGTAGCCTTGTGACTGTCATGTCCCTGATCCCTTCGGGGGCTGGACAAGATGTCTTTAAGCAATCCTCCTAGGCAGTTTGACCGTCGGAAGAGCAAGCGTTAGGAATTTTGCCATGCCGCTTTTTTACTTGAGGTTAGGCTCATTTTGGAGAGCCCCGATGAGTCATAACCACTCCGCGCTGGTGTGGGATGATTTCCGATAGTCTTTCAGGTTTTATATGAGTTGCCGTCAAGACCCTGAAGCTAGGAATTTGACCGTTGCTTCGTTTGCTGGCATTGTGTCTGCTGTATCGAAACGAATGTCGCGGTTGTCTCTAGATTGCTGGTGAATCGTCGAGATTTGGAACTAGGGATTTTGCCGTAGCTCCGTTGTTTGATTGTCGCATCTGAATCCTGCTGGAGGAAGAGCGCTGTAGTGACATCTCGTCTGTTGTGTCGAGACGAACGTCGAGGTGGTGATCACTCCGCGCTCGTGTGAGATGATCTCCGATGGTCTTTCCTGTTTTATATGAGTTGCCGTTAAGACCTGAAGCTAGGAATTTGGCCTTCGCTTCGTTTGTTGGCATTGCGTCTGCTGTATCGAGACGAATGTCGCGGTTGCTCTAGGTTGCTGGTGAACCGTCAAGGTTTGGAACTAGGGATTTTGCCGTGGCTCCGTTGTTTGATTGTCGCATCTGAATCCTGCTGGAGGAAGAACGCTGTAGTGACATCTCGTCTGTTGTGTCGAGACGAACGTCGAGGTGGTGATCACTCCGCGCTCGTGTGAGATGATCTCCGATGGTCTTTCCGGTTTTATATAAGTTGTCATCAAGACCTGAAGCTAGGAATTTGGCCTTCGCTTCATTTGCTGGCATTGCATCTGCTGTATCGAGACGAATGTCGCGGTTGTCTCTAGGTTGCTGGTGAACCGTCGAGATTTGGAACTAGGGATTTTGCCGTGGCTCCATTGTTTGATTGTCGCATCTGAATCCTGCTAGAGGAAGAACGCTGTAGTGACATATCGTCTGTTGTGTCGAGACGAACGTCGAGGTGGTGATCACTCCATGCTGGTGTGAGATGATCTCCGATGGTCTTTCCGGTTTTATATGAGTTGCCGTCAAGACCCTGAAGCTAGGAATTTGGCCTTTGCTTCGTTTGTTTTGTCATGTCCGAATCCTGTTGGAGGAAGGACGTTGTAGCGACATTTCATCTGTTGTATCAAGACGAACGTCGTGGTGGAGTTGGGATTTTGCCATCACTCCGCTTTGTTTCGACCATGGGGTCTTTTGTTGACGTTGCATCTGCATCCTGCTGGACTACGAAGGAACGCCATTGTATACACTGCGTCTGGTGTAACGAGACGAATGCTGAGGTGGAGTTGGGATTTTGCCGCCACTCCGCTTTGTTTTAACGTAAGGTCTTTTGTTGACGTTGTGTCTGCGTCCTGCTGGACTGCAAAGGAACGCCGTTGCTGATTTTTTTTTAACCTGCAGATATTGCCGTTAAGATTTAGAATTGGGGACTATGCCGTGGCTCCGTTTCGTTGTGTTGCTTCCGTGCCTTGCTGCCATAAGGAGGAACGCTGTTGTTGGTCTTCTGGGATGCAGAAGTGACCGTCGAGATTTGGCTCTCTTTCTGATGGAGCCTGGGGAGGGAAGGTGTGCTTCCTTCTTTGTTTGTGCCCCTGGATTGTATACAGGGATTGATGTGATATCACCTGTAGGGCGTAAATTTCATCATCGTTTTTTTATTTCTCTCTGCGATGCTCTATCATTTCAGCTTTTATATCGTGAATGTCGCGATTGCTCGATCATTTCGGCTATTTTTCGCGGTGCCCAATCATTTCGGCTATTTATTTCATTTTTACTCGCTGCTTTTTATTGCGAGTTGCCCAATCATTTCGGCTATTTGGCATGCATACATTTTTACTTGCTGATTTTGTTTGCAAGTTGCCCTAACATTTCGGCTGTTTCATACGCATGTGTGGCTTGCTTGCTTCTTACTGCAAGCTTGGGATTAGACACCGATTTCGGCATCAGCACTGCTACAACTGGAATATTGTCAGGAGCAAATTATCATTTGCCTCTGCCGATGTCAAACAAAGGTGGCTTAGCGAACAGGGTTAGGATCCTATCGACTAAGGCTTTTGACTTCATGAGCCGTAAGGGTCTCATAAAGGTATTTCTTCCTACGAGTCGTGAGGATCTCGTAGGTTCGTTTTCTCCTTAGGAATCATGAGGACTCCTAAGTGTATGTTCTCTTATAAGTCGTAAGGATCTTACAAGAGTGTTTTCTCCTTATAAGTCAAGAGGACTCACAAGGGTTGTTCACCGTGCAAACATATCCCTAGTCACGAATGGGACTTTGTTAGGGAGATGTTTATTCACGCCCGTGGATTGTATACAAGGGTCAATATTGAACCGCTTGTAGGGCAGCATTGGAGGTTGTGATGGCTTAAGAACAGGTTTAGATCCCTGTAGCTTAAGGCTTTTGAACCCTATGAGCCGTGAGGGTCTCAAAGGGGAATTCTCCTTACGAGTCGTAAGGATCTCGTAAGTGTGTTTTCTCCTTAAGAATCGTGGGGATCCCTAAGTGTGTTGCTCTCTTGTGAGTCGTAAGGATCTCACGCAGGTGGTTTCTCCTTACAAGGTCGAGAGGACCTTGCAAATATCTTTTAACGAGATTGCGCCCTTTCGGGTTTTCACAAAACTCGCCGGTAGCCCCGCTGTTTTTACTCACGGAGCCTTTTCGGGTTTTCATCCGTACCCATTTTGCTTATGGACATACCTTTTTTTTTACACCACGTTAGCCTGAGGATGCCGCGGGTTGGTAGTAGTTTAACGACGTTTCGGTCATTTGCAAGTTTTAGGACATTGCGGTCCGTCGTTAGTTTAGAGCGTTTCGGTCCGCAACCAGTTTTAGGACATAGTGGTCCATTGTTAGTTTAAGGACGTTCCGGTCCGACGCCAGTTTTAGGACATAGTGGTCCATGGGGATTTCTCTATGAATGAGCATGATGCCCCCCTGCATATCCATCTTTTTCGGAGCATGTGGTTGCGGCGGGTTCATCTTCCAGTTTTCGGACAGCACGAACTTGCCCTGTTGGTATTGGTCTTCAACCCAGTTTTTGAAGACGTAGCAGTTTTCGATCGGATGGCCCAATACTCGGTGGTAAGGGCAGTAATTAGGATTGTTGACATCGTTCAGTTGTAGTGGGTGTTTTGGCTCCGGTAGAGTGATAAACCTGTTGCGCACTGCTAGTTCGAAAAGTCTCCTTGTTTCATCCCGGGAAAATGAGTAAGGACGTTTCAACTTCTCATCGAGGGGTTGCCGCTTGTTGCTTTGGCGAACAACCGGTCTCGGACCACTCGATTGTTGTTGAGCGTTGGCGACGAAGGCCGTTTTTTCCTTCCCCTTATCCTTTTTGTTCGATCCCTTGTTTGCGGGCCCGAGATTCTTTCCGGGTAGCGTGCGATTGCGCGGTTGAATGTTCTCGCAGCTCCTCAGTTCTTTTGTTTCAGAGATGGATTCCTTGAAGAGAGGGCCGATGGCTACTTCTTCGTCGGAGTCGCTCCCGAAGGTGAGAACTCGCGATCCCCCGGGATCAACCCTATGACAATTGCCGGCAATTCTTTTACACTCATTTGTCGTATTTTTCTACTGTCTACGAGCTTCACGCTTTGTCCTCTTGAAGTGTTGCCTGTGAGCGACATACCCTTGCCACCAACACTTAAAGGAGTTGCAATCTTCAGTAGGGTGTGCGATCTTCTGATGATATAAGCAGAAGTTAGGATGTACGTCCGCTTCATCAAGATGTATACCGCCAGGAGAATTTTCTCTGAAAGAGGGCAGCTTCATCCCCATCGATATGGCTTTGGCGAATCGTTTCCTTGTCTTGATCCTGTTTTTAATTGAGGCGGAAGTACTTTGATCTGGTGGGAGTGTTTCGACCATTTTTGTCCAGTCGCCGGCGTTTTGCCTTTTCAAATATGGCCATCTCACGCTCCCGATCAGCTTTGGTTTTTAGACGGGCTTCGTTCAGGAATGCGTCAATTGTTTCGTCTGATGGCCCTAGAAGTTCCGGCTCGGGATTTGCCCCCGGTCTCTCGTTGCGAGGAGCTTCTTCTTCGTCTATCGACGAGTGAGAGATCATATGGCAGCTTACCACATAATCCTTAGGTTCATCCGACGAGTCTTTGTCATCATCTCCGTCCTCAAGGACGTGGCTGAGGAATTCTCGGAGTGTGACTGGGGTCCGTGCCTTCTGATTATATTCTTCCAGTGCGTCGATATGTTTTTGCAGATCCGTGCGCTTGCTATCAAACTTCACGGACTTTTGGATCTTCTTCTTCTTCTTCGAAGACTTTGACGACTGTGTGCAAGCGCTTTGACCATCACCACCGGATTTTGTAGTTGGGCGCAGTTTCAACATTCCCTCGACGACCTCAGGTTCTAGTGGATTTTTCCACCTGATTGCCGGGCACGTTTGGAGATCCTTCGGCATTCTTTTAGTTTTGGCTGAAAGAGCGATCTCCCACGGAGTTTCTTCCATAAAAGAGCACGATGCCCCCGACGTGTCCGCCTTTTTAGGAGCATGAGGTTGTGGCGGGTTCACCTTCCAGTTTTCGGATAATGCGAACTTGCCTTATTGGTATTGGTCTTCAACCCAGTTTTTGAAGACGTAGCAGTCCTCGATCGGATGGCCCAATACTCGGTGGTAGGAGCAGTAATTAGGATCATTGACGTCGTTTGGCTGCAACGGACGTTTTGGATCCGGCAAATTTATGAGCCTGTTGCGCACTACCAGCTCGAACAGTCTCCTCGTTTTATCTTGGGGAAATGAGTAAGGACGTCCTAGTCTCTCCTCGAGGGACGGGCGTGGACGCATATTTTTTTGGCGAACAACCGGCTTTAAGTTGCTCAGCCGTTGTTGAGTATTGGCGATGAAAGTTGCTTTTCCTTTCCCCTTTTCATTCCGAGGATCCGTCTTTGAAGGAGATGGTCTATGACCCATCTGATCCATTGGACCAACTTGTCAATCAAGGCCTGGAAAGTAGTTGGCTTGAAGATCATCATGAACTGGGAGATGGCCGCTTGAGGGTCAAGAGTGCCCATGAACATGCCCACCACCGGCGCTTCTTCAATCCGCTGTTCGCATTTCGACCACAGATTCCGCCATCGTATTGCGTATTGAACCCATGTTTTGCCTGGCCTTACCCTGGCGTTGATCAATGCGGTGATCGGGGTGTGCTCGCTGGCGCTTGCAAATCTTTGTGTAAACAGCAGCTCCATCTCCGTAAATGTTTTGACAGAGTCGTTAGGCAGCTCCGAATACCATTCGAAGGCCGTTTCCGCTAAGTTGTCGACGAATTGGCGAAGCAACAGTTTGTCGTCGCCTCCAGTGTTGCCGCATAAGGCCCTGAATTGAGCGACATGCTGATGTGGATTCCCTGTCCCCTTGTACACATGGAATTTGGGGATCGTATATCCTGGTGGGTAACTTATTTAGTCATACCATCTCGGATAGGGTCGTTCTGTTCTAAAAATTTGCCCAGCCGCTTCATTCGCCTGGTGAACTTGTATCTGCTAAGCTATATAGTCGTCCAGTGCGGCCTTGGAAATAGTTTCCTCCTTGGCTGCTGAAAGAGCCGGAGGAGAATTAGATGTCTCCCCTCTATCGTCTCCAACAATGATCGGAGGGTCTTCAGCTGGAGGGTTCGGCTGTAGCATCATCCCTACCATGTCTTAGAAAAGAAGCGACATTTGTTTTATATTAGCCGCTTGTTCTGCCGCTTCTCTGTCCTTCTTTTCGAGGACTCTGCGTAGGAAGTCAGCGTCAGTTTCTTGTTCGTGACGCTATTCTAATGATGCCTTCGGGCTTTGTTTTGGCTCGGTAAGTGCGGCCATTGTAGTCAGCATCTCTTGAAGCTTCTGCTGTTGCTGTTCTTGAGCCCTTGTTATTGATCGGGTGAGCGGTCAGTGGCCCGTCGAAGCGCGGCTATCCTCTTTCCCGGACACCATGTAAACAGTATGGACCGTTATGCCCCCATACTTGGGGCGTTTAGTCTCGGCGTGTTTACGTTCTGCCGTATTCATAAGGGCTTTCCTTGGCCTCCTTCTTTTTTGAGCAGTTGATGTTGAGGGGGTCGTCGCAGCGGGCACCCAGGCAGTCGTCGTCCTTTGTGGCTTGCTAGGACGATTCTCTTTCTGCTGAACCTTCAGCTTCTTTTGTCGACGAGGATAGTCTTGATCGACCACCGACTCTCGGACTTGCCGCCAGATTTTGTAAACTTTGGAAGACAGCCGTTGAGGGGACTGCTTTGGCTTCATTTCTGTGACCGTCTCCACCGGTGGAGGAGATCTTTTTAGTATGGCGGTAGGAGAGTTCCTGCACACCTTGTTCAGCAATTCAAAGCTGTTCCCGGTTGGAACAGCAGCATTAACTTCCACCGTTAGGGCTGGTGGAGTTAGCCCAGAGGGGGAGTTGCCTCCATCCTTCCTTACTCGGCGCCAGTGGAGACGTCGGGCATGTCGAGCCGATGGTGTTGGTTCGGTGATGAGGATGGCTTTGTCGTGCCCCCTGTTTTGGTCAGGCGCTGTTGGTACCAGCATCTTGAAGACTGACGTTCGCCGAGAAGTAATGTCCAGTCTATCGAATACAGACCTCTGGGCAGAGGTGACTTTGCCTGGAGCGGTAGCCGGAGTGGCCAGCCTTATGAAAACTGACTTCTTGGGTGAAGAAGCCTTTCCGATGATTTCGTCTGCTTGAGCCGGGATTGCTATCCGTTTTGGGATGGCTGCTTCAGGTATTGCGGGCTTGTTCATGGGCCCGTTGGAGCTTTGGCCTAGTCTATTGAAAACCGAGGCATTGGATTTGGACGACCTGTTGAGAAGAGCCTCAGTATTGGTGAGCCGATCAAAGACCGACTTTTTCGGGGCTTCTTGCAATGGTAGTGGGGCGTTGAAGCTCATCGGTGGGAGCATAGTCCTGAAGAATAGCCCAGTGGTGGCCTGAGTTACTTGTTCCACCGGCATAGCGAAGATGGAGGCCGCTTGAGGCCCGTAAGTCACTCCTTCGGACGTGACAGAGCGAGAGTTGCAGTTGCAGTTAGTGCAGTTTGAAGCCATTGATCTTCTGTTTTCTGCACGGAGCAAGACACCAAATCTAAGTACCTTGAATCCACAGCCAACCATAGCAAACCGCGATTCGTTCGCGAACACGACACACGAAGTGTGGAGTGGAAGGAAGAAAAGGTCCCACCGGGCGTGCCAGAATCTGTTTCCCTCCGAAAGACGCGGCAGAGACGCGGTGAACGTCTTACCTGAAATTCGGGGCAGATGCTAATTGGTACTATCCGTCCACCTCTCCGAAGATGCCAAGTTGATTTATGGCACCATGTATCGAAGGCTTAAACGGATGTGACCGATGTAGCAGACTTCGTCAGATTCCCCCTCGTTTGAGGGGTTTTTGATTGTGGGGATGCTCTTCCCTGCAGGCGCAAGCCCCTGCAGTTAATTACGCTAACGCATCACGGTAACAACTTTCTCCTTCTCCAGATGATCACTTCGTATCGTGGGTGTTTGTTTTGTGTTTGGTTGCCCGTGGATTATATACGAAAACTCATTTATGTTGTCGCCCGTAGGACGTGGATTAGTCCAAATCCGTATCTTCTTAGATTTGGGTTTGGGGGTTTGGTTTAAGGATACGTTAGCCTCATTTGAGACTAAGATCAACTTAAACGTTTGTTAAGGATACGTTAGTCTAATTTTCTAGACTAAGATCAATTTAACAGGGTCGTTTAGACCCAACAAAAGAGCATTTAGACTCTATTGTTTAGTTTACGGACATTTCGGTCGATAACCAGTTTAAGAACATGGTGGTCCAATGTTAGTTTAAAGACATCCCGGTCAAGGTTAAGAACATCATAGTCCGTGAGTTTAAAGACCTCACAGTCAAGGTTAAGGACATCATAGTCCGTGGGTTTAAGGACTCCACAGTCCAATGTTAGTTTTAAGACATCACGGTCAAGGTTAAGGACATCATAGTCCATGAGTTTAAGGACCCCACAGTCCAGTTTAAAGACGTCATAGTCTATGAAATGTATGGCTCTCGGGACCCGTCACCTCTCTGAAGACGTTGAAGGATTACAACGATAAATATGAGAGAAGCTCAGAGATGTACCCTTGAACCAATATTGGTTGGGAGATCTACAGTCCAATTTGGGACTAAAGTCTGTTTGCAGGTTTATGAGCATATAGGATCAGTTGATGTGAGTTGAACATTTTATTGTTTTGGCTATTGAGCTTTTATTTGGGCTTGGCCCTTTTAATAATGCATAGCATTTATCAGAACAAAGTATGTTCTGACAGTGCGCCATGTGGCGCGTCAGGCGCTTTGCGCCAAGGAAAGAGCGCATTGCGCTTCTGTTGGATAGCGCACACGAGGAGGACACGTGTCGCGCTTAGCGCTGAGTGCTAGTTTATTGGCGCATTGCGCTTTTAGTTTATGAGCGTGTTGTGCTAGTCTGTTGGCGCACCAGTGAATGACATGTAGCGCGCTTGGCGCTGAGCGCCAGCCCATGAGCGCATTGCTCTGTTTTTAGAAGCGCAAAGCACAGATTGTGTCTCTGGTTGACACGTGGCAGGTTTTGGCGCTGAGCGCCGGTCCAAGGAGCACAAGGGCGCAGTTCATGAGTGCAAGGCACTTTTTTAATAGCACAAAGCGCTTCTGATCAATTTTAAGATCAAAGAACAAATTTATGTTCTTCAAAGGAGGCTTTGGCTCAAGATCAAAGAACAAAAGTTCTGATTTTTTATAAAAGGCTCTGCCTTTATAGATCAAAAGATCTGTGAATGAAGTAAAATACTTCTTTTAGTCTTTTTATGATTAGATCTTTTTGATCTTTTTTTTTTGAATCAAAAGACCTTGGTCTTTTTATAGATCTAAGATCTTTTTAGAAGATGGTTCTTCTTTTTTTATGAGATGGATTCATCTCCGTTGTTCGAGAACATAGTTCTTTACCTTTAAGATGAAGAAAATCTTCTTTTTCTTAAGAGTTTGCTCTTTTTGCAGAGGGTTTTTTCTCTCTTTTCCTGTATGTGTCTCTCTATATTGAAGTCTGTAGGGTTCCTAGGCACACTATAGAGGTCTCACAAGGCATCGAACATGCCAATTTCAAATTTTATGGGTGCCGAGAAACCCTAACACGGATCGTCGGCTAAATTTCTAGGCGAAAAGAGAATCTAGTTTACTACTTAACTAAAAGTTAGATGCTAAAACCTTTGTAGATCCGGTTTCCCACTTCCTTAGCTCCACGTGGGTGTGCTCTCACTGTCCATCACGAATCCTAGACTCATTCGTCGGCTTCATCGGAAAAACGGGCGAGCAAGGTCGTCGGCTTCGTGTCAAAGACGATCTACGTCGAGGCATCACAAGTTCAAGCTCCGACTTCACAAAGTTGTGAAACTTGTGAAGAAAACACCCAAAACAACTTGGCAAGAGGTAGAGGGTGAAGAAATAGGAGGTGGGTTCACTTTAGAATTGGATTTCACTCACTTTTACTCAAGTTGCCATTGATAGCATCAAGCTTTTCTCTTGAAGATGAAGATGAAGAAGCAAAAATAGAATATGATAAGTGTTGAGATAAAATAAAAATAAATCAATACTTATCATGTTCTAACCTAGGTTAAGTGTAGAGAATAAACCATGGTCACTTGGATGGGTTAGGGTTAAGCATGAAGATAAGGATGGTTACAAAAGTCAAAGCTTCATGAAGCTTCAACTTAAAACAAAAAAGCCACCATTCTCATCATAATCCTTTCCAAATAAATAAATAAACAAATAAATGAATAAATGAATATGCAAAACCCTAATTATCAAATTAACCATGGATTAATTCTATACACTTAACTAAATGATCAAGTATCATCAAACATGATACAAAAATGTGCACAAAAGCATATCACATATACAATGTGCATCACGTGAGAAAAATCCGTTTAAAGTGAACCAATACTAGTTAATGCAATGCAATATATTAAATATATAATTATGCATTAAATCATTAAATCAACATTTGATTCAATGATCCGGTCATGTCGCACATAACCGACTAGAATCCAATGTATCGATTTATCGAATCAATGATTCGATAACTAGGTCATATCGAATATAACCAATCGAAACATATATCGCGAGAATGAAATGCGGTATCACATACACGCATTATTCTCGGTCCTGCACATATCTCATATGCGCTCCTATTTCGTTTCGCTTGAACTAGGAAACCTCTGTGTAGGACTCTAAAGACTCGTCAATACGCCGGTAGCAGATGATGATCATATCAAGCACCCACAAACCGCAAGCGGTCTGCTAAACGTAACGGCCATCCGGGTATTGAGCAATCAGAAGATCGACGAGCTTGCCCGCTCACACTCCTGTGAATCCAACCAGTAACACTTACCGTACAGTCCGGTCTGTTCGTCTGATACGTCGCATATCAAGTCTAGGGGTGGTAAACGTCAGACCCCAATAACCGATAAGTCGTGCCGATGTGAGGCTCATAACGGGTCGAGAAACTACTGGTAACACTTACCAGCAAATCTCTGATCAGCCCTGGCCAGGGACTTCCCTGTTATGGCCAATCGAGCACTGCGCAACATCAACCCCCAATACCGGGAGAGACGAAACCCCTCCTATCGCTCATTGCCTCCATGTGACTCGGGACTGTACCCAAAGACCACCGTTTTGCACACCCTCATGGACGTGGTAAGGTGGAGATCAAAGCACAGTGGGAATCACACAAGACTCTATGACGATCTCGGGTCTACAGACTAACCTGTACAAGTGTCACCTAAGAACTGCCATCTGACGTGAGGTATAATACCATCTGGGAGTTCTCGGCGAGTCCGTCCAGTGTACCCAGTCTCCACTGAGCACCCGTATACCATCTCTGATGTCAAACACCAATGGATATGGGATCATCCATCGCCCATCTCATGGGTCGAGAAGCGTATACGCTAGTCTACTCTGGTATATCGATGCCCCGTCTCGATACACCCACGACTAGGGACCTTGAAGGATGTACTTATGGACTACCATGTCCCCACTAGTATGATCTGCATCATAGTCCAGGTAGTCAAGTACAAATCCTAAGGGCTTTACCAACATGTAACTATAAGACAGTATAAAGAGACTAGTGTACATGTTAAGATAAAGAGCAACCAGATAGCATACTATCATGTCGAGCAAGAAAGTCATCTCTATATATGTCCAAGCATCCAATATAATATACATCATCTGTACAATACTGGCCTCTAGGGCATACATACAACTAACAATCTCCCACTTACACTAGGGCCAGCTGCTGTAGTATCGCATACCGAGCATCCCGAAGAGTCTCTCAAACTGTATCTAGGGAATGGCCTTCGTGAGTGGATCCGCCGTGTTGTTCTTCGTGTCAACCCTCCTGACCTCGATCTCCCGGCGATCAACTATCTCCCGGATCAGGTGATACCGCCTCAGAATATGCCTGGATCGCTGATGGGACCTGGGTTCCTTGGCCAAAGCCACCGCTCCATTGTTATCGCAATACAAAGGTATTGGATGCTCAATGGATGGAACCACACCAAGTTCAGTAATGAACTTCTTGATCCAGACAGCCTCTTTGGCAGCATCGTTGGCAGCGATATCTTCAGCCTCCATCGTCGAGTCTGCCACGGTTTCCTGCTTGGAACTCTTCCAGCTAACCGCCCCTCCGTAAAGGGTAAAGACAAATCCCGACTGTGACTTAGAGTCGTCCTTATCACTCTGGAAGCTCGAATCGGTAAAGGACTCCACTTGGAGTTCTCCGTTACCATACACCAAGAACATATCTCTAGTCCTTCGCAAGTACTTGAGAATGCTCTTCACAGCTGTCCAGTGACTCTCTCCAGGATCAGCTTGATACCTGCTCACTACACTTAGTGAGTATGCTACATCGGGTCTGGTACATAGCATCGCATACATGATAGAGCCTACTGCCGAAGCATAGGGTATCCCTTGCATGCGAGCTCTCTCCAAATCAGTCTTGGGAGACATCTCTTTGGAGAGAGTGACTCCAGAGATCGTGGGCAAGTTCCCACGCTTGGATTCTTCCATACTAAACCTCTTTAGTATGGTGTCAATGTACCTGGATTGGGACAATCCCAGTATCCGTTTGGATCTATCTCTATAGATCCTGATTCCCAATATGCAGGAGGCATCACCAAGATCTTTCATCGAGAATCTTTGTGATAAGAAGAGCTTGACCGATTGCAGCATAGGAATATCATTTCCTATCAAGAGTATGTCGTCCACGTACAATACGAGGAAGACAACCTTACTCTCTGCCACCTTCTTGTAGATACAAGGTTCATCTGGATTTTTGACGAAATCAAACTCTTTGATAACGACGTCAAAGCAGATGTTCCAACTCCGCGATGCTTGCTTTAATCCATAAATGGATTTAAGCAGCTTGCACACCTTCCCGCTGCTCCCACTGTCTACGAAGCCCTCTGGCTGAGTCATGTACACGCACTCTTCTAAATCACCATTTAGAAAGGCGGTCTTAACATCCATTTGCCAGATTTCGTAGTCATGAAAGGCAGCAATGGAAAGCATGATTCGGATGGATTTAAGCATAGCCACTGGAGAAAAGGTCTCGTCATAGTCCACACCTGGTCTTTGATGAAAACCCTTTGCTACAAGTCTAGCTTTGAAAGTCTCCACTTTCCCATCTACACCAAGTTTCTTCTTGAAGATCCACTTGCTCCCAATGGGTTTTACCCCTTCAGGAGCAATTTCCAAAGTCCATACTTTGTTGGTGTACATGGATTCCATCTCGGAACGCATAGCATCCAGCCATTTCACTGAGTCCCCACTCGTGATGGCCTGCTCGAAGCTAGTTGGGTCATCATCCTCCATGATGCAATCATCGCTCCCACCGTCCATGAGAAAACCGTAGTATCTCTCAGGTTGGCGAGGAACCCTACTAGATCGGCGGAGAGGCTGGGGTTCGTCGGGTACTACTGAATCCTCTGGTTCCACTAGATCTTCTGTTGTATTTTGTTCAGCTGGAACCTCTTCCAGTTCTACCTCAGAGCCACCAATCTCTTTTGCAAGAAATTCCTTTTCTAAAAAGGTGGCATGTTGAGCAACAAATACTCTTTGTTCCTCACTGTGGTAGAAGATATACCCTCGCGAATGTTTGGGATATCCAACAAATTTACACAAAACAGACCTTGCCTCAAGTTTGTCCGGTTTTTGTCTTTTGACATAGGCCGGGCAACCCCATATCTTAATAAAATTAAGATATGGTCTCTTCCCTTCCCATATCTCATATGGTGTGGTAGGCACAGATTTGGTGGGAACCCTATTCAGTAGGTATGCTGCTGTTTCCAGTGCATATCCCCAGAAGGAAACAGGTAACTCAGCTACACTCATCATAGAGCACACCATATCCAATAGGGTGCGGTTCCTCCGTTCTGATACACCGTTGTGCTGTGGTGTATATGGAGGAGTTAGCTGAGAGAGAATCCCATTCTCTTTTAGGAAGTCCAGGAATTCAATGCTCAAGTATTCACCTCCTCGATCAGATCGTAGGATTTTAATACTTTTTCCGGTTTGGTTCTCAACTTCTTGTTTATATTCTCTAAATTTCTCAAAAGCTTCTGATTTGTGTTTCATTAAGAACACATACCCGAATCTAGAGAGATCGTCAGTGAATGTAATGAAGTATGAAGAACCATCCCTGGCATGTGTAGACATGGGACCACATACATCACTATGTATCAGTCCCAAGAGTTCGGTAACTCTTTCTCCGTGTCCCGTAAATGGAGTTTTGGTCATCTTGCCTTTGAGACATGACTGGCAAGTGTCATAAGATGAAAATTCAAACGGATTTAAATATCCATCCTTATGCAACTTAGCCAGTCGTGTCACATTGATGTGACCCAGTCTACAATGCCACAAGAAGGATTCGTTCAGTTCTGAACTCTTCCTCTTGTGTGTGTTTGTTATGCTCAGAACTGTTGATTGATTTAGAACATAAATGCCATTGCACAACGTGCCTGATCCAACCAACTTTTGGTTACGGAAAATGTTCATAACATTATCCTGTAATACAAAATTATATCCCTCTTTACTCAACAAAGAAACCGATATAATGTTGCATATCAGGTTCGGCATGTAATAGCATTCGTTCAGAACCAATGTATTACCAGTTGGTAATACAAGGTGATATTCCCCGACAGTCTTAGCTGCAACAATTGCACCATTTCCAACTCTAATGTCTTTATCACCTTCTCCAAGTTCTCTACCTTTCCTAAGCCCATGTAACTGATTACATATATGGGATCCTGACCCGGTATCTAATACCCAGGACGTAGAGCAAATGGAGAAACAGTTCTCTGTAACGAACACACCCGAAGAAAATGCATCAACATGTACTTTCTTCAATCGGGTGGCATGGGAATCCTGGTATTCCCCTATTTCCTGTTCATTCCTATAACTTTTATAAGATAGAACGGAACCAACGTTCCCCAGCACAGTATAACATGCGGGTTCGGTCAATACATCCATATTATTATCTTTATTAAGGCATGAAATGGTCGCTACCTGGAGAGAGAGAGAAGAAAACACCTTAGCGTAAGCTCGTGCAAGATCAGATTGGTTATTATCTTATCTAATCAGGATGGCTCCCACTGGTTTTTATCAAATCTTCCTTCAAACCCTAAAAGGAAAGACTAGCCGGGATTAATTACACACTACAAGTTCGCCAATCTTTCAGCCAGGCCAGTGTCGGTACTTTGAGGGAGGTCCCCCGTGCTTTCGCACGAACCTAATTAATGTAAACCTCGTTTTCCCAGAGGCGTAACCTCGTTAACACCTTTCTAGACACCTACTTGATCGGCTAATTGTAATGTGTAAAACTCTCCCAGGAGTAACTCTTACTCGCAGTGGGTATCGGGATCCAACTATCTCATAGAAGGTATGCAATCTCATTGCAAATTTCAACACTTGAAATTCCCGATAATATTTTGCCCCAAGCATCCTATGACCTTGACGGAGGTCAACAAACCACAGGGTGCAAGTCAAGTTCAACCCGTCATTTCTTGATTGAATCAAACCCACCCGCACGACCCTTGACGGAGGTCAACAAGGTCGTACGACTACCCTAATCCAATCTGCATCATATGCATAAGCAGACAAATACTAGTTAGTTACCGCACACTACGTCTTGACGGAGGTCAACAAACGTAGCACGAATACTAAGTAGGATTTATCTGAAATGACGGAGGGCTACGTCAGGTTTTTCTGAAAACCTATTGCGTAATGAACTTGATATCGTTGTAGAATCAAATGAAGTTTTTTAAAAATGGAGTGATTTTGAGGCTTTTCTAGTTTTGCTAAAGGGGTCACTCCCGGTGAAGGGATCGTCGGCCCTTTCCTCGTCGAATGAGGTGCGGGATATATCATATATATCACTGTGCAAAGCATAAACTATAGAAGCAATCAAAAGCAAACCGAGTGTGTAGCATCTGCCAGTTATTGCTAAAGGAGTCACTCCCGGTGAAGGGATCTCGGTCCTTTCCTCATCGAATAAGGTGCAGGATATATCATATATACCGCTGTGCAAAGCAAGAACTGTAGCTACCTGTTTTATTTTAAAATTCGATTCCACAACATCTTAGGTTTCTTATCTTTCATTAATCACATTAATGAAGTCCCATCATTTAAATACCTAAACATTACAGATAGATATGACGTACACTTATGCCATCCGCATTCGCATCGATGTCCCCTCGTGCACCGTTAGGTTAGGTAACTAACGACAGAGCAGGGCAGGGCTAGCGCGGGTGTAAAACATAAGTAACGTCTATATAATATATCATATATACTATATACTATATCCATCACAGAATCACAACACAGATATCGCAGCAGAAGAAACATATGAAATATTGGATATACTAGGACGTCCGTGTTTTCAATACGAGCCAGTATAAAACACGGATTCCATGGTCGTGATGAATAGCCAATCCCACACCCCTAGACCCCTACGAGAGCGGCAAGCAACCCTGCCAATTCTAGGGTTAGGATACCCGGACTCGACTCCTCGAGTTGGTGTCCCACTGGACCCCAGAACCCGGTTACTTGTGCTCCCCTCCTTGGGTCTATCCTAATGCGGAAAAGTAAATAATATACAAAGGGTGACAACTTCCGCTACCTGGAAGTGCCCCAAATAAAAGAATATTACATACAAGTTTTTACATGAATGAAAATGAAAAACACTCATCTCACATAAAAAAACCCGGCTATTCGAACACGACGATCCAATATAACATATCCAGCAACACATAACATCACATGTCATCAACGTAAGTAAGTATGCATACCCCAATTGTCGTTGACATATAGCAACGAAACCGGCGATTCACATATTACACTTACGGTCACAGAAAAGAAAGTGTAAAACTACAACAGTTGGAATCCGCAACCTCTTTAGACATCACATGCCTAACAGTTACAAACCCCGCATTTTAGTCTCATTATCGAAAACTCTTTTCAATATCATATGGGACTAAACTGCTAGATTTATAACATTCATCCAGTTATCTCATAACTGTTTGTGAATTCCAATTATTGTATCACATTCCAGATAAACAGAAAATGTTAAACTTTCCGATCGAACAGTCGAACACCCAAGTTTTCCCGATACAGCTCAACACATGAAATAAGTCTAACAACATTCAGTTCGTGCCTCAGTACCAACGGTCCAGCCGTAGAAGGGTCAAGCCAACGCCTCACATGTGGCACGCCGTACTGCCCCAAACCCGAAGGTTCAAAGGGCAGTTCAAGACGGTCACATAATCGAGTTAAGGTTTGTTGTCTTCTAGAGGGTCCATCGCGTTACTTGCACTACTTAGAACGTCGTTAAACTACGGAAAAATCCAACACTTGGAATTTTTCCGGCAGGGGAAAAGTTGGGTATTTAAATCCGGTCGAACTTTTTAACATATTCTAAAGTTATCCGGAAAGCCACATAGACAAAATCTGATAACCCGAACGAATAATTGAATCCCCAAAGCAACCCCAAAATACTCTTCTGTATAGTCACAATAAAAATACCCAGAAAATATAATATCTGAATTCATGAATTACTGTGAAAAAATCACCAGACAAGGGGATAGTACGGCCGCGGAACCGCCGCTCATGCATAGCTCATGCCGCGGTTCCACGGTGGAAAAGTTGAATCAGGCCCTCGTATTTCACAGTATTTCATATAAGACCCTGCTTGATTTTCTGCATATTTTTAATTGACAAAAATCCAAAATTTCAGAAAATTTCCAGAGAGCACCTTGGAATTAGGGTTTCGGGTTCGTTCGGACTTCAAACGACGTCTAGACTTCGCCTAAGGCTCTAGCTAGGCACTGATACCACTGTAGGGTTCCTAGGCACACTATAGAGGTCTCACAAGGCATCGAACATGCCAATTTTAAATTTTATGGGTGCCAAGAAACCCTAACACGGATCGTCGGCTAGATTTCTAGGCGAAAAGAGAATCTAGTTAACTACTTAACTAAAAGTTAGATGCTACAACCTTTGTAGATCCGGTTCCCCACTTCCTTAGCTCCACGTGGGTGTGCTCTCGCTGTCCATCACGAATCCTAGACTCATTCGTCGGCTTCATCGGAAAAACGGGCGAGCAAGGTCGTCGGCTTCGTGTCAAAGACGATCTACGTCGAGGCATCACAAGTTCAAGCTCCGACTTCACAAAGTTGTGAAACTTGTGAAGAAAACACCCAAAACAACTTGGCAAGAGGTAGAGGGTGAAGAAATAGGAGGTGGATTCACTTTAGAATTGGATTTCACTCACTTTTACTCAAGTTGCCATTGATGGCATCAAGCTTTTCTCTTGAAGATGAAGATGAAGAAGCAAAAATAGACTATGATAAGTGTTGAGATAAAATAAAAATAAATCAATACTTATCATGTTCTAACCTAGGTTAAGTGTAGAGAATAAACCATGGTCACTTGGATGGGTTAGGGTTAAGCATGAAGATAAGGATGGTTACAAAAGTCAAAGCTTCATGAAGCTTCAACTTAAAACAAAAATGCCACCATTCTCATCATAATCCTTTCCAAATAAATAAATAAACAAATAAATAAATAAATGAATATGCAAAACCCTAACTATCAAATTAACCATGGATTAATTCTATACACTTAACTAAATGATCAAGTATCATCAAACATGATACAAAAATGTGCACAAAAGCTTATCACATATACAATGTGCATCAAGTGAGAAAAATCCGTTTAAAGTGAACCAATACTAGTTAATGCAATGCAATATATCAAATATATAATTATGCATTAAATCATTAAATCAACATTTGATTCAATGATCCGGTCATGTCGCACATAACCGACTAGAATCCAATGTATCGATTTATCGAATCAATGATTCGATAACTAGGTCATATCGAATATAACCAATCGAAACATATATCGCGAGAATGAAATGCGGTATCACATACACGCATTATTCTCGGTCCTGCACATATCTCATATGCGCTCCTATTTCGTTTCGCTTGAACCAGGAAACCTCTGTGTAGGACTCTAAAGACTCGTCAATACGCCGGTAGCAGATGATGATCATATCAAGCACCCACAAGCCGCAAGCGGTCTGCTAAACGTAACGGCCATCCGGGTATTGAGCAATCAGAAGATCGACGAGCTTGCCCGCTCACACTCCTGTGAATCCAACCAGTAACACTTACCGTACAGTCCGGTCTGTTCGTCTGATACGTCGCATATCAAGTCTAGGGGTGGTAAACGTCAGACCCCAATAACCGATAAGTCGTGCCGATGTGAGGCTCATAACGGGTCGAGAAACTACTGGTAACACTTACCAGCAAATCTCTGATCAGCCCTGGCCAGGGACTTTCCTGTTATGGCCAATCGAGCACTGCGCAACATCAACCCCCAATACCGGGAGAGACGAAACCCCTCCTATCGCTCATTGCCTCCATGTGACTCGGGACTGTACCCAAAGACCACCGTTTTGCACACCCTCATGGACGTGGTAAGGTGGAGATCAAAGCACAGTGGGAATCACACAAGACTCTATGACGATCTCGGGTCTACAGACTAACCTGTACAAGTGTCACCTGAGAACTGCCATCTGACGTGAGGTATAATACCATCTGGGAGTTCTCGGCGAGTCCGTCCAGTGTACCCAGTCTCCACTGAGCACCCGTATACCATCTCCGATGTCAAACACCAATGGATATGGGATCATCCATCGCCCATCTCATGGGTCGAGAAGCGTATACGCTAGTCTACTCTGGTATATCGATGCCCCGTCTCGATACACCCACGACTAGGGACCTTGAAGGATGTACTTATGGACTACCATGTCCCCACTAGTATGATCTGCATCATAGTCCAGGTAGTCAAGTACAAATCCTAAGGGCTTTACCAACATGTAACTATAAGACAGTATAAAGAGACTAGTGTACATGTTAAGATAAAGAGCAACCAGATAGCATACTATCATGTCGAACAAGAAAGTCATCTCTATATATGTCCAAGCATCCAATATAATATACATCATCTGTACAATACTGGCCTCTAGGGCATACATACAACTAACAAAGTCTAGGGTCCTTTATATAGGGCCAAATGATTTGTTGAATTGGTTAGAGAGATCTTCTCTGATTGATTTGGGAATATTTCCCACCGTTGAATCTTTGATCATAAGGCTTCTGTTTTACAGAAGATAATCTTCTTGTTTTTAACAAGATTGGAAAGATCTTTCCATAATAGAATTTTAGTTCTGATTAATTAATAATTTATTATTAATAGATCTTTTGATCTGACGGTGGGGGAATTTTAATTCCAGCGCTAGCGCACCTGCGCTTGACACGTGGCGTGTAGCGCAGAGCGCAGCGCAACTGTGCTAGCGCGCCCGTGTTTGACATGTGGCATGCAGCGCAGAGCTCAGCGCAACTGCATTAGCGCGCCCGTGTTTGATACGTGGCACGCAGCGCAGAGCGCAGTACAACTGCACTAGCGCACCCGTGTTTGACACGTGGCGCTCAGCGCAGAGCGCTGGATCTGAAGTGTTGCTTCAATTTAAATTTTGAATTAAAACAGAGCTTTGCTCTGATTGAGTGCGCTGCCTAGGACGCAGCGCTCCTGGTGCTGGCGTGTCTGCTTTTGACGCGCAGCGCGCAGAATCTGAAGCGTTGCTTCAATTTAAACTTTGAATTTTAAAACAGAGCTTTGCTCTGATTGGGTGCGCTGCCTAGGGCGCAGCGCACCTGGCGCTGAATCTGAAGCATTGCTTCACAATGTTTTAACTCTTGGCTTTGAGGCATTTGTTACATTCTTTGCATGTGGAGTTTTTCCCTTCATTTTTTATTTTATTATTTTTTATAAAGGAGCAGGTTGTGAGCCAAAATTTTGGCGGGAACAGTATGTTTTCCAGAATGTAGGAAGGAATTTGAGTCAGCAGTTGCTGCACTCTCTCACCGTACTTTACTAGCTCAGGCTTGCACGTTTGATAGTCACCGTTTACTTGACTAACGACTAGTTGGGAGTCTCCGTATATGAGAAGGTTTTCAATTCCCATGTCGATAGCGATCTCGAGGTCTGCTATCAAAGCTTCATATTCGGCTTCATTGTTCGTCCTCGGCTCTGTTAAAGAAAAAGCAAAGTGCATTATCCCTACTTATGGAGTCACGAAAATGAGGCCTACCCCTGATTTGATTATGGACGTGCTTTGTTTGCGCTTCTTTATAGAAGACGCTCCATCGAAGTAGAGTTCCCATTGGGTATCATTCTCTCTTCTCCCCCCGCCGATCGTGTCAAACGCGTGTTCGTCCGGCAGTTCGCAGTTCAAGGGAGAGTTGGCAGGTATTGGATGCTCAGCGAGGAAGTCGGCGATGGCCTAGCCTTTCACTGCCTTAAGAGGCCGATAAGTTATCGAGAACTCCATCAAGAGCAGAGCCCATTTAGCGAGCCGCCCCGTTAATATGGCCTTTGACATCAAATACTTGAGAGGATCTATCTTTGATACGAGATGGACCTCACGTGCCAATGCATAGTGTCTGAGCTTCGTTATCGCGAAGATCAATGCCAGGCAGTGTTTTTCAATGGGAGAGTAATTACTTTCTTCCCCCAGGAGAACTCGACTCAGATAATAAAGGGCTCTCTCTTTTCCCTGGTCTTTCTCTTGTGCCCATAATGCGCCTAGAGAACCTTCGAGGGCTGTCGTATACAGGACGAGAGGTTTCCCTTTAACGGGAGCGGCTAGCACTGGCGGATTCTGCAGGTATTGCTTGATTTCGTCCAGTGCGCTTTGGCATTTGTGATCCTAGACGAACGGGGTTCCCTTTTTCATCAAGTGACTGTAGGGGCGGCACTTGCCGGAGAGATTGGCTATGAATCGCCGGACATACGCGAGCTTTCCTTGGAGAGACCGTAGTTGCTTGAGAGTTCCTGGTGGGGGCATTTCCATGATCACCTTGATCTTCGACGGGTCTATCTTGATGCCTCGATGTCGTACGATGAATTCTAGGAATTTGCCCGAGAAAACTCCGAATGCGCATTTGAGAGGGTTCATCTTCAGGTTGTATTTCCGAAGGCGTTGAAACACAATCTTCAGATACTCTAAATGTTCCTCGTATGATTTTCTTTTTACTACGAGGTCGTCGATATAGAATTCGACGATTTCATGTATGAGGTCATCGAAAATTTTCGTCATGGTCCTCTGATAGGTGGCACCGGCATCCTTTAAACCGAAAGGCATCACCCTATAGCAGAATATACTCAGAGGGGTCCGGAAAACGGTATGCTTCTGGTCCTCGGGATGCATCTTTATCTGATTGTACCCTAATGATCCGTCCATGAAGGAGAAAACTTCATGAGTGGACGTATTATCTATCATCAGCTCCGTGACCGGTACTGGAAAGTCGTCCTTCGGGCAAGCTTTGTTGAGATCCCGAAAATCTACGCATATGCGCACCGTCCCATTTTTCTTCATCACTGGGACGATATTGGCGATCCAGTCAGGTTATTGAATCTCTTGGATGAAGCCGGAGTCGATTAGCTTCTTGACCTCGGCATTGATGCTTATCTCAAACTCGAGCCGCATTCTTCTCGGTGCTTGTTTGATCGGCTTGACGTCCGGTGATATTGCCAATTTGTGTACATCAATCTCTGGATCTAGTCCTGATATCTCAGAATAGTTCCATGCAAAGCAATCTTTATGCTGCATGAGCACGTCCTTAAGCGTAGCCACCCTTTCTTCAGACAATAGCTCACTGAGGAATGTCAGCCGCGGGTCACTTGTCGTCCCCAAATCAATCTTTCTGAGGTTGTCTGCAGTAGTATGTATCCCATCTTCCAGCTCTTTTGGCGCCTGTGGAAACTCTGAGATCACCTCGCCATCATCGTTTTTGAAGCACCAGGGGAGGTCATCCGTATTCTCGGGTTCTTCTTCCGACAGCGTTATCACGTGACAGGTACGAGATCGCTTCCAAGATCGATGTTGATCCGGTTCTACTCTCGTGGTTTTCGGTTCATGCTTCTGTGGCGGGGTTACCCTCCAGCTGCTGGATAGAACGAACCTGCCTTGCTGATACTGATCTTCTACCCATTCTTTGAATGTGAAGCAGTCTTCGAGAGGATGTCCTATTGCTCGATGATAGGAGCAATAGTCTGGATGATTAACTTCACCTGCGTGCTCGGGGTGTTTGGACTCCAGGAGGGTAATCATCTGATGCTTTATGACAAGATCAAGTATCTTTCTTGTCTTGTCTTGGGGAAAAGAGTATGCTCGACCCATCTTCTTTATAAGAGACGAATCCGGATTGCCCGATTCCTGATCGTGTGGCTTCTTGGACCCGCTTTGTTACCGTCGAACGCTTTTCCCGTTCTTTGGTTTATTTTTGCCTCTGCGCCGTGTCTTCTTTGTGACGGGTTGGCGATGAAGGGCCTCGTCATACTCTGCGTCTTGCTGGAGGAGGCGCTGCGTTCTGGCTTTCTCATGGATGGCCATTTCGCGGTTATGGTCATCCCAGACTTTTTGACCCGCTTCCCTTATAAACTTGTCCATCTGTTCTTCGAACTACGGACTTGGCATTTTCACGGCGGGAGCTCGTTCTGGTTCAGGGTTAGCATCTTCCCACAGAGCATCTCCTTCTCTATCAAAGTCATGTATGACGTAGCCGTCACGGAATAGCTCCCGTTTCTTGGATTGAACATACCCAAGCCCAATCGTTTCCATTCTCCCATTGGGCAACTTTCGTTGAGTTCCGGGAACGTTCCAGATCCTGTTATAGAACCGTGCTTGTCGCGCAGTTAGCTTAAGGGGTACACCTTGGCGTCTCAAGAGTCTCTTTAGTCCGTCTGTGTAATATCTGGGCAAACGGATGGCCTGGAGCCTGTCAAGTGTAGAATCCGCACCATGCCAAATTTCTTTCTCCACTTTGGTTTACCCAGATCAGTAGAATAGGATCGTCTTTTCACCTTTTCGCCTGGGAGGGACCTAGAATGTCTGCAATTCTTCCACACTGTAGGTATCAAGCGCGCCTAGCTCTTTATGATGCTTTGGCGGGACCATGGCAATCTGCAAACGGTGATCTTCATCAGCGAAGGCTCGTATTGATGGCCGAGCAGAGAATACGGCATTGACATCATCTTCCGAGTCGCTGCCGAAGATCAACATAGGAGTAGACGGTCCTGGCTTGTTGTATTGGGGTGGCCCTGAATAAACTATATCTTCTTCTTCCTCGGTATCACTCCCGAAGACCGGAATAGTGGTGACAGCTTTGTTCTTGTCCTCCGATTTACGACATCTTTCTGTGTCTTTGAAATCTGGCAGGAAGTATTTTGCATCCTCATATTTGCAAACTTCGTTTATGGAGAACGGGTTAAGTTCGCCTGTTACGGTGTATTCGAGACCATCCTTGAAATATTTCATACACTGATGTTGTGTAGAGGGGATGATGTTGTACTCGTGTAACCAAGGCCGGCCGAGCAAAGTATTATAGCATGTCTTGGCATCAATGACGTGAAATTTAATGTCCGTGACGAGCAGCCCAAAGCGCAGCGTCGGTATTACAGACCCAAGTGTCCGTGATGACTGGGAATCAAATCCGGAGATGGTGATCTTATCCCGAGCGAGGTGTTGAACGCTCATGCATATTTCCTTCAATACTCTTACGTTAAGGAGGTTAACGGAGGACCCATTGTCAACCAGAATTTTGCCTATCTTGATATCATGACAGTATCCGGAGACATACAGGGGACGGTTATGCTTGCACGTCCCGAGGAGGAGATCTTCATCGCCGAAGGTGATATCGGCTGTGTGCACTTCTTCCAGCTCGTCCTTCGTTTTTTCTTCGGCGAGGAAAGCTTGGAACTGTTCAGGCTCTTGTAACGCCTTGATTAAAGAATCTCTTGCTTCTTTTGATAGCAGAAGGGCGTCGAGAATACTGAGCTGCGAGGGTATCTTCCTCAGGTGTGCCAGAACGTTGTAATCCACCTTGTTTTTCTTTGGCGGGTCTTTGGCTGCCAGCTCTTCGACGACTCGATCATCGAGAGTGATATCCTAAAGGACCTTTTCTTTTCCCTTATCTTTTCTATTTGACCCACTGTTTGCAGGTCTGAGATTCTTTTCAGGCAGCGTGCGATTGCGCAGCTGAATGTTCTCGCAGTCCTTCGGTTCTTCCTCTTTTCCCCAGGTGGATTCTTGAAGAAAGGGCCAAGAGTCATTTCTTCATCAGAGTCGCTCCCGAAGGTAAGAACTTGTGATCCCTCGGAGTCAACCATATGACAGTTGCCGGTAGTTCTTTTACGCTCCCCGATCGCATTTCTTTGCTTTCGACGAGTTTTGCATTTCATTCGCCTGAAATGTTGCCGGTGAGCAACATATCCCCGCCACCATCTTTTAAAAGCGTTTCACTCTTCAGTGGGGTGCGTAATCTTTCGATGATATAAGCAGTAGCTAGGATGTGTTTCCGCTCCACCAAGAGCTTTCGCTTCGGTGGGTGGCAGTTTCATTCCCATCGATATGGCTTTGGCGAACCTCTTCCTCGTCTTGAACCTGCTTTTATTTGCGGCGGATGTACTTTGATCTGGCGGGGGTGTTTCAACCCTTTCGTCCAGTCGCCGGCGTTTGGTTTTTTCAAATATGGCCATCTCGTGCTCTCGATCAGCTTTGCTTTTACGAAGAGCTTCGTTCAGGAATTCATCAATCATTTCGTCTGATGGCCCTAGAAGTTCCGGTTCAGGATCTACCCCCAGTTTCTCTGTGTAAGGAGCTTCTTCATCGTCTATCGACGAGTAAGAGATCACATGGCAACTTACCACATAATCTTCAGATTCATCCGACGAGTCTTCTCCATTGTCATCATCTCCGTCCTAGTTCAAGAGCGCAAGGCGCATTTCAAGAGCGCAAAGCGCATTTGATCAATTTCATGATCTGGGAACAAATTTATGTTCTTTTAGAAGAGACTTTGTCTCAAAATTCAAGAAAAACAGTTCTTATTTTGCATGAGAGCTTTTCAATCTTTTATTTTGATGAAAGGCTTTGCCTTTATAGATCCATGACCTGTGAGAAGAATATGTTCTTCATTTATTTTATGATGAGATCTTTTGATCTCTTTTGTGAAAGACTTTTTGTCTTTATAGATCTATGATCTTTTTGAAGAAAAGAATTCTTCGTTTTAATTATGAAATGATTTCATCTCTGTATTCATCATTAATCATCTTTACCTTGAAGAAGTATCTTCTTGAAAGAACTTGCTCTTTATCTTTGAGTTTCTCAAAATTTATGGGGGTTTCTCTATATCAGACTTGAAGTTTGGGACCATTATATAGGGCAAGCTGATTTGTTGAATCAGTTAAAGAGATCTTTCTCTGATTGATTTGGGGATGTTTCCCACCATTGGATCTTTGATCCTAGGGCTTCTGTTTTATAGAAGGCAATTTTCTTGTTTTTAACAAGATTGGAAAATCTTTCTATAACAGAATTTTAATTCTGATTAATTAATGATTTATCATTATTATTAGATCTTTTGATCTAAGGGTGGGGAATTTTTAATTCCAGCGCTAGCGCACTCGTGCTTTGCACGTGGCGCGCAGCTCAGTGCGCTAGCGCACCTGTGTTTGACACGTGGTGCGCTGCTCAGAGCGCAGCGCGCCCTACGCTAGCGCACCCGTATTTGACACGTGGCGCGCAGCGCGCCTAGAGCGCAACGCACCTAGCGCTGGATCTGAAGCGTTGCTTCAATTTTTGAAATTCGAATTTTAAACAGAGCTTTGCTCTGATTGGGGGAAATAAATGCCCCCCCACCGTTGCGCTCGTGTGGCCCACATGTGAGTGCAGCGGTGGCAGCATCTGCGCCTTTGGATCAACTCAGAAGTTGAAGAGGCATTTCAATGCCTATAAATAGGACGTTTGGTCCCTTAGATGATTCTGTTCATCTTCTTCTTTGAGAATTTTTATTCAGAGCATAACTCTTCATCTTAAAAGATTTTAAGAGTCAAAACTCTATCAAAACTTAGGTAAAGATTAAATTTTTTAATAAACTAGGGTCTTACCCATTAACAGAACCTTGCTCTTCATAGATCTTTGATCTAAAGAAAACCCTTTTAGGGTTTCATTAATAGAGCTTTGCTCTCTTTCAAATCATGAACCCATAGATCTAAGGAGATCTTGTTTCAGGGTTTCTTAACCCGTGAACAGAGCTTTGCTCATAAAGAACTCTTAGAGTTTGTTCATAGATCTTGAAGATCTTAGAATTTTTAATCTTAAAAATTGATTTTAATTTTTTTTATGGGTTTTTTCATCATCTTTACAGAGCCAGGCTCTTGAGGAATTTTGATTCCCTCATGATCAGAGTTTGACAAGTGTCACTCTGTCACAGAGCATTGCTCTCAAAGGGAGATTTACTCCTTTTCCCGAGGGATCTCTCATTTAATGAGAATTTTCTTGAGGATCTCCTCATTTAATTAACAGTCTCATCAAATGATGAGGCTGTTTTATTAATTATTAATTGATGAATTGTCATCTAGATTTTATAGGCCCCCCTTTGGTCCCTCTCCACTGCATTGCAGTGTGGTACAAATTTTAATGTACCAAGTGTCAGAATTATAGCACTGACAGTTGACTTTTGTTCCTTTTTGCACAGGCGACATGTCTTTCGACACTTCCTTTCCGTTCATCCGATCAGAAGGCGGATTTCCTGAGGCACCTGTAGACCGAGAGGTTCTCGCGCTGATCAAAGATCATGACCCGGAATACAAAAATCTTCACCTGTGGGGTAGATGGTACAATCAGATTATTAGAGGCCGCCGGAGCTTTTCTTGTGCGACGCCTTCGGAGCCTATCTCGGCGATCCCGTATGCAGATGCACCCCCGGTGAACTATGCCGTGGAGGTGGTTAATTGGACTTCGGAGGGCCTCCTTCAGCCTTCGATCGCCGCAGTACCCGTGCAGCCGGCGGCGGCTTTGGATACCCTAGGGCGGCGCATATGTCAGGGCGATTCGCGCCCTTGGGGACAGCCCTACAACATCGGGCTAACTCCCCGTCATCCGGCCGGGTACTTGCAGTGGGCCTGGTATATCTTGTCGGCAAAGAAATCGCAGCTTCTAAATCTCGGCTTATACCCTGCGGTCTATGCTTCCTTTTTCTAGTATTCTGCACCTCCCACATGGTGGATCAAGGCATTTTTGGAGCAGTGGAACATCCCGACCCATACTTTCCTCCTATTGGATAGAGAGGTCTCCATTTTCTTGGAAGAATTTGCCTAGATTTCTGGTTTACCGGTTCGGGGGAGCACTACGAGGAGCTGCTTCCTCCGGATGAATATGTTTTTGCCACCAAGCCAGTGGTGATGGGCCTCACCCCAGAGAACACCATTCAGCACCAGTTCCCAAGTCCGATAAAGGTGCTGAACATGTATGAGAGCCTCTTTCTTGAATCCGGAGGCCAAGGTGTTAGCTTTGCGGACTTCATTGCCCGTTTTCTTTGCCCGGAAATTTTGTCGCGACAAAGCGAAAAGTTTGCTAAACTTGCTGATCCCTTCGGCTTTGGCTTGGACCGTCGGCCGATACTAGAAGCTGATCAAAAGGGTTTCTTTCTTCCTGACGTCGCGATCGTCCCTTTGTCAGAAATCGCCGCTCCGAGCATTGATGAGGAAGCGTTCTTTCTTGGGTTCCTCAGTTTATTGTTAAGCTGGTGCGCGCTTCCTATGCATCCTCATTACATGAGGCCTTCTGTCTTCTACCACGCGCATCGCATGGTTGCCGGAATATAAGTGGCCGTCGGGATCGCCGGGTTAGCCCACTTATATCATGGTCTTAGCTTAGCAGCGGATACCACTAAACCAGAGGTGCATACTGCCAACTTCCCAATGCATTACTTCACTTCATGGATGGAGCTGCACGTGCTTGGGGTCTTTGGCATCCACAAAAGATTTTCTTTTTACGACAGATGCAAGTTCCCTCGGATAATGCGGCTGGTTGACGCCTCCATCATGAGTCCGTCACCGTAGGAAGCTAGGGGCTTGCTCCTTCGTCCATGCACGGTCGGATATGGTATGTCTTTCACAGACAAAGTCTTGACCATCGGCCAGGAAATTTCAAAAGAGGTGCTGCCATTGCGAGACATCTTTAAAGACGAGGCATCTGTGTTGAAAGCCCGGGAGATTCTTCATTTGTACTCCATCAGGCCGGGCTTTCTTGTATTCAGGCAAAATGATGCGGCACTATTCATGATATAGAACCCATATCGTTTTGCCCAGCAGCTGAGTTACAATCAGGGAGTCCCGCTGGAGGCTTTCCTGCTAGAACCTGCTGCCACTGAAGAGGGAATGCGGAATGCGCTGCATCATTTTATGCGCCTGAACACAGGGTCTCACTTCTTTATCAGCGAACCGATTTGTGTCCCGAAGGCCCTTAATGTACACGTGCCCTGGTACCAACATGCAATGGGTGCTGTTATCAGAGAGGAGAAACGACTGTTACTCGATCGCAGGGGTGCACCCCCTGCTGTTGATCGAAACGTCCCTTTGAAGCGACGGACCATTGTCCTCCCTCCGCTAAGAGAAGCTGCCATGATTGAAGTCCCCCACGACAGGCCTGAGCTACCGGTGCCCCGTGCTCCTATGGAGACGGTGGATGTACTACCGGTGCCCCGTGCTCCCGTGGAGATGGTGAATGTAGCTTCCCCTGAGTCTGGCGTGGGTTTAGATATCGGGACTCGTCGCCCCAAAGTGCCCACCAAGCGTAAGCTTGTGCTGGCTGCGACTGGAGCTCGCTCGCAGAAGAGGAAGAAGAAATCAATCCTCTATGTAGACGCTATACTCGGCCAGGAGCCTCATGCTCCTTATAGCGAGGGCCTGAGCGAATATGGGACTAACGAAGGTCTATTCATAGCGCCGAACGATACTGATCTCGAGGCCACCATTGCAGCTTCTGTGCGATCAGCAAGCCATAAAGCGGGAATGGCCATCCTCGCGCAATCAAGTAAGTATAATCCGTAACTTCTGTTATTGCATTATATTTTTATTATCATGTTTTGACTGACATTTTTCCTTCTGTAACAGGCTTTTCCACCGAAGAGGCTCTAGCGGCTTCCCTTAGGACCTTTGAGGAGGAGGAGAGGACTCGCGCTTTGCTGGGCATTGGTATTTCTCGGCTCATTGCATCTTCATTCTCTTTTCTTATGGACAATCTGACCCCTTCTTTATCTTATCGCAGGGACTACAATGCCAATCCCGCAAGGTGATGCGGAGATGCTTCCCGGGCCAGCCATCGCAGTCCCGGCCTCCTCAGCATTGCCGAAAGAGGCCTTACTCAAACGACCGATGATGGATGCTATAACGGCTCCATAGGTAACCCTTGGCGCGGACGATGACGCCCTATTCATAGAGGCTTCTAGAAGATCCGCTCTCACGGCCCGAGCGGAATGGAAGCGTAGAATGCGCGCGGCAAGGGAGCGTAGTGCTGCCTTGGCCGCGGGTGCAGGTTCGAGCACCGCTACCCTTGCCCCTACTCCTTTAGAAGATGCTCCGGCTGCCTTGTCCACCGCCCACAGACAGGCAGCTCATGTGGCTCGGGAAGCAATCGGAAGACCAACTCAAGGTAACGTGACATTGGGTTCTTTTGTCAAAGTTTTAACTTTCAGATTCTCATATATCTTATCTTGCAGGGCCGAGTCTTACCGAAGAAGTGGCGGCAACTACTGAGCCTGGAGTAGCGGTATAGGAGATAGCCACGATCGCCGAACCCGATGTAGCGGTAGGTGAGATGGATACCATTGCCGAGCTCGAGGTAGCGGTGGGTAAGATGGCTACAGCCGCCGAGCCCGAGGTAGCCACTCTTTCTCAGGAGTCGAGCACTGCCCCAATCGTCACTCTTTCCCCTTGCGGCTCCTTGCCGTTGCCGGGCGCTGCGAGTATCACGACGATTCTCTGGAGTCAGGGGATGAAGCCACGGGCGGCGAAACCATTCCGATGGAGAAGGGGAAGCAGTCACTGCATTAAGTGACGCCCTTGTCGCGGTTCCGACCAGCGACTCACCAGGTAGACTTTGGGTCATTGCTTTACTTTTTATTCTGCAATCCCTTTCAATCTCTCCTGACGGTATTTCTCTTATTTCTAATGCAGGCATGGCGAGCGTTGAGGTTGTGCCACCCGAGGAAGCATCGCCAGTTGTCCCTTTGACGGTGGTTGCCCCTCCGTCTTCTCTTATATCTTCTCAAATGCTGGAAAGTATGGGTTTGTGATAAATTTAAATTGGGGACAGCATCTTTCGTGTACTGACCATGTATCATCGTGATCTCGCAGGAGTTCTTTTTGATCATTTGTATCAGGTGCTGAACCCACATTTCTCTTTCCCGTCGGAGATTAGTCCGCCCGCTGGTGTCGGTGAGTATCTTTTCTAACCGACGTCCTTTCTTTTCTTTAACGGGCAGCCGTGTCATTGCTAATTCTTCTTTGTATTACTTATAGCCTTTCAAATTGAAGGAGGGGACGAGGGTATCGTTGTGCCACCAGTACTCCCAGCTCTGCCCCCTGTTGCAGCCGGTATAGTAGACTCTATCGTTCGTGTATTTTCTTTATTTCTTGAGCCGACATCTGATTGTGATTTGTTTTGTTACAGTCAGATCGACTCCAGCCCCGTTCGAGTCACGCGTTATAATGCCGGCAGGGCCCTTTTCTCGACGTGCATCCTCGAAAGGCGCCGCGAATAGTCTGCGCATGTTGAGCGACTTCATTGAGGAGCTTGACGTAGAGACTCCCACATTCACCGCGGATTTTGCCGTGGAGGTTAAACCTATGCTGGCGACGCTCGCGAACTTTCATAATGAGGGCGGCGTTGAGTCTTGGGTTAATCATTGCAGGAAGATTGAGGCTTGCCTGCATGAGCTCGAGGTCGGACGTCCTGCTCCAGAGGTCCTGGCTGTGAACACTCAACGGGCTGCGTGGGTCGAGCAGAGCACTCCTTACTTCCGCCATCTTGAACAAGAAGCGGCCTTAAAGTATAAGAAATGTGAAGAGACTTCAAGCGAATCTGCCCGACTGCATGTTCAGGTTGACGCCAATGCTGTGCAGTTGAAAACCATCTTTGAGAGCCTTCTATGATGTATTTCCGATGGGTTAATGCTGAGGCAGAAGCTCGACCTCATCGAGCAGGATGCACAGAGTTGTGAGGCAGCTCGGCGGGTCGTTGATGAGCGACTTTCGTCTTATTTGCTGCAACGAGCCTAAGTCGAAGCAGAGTTGGCCGCGGCGGCTGATCAAGAAAAGGGGCTGAGAGAAGTGCGCGAGCGGCTGATCGGACTATTGAAAGCGCTTCCCTCTGAATAATTGTTTTTTTGTACCATTTGTAATTTTGAATAAAATGTATTCATTTTTTATTCTTTCATATGATGTATTTTGTACCCAATTGAATTCATGAATAAAAACTACATTTCTTTCGCAATATCTTGTGTCATCTCTTTGCTTTCTTCTTTCTTTTGTTATCAGCATGTCACCTTAGCAAGCATAGCCGGCAGATGATAGAGTGAGCATCTTGTTTTGGCTTCTTCGAGGGGTAGTGATGGCTTAGAAAGCAGGTTCAGGTCTGCTGCCTAAGACTTTTCAACTTCATGAACCGTGAGGGTCTTATAAAGACTTTTCTCCCTACGAGTCGAGAGGATCTTATAGGTGTATTTTCTCTTTAGGAATCATGAGGATTCCTAAGCGCGTTTTCTCTTGAGAGTCGTAAGGATCTCACGTGAGAATTTTCCCTCTTACAAGTCGAGAGGACCTGTAAGTGGTTATTTTCCTACTTGTCGAGATTCGACTTTGGAGAGTATGGCCCGTGAATAGTATGCAAGAGTCTATTTTGGACTGACCTGCAGGGCCCAGTGCTTAGGAAACAGGTCCTTATCCCCATTGCCTAAGGCTTTTCCCTACGAATTGAGACGAGTCGAGAAGTTCTCCCAGGAACATTATTTTCCCCACAAGTCGAGACGAATCGAGAAGTTCTCGCAAGGATTTCCTAACGTCACAGTTAACTCCTGCTAATAGAAGTTCGTTAGGGCCTGTGGTACTAGGGTTTTTTACCCGTCGCACCGTCGCGTTGGATGGTGTATTCCTCGATGCATAATCTTGCTGTTCGAGTAGCCCCGCAACCGTCGTGTCTCTGATCCCTTCGAGGGCTGGACAAGACGTCTTCAAGCAATCTTCCAGATGATATTACCGTCGAAAGAGCAAGCGTTAGGGATATTCCATGTCGTTTTTTACTTGAGGTTAGGCTCAGTTTGGAAGCCCCGATGAGTCATAACCACTCCGCGCTGGTGTGGGATGATCTTCGATAGTCTTTCAGGTTTTATATGAGTTGCCATCAAGACCCTGAAGCTAGGAATATTGCCTTCGCTTCGTTTGGTGGCATTGCGTCTGCTGTATCGAGACGAATGCCGCAGTTTGTCTTTAGGTTGTTGGTGAACCGTCGGGACCTGGAACTAGGGACTTTGCCATGGCTCCGTTTTGCTGACGTCGTATATTCCTGCAGAGACACTGATTTCTCTACGGGTAAACGCGAATTGAGAGGTTCTCGCCAAGGACGCTGATTTCCCTGAATCGAGGTTTTACCAAGGACACTGATTTCCCCGGAGTCGAGACGAATCGAGAGATTCCTGCAAAGACGCTGATTTCCTTGCGGGTCGACGCGAATCGAAAGGTTCTCGCCAAGGATGCTGATTTCCCTGAATCGAGAGGTTTTGCCAAGGACACTAATTTTCCTGTGGTTGGTTGACTTGTTTTCGAGACGGAGCGTTGATCTGACGGGGAAGTCATTGGTTGACTCTAGGTCGTCTGCGGACCTTAGAGTTTTGAAACTAGGACTTTGCCATGGTTCCGCTTTTGTTGATATCGCGTCCGAATCCTGTTGGGAGAAGAACGCTGGGGTGACATCGCGTCTGCTGTATCGAGACGAACGTCAAGGTGGTCTCTAGGTTGTTGGTGAACCGTTGGGACCTGGAAATAAGGACTTCGCCATGGCTTCGTTGTTGGATTGTCGCTTCTGAATCCTGCTGGAGGAAGAACGCTGTGGTAACATCTCGTCTGCTTTATCTAGACGAATGCTAAGGTGGAGCTGGGATTTTGTCGTCACTCCGCTTTTTTCGACCATTGGGTCTTTTGTTGACGTCACGTCTGCATCCTACTGGAGTAAGGAGAAACGCCGTTGTTGATCTCTAAGTTGTCGATGTTGACGTCGAGACCCTGAAGTTAGGGATCTTCCTTCGCTTCGTTTGTTGACATTGTGTTTGCAATATTGCGACGAATGTCGAGATTGTCTCTAGGTTGTCTATGAACCGTCGAGATTTGGCTTCACTTCGACGAAGCCTGGTGGGACGATCTGATTCCCTTCTTGTTTGTGCCCATGGATTGTATACAGGGGTCAATGTGACCTCACCTGCAGGGCAAAAAGTTTCGTTTCATTTCATCATTTTTTTTATTCTTTCCGCGATGCTCTATCATTTCAGCTTTTTATATTGCGAAGGTCGCGATTGGCCAATCATTTCGGCTATTTATTTTATTTTTACTCGCTGCTTTTTATTGCGAGTTGCCCAATCATTTCGATTATTTTGCATGCATACATTTTTACTTGCTGATTTTGTTGCAAGTTTCCCCATCATTTCGGCTATTTCGTATGCATTTTTGGCTCGCGATTTTTTATCGCGAATGTGGAACTTGGAATCTGGTGCCAATCTCAGCATCAGCATCGCTGAATATTGCCAGGAGCGAATCATCATTTGCCGTGAAAGGACTTGGAACTTGATACCGATTTAGGCATCAGCATCGCTACAATCGGGATATTGCCAGGAGCGAATCATCATTTGCCTCTGTCGATGTCGAACAAAGGTGGCTTAGCAAACAGGGTTAAGATCCTGTCGACTAAAGCTTTTGACTTCATGAGCCGTAAGGGTCTCATAAAGGTGTTTCTCCTGACGAGTCGTGAGGATCTCGTAGGTGCGTTTTCTCCTTAGGAATCGTGAGGATTCCTAAGTGTGTGGTCTCTTATAATTCGTAAGGATTTTACAAGAGTGCTTTCTCTTTACAAGTCGGGAGGACTTATAAGGCCTGTTCACTGTGCAAACATATCCCTAGTCACGGATGGGACTTTGTTAGGGAAATGTTTATTCGCGCCCGTGGATTGTATACAAGGGTCAGAATTGAGCCACTTATAGGGCAATATTGGAGGTTGTGGTGGCCGCTTAAGAACAGGTTCAGATCCCTGTAGCTTAAGACTTTTGAATCTTATGAGCCGTGAGGGTCCCATAAGAGGGTTCTCCTTACGAGTCGTGAGGATCTCGCAAGTGTAATTTCTCCTTAGGAGTCATGGGGATCCCTAAGTGTGTTGCTCCCTTGTGAGTCGTAAGGATCTTACACAGGTGGTTTCTCCTCACAAGGTCGAGAGGACCTTGCAAGTGTCTTTTAACGAGATTGCGCCCTTTCACAAAACTCGCTGGTAGCCCTGCTGTTTTTACTCACGAAGCCCTCTCGGGTTTTCATCAGTGCCCTTTTCGCTTATGGACATACCATTTTTTTTCTTTCTTCTTATTTTTTTATTCTTTTCTCTTTTTTTGTGTCAGCCTTGGGATGCTGCAGTCTACAGTAGTTTATCGACGTCTCGGTCAACAGCTAGTTTTAGAACATAGTGGTCCATCGTTAGTTTAAGGACGTTTCGGTCCGTTGTTCATAGGTCAGGCATGTTTGAAGATCTTTCAGTATTCTTTTAGTTTTTGCCGAAAGAACAATTTCTCATGTAGCTTCCCCTATAAAAGAGCATGATGGCCGCGGTGTGTCCATCTTTTTCTGAGTATGTGGTTGTGGCGGGTTCACCTTCCAGTTGCCAGACAACGCGAATTTGCCCTGTTGGTATTCATCCTCAATCCAGCCTTTGAAGACGTAGCAATCTTCGAGTGGGTGACCCATTACTCTGTGGTAGGGACAATAGTTAGGATGGTTAACGTCACCCGGTTGCGACGGATGTTTTGGATCTGGCAGAGTGATGAGCCCGTTGCGCACTGCCAGTTTAAACAGTCTCCTTGTTTTATCCCTGAGAAATGAGTAAGGACGTTTCAACTTCTCATTAGAGATCGCGGCTTGTTGCTTTGACGAACATACGGTCTCGGGTTACTCGGCTGTCGCTGAGCGTTGGCGATAAAGGTCGCTTTCCCGTTGCCTTTTTCATTCCGAAAACCCACTTTTGAATGGAAAGGCCTGTGGCCCATCTGGTCCATTTGGACCAGCTTGTTGATCAAGGCCTGGAAGGTGGTTGGCTTGAAGAACATCATGAATTGGGAGATAGTCGACTGAGGGTCAAGGGTCCACATGAACATGCCCACGGCAGGAGCTTCTTCTATGCATTGTTCGCATCTCGACCATAGGTTCTGCCACCGGATTGCATACTGCACCCATGTCTATCCCGGCTTTACTCTGGCGTTGATCAATGTCGTGATTGGGGTGCGTTCGCTGGCGCTTGCGAACCGCTGAGTGAATAGAAACTCCATTTCTGTAAACGTTTTGACGGAGTCGTCGGGAAGCTCCGAGTACCATTCAAAAGCTGTCTCTGCTAAGCTACCGACGAACTGGCGAAGTAGAAGTTTATCATCACCTCCAGTATTGCCGCAAAGAGCCCTGAACTGAGCGACATGCTGATGGGGATTGCCTGTCCCCTTGTACACATGGAATTTGGGAATCGTGTATCCCGGAGGGTACTTTATTTGGTCATACCAACCTGGATACGGTCGCCCAGTTTTAACGATTTGTCCAGCCGCTTCGTTTACCTGGTGAGCTCGTATTTGCTGAGCAATGTAATCATCCAGAGCGGCCTTAGAGATAGTTTCCTCTTTTGCTGCTGAAAGAGCCGGAGGAGGGTTCGATGTCTCCCTTCTGTCGTCTTCAATGATGATAGGGGGTCTTCAGCTGGAGGTTCTGGCTGTAACATCATCCCAGCCATGTCTTGGAACAAGAGAGCCATTCGTTTTATATTGGTTTCCTGTTCCGCGGCCTCTTTTTCTTTCCTCTCGAGCATTCTTCGGAAAAACTCGGTGTCAGTTTCTTGTTCCCGACGCTGCTCCGGGGTCTCTGGATTTTCTTTTGGCCCAGTGAGTGCGGCCATTGCAGTCAGTATCTCCTGAAGCTTCTGCTGTTGTTGTTCCTGAGCCTTCGTTATTAACCGGGTAAGCGGTCGATGTCCCATAGAAGCACGGCTTTCCTCTTTTCCGGATGCCATATAGACAGTGTGCAGCACTATGCCCCCAGACTTAGGGAGTTTAGATTCAGTGTCCTTGACATTTGTCGTAGACATGGGAATTTTCTCCGGCCTTCTCCTCTTATGGGTGGTCGAAGTTGAAGGGGCCGTTGCAGTAGGCACCCAAGTAGCTATCGCCTTCTGTGGCTTGACAGGGTGGTTCTCTTCTTGCCAAACCTTCATCTTTTTCTGTAGGCGGGGATAGTCTTGATCAATAACCGAGTCTTGGATCTTTCGCCAAACTCTATAAATTTTAGAGGACAGCCGCTGAGGGAGCTGCTCCAGCTTCGTCTTTGTAATCTTTTCAACAGGCTGAGGAGACTTTTTTAGCACGGCAGTTGGCGAATTCTTGCGTACCCTGTTAAGTAGTTCAAAGCTATTCCCAGTTGGAACAGCAACATTGACTTCCACCGTTAGGGCTAGTGGAGTTAGCTTAGAGGGGGAGTTGCCCCCAACCTTCCTTACTCGGCGTCAGTGGTGACGTCGAGCGTGTTGAGCCGTTGGGATTGTTTCAGCTTTAGGGGTGACTTCATCATGCCTCCTATTCTGGTGAGGCGCTGCTGGTACCAGCTTCTTGAAGACCGACGTCCGTTGAGTAGCAGTATCCAATCTGTCAAAGACAGACCTTTGAGCAGGAACGGGAGCCGGAGTGGCCAGCCTCGTAAAGACTGATCCTTTGATGGGAGAAGCTTCTTTAGTGACCTCGAGAGCAGGAATGGCTATCCGCTTTGGGATGGCCGCTTCAGGTATCGTGGGCTTCTTGACAGGCCCAATAGAGTTCAGGCTCAGTCTATCGAAGACTGATGCTGTTGGCTTGACCTCGGATGACCCGTTAAGAAGGGCCGTGGTGGTAGTGAGCCGATCAAAGACCGACTTCTTCTGTGCTTCTTGCGGCAGCGGGATGTTAACGCTCACTGGTGGGAGCATGGTCCCGAAGAACAACCCGGTGGTAGCCTGAGTTACCTGCTCTACTAGCATTGTGAATAGGGGGCCGCCTGGGGCCTGTAAGTTATGTTCCCCTCCGAATGGCGGCGCACAGGACCGCGATGTCCTGACGCTGAGATTCGGGGCAGATGCTATTTGGTTTTATCCGTCCACCTCTCCGAAGATGCCAAGTTGATTTATGGCACCGTGTATCGGAGGTTTAGACGGATGCGGCCGATGTAGCAGACTTCGTCAGATTCCCCCTCGCTTGAGGGGTTTTTGATTGTGGGGACGCTCTTCCCTGCAGGCGCAAGCCCCTGCAGTTAATTACGCTACCGCATCGCGGTAACAACTTTCTCCTTCTCCAGAATTTCACTTCGTGTCGTGTGTGTTTGTTTGATTTGTGGTTGCCCATGGATTGTATACGGAGACTGAGTAATGCCGTCGCCCGTAGGACGTGGACTAGTCCAAATCCATATTTACTTAGATTTGGGTTTGGTGTTTTTAGTTTAAGGATGCATTAGTCGCGTTGCGGCTAAGATCAACTTAAACGTTCGTTAAGGATACGATAGTCCTGTTTGAGACTAAGATCAAGTTAACGTGATAATCCATTTAATATCTGGCTATCGGGACTCGTCACCTCTCTAACGTCGTTGAAGGATTACAACGGCAAATGTCAGAGGAGTTCAGAGATGTACCCTTGAACCAAAGTCGATTTAGAGTTTTATAGTCCATTTAAATGTTTAAGGATACGTTAGCCGTATTTGGGGCTAAGATCAACTTAAACGGGACCGTTTAGATCCGGCAAAAGAGCATTTGGGAGCTCTATTGTTCCAGTTTAGGGACGTAGTGGTCCCTGTTCCAGTTTAGGGACGTGGTGGTCCATCGCCAGTTTAAGGACGTGGTGGTCCATATTCCAGTTTAGGGACGTGGTGGTCCGACATTAGTTTAAGGACGTTTCGGTCCAACATTAGTTTAGGGACGTCTCGGTCCAATATTAGTTTAGGGACGTTTCGGTCCAATATTAGTTTAGGGACGTTTCGGTCCACGAGTTTAAGGACCCCGCAGTCCAATATTCATGTGTGGTCGTTGGGACCCGTCGCCTCTCTGACGTCGTTGAAGGATTACAACGACAGTCGTCAGAGGAGTTCGGAGATGTACCCTCGAACCGGATATAAATTGATTTAAGAGAGAGCTGTGCTCAGTCAATTTTATTTAAGGACTTACGGCCAAAATTGGGCTAAGTCCAGTGGAAAATGTTCAACACCTTTATTTATTTCCGGTCTATTAGACCTGTGCTAGGGCTTTGCCCACACTTAAATAATGCATTGCATTACTTCAGGCCATTTATGCCCATTTTGACTGGGCTCTGCCCTTTTTATTATGATGCAGATCATTTTTTTTGGTCCACTGGACCCTTTAATTGGGCTCTGCCCTTTTAAATAATGCATAGCATTTTATTTATTAGGCCTGTTAAGCCTTTTAATTGGGCCTGGCCCTTCAGGAAATGAAATGCATTGCATTTGTCAGGCGCTTTGCGCCAATCACTGAGCGCAAGCGCTTGTGGTGAGGACACGTGTCATGCTCTGGCGAGCGCAAGCGCAACAGCGCAGTGCGCTGCGCTAGTGCGCTGCGCTGTTGCGCTGCTGACACGTGGCGCGCTCTGGTGAGTTGCGCCAACAAAGGAGCGCAACAGCGCAATTTTTTAAGTGCAAAGCACTGTTTTATATTTTGGTTGATTTTAAATCAAAGAAAACAAGTTTTCTTTTGTTTTCAAAGAACCAATGGTTCATAAGAAAGTGCAAAGCACTACTATTACTTATTTTTTTCTTTTTATTTAAGATTATTGATCTTGTTCTTAGATCAATAGTCTGTCCATAAGAGAATTTTCTCTTTTTCCTAAAGGTTTTTACCTTCTGTTGTTCTTGAGGAGTTCTCAAGAGTTCTCTTCTCTTTTTTTTTTAGAAAGATATTGATGCCTTTGAATTGAGGCCTAGGGTCCTTTTTATAGTGCCCATAAATTAGTTAAATTTGTTAAAAAGATCTTTCTCTAAGTGATTTGGGGAGTTTTCCCTACCGTTGGATCTTTGATCCAAAGGCCTCTGTTTTACAGAAGAAAATCTTCTTATTTTAACAAGAACAGAAAAGATTTATTCTGTTTTGCGCAACTTCCTTAGCGCGTGACACGTGTCGCGCGGTGCAGCGCTTGCGCAGCTGCGCAGACACGTGTCGCGCAGCGCAGAGCTTGCGCAACTGAACGTTGTTTCTTTTACTTTTAGTTTTTAAAAGAGCCCTGCTCTGATTGGACGCACCGCCTTGGGCGTTGCGCTGTCGTATCAAATTCTGACACGTGGCATTGCGCGCAGCGCACGGGATTTGAAGCGTTGCTTCAAAATTTGAATTTTTTGAAATTTAAACAGAGCCTTGCTCTGATTGGGGAAACAAATGCCCCCCCACCGTTGCGCTCACGTGGCTCGCATGTGAGTGCAGCGATGGCAAGATCTCAGCCTTTGATCAACTGATAAGTTGAAGGGGCGCAGGCGCCTATAAATAGGACTCTTGGTCCTTAGAAAATTCTTACAACTTTCAAGAATTTTGATTCTCAGAACCTTGCTCTTGCTTAAGAACTTTCAGAGCCTTGCTCTTGTTCTTTCCCCAAGAACTTCAAAGTTCAAAACTTAGAATCACTCTAGGTAATTTAAATTAAATTACATTTAATTAACAGAGCCTTGCTCTTATAGATCTTTGATCTAAAGAAAAAATCCCTTTAGGGCTTCATCACCAGAGCCTTGCTCTCAAAAACTTACAGATCTACAGAGATCTTGTCCATGGGTTTTAACCCATGAACAGAGCTTTGCTCTTGTATCAAATGTAGATCTTTTTAGATCTGAAAAATGAAGATTTTTTTTTTTAATAATTTTCCTAGATTTTTCAAGATTTCAAAATTTTAACTCTTTTAAGTGCTAAAAAAAATTGATGGATCTTTCCATCATTACCAAAGAGCTATGCTCTTTTGAGGAATCTTGTTCCCCTGAGATCAGAGTTTGACAAATGTCACTCTGTGACAGAGCTTTGCTCTAAAAGAGGAGATTTTCTCCTTGTCTCCAGGGGTTTCCCATCAATGAGCATATTCTCTTGGGGATCTTTTCATGAATTGACAGTCTCATCTAATGATGGGATTGTCTTATTAAATGATGCACCGTCATCCAGATTTTGTGGGTCCCCCTTTGGTCCCCTACCCACTGCATCACAGTGTGGAGTAAGATTTTAAAATGCCAAGCGTTAGAACACTAACGGTTATTTTTGTCTTTCCACAGGAAACATGTCTGACGACTTGTCTTTCCCCTTTGTTCGCTCGGAAGGAGGGTTCCCTCATTCACCAGTGGACCAGGTGGCGTTCGCTCTTATTAAAGATCATGACCCCGAGTGCAAAAAACTCCACCTGTGGGGAAGGTGGTACAACCAGATCATCCAGGGTCACCGCAGTTTCAGTTTTGCCACGCCGTCTGAACCCATAACTCCAATCCCCTATGCGGACGAACCCCCGGCGAAGTATGCCGTGGAGGTTAAAAATTGGAATTCGAATGACCTCCTCCAACCCGCAATTGGTGCTATTCCCGTACAGCCGCCGCCGGCAATAGATATTTTAGGAAGGCGAATCTGTCAGGGTGAAGCACGCCCTTGGGGACAGGCCTATAATATTGGATTGGTGCCGCGACCGCCCGCCGGATACTTGCAGTGGGCCCGATACATCTTATCGGCGAAAAGGACTCATCTAATGAAGATTGGATTGTATTCGGCCATCTACGTCTCGCTCTTCGAGTATCCCTCTCCTCCAACGTGGTGGATCAAGGCCTTCATTGAACAATGGAATATCCCCACCCACACTTTCTTGATGGCGGATAGGGAGGTCTCAATTTCTTTGGAGGAGTTTGCCGAGCTCTCGGGTTTACCGATGAGGGGGGAGCATTACGAGGAGTTGCTACCTCCTGATGAATATGTTTTTTTCACCAAGCCGCTGGTGTTTGACCTGACTCCGGAAAACGCCGTTCAGCATCAGTATCCGAGCCTAGTGAAGATGTTGGAGATCTATGAAGGACTCCATCTGGAATCGGGGGACCGGGGCGTCAGTTTCGCAGATTTTATTGCCCGCTTCATTCGCCCGGAGTTCCTATCAGAGCGGAGTGAGAAGTTCGCCCAGCTCGATGACCCTTTCGGTTTTGGCTTAGACCGCCGACCCGTATCGGAGGATGATCAAAGGGATTTTTATCTCCCCGGCGCTGCCATCGTCCCTTTCTCAGAAATCGCCGTCCCGGGCATGGATGAGGAGACCTTTTTTATTGGGTTCTTGGGTTTGTGTCTATGCAGCTTTGCGCTCCCCATGCATCCGCGTCACATGCGGCCCTCCGTTTTTTACCCAGCGCATCGGATGGTGGCTGGTTTGCAGTTATCGGTAGGAATCGTCGGGCTGGCCTACCTTTATAAAGGACTTAGCGTAGCGGCGGACGCTAGTGAGCCTGGGGTGCAGCCCGCTAACTTCCCGACGCACTATTTCACCTCCTGGATGGAAATGCACGTGCAAGGGGTGTTCGGTGTCCATAAGATTCCTCCAATTAACGTTGGCTTATCTGTCAGTCGCGTCGGGGAGAAGTGCAGACTCCCGAGAGTCATGCGGTTGGTCGGCGCTTCAATTGTGGTTGCACCCCCACGGGAGTCTAGGGGGCTGCTCCTTCGTCCACATCTGGTCGGAGCGAAGATTTCCTTTGTGGATAAGGTTATAACCATAGGCTCAGAGACTACTAAGTCAGTAGTGCCACTGCGCGATGATTTCAAGGACGGGGCTTCCGTATTGAAGGCTCGGGAAATCCTCCACCTCTACTCCATTCGGCCGGGCTATCTAGTGTTTAGGCAGAATGAGACAGCACTTTTTATGAGGTACAACCTGCACCGTTTTGCTCAGCAATCGAGCTACAACCAAGGGATCCCGATGGAAGCTTTCTTGGAAAAGCCCGTAGTCAGCCGAGAGGGGATGAAGAATGCAATGCACCATTTCACACGGCTTAACACGGGTTCCTATTTCTTCATTAGTGAACCCAGCTGTGTCCCTAAGATGCTTAACACGTACGTAGCTTGGTATGCGCATGCGATGGGCCCAATTATCTTAACGGAGAAGCGTATACTGGTTGACCGTAGGGGTGCGCCTCCTGGCGGTGATCGCAAGGACCCCTTGCAACCGAGGATCCCGGTCATTCCTCCGTTAAAAGATGCCGGAGTCGACCGACCACGCATGTTGAGCCCCCCGCGTGGATTGCCGCTGTCTGCTACGGTGAATGCACCACAGGCGTCCCGTGTTCCCACGAAGATGGTTAATGTAATATCGCCAGAGTCCGGCGCAGGAGCGGATATCGGGACCCGCCGCCCCAAGGTGACTGCCAAGCGCAAATCAATTCCAGGTGCATCTAGAGCTGGCGGGCAAAAGAAGAAGAAGTCGATCCTTTCTCTCGACGCGATCCTCAATTTAGAGCCTAAGGCCCCTCTTACCAAAGGAATAAGTGAATATGGCAGCAATAAGGGCTTCTTGGTAGACCCTGCAGACACCAATTTGGCGGCCACTATTGCAGCTTCTGAGCGATCAGCAAGGCTCGAAGTGATGTTAAGCAAACTCGCGGAGTCAGGTGATCATTAGCCGCTTTCCTCATCATTTCATCGCATTTTTTTTATCATTATTCTTGACTAATACTTTTCTCATTTTCAACAGGTGTCTCTACTGAAGAAGCTATTGCTGCCTCTTTGAAAACTTTCCAAGAGGAGGAGGAGAAACGTGCTCTAGCAGGCGTTGGTGCGTCCCACCCCCTTTTCTTTTATAAGAAAAAAATTGTTATCTCTTCTGATGGTCAACCTAACCTTCTTCTTTTGTTTCTTTGTAGGAGCTATATCAGTTGATGCGGGGATCCTCCCCAAGCCTGTTACTGAAGTCCCGGTCTCGTCGGGGCTGCTGCAAGAGCCTCGACTTGACAAAACGACGAGGAATGCCTTGAAAAACCTGGAGGCATCCCTACTCATGGACGAAGATGCCTCAATGAGAGAGGCTCTGGTGAGGTCCGTCTCAACGGCCCAGGAGGAGAGAAAGCGGCTGAGGCGCGAGGTGAAGGCGCGCCGGACTGCTTTGGCTATGGGAGCGGGCCCAAGCACCGTCCCTCGGGCAGATACTCCTTCCAGAGAGGCCCCTGTCGCCCTATCCACTGCTCGCCGACAAGTGGCGCGCGCCGTTCGAAGCGCAAATGATAAGTCCACTTCAGGTAACATTTCTTTCAGAATTTTTATTGTGGGAGTTATAATGCCGACGGTTCTTATATCTATTATTTTGCAGGGCCCAGTCCGACCGAGGGTGAGGCGGAGACCGTTGAACCCAGGGGAACAGAGGAGGCGGTGCCTGCCGAACTCGAGCCGACAGTGGGCAACATCGTTGAGACTATGGAGCCAGAAGCGGAGGTTGAGGGGCCTATAGCCGAGAAGGTCGTTGATGCCGAGCCTAAAGTGGCGGCAGATGAAACGATCATTACAACTGAGTCCGGGGTGATGGCGGACGAGGCACTTGCGGCTGGCAACCTCGTGGTGACGGTAGATGAGCCGATGGAGACAGCGGAGCCCGAGGAAGTAGCAGGTGAGATGGGTACGACTCTTGGGGAAGAGTCAGCCGCTTCCTTCCAAGAGTCCGGCAACGCTCCAATCATTGCCCTCTCCGTCTACGATCTTCTACCGTCTCCTGGTCGCGCGAGCACGACGACGGTCCCTATCGAGTCGGGTGATGAGGTTACGGGTGGTGGCCTCATGTCGATGGAGGAGGGAATTGCCTCAGTTTCGGCTGGCAGCTCGTCGGGTAAACTTCGAGTTACCATCATTCCCCTTTTATATATATATATATATATATATATATCTTGCGATCTTTTCTAACAAGTCTGTCTTTGTTTTTAACGCAGGCGCGGCCAGTGCCGATGCTCCATTGCTCGAAGGAGCACCATCAACTACTGCTTTGGCGGTGGTCATCTCCCAGCCTTCCCTTGTGCCATCGCGGATGTTGGAAGGTATGGATTTATGACTCATGAGTTGATCTTTTAAACGTGTAGCTTACGTACTAACGTTATACCACTGTGTCCTTTCAGGAGTGCTCTTTGATCATCTATACCAAGTGTTGCTCCCACACTTCTTCTTCCCATCCGAATTCGCTTCTCCTTCTAGTGGTGCCGGTGAGTATATTTTCATTTCGATGTCTTTCTTTTCCCCCCCTTTTTTTATAGGATTATTTCTAACTTTTCCTCTTCTTTATTGTAGTGCCACAAATCGAAGGAGGGGGTGCAAGGCCTGCCACGCCACCAGCCCTTCCGACCTTACCTTCCGTTGCAGCTGGTATAGTAAATCTCCCCCTTTTTTTATGTCCCTTCAACATCTCTTGAACCATCGTCTAACCATGTTTTGTTTTGCAGCGATCGTTCTGGCTTCGGTCCCTCTTGAGTCTCGTGTCCTTTCACCGGCAGGCCCTTTCTTGAAACGTCCATCTTCAAAGGGTGCCGTGATGAGTTTGGGTATGCTGAGCGGGTATATCGAAGAGCTTAACGCGGACGCTCTCCCTTCTGCCGCAGATTTCGCTGTGGAAGTTAACCCAATGTTGGCGGCGCTCGTAAACTTTCACAACGAAAGCGTCGTTGAATCTTGGGTTAACCACTGCAGGGAGGTCGAGGCCTGCCTACATCGGCTGGAGTCGACGCGTCCTTCTCCTGAAGTTTTGGCCATAAGCACCCAACGGACAGCTTGGCTCGAGCAAAGCACTTCTTATTTCCGCCATTTGGAGCAAGAAGCAGCTTTACGGTTGAAGGAACGTCAGGAATCTTCAAGCGCAACTGCTCGCCTACGCGCTGAAGTTAGGGCGAATGCTGCTGAGGTGAAAGTCGTCTTTGAAGGCCTTCTGGAGCGTATTTCTAATGGACTGGCACTGAAGCGGAAGCTTGATGCCGCCGAGCGTGATGCCCGAGGCAGTGAAGCAGCTCAGCAGGTCGTTGAGGAACGGCTTGCATCCTTCATGCAGCAGCGGCCCCAGGTGGAGGCGGAGGTGGCTGTGGCTGTTACTCAGGAGGAAGCGCTGAAGGAAGTACGAGAACAGCTTGTGAATTTATTAAAGACACTTCCTCCTCAGTAGCTATCCATCCTTGTATCGTTTATGCTTGTAGATAAAAGAATGTATATATATATATATATATATATATATATATATATATATATATATATATATATTTTTATTCTTTGACATAATGTATCCTGTATCCAATCAAGTTTATGAATAAAAGATACACCTTTTTGTAATGTGTCATTTTCTCCGTCTTTTCTTTCTTTCATTATCAGCATGCCACCTTAGTAACCATGGTTGACGGATGATCAGAACGAGTATCCTGACTTTCTTAAGAAATAGCGATGGCTTAGGCCGCAGGTTCAGATCTGCTGCCTAAGACTTTTCAACTCTATAAGCCGTGAGGGTCTCATAGAGACTTTTCTCCCTACGGATCGAGAGGATCTCGTAGGTGGGTTTTCTCCTTAGGAATCGTGAGGATTCCTAAGTGTGGTTTTCTCTTATAAGTCGTAAGGATCCTATAAGAGAATTTTTCCCTCTTATGAGTCGAGAGGACCCACAAGCGGTTGTTTCCCTCCTCGTCGAAATTCGACTTTGGAGAGTGAGACCCATGAATAGTATGCAAGAGACCATTTTGGATTGACTTGCAGGGTCCCATTGTTCAGGAAGCAAGTTTTTTAGTCCCTGCTGCCTGAGGCTTCATTTGCATGTTGAGACAAATCGGGAATTTCCCGCGGAGACACTAGTTTCTCTGCGAGCCGACGCGAATCAGAAGGCTTTCGTCAAGGAGTGTTTGTATCCGTGAGTCGAGGAGTTTGCTAGGGATTATTTGTTTCCCAAGCGCCAAGGATTATTTGTTTCCTTGGGGTTTGAAACGAGTCGAGGATTTCCCACGGAGGCACTGGTGGCTCTGTGAGGCGACGCGGATCAGGAGGCTCTCGTCAAGGAGTGTTTGTATCCGTGAGTTGAGGAGTTTGCTAGGGATTATTTATTTCCCAAGCGCCAAGGATTATTTGTTTCCTTGGGGTTTGAAACGAGTCGAGAATTTCACACGGAGGCACTGGTGGCTCTGCGAGTCGACGAGAATCAGGAGGCTCTCGTCAAGGAGTGTTTGTATCCGTAAGTCGAGGAGTTTGCTAGGGATTATTTGTTTCCCAAGCGCCAAGGATTATTTGTTTCCTTGGGGTTTGAAACGAGTCGAGGATTTCACACGGAGGCACTGGTGGCTCTGCGAGTCGACGTGGATCAGGAGGCTCTCGTCAAGGAGTGTTTGTATCCGTGAGTCGAGGAGTTTGCTAGGGATTATTTGTTTCCCAAGCGCCAAGGATTATTTGTTTCCTTGGGGTTTGAAACGAGTCGAGAATTTCACACGGAGGCACTGGTGGCTCTGCGAGTCGACGCGAATCAGGAGGCTCTCGTCAAGGAGTGTTTGTATCCGTGAGTCGAGGAGTTTGCTAGGGATTATTTGTTTCCCAAGCGCCAAGGATTATTTGTTTCCCCGGGGTTTGAAACGAGTCGAGAATTTCACACGGAGGCACTGGTGGCTCTGCGAGTCGACGCGAATCAGGAGGCTCTCGTCAAGGAGTGTTTGTATCCGTGAGTCGAGGAGTTTTCTAGGGATTATTTGTTTCCCAAGCGCCAAGGATTATTTGTTTCCTTGGGGTTTGAAACGAGTCGAGGATTTCACACGGAGGCACTGGTGGCTCTGTGAGTCGACATGGATCAGGAGGCTTTCGTCAAGGAGTGTTTGTATCCGTGAGTCGAGGAGTTTGCTGAAGACACTGGTTTCTTCAGAGTTGGACTGAACCGTCGAGATTTGGCTTCGTCTTCTGGCGGAGCCTGTTGGGAAAGTATGGTTCCCTCTTTGTTTACGCCCTTGGATTGTATATAGGGATCGATGTGATCTTAACTGTAGGGCCCAAGTTTTATCATCATTTTTTTTTGTTTTATCTCCGCGACGCTCTATCATTTCAGCTTTTATATCGCGAAGGTCGCGATTGCCCAATCATTTCGGCTATTTTTCGCGGTGCCCAATCATTTCGGCTATTTATTTTATTTTTACTCGCTGCTTTTTATTGCGAGTTGCCCAATCATTTCGGCTATTTATTTTATTTTTACTCGCTGCTTTTTATTGCGAGTTGCCCAATCATTTCGGCTATTTTGCATGCATACATTTTTACTCGCTGCTTTTTATTGCAAGTTGCCCAATCATTTCGGCTATTTTGTATGCATGTACGGCCTACTGGCTTTCCGCCGTAAACCGATTTCGGCATCAACACCGCTACAACTGGGATATTACCAGGAGCGAATCATCATCTGCCTCTGTCGATGTCGAACAAAGGTGGCTTAGCGACCAGGGTTAGGGTCCTGTCGGCTAAGGCTTTTGACTTCATGAGCCGTAAGGGTTTCACGAAGTTATTTCTCCCTACAAGTCGTGAGGATCTTGTAGGTGTATTTTCTCCTTAGGACTCGTGAGGATTCCTAAGTGATCGTTTCCTCTGTAAGTCGTAAGGATCCTACAGGAGGGTTTTCTCCTCATAAATCGAAGGATTTACAAGGGTTGTTTACCATGCGAACATATCCCCAGTCACGGATGATACTTGGTTAGGGAAATGTTTATTCGCGCCCGTGGATTGTATACAAGGGTCAGTATTGAGCCACTTGTAGGGCAATATTGGAAGTTTGTGGGGGTTTGCTTAAGCACAGGTTTAGGTCTCTGTGACTTAAGACTTTCAAATCTTATGAGCCGTGAGGGTCCCATAAGAGAGTTCTCCTTACGAGTCGCGAGGATCTCGCAAGTGTATTTTCTCCTTAGGAATCGTGGGAATCCCTAAGTGTGTTGTTCCCTTGTGAGTCGTAAGGATCTCACGCGGGTGGTTTCTCCTTACAAGGTCGAGAGGACCCTATAAGTGTCTTTAAACGAGGTTGCGCCCTTTCGGGTTTTCACAAACACTCGCGGTAGTCCTGCTGTTTTTACTCACGGAGCCCTTTCAGGTTTTCATCCGTGCCCATTTTGCTTATGGACATACCTTTTTTTTTATTATTCTTTTTATTTTCTTTTTCTCTTTTTCTCTTTTTTTAAAACGAGGCCGCGCCCTTTCGGGTTTTCACGAACACTCGCCGGTAGCCCTGCTGTTTTTACTCACGGAGCCCTTTCGGGTTTTCATCCGTGCCCCTTTTTGCTTATGGACATACCGTTTTTTTTTATTTTATTTTTATATGTTTTTTTTATATCTCGTCAGCCTAAAGATGCTGCGGTAGTAATTTAAAGACGTTTCGGTCTGCTATTAGTTTAAGGACATTTCGGTCCGCTATTAGCTTAAGGACATTTCGGTCCGGCGTTGAGAGGCTGGCTACTGCTTATAAAGCTTGAGCTTAGGAAGATAGCGAGCGGACATAGTCGTCGTCATCTATCATTGACCTAGGCTGTGGCTCATTAAGCGTAGTATTTCTTTAGGAAGCGACCATTTATTGGCCTGAAAGGCCTTTCACCGTGCATGTCCATGAGTAGATAGGCCCCACCCTGGTAGACCTTATCTATGATGTATGGGCCTTCATAGTTTGGCTCGAATTTTCCCCGCTTGGCGCGATTGGGGATCATAGGCCTTTTGACCACTAGCACGAGTTCGCCTTGGCGGAATGTGCTTGGTCGGGTCAATCTTTCATATGAGCGCGTCATCTTTGCTTTATAAGCTTCCAGATTTTGCTGTGCTATGAGCCGGGTTTCATCAAGGGCGTCAAGCTCCTCAAGCCGAAGGTGAGCATTCTCTTCGCCCGTTAGCTCATGGTGGACTGCCACTCGTAAAGAGGGTAATTCTATCTCGAGGGGGAGTACTGCTTCCGTCCCAAATACCAACGCGTACGGCGTTGTGTTCGTGGCCGTTTTGAACGTAGTTCGATACGCCCAAAGAGCTTCTTGCAGTCTTTCGTGCCAGTCTTTCTTATTTCGGGACACCGTTTTCTTTATGATCTTTGTCAAGGTATTGCTGAAGGCTTCAGCTAGACCATTGGCTCACGGATTATAAACTGAGGAATATCTCCAGTCTATATTGTGCTGCTGTGCAAAGCGATTGATCTTGTGGCTTCTATATGCTGGCCCGTTATCGGAGATGATCCGTCGCGGAGTTCCAAATCGATATATGACATGCGTCCTGAAGAAATGGAGGATATTCTCTGTCTTCACTTCTCTTAACGGTACTGCTTCTGCCCATTTAGAGAAGTAGTCAGTCGTCGCCAGGATGAAACGATGCCCTCTAGACGATACTGGTTCGATGGTGCTGACTATATCAGTCCCCCACATCTCGAATAGCCAGCTAGCCACCGTTGGATGTAATGGATTTGGATGCTGGTGGATGAAATCCCCATGAATTTGACACGAGTGACACTGCTTCGCATATTCGAGGCAGTCTTGAATCATCGTGGGCCAGTAGTAGCCCATCCGTTTTATCTTCAACTTCATCTTTGGGCCCGCTTGATGAGAACCGCAGAGTCCGTCGTGAACTTCCTGGACGACCCTTTTTGCTTCGTCAGGTCCCAAGCATCTCAACCACAGAGAATCAAACGATCTCTTGTACAGAGTATCGTTGACGAAGGCGAAAGACAGGGCTCGTTTCATGAGCTGATGTCTTGTGGATGCTTCTTCAGGCATTCGGTGGGACTTGAAGTAATCTATGAAGATTTCTCTCCAATCCTCGGTATTTTCCCAATCTTTTACTTGCAGGGTTGTCTGCTCGTTCGCTTCTTTTTCTTCGGATGGTTCCGGAGATATTTCTGCCGGGGCAAGCACTCGACGGCTTTGTACCACGATTCTAACGTCATCGAGGTTCTCGTCAGCCAGTTCTTTGGCAATTTTGGCCAACGCGTCTGCTTTGCTATTTTCCGCACGCGGTATGTTCTCTAAAGTATAAGAGGGGATTTAGGCCAATAATTGTTGCACCTTTTTACCGTATTTCACCAATTCTGGTTTGCACGTTTGGTAGTCGCCGTTTACTTGACTAACGACCAGTTGAGAATCCCCGTATATGAGGAGGTTTTTAATTCCCATGTCAATGGCGATCTCAAGGCCCGCTATCAAAGCTTCGTATTCGGCTTCATTGTTTGTCCTAGGCTTTGTTAAGGAGAAAGCGAAGCGCATTATCCCTCCTTGTGGAGTTACAAAGATGAGTCCTACCCCCGATTTGATTATAGGGGTACTTTGTTTGCGCTTCTTTACGGAAGAAGCTCCATCGAAATAGAGCTCCCATCGGGTATCACCACCGTCGATCGCATCAAACGCATGTTCGTCTGGAAGATCGCAATTTAGAGGAGAATCGGCGGGTATGGGATGCTCAGCGAGGAAGTCGGCGATGGCCTGGCCTTTCACTGCCTTGAGAGGTTGATACGTTATTGAAAACTCCATCAAGAGTAGGGCCCATTTAGCGAGTCGTCCCGTCAATATGGCCTTTGACATCAAGTATTTAAGGGGGTCCACCCTTGAAATGAGACGGACCTCATGCGCCAACGCATAGTGCCTAAGCTTTGTTATCGCGAAGATCAACGCCAGGCAATGTTTTTCAATGGGGGAGTAGTTGCTTTCTGCCCCCAGTAGAACTCGACTTAAGTAGTAGAGTGCTCTCTCTTTCCCTTGATCGTTCTCTTGTGTCCATAATGCGCCTAAGGAACCTTCGAGGGCAGTTGTATAAAGAATGAGGGGTTTTCCCTTGACCGGAGCAGCCAACACCGGCGGGTTCTGCAAGTATTGCTTGATCTCGTCTAGTGCGCTTTGGCACTTTTGATCCCAGACAAACGGGGTTCCCTTCTTCATCAGGTAGCTATAGGGACGGCACTTGCCTGAAAGATTGGCTATAAATCGCCGTATGTATGCGAGCTTCCATTGGAGAGATCGCAACTGTTTAAGAGTTCTTGGCGGAGGCATTTCCATGACCGCTTTGATCTTTGACGAATCTATTTCAATACCTCGATGTCGAACAATGAATCCCAGGAATTTGCCTGAGGAAACTCCGAATGCACACTTGAGCGGGTTCATCTTCAAGTTGTATTGCCGAAGGCGTTGAAATACAGTCTTCAGATGCTCGAGATGTTCCTCATATGATTTGCTTTTAACAACGAGGTCGTCGATATAGCATTCGACGATTTCGTGTATAAGGTCATCGAAGATCTTCGTCATGGCCCTTTGGTAGGTGGCACCGGCGTTCTTTAGACCAAAGGGCATCACCTTGTAACAAAATATTCCTAGAGGGGTCCTGAAGGCTGTGTGCTTCTGGTCTTCTGGATGCATCTTTATCTGGTTATACCCCGACGAGCCGTCCATGAAGGAGAAAACCTCATGAGTGGACGTATTGTCTATCATCAGTTCAGTGACTGGTACTGGAAAATCGTCCAAGCTTTATTAAGATCCCGGAAGTCTACGCATATACGCACTGTCTCGTTTTTCTTCATCACCGGGACGATGTTGGCGATCCATTCAGGGTATTGAACCTCCTGGATGAAGCCAGAGTCGATCAGCTTCTTGACCTCGGCATTGATGCTTATCTCAAGCTCGAGTCGCATTCTTCTCGGCGCCTGTTTGACTGGCTTGATGTTCGGGGATATCGCCAATTTGTGTACAGCAATTCTGGATCTAGTCCCGGCATTTCGGAATAGTTCCACGCGAAGCAATCTCTATGTTGTAGAAGCACATCCTTTAACGCAACTACCCTTTCTTCAGATAGTAACTCGCTGATGAATGTCGGTCGTGGATCGTTTGCCGTCCCCAACTCAATCTTCTTGAGGTTATCTGCAGTGGTATGGATTCCATCTTCAAGCTATTTTGGCGCTGGTGGGAATTCTGAGATTATCTCGTCGCTGCTGTTTTCGAAGCACCAAGGGAGCTCATCTATGTTCTCGGGCTCTTCTTTTAATATTGTAATCATGTGACAGGTGCGAATTCGCTTCCAATCCCAATGTGGAACTGGTTTTCCTTTCGTGGCCTTGGGCTCGTGCTTTTGTGGTGGCGCTACCTTCCAGTTGTCGGACAGAGCGAACTTGCCGAGCTGGTACTGATCTTCAACCCAATTTTTGAAGGTGAAGCAATCTTCAAGAGGATGCCCTATTACTCGATGGTAAGAGCAATAGTCCGGGCCAGAGACTTCGCTTGCTTTTTTGGGGTGCTTGGATTCCGGCAATGTAAGCAATTGATGCTTTAGAGCAAGATCAAGTATCTTCTTCGTCTTGTCCTGAGGAAACAAGTACGCTCGACCCATTTTCTTCATGAGGGATAGATCAATAACGCTCAACTCCCGTTTGCGTGGCTTCTTAGCCTTGCTTTGTTTTTGTCGAGCGCCTTTTTGGGCTTTCAACTTATTTCTGCTTTTGCGCCGAGCCTTCTTTATAACAGGTTGACAAGGAGCGGCCTTTTCATCTTTCACGGCCTGTTGGAGAAGGCGTTGCGTCCTAGCTTTCTCGTAGATGACCATTTCGCGGTTATGATCGTCTCGGACTTTTTGACCAGCTTTCTTTATAAGTTTGTCCATTTTCTCCTCGAACGACGGACTGGGCTCCTTTGCATCTGGAACTTTCACTGGCTTAGGATTAGCGTCCTCCCATTGAGCATCCGTCGCTTCATCAAGGTCATACACGACGTAGCAGCCGGGTAGTAACTCTCGTTTCTTTGACCTGATGTATCCAAGCCCAATTGTTTCCATTTTCCTATTAGGCAGTTTGCGTTGAGTCCCGGGAACGTTCCAGACTTTGTCATAGAACTTGGCTTTCCGAACGGTCTGCTTGAAGGATATCCCCTGGCGTTTCAGCAGCTTCTTCAAACCCTCTGTATAATATCTGGGAAGACGGATAGGCTGAAGCCTGTCGAGCGTGGGATCCGCGCCATGCCAGGTTTCTTTTTCCACCTTGGTTTCTTCAGAGTGGTAGAATAAAATTGCTTTCTCGCTTTCTCGCCTGGGAGGGATGTAGAATGTTTGTAGCTCTTCTATACTGTAGATATTAAGTGCGTCCAACTCTTTATGGTGTTTAAGCGGCACTATGGTGACTTGTAGACTTTGCTCCTCGTCAGCGGACGTTCGTATGGAAGGTCGAGCAGAGAATACAGCATGGACTTCATCTTCCGAGTCGCTGCCAAAGATCAACGTAGGAGCTGATGGTCACGGCTTGTTGTGTTGGGGCGGACCCGAATAAACCATCTCCTCTTCCTCCTCAGTATCACTGCCGAAGACAGGGATGGTGGCGTTAGTTTTATTCTCCGGCTTGTGACACTTATCCGTATCTTCGAAATCCGGTAAGAAGTATTTGGCATCTTCGTATTTATGGACCTCGTTCACAGAGAACGGGTTCAGTTCTTCCGTCACAGTATACTCGAAACCATCCTTAAAATACTTCATACACTAATGTTGTGTAGAAGGGATGATATTGTACTCGTGTAACCATGGTCGGCCGAGCAAAGCGTTGTAGCATGTCTTGGCGTCTATGACGTGGAACTTAATGTCCGTGACGAGTAGCCCGTAGCGTAGCGTCAGTATCACAGATCCAAGAGTCTTTGACGATTGGGAGTCGAACCCAGAGATGGTGATCTTGTCCTGAGCAAGGTGCTGAACGCTCATGCAGATTTCCTTCAACACCCGCACGTTGAGTAGGTTAACAGACGATCCGTTATCGATCAAGATTTTGCCTATCTTTATATCATGGCAATATCCTGAGACATAGAGGGGGCGATTGTGTTCGCACGTCCCAAGGAGAAGGTCTTCATCGCCGAAAGTGACATCGGCCGTATGCACTTCCTCCAATTCATCCTTCATCTTTTCCTCGGCCAGGAATGCTTGGAATTGTTCTGGGTCTTGGAGCGCCTTAATTAACGAATCTCTCGCCTCTTTTGATAGCAAAAGGGCGTCAAGAATGCTGAGCTGTGAGGGCAGTTTCCTCAGATGTGCTAAGACGTTGTAATCCACTTTATTCTTCTTTGGTGGGTCTTTGGCAGCTAGCTCTTCCACCACTTGGTCATCTAAGACGATATCTTCAGAGACCTTTTCTTTCCCTCTATCTTTCCTGTTCGAGGGTCCGAGGTTCTTTTCGCGCAGCGTGCGATTACGTAGCCGTATATTTTCGCAAACCTTCGGTTCTTCTTCTGTTCTCGAAGCGGACTCTTTAAAGAGAGGGGCAAGTTCTAGCTCTTCATCAGAATCACTCCCGAATGTAGGCACTTGTGGCCCGCTGGTGTTAACCATGCAACAATCGCCAGCAGTCCTTTTAAGCCCTTCGGTTGTATTTCTTTGCTCTCGACGAGTTTTACGCTTTTCCCGCTTAAAGTGTTGTCGATGAGCAACATATCCTTGCCACCATCTATCGAAAGCTTTGCACTCTTGAGTGGGGTGCGAAATCTTTTGATGATATAAGCAATAGGAGGGGTCCGTTTCCATTTCACTAGTGACGTTTCCTTCAGAGGATGGTAGCTTCATGCCCATTGATATGGCCTTAGCAAACTTTTTCCTCATCTTGAATTGGCTTTTGTCGGTAGCGAAGGTGTTTTGCTCCAGCGGGATCGTCTCAGCTCTTTCATCGAGTCGCTGGCGCTTGGCCCTTTCAAATATAGCCATCTCGCGTTCTCAATCAGCTTTACTTTTTAGTCGAGCTTCGTTAAGGAACGCGTCAATCATTTCAACTGATAGCTCCGGAATTTTTGATTCGGTATCTGCCCCCAGCGTTTTAGTGCTAGGAGTCTCCTCATCGTTCGCGATCGAATGGGAGATCATATGACAGCTCGCCACATATTCCTCGGGTTCATCCGATGAACTTTCTCCCTCATCTTCTTCTTGAAAGATGTGATTGAGGAACTCTTGGAGCGTAATGGGAATCCGTGCCTTTTGGTTGTATTCATCCAGCGCGTCAATTTGCTTTTGTAAGTCCGTGCGCTTGTCGTTGGGCTTCACGGGCTTCTTCGATTTCTTCTTCTTCTTTGAAGACTTCGACGGCTGGTTATGAGTGTTTGGGCCACTTCCACCAATCTTTTGAGTCGGACGAGGTTTTAGCATTCCCTCCATAATTTGCGGCTCCAATGGGTTCTTCCACTTGATTGCTGGACATGTCTGAAGATCATTTAGCATCCTCTTCATTTTAGCTGATAATACAACCTCCCAAGGAGCTTCTTCAACGACGGAGCATGTTGCCCCCGGCGTATTCGTCCCCTTAGAGGTGTGGGGCTGCGGGGGGTTCACCTTCCATTTGTCAGATAACGCGAACTTGCCCTGTCGGTACTGGTTTTCAAGCCAATTTTTGAAAACGTGGCAGTCTTCGATCGGATGGCCTAGTACTCGATGATAAGGACAGTAATTAGGCTCGTTGACGTCACTTGGTTGCAACGGACGTTTTGGATCCGGCAGATTTATGAGTCTGTTGCGCAACGCCAGCTCGAATAACCTCCTCGTTTTATCGCGGGGAAAGGAATAAGGACGTCCCATCCTATCCTCAAGGGGTACGTACGGGCGCATATTATTTTGACGAGCAACCGGCTTCGAGTCGCTCGATTGTTGTTGAGCATTAGCGACGACGATCACTTTTCCCTTCCCTTTGTCATTTCGGGAGTCCAGCTTTGGAAGAGGAGGTTTATGGCCCATCTGATCCATCTGTGCTAGTTTGTCAATCAAGGCTTGGAAGGTCGTCGGCTTGAAAAACATCATAAACTGCGAGATGGTTGCTTATGGATCGAGGGTTCCCACAAACATACCCACCGCGGGAGCTTCTTCAATGCGTTGCTCACACTTCGACCATAAGTTCCGCCATCGTATAGCGTACTGAACCCACGTCTCGCCGGGTTTTACCCTGGCGTTAATCAGTGCTGTCATCGGGGCACGTTCACTGGCGCTTGCAAAACGCTGAGTAAACAACAGCTCCATCTCCGCGAAGGTTTTAATAGAGTCATTCGGGAGCTCAGAGTACCATTCGAACGCCGTATCTGATAAGCTTCCAACAAACTGGCGAAGCAACAGCTTGTCATCACCGCCGGTGTTGCCGCAGAGGGCCCTGAACTGGGCAACATGCTGGTGAGGATTGCCCGTCCCCTTGTAGACATGGAACTTGGGAATTGTGTAACCGGGTGGGTACTTGATTTAGTCGTACCAACTTGGATATGGCCGTCCCGTTTTTACAATCTGGCCAGCTGCTTCAGTCGCATGATGAACCCGTATTTGTTGGGCTATGTACTCGTCCAAATCAGCTTTAGAGATTGTATCTTCTTTAGCCGTGGATAGAGCTGGCGGAGGATTTGATGTCTCTCCCCTATCGTCTCCAAGGACGATCGGGGGCTCTTCAGCCGGAGGATCTTGTTGTATCATCATCCCTATCATGTCTCGGAAGAGGAGGCCCATACGCTGTATGTTGGCTGCTTGTTCAGCAGCCTCTTTGTCCTTCTTCTCCAATATCCGACGAAGGAATTCGGCGTCGGTTTCTTCCTCTTGGCGTTCATCCGAGGACGTTTCAAGGTTTTCTTTTGGCCCTGTAAGTGCGGCCATAGCATTCATCATTTCTTGGAGCTTCTGCTGCTGCTCCTGAGCCTTGGTCACCGACCTCGTGTGCGGTCTATGACCTGTTGATATGCGGCTATCCTCCTTTCCCGATGCCACATAAACTGTATGAACTATCATGCCCCCGGACTTAGGGCGTTTAGGCTTACCACCTTTGGCATTTGCCACGGGCGCGGGGGTTTTCTCCGGCCTTCTTCTTTTGTGGGCCGTTGAAGATGAAGGGGCCGTTGCAGTGGGCATCTTGGTGATCGTTGTCCTCTGCTGTTTAATAGGACGGTCCTTTTCTTTTTACACCTTCATCTTCTTTCGTTGACGGGAGTGATCCGTGTCGATCACGGAGTCTTGAACCCTCCTCCAAACTTTATAAATTCTTGAGGACAGCCGTTGAGGGGGCTGTTCTTGCTTTGTTTCTGGGACTCTCTCCGCAGGCGGAGGAGATCTTTTCAGTGTAGCGGTTGGAGAATTCTTCCGTACCCTCCTCAGCAGTTCAAAGCTGTTCCCAGTTGGAATAGCAGCGTTGACTTCCACCACTGGAGCCGGTGGAGTTAGCCCTGAGGGGGAGTTGCCCCCTGCCTTCCTTACTCGTTGCCAGTAGCGACGTCGAGCACGACGAGCCGTTGGGATTGGCTCGGAGATTGAAACATCTTCTTTTTGCCCCCTGTTTGAATGAGGCATCGCTGGTGTTAACCTCTTAAAGACTGAGGTTGTCTTTTGAGGGGTGATATTCAACCTGTCGAAGACGGATCCTCGGGCAGGGACAGGAGCAGGAATCGTCAGTCTTGAAAAGACTGACTCTTTGACAGGGGAAGCTGCGTTGAAGACTTCTGGAGCAGCAGTCATTGCCTTCCTTGGGACAGCCAATTTAGAGTTCTGATTTAGCCTGGCGAAAACAGAGGCTGTTGGTTTGGCAGTGGATGACCCGTTGACAAGGGTCGTCGTAGCAGTAAGCCGGTCGAAGACCGACTTCTTGTTCACTTCCGGTGCAAGTATTGGCTCAGAGAAGCTTGTAGGTGGGATCATGGTTCCGAAGAACAGGCCAGTGGTGGCCTGGGTCACCTGGTCTACAGGCAGAGTGAGGAAGGAAACCGCTTGGGGCCCATATGCTACACCTCCCAGTGAGGTGGAGCGTCCGTTGCAGTGGCACTTCGAGCAGTTGGTGCAATTAGAGGCCATTGAATCTTGAGTTCTACGCCAGGCAAAAGACCAAATCTTAGTAACTTGAAATCCGAAGGCAACCATTAACAAACCGCGACTGGTTCGCGAAGACGACACACGAAGCGTGGAGTGGAAAGAGGAAAAGGTCCCACCGGGCGTGCCAGAATCTGTTCCCCTCCGAATGGCGGCGCACAGGACCGTGATGTCCTGACGCTGAGATTCGGGGCAGATGCTATTTGGTTTTATCCGTCCACCTCTCCGAAGATGCCAAGTTGATTTATGGCACCGTGTATCGGAGGTTTAGACGGATGCGGCCGATGTAGCAGACTTCGTCAGATTCCCCCTCGCTTGAGGGGTTTTTGATTGTGGGGACGCTCTTCCCTGCAGGCGCAAGCCCCTGCAGTTAATTACGCTACCGCATCGCGGTAACAACTTTCTCCTTCTCCAGAATTTCACTTCATGTCGTGTGTGTTTGTTTGATTTGTGGTTGCCCGTGGATTGTATACGGAGACTGAGTAATGCCGTCGCCCATAGGACGTGGACTAGTCCAAATCCGTATTTACTTAGATTTGGGTTTGGTGTTTTTAGTTTAAGGATGCATTAGTCGCGTTGCGGCTAAGATCAACTTAAACGTTCGTTAAGGATACGATAGTCCTGTTTGAGACTAAGATCAACTTAACGTGATAATCCATTTAATATCTGGCTATCGGGACTCGTCACCTCTCTAACGTCGTTGAAGGATTACAACGGCAAATGTCAGAGAAGTTCAAAGATGTACCCTTGAACCAAAGTCGATTTAGAGTTTTATAGTCCATTTAAATGTTTAAGGATACATTAGCCGTATTTGGGCCTAAGATCAACTTAAACGGGACCGTTTAGATCCGGCAAAAGAGCATTTGGGAGCTCTATTGTTCCAGTTTAGGGACGTAGTGGTCCCTGTTCCAGTTTAGGGACGTGGTGGTCCATCGCCAGTTTAAGGACGTGGTGGTCCATATTCCAGTTTAGGGATGTGGTGGTCCGACATTAGTTTAAGGACGTTTCGGTCCAACATTAGTTTAGGGACGTTTCGGTCCAATATTAGTTTAGGGACGTTTCGGTCCACGAGTTTAAGGACCCCGCAGTCCAATATTCATGTGTGGTCGTTGGGACCCGTCGCCTCTCTGACGTCGTTGAAGGATTACAACGACAGTTGTCAGAGGAGTTCGGAGATGTACCCTCGAACCGGATATAAATTGATTTAAGAGAGAGCTGTGCTCAGTCAATTTTATTTAAGGACTTACGGCCAAAATTGGGCTAAGTCCAGTAGAAAATGTTCAACATCTTTATTTATTTCCGGTCTATTAGACCTGTGCTAGGGCTTTTCCCACACTTAAATAATGCATTGCATTACTTCAGGCCATTTATGCCCATTTTGACTGGGCTCTGCCCTTTTTATTATGATGCAGATCATTTTTTTTGGTCCACTGGACCCTTCAATTGGGCTCTGCCCTTTTAAATAATGTATAGCATTTTATTTATTAGGCCTGTTAAGCCTTTTAATTGGGCCTGGCCCTTCAGGAAATGAAATGCATTGCATTTGTCAGGTGCTTTGCGCCAATCACTGAGCGCAAGCGCTTGTGGTGGGGACACGTGTCATGCTCTGGCGAGCGCAAGCTCAACAGCGCAGTGCGCTACGCTAGTGCGCTGCGTTGTTGCGCTGCTGACACGTGGCGCGCTCTGGTGAGTTGCGCCAACAAAGGAGCGCAACAGCGCAATTTTTCAAGTGCAAAGCACTGTTTTATATTTTGGTTGATTTTAAATCAAAGAAAACAAGTTTTCTTTTGTTTTCAAAGAACCAATGGTTCATAAGAAAGTGCAAAGCACTACTATTACTTATTTTTTTCTTTTTATTTAAGATTATTGATCTTGTTCTTAGATCAATAGTCTGTCCATAAGAGAATTTTCTCTTTTTCCTAAAGGTTTTTACCTTCTGTTGTTCTTGAGGAGTTCTCAAGAGTTCTCTTCTCTTTTTTTTTTTAGAAAGATATTGATGCCTTTGAATTGAGGCCTAGGGTCCTTTTTATAGTGCCCATAAATTAGTTAAATTTGTTAAAAAGATCTTTCTCTGAGTGATTTGGGGAGTTTTCCCCACCGTTGGATCTTTGATCCAAAGACCTCTGTTTTACAGAAGAAAATCTTCTTGTTTTAACAAGAACAGAAAAGATTTATTCTGTTTTGCGCAACTTCCTTAGCGCGTGACACGTGTCGCGCGCTAAGGAAGTTGCGCAGCTGCGCGGACATGTGTCGCGCTGCGCTTGCGCAGCTGCGCGGACACGTGTCGCGCGGTGCAGCGCTTGCGCAGCTGTGCGGACACGTGTCGCGCGGTGCAGCGCTTGCGTAGCTGCGCTTGCGCAGCTACGCGGACACGTGTCGCGCGGTGCGGCGCTTGTGCAGTCTTTTACTTTTAGTTTTTAAAAGAGCCCTGCTCTGATTGGACGCACCGCCTTGGGCGTTGCGCTGTCGTATCAAATTCTGACACGTGGCGCGTTGCGCGCAGCGCACGGGATTTGAAGCGTTGCTTCAAAATTTGAATTTTTTGAAATTTAAACAGAGCCTTGCTCTGATTGGGGAAACAAGTTACACCTCCAGATGAGGTAGAACGGAAGTTGCAGTTGCAGCTGGAACATTTCGTGCATGTAGACGCCATTGATCTTTCATTTTCTGCATGGAGCAAGACACCAAATCTTAGTACCTCGAACCCAAGGGCAACCATATCAAACCGCGATTCGTTCGCGAACACGACACACGAAGTGTGGAGTGAAAAGAGGAAAAGGTCCTGCCGGGCGTGCCAGAATCTGTTCCCCGCCGAAAGACGCGCGGAAAACGCGGTAAACGTCTTGCCTGAATTTCGGGGCAAATGCTAATTGGTGCTATTCGCCCACCTCTCTGAAGATGCCAAGTTGATTTTTTGGTACCATGTATCAAAGGTTTAAACGGATGCGGCCGATATAGCAGACTTTGTCAGATTCCCCCTCGTTTGAGGGGTTTTTTATTGTGGAGACGCTCTTCCCTGTAGGCGCAAGCCCCTGCAGTTAATTACGCTACCGCATCGTGATAACAACTTTCTCCTTCTTCACATGGTCACTTCGTGTCATGGGTGTTTGTTTTGTTTTTGATTGCCCGTGGATTGTATACGGAGACTAATTTATATTGTCGCACTTAGGGCGTGGATTAGTCCAAATCCGTATCTTCTTAGATTTGGGTTTGGGGGTTGGTTTTAAGGATACGTTAGTCTCATTTAAGACTAAGATCAACTTAAACGTATGTTAAGGATACATTAGTCTAGTTTTTAAACTAAGATCAACTTAACAAGATCGTTTAGATCCAACAATTGGACTCTATTGTTTAGTTTAGGGACATTTCGGTCAGTTAGTTTAAGGATATTACGGTCCATTGTTAGTTTAAGGACATCATAGTCCGTGAGTTTAAGGATATCATAGTCCGTAAGTTTAAACACCTCACAGTCAAGGTTAAGGACATCGTAATCCGTGAGTTTATGGACCCCACAGTCCGTAGAAATGTATGGTTGTCAGGACCCGTCACCTCTCTGAAGACGTTGAAGGATTACAACGACAAATATCAGAGGAGTAAAGAGATGTACCCTCGAACCGGTGTGAGTTGGTTAGAAGATCTGTAGTCCAATTTGGGACTAAGATCTGTTAAAATATTCATGAGCAGATGGGTTCAATTAATATGAGTTGAGGACTTATGGCCAATCTTGGGCTAAGTCCAATAAATGTTTAACATTTTATTTTGGGATGTTGAGCCTTTATTTGGGCTTGGCTCTTTTAATAATGCTGAGCATTATATCTTGACAAAATTTTTGTCTTGTATTGAATGCAGAGCATTCATCAGAGCTCTGGCTTATTAAAGAACAATTTATGTTCTGTCGGCGCAACACGTGGTGCGCAAGACGCTTTGCGCCAGTTAAAGAGCGCAATGCACTTCTGCCACGTGGCGCACATGTAAGGGATACGTGTTGCGCTCTGCGCTTTACGCCAGTTAAAAAGCGCAATGCGTTTCTGCCAAGTAGCACACACATGGTTGACACGTGTCGCGCTTGGCGCTTTGCGCCAGATGATGAGCACATGATGCCAATTTATAAGCGTAGAGCACTAGTTTAGTGGAGCACACGTGAAAGACACGTGGTGCGCTTGGCGCTGAGCGCCAGCCCATGAGCGCAGTGTGCTATTTTAGAAGCGCAAAGCGCAAGTTGTTTAGTTGGCGCACACGTGGTTGACACGTAGCGCATTTGGCGCTAAGCGCCGGTCCAGAGAGTGCAGAAGCGCAGTTCAAGAGCGCAAGGCGCATTTCAAGAGCGCATGGGAACAAATTTATGTTCTTTTAGAAGAGACTTTGTCTCAAAATTCAAGAACAACAGTTCTTATTTTGTAGGAAAGCTTTTCAATCTCTTATTTGCCTTTATAGATCTATGATCTGTGAGAAGAATATGTTCTTCTTTTATTTTATGATGAGATCTTTTGATCTCTTTTGTGAAAGACTTTTTATCTTTGTAGATCTATGATCTTTTTGAAGAAAAGAATTCTTCGTTTTAATTATGAGATGATTTCATCTCTGTGTTCATCATTCATCATCTTTATCTTGAAGAAGTATCTTCTTGCAAGAGCTTGCTCTTTATCTTTGAGTTTCTCAAACTTTATGGGGGGGTTTCTCTATGTCAGACTTGAAGTCTTGGGGCCTTTATATAGGGCAAGTTGATTTGTTGAATCAGTTAAAGAGATCTTTCTTTAATTGATTTGGGGATGTTTCCCACCATTGGATCTTTGATTCTAGGGCTTCTGTTTTACAGAAGGCAATCTTCTTATGTTTAACAAGATTGGAAAATCTTTCTATAATAGAAATTTAATTCTGATTAATTAATAATTTATCATTATTATTAGATCTTTTGATCTAAGGGTGGGGAATTTTTAATTCCAGCACTAGCCCATCCGTGCTTTGCACGTGGGGCGCAGCTCAGAGCGCAGCGCACATTGCGCTAACGCACCTGTGTTTGACATGTGGTGCGCTGCTCAGAGCGCAGTGCGCCCTGCACTAGCGCACCCGTATTTGACACATGGCGCGCGGCGCGCCTAGCGCTAGCGCACACATAGTGCGCTGCCTAGGGTGCAGCGCACCTGGTGCTGGATCTTAAGCGTTGCTTCAATTTTTGAAATTCGAATTTCAAACAGAGCTTTGCTCTGATTGGGGGAAACAGCCCTCAAGGACGTAGCTGCGAAATTCTTGGAGTGTGACTGGAGTCCATGCTTTTTGATTATATTCATCCAGCGCATCAATCTACTTCTGCAGGTCCGTGCGCTTGTCACCAGGCTTCACGGGCTTTTGGTCTTCTTCTTCTTCTTCGAAGACTTTGATGGCTGGGTGTGAGCGCTTTGGCTATCATCACCAATCTTTGGAGTTGGGCGCAGTTTCAGCATTCCCTCGATGATCTCGGGTTCCAGTGGATTTTTCCACCCGATTGCCGGGCATGTTTGGAGATCCTTCAGCATTCTTTTCGTCTTGGCCGAAAGAGCGACCTCCCATGGAGCTTCTTCTATGAAGGAGCATGATGCCCCCGGTGTATCCATCTTCTTAGGAGCGTGTGGCAGTGGTGGGTTCACCTTCAAATTCTCGGACAGGGCAAATTTGCCATGTTGGTATTGATCTTCAATCCAGCCTTTAAAGACGAAGCAATCCTCAATTGGATGGCTTACCGCTTGATGGTAGAGGCAATAATTGGGACTATTAGCCTCGCCGGGTTGCAACGGTCGTTTTGGATTCGGCAGATTGATGAGCCTATTGTGCACCGCTAGTTCGAACAATCTCTTCGTTTTGTCCCGGGAGAACGAATAAGGGCGCTTCATCTTCTCATTATAGAATTGTCGTCTCTCGTCTAGGAGATCAGTTAGTTTTGGACCACTGGGCTGCTGTTGAGTATTAGCAAATTAACGTCGGGGTGAAGCCAGGCAAAACTTGGGTACAATACGCAATACGGTGGCGAAATTTATGGTCAAAATGTGAGTAGCGCATCGAGGAAGCGCCGGCAGTGGGCATGTTCGTGGGCACTCTGGACCCTCAGGCAACTATTTCCCAATTCATGATGTTCTTCAAGCCAACCACGTTCCAGACCTTGATTGACAAACTGGCTCAAATGGACCATATAGGTCATAGACCGTCTCCTTCAAAGACGGAGCCATGGAACGAAAAGGGAAAAGGGAAGGCAACATTCGATGCGGTGATCGGGGTACGCTCGCTAGCGCTCGCGAATCTCTGCGTAAACAGCAGTTCCATCTCCGCAAATATCTTGACAAAGTCGTTTGGAAGTTCAGAATACTAGTATAATGCCATCTCCGACAGGCTACCAACAAACTGGCGGAGCAGAAGTTTATCATCACCCCCGGTGTTGCCGCACAAGGCTCTGAATTGAGCGACGTGCTGATGCGGATTTCCCGTCCTTTTAAATACATGAAATTTAGGGATCGTATATCCCGGCGGGTACCTTATTTGGTCATACCAGTCTGGATATGGTTGTCCAGTTTTAACAATTTGTCCAACCGCTTCATTCGCCTAGTGAGCTCATATTTGCTGGGCAATGTAGTCATCCAGAGCAGCTTTGGAGATGGTTTCCTCTTTGGCTGCTGAAGAGCCGGAGGAGGGTTCGATGTCTCCCCTCTGTCATCTTCAATGATGATAGGGGGTCTTCAGCTGGAGGTTCCTGCTGTAACATCATCCCAGCCATGTCTTGGAATAAGAGAGCCATTCATTTTATGTTGGCCGCCTGTTCTGCGGGCTCTTTTTCTTTCCTCTCGAGCATTCTTCAGAGGAACACGGTATCAGTCTCTTGTTCCCGACGCTGCTTCGAGGTTTCTGGATTTTCTTTTGGCCCGGTGAGTGCGGCCATTGCAGTCAACAACTCCTGAAGTTTCTGCTGCTGTTGTTCCTGAGCCGTCGTTATCGATCGGGTAAGCGGTCGATGACCCGTAGAAGCACGGCTTTTCTCTTTTCCGGAAGCCATATAAACGGTATGCACTACCATGCCCCCGGACTTCGGCCGTTTAGATTCAACGTCCTTGCGGTTTGCCGTGGTCATGGGGGCTTTCTCTGGCCTCCTTCTTTTTTGAGCGGTTGATGTTGAGGGAGCCGTTGCGGCGGGCACCCAGACGGATGATGTCTTTTGTGGTACCACGAGACGGCTCTTTTCTTGCTGAGCTTTGAGCTTCTTTAGTGGCAAGAGTAGTCCTGGTCAATCACCGTTCCTGGACCTGTCGCCAGACTTTGTAAATTTTGGAAGAAAGCCGCTGAGGGGGCTGCTCCGGCTTCGCCTTCGGTGCATTCTCCATGGGTGGAGGAGATCTCTTCAGCACTGCAGTAGGAGAGTTCCTGCACACCTTGTTAAGCAGTTCAAAGTTGTTCCTGGTTACAACAAAAGCATCGATCTCCACCGTTGGAGCTGGTGGAGTAAATCCAGACGAAGAGCTGCTCCCAGCCTTCCTTACTCGGCGCCAGTGACGACGGCGAGCATGTAGCACAGATGGTGTTGGTTCAGCTATAAGGATGGCTTTGTCATGCCCCCTGTTCTGGTCAGGCGCTGCTGGTACCAGCCTCTTGAAGACCGACGTCCGTTGAGCAACAATATCCAATCTGTCAAAGACAGACCTTTGAGCAGGAACGGGAGCCGGAGTGGCCAGCCTCGTAAAGACTGATCCTTTGACGGGAGAAGCTTCTTTAGTGACCTCGAGAGCAGGAATGGCTATCCGTTTTGGGATGGCCGCTTCAGGTATCGTGGGCTTCTTGACGGGCCCATTGGAGTTTAGACTCAGCCTATCGAAAACTGATGCTGTCGGCTTGGCATTGGATGACCCGTTGAGAGGGGCCGTGGTGGTAGTGAGCCGATCAAAGACCGACTTATTCTACGCTTCTTGCGGCAGCGGGATGTTAACGCTCACTAGTGGAAGCATGGTCCCGAAGAACAACTCGGTGGTAGCCTGTGTTACCTGTTCTACCGGAATTGTGAAAAGGAAGGCAGCCGGGGGCCCGTAAGTTACACCTCCAGATGAGGCGGAACGGGAGTTGCAGTTGCAGCTGGAGCATTTTGTGCAAGTAGAAGCCATTAATCTTTAGTTTTCGGCACGGAGCAAGACACCAAATCTTATTACCCCGAATCCAAGGGCAACCATAGCAAACCGCGATTCGTTCGCGAACACGACACACGAAGTGTGGAGTGGAAAGAGGAAAAGGTCCCACCGGACGTGCCAGAATCTGTTCCCCGCCGAAAACACGGAGACGCGACCGCGCGGGTCCATCTCGCCTGAATTTCGGGGCAGATGCTAATTGGTGCTATCCGTCCACCTCTCCGAAGATGCCAAGTTGATTTATGATACCGTATATCGAAGGTTTAAACAGATGCGGCCGATAGAGCAGACTTCGTCAGATTCCTCCTCATTTGAGGGGATTTTGATTGTGGGGACGCTCTTCCCTGCAGGTGCAAGCTCCTGCAGTTAATTATGCTACCGCATCGCGGTAATCACTTCTCCTTCTCCAGATGGTCACTTCGTGTTGTGGGTTTTGTTTTGTTTTTGGTTGCCCGTGGATTGTATACGGAGACTAATTTATGTTGTCGCCCGTTGGGCGTGGATTAGTCCAAATCCGTATCTTCTTAAATTTGGGTTTGGGGGTTGGGTTTAAGGATACGTTAGTCTCACTTAAGTTTAAGATTAACTTAAACGTTTGTTAAGGATACGTTAGTCCAATTTTTAGACTAAGATCAACTTAACAGGATCGTTTAGATCCGACAAGAGAGCAATTGGGCTCTATTGTTTAGTTTAAGGACATTGGGGTCGATTAGTTTAAGGACGTTACGGTCCAATGTTAGTTTAAAGATATCTCGGTCCAAGGTTAAAGACATCATAGTCCGTGAGTTTAAAGACCTCACAGTCAAGGTTAAGGACATCATAGTCCGTGAGTTTAAAGACCTCACAGTCAAGGTTAAGGACATCATAGTCCGTGAGTTCAAAGACCTCACAGTCAAGATTAAGGACATCATAGTCCATGGGTTTTAATGGACCCCACAGTCTGTGGAATGTTTGGTTGTCGGGACCCGTCACCTCTCTGAAGACGTTGAAGAATTACAATGACAAATATCAGAGGAGTAAAAAGATGTACCCTCGAACCGATGTGAGTTGGTTGAAACATCTGTAGTCCAATTTGGAGCTAAGATCTGTTAACATATTTATGAGTAAATGAGCTCAATTAATATGAGTTGAGGACTTATGGCCAATCTTGGGCTAAGTCCAATCAAGTTAAAATGTTTAACATTTTATTTTAGGATGTTAAGCATTTGTTTGAGCTCGGCCCTTTTAACAATGCTGAGCATTGATTTAGCTTCTGACAATGTTTGTTTTTTACTGAATGCTGAGCATTCATCATAGCTCTGGGGCTTATTCAAAGAACAATTTAAGTTCTACCCAAGCGCGCATAAAAGCATGTGGTGCGCTTGGCACTAGCGCCAGTCAATGAGCGCAGAGCGCTGTGGTTAAAGCGCTAGTGCGCTTGGCGCTTTGCGCCAGATATGAAGCGCTAATGCGCTTAGCGCTTTGCGCTAAATGAAGAGCGCAGATGCGCTATAGTTGAAGCCTTGAGGCATTTGGCGCCGGTGCCATATAATTAACTGCAGAGCGCTTTTAGTAATGCAGTGCACACGTGAGAAGTACGTGACGCGCTTAGCGCTGAGCGCTAGATGAAGAGCACTAAGGCACTTTTGAATTAGGAGCGCTAAGGCTCTTATTAGATTAGGAGCGCTAAGGCTCTTCTTAGATTAACTTCGCGCTCTGCAGATTATCTGTTCTTTGATAGGAGGCTTTGTCTCAAAATTCTAAGAACAAAGTTCTTAGTTCATAGGAGATATTTCAATCTTTTTTTGATGAAAGGCTTTGCTTTTATGGATCTGTGATCTTAAGAGAATTGAATAATTCCCCCCCCCCTTATAATGAGATGTTCATAATCTCTTTTGTGAAAGATAACTTTGTCTTATAGATCTATGATCTGTGAAAGAAGTAAGTACTTCTGTTTATATTGAGACGATTTCGTCTATATATTCTTTTTACCTTAAAAAAGAATTGTCTTCTTTTTGCCGAGAGCTTCTTCTTCTTCTCGAGATTTTCTCAAAATTTATGGGGGGGTTCCTCTCTACAAGACTTGAAGTCTCGGGTCCTTTATATAGGGCAGGCCGATTTGTTGAATCAGTTAAAGAGATCTTTTCTCCAATTGATTTAGGGAATTTCCCCACCGTCGGATTTTTGATCCAAGGGCTTCTGATTTACAGAAGGCAATCTTCTTATTTTTAACAAGATTAGGAAATCTTTCCATGCAGAATTTATTCTGTCTTTGGTAATTTTTATTTACCATTAGATCATTGATCCAACAGTGCTCTGATTTACAAAGCACAATTTTGTTGTTTGGAAAGATTTTGAGAAATCTTTCCTTAACCAAATTTAATTTTGGTTAATTAATGATTTATCATTAATATTAGATCTTTGATCTAACGGTGGGGAGCTTTTAGTTCCAGCGCTAGCGCTTATGCGCTCTGCCCATGGTGCGCTAGTTGTAGCGCAGCGCTCTCAGCGCTAGCGCACATGTGCTTTGCACGTGGTGCGCTACTTGGAGCGCAGCGCGCTTGGCGCTGCATCTAAAGCACTGCTTTATTGAAGGTGTCTTTTCACCCTCCTTTTAAGTCAAACTTATATTCCCCAGAACTTTCATCTCCCAGGTCTTGGAAATAGCTCCACTATGCACACAATTTTCTGTGCCTAATCTTCATAATCTGAAGCAAAGCTTCTTTCTTTTCTCGTCTCCAAAGAACCCTCTCAACTATGGCTTGTAACCGCCCACATGCTCATCGACAACAATGGGAAGTGCCCATCCAGGACATTGTTCCTCGCTTTGCTGCGCGCTTGGTGGATCCTGCTCTTACGGATGACCATTGCGACGTAGCGATGTACGAGCTCTTGACTCGTGTAGGGTCTCCTCTCCCCCCACACTCTATTTGGCTTCGGATGATCCTTACGTCCGTGCTCGCTGATATCCCCCCTCCTCCAGTAGAGATGACTTTGGCAATGCTCGATACTGCTGAAGACAAGATCGAGTGCTTCTTCGAGACGCATTTGATCACTAAAGCCCTGAGGGATTGCTCTGTCTATTTGCTGAGCCAGATACGGGCTCGTCGGGTTGTTATCTCCACTTTCTCTGGTGAGTGCAACGTTGATCGATGGGTGGCTACTCCCCGAGAAGATTGCCGTTTTGACGTGGTGGAGAAGACAGAGAGGGAGCTAGATAATCTCATTCTTAGCTTTGCAAACCCTTGTACTTTTGATCCCATGTTTGGCGATCTGTTTATATTGTAAAAAAAATGTCTAATTAAGTATTTTATTATCTGCCAAGTGCTCCTCTTATTTTTAATTCTTTGTTATTCCTTTGTCAGGCGCTTATGCACTGCATAACTTAACTTGTTATAACCAGGTGCAAGTAATGAAGCGCTCTTGGCACTTAGCGCTCTCGTGCTTTGCACGTGAGCGCCATTTCAGAGTCTTTGACTCTTAGTTCTGGCGCGTTCACTGCTAGCGCTCTTCACGAAGTGTCGCTTCATTTCAAATCTTGGAATTTGAACAGTGCTTTGCTCTGATTGGGGAAACAAAATATTGATTGGGTTTGGAACGTTGTGTAATGGCTTATATGTTCTAAATCAAAATTCAGTTCTAAATATACAAAACACTCACAAGAGGAAAAGTTCAGAAATGAACGTATCCTTCTTATGACACTATAGACTTGGTCATATCAATGCGACCAGATTAGCTAAGTTTCATAAAGATGGATATTTGAATTCGTTCAAATTTATATCTTATGAAACTTGTCAGTCATGTCTTAAATGAAAGATGACCAAAACCCCGTTTACGAGACACGAAGCAAGAGTTACTGAACTCTTGGGACTGATACATAGTGATGTATGCGGTCCAATGTCTACACATGCCAAAAATGCTTCCTCGTATTTCATTACATTCACTGATGATCTCTCAAGATTCGGACATGCGTTCCTGTTGAAACATAAATCTGAAACTTTTAAGAAATTCAAGGAATATAAGAGTGAAGTAGAGAACCAGATGGGTAAAATTATTAAAATCCTTCGATCCGATCGAGGAGGCGAATACTTAAGCACGGAATTTCGAGATTATCTAAACGAAAATTGGATTCTCTCTCAGCTTACTCCTCCGTACACACCACAGGACAATGGTGTATCGGAGCGGGGAATCGCACCCTATTAGATATGATGCGCTCTATGATGAGTATTGTTGAGTTATCTATTTCCTTCTTAGGATTTGCTCTTGAAATAGCTGCTTATATATTGAATACGTTCCTACCAAGTCCGCGCCTACCACTCCATATGAGATATGGGGGGAAGAGACCATGTCTTAATTTCATTAAGATATGGGGTTGTCCGGCTTATGTTAAAAAGCAAAATTCGGACAAACTCGAGGCAATGTCTGTTTTATGTAAGTTTGTTAGATATCCCAAATATTCGCGAGGGCATATCTTCTACCACGCCGAGAAACAAAAGGTGTTTGTTGCTCAACATGCTACGTTTTTGGAAAAGGAATTTCTTGCAAAAGAAATTAGTGGGAGTACGATAGAGCTGGAAGAAGTTCTAGATACACAAATTACAACTGAAAATTTGGTAGAACCGGAGGATTCAATGGTCCCCGACGAACCTCAGCCACTCCGCATATCTAATACGGTTTCTCACCCACTTGAGAGATACTGTGGTTTCCTCATAGTTGGTGGGAGCAAGAATTGCATTGTGGAAGATAATGACCCAACTAGTTTCGCGAAGACCATCACAAGTGAGGACTCTGTGAAATGGCTAGATGCTATACGATCTGAGATGGAATCCATGTACACCAACAAAGTATGGACTTTGGAGATTGCTCATAAAGGGGTAAAACCCATTGGGAGCAAATAGATCTTCAAGAAGAAGATTGGTGTAGATGGAAAGGTTGGGACCTTCAAAACTAAACTTGTAGCAAAAGGTTTTTATCAACGACCAGGTGTCGACTATGACGAGACCTTTTCTCTAGTAGCTATGCTTAAGTCCATCAGGATCCTACTTGCCATTGCAGCATACCATGACTATAAAATCTGGTAGATGGACGTCAAGACCACTTTTCTAAATGTTGATTTAGAAGAGAGCATGTATATGACACAGCCAGAGGGCTTCGTAGACAGTGGGAGCAGCAGAAAGGTGTGCAAGCTGCTTAAATTAATCTATGGATTAAAGCAGGTATCGCGGAGTACGAACATCTGTTTTGATGTAGCAGTCAAAGAGTTTGACTTCATCAAAAACGTAGATGAATGGCTTGTAGAGGCGTATTTGTAAGGAATTAAGTAATACATTTTTAAAGAAAACGGTTTTTGAATGTTTATGATATTTAAATGTAAACTCGTATTTTCCCACAAACTAATATTCCACAAATCATCATGCTGTGTCAAGAATGTGTGTTGTGATGAGGTAGGTCATTACCTCGTAAGTTTTCTAAAGGTATTATGGGTAAAATAAATAAACAATAGCGTATGTAAATATGATGGTATTTTACTGTAAAAGTGAATTAGAAATTGCAATACGAATTATTTTGAGATGAAACTTATTCTAATGTGTTTATTTATATTTGTTAAACATTATAAGAAGATATGGTAATTTATTTTTTAAGAGAAATTGTGTTTTTAAAGAAAAGAGAGTCGGAAGCCGGAATAACTCCGCTTCCGACGAGTTTTGAAAAGAAAATGTTTAAGACTAAAAGTTGAGAAGGGTGAAAGGGACTTACAGATTGAATATAAAGAGGAGAGATAGAGGAAACTATTGGAATCTTCGGGAAGTCATTTCGTCGCCGAATTCTTTCCGAAACGTCGCCGGAACCTTACCCTTTGCTAACTCCACTTGTACAACTTGAGACTTGGAAATTTTAGAGAGTTTTTGTATGGGATTTCTGAATGAGGAGGGATGAAATGTAGTGTGGTATTTATAGGGAAAATTAGGGTTTATGGTAATGAATTTGAGAATTAAAATATGCATTAAAATTTTGGTTTAATAATGATTTTAAATTCTCTGGATAATTGCAGAGTAAACAAACAATATGGGGGTAGTGGGGTAGGCCAAGGGGTACCAGAGGAAAAAATCTAAGGCAATCCCTACGGATATGCCCGGCGGTGCCGGCCCCCCAATACATCTCGCCGGTCCAATCCGGTGGGATGGGGTTGGGATCTTGGCCACGTGTCCCTGTCGCTTGGTATACCTCAGTGCACGTGTTTGATTACTTTGTGACTTTTCATTTTACATGTTGTGCAGTGCAAACTTTTGTGCTTCTAAAAGATTAAAAGAAAAATCAATAAAAAATAATGTGGCTGGGGGATTCGATCATAGGGGCTACGTCACAGCAGTGCAAGGCTTTACCAATGAGCTACAAGTAATTTCTTGCTATTCAAAAGCAATTCAAATACTTATAGTGTACACATGATTGCAAATACCCCATTTGTACATTAACTTTTAATTAAATTTTCTGTACACCGAAACAGAGTTGTTACATAATGTAAGCATGGCAATTCTATTTAACATGCAGTTCTATATATATATCATGGCAAAACAACATGAGCATAGTATAGCATGGCCGTGTAGTGTGTGTATAATGAACCTGAAGTGCATGTAAGTGTCCTAAAAGGTCTCTATATGGGTAAACTAATTTAACGTAACTTCAAGGGTGAATGTCAACCAATCTCAAGAGTGTTCTCGAACCCAATAGGCTGTAATATAAGGGTAAGGAACCACGGGCCTGAATCAAGTGTTGGTAACAGGACTTCAACCTAGTGTCGAAGTATTTCAAACTCAACATGTTATAATCCAAGAGTAAGGAAACACGGGTCCTCGTGATAGTTTGCTTGTGTTAGTAGACATGGATTCATGATCTAGAGGGACTCCTGAGATTTCGTTGGATTCGCACTTGAACTACCCCAATACCCCGTGTATCCTAGATTATAGTTAAAATTACCAGGCTTGCTCGAATCTATGAATACATCAAGTTGCAAGATTGAGTTCATGTCAATGTCAAATTTTGGTGTCAAGTGTTCCTGTATTCATATCAAGTTGTATTCATGGTTCGAGTTAAGTCAGTTTCAATAGCAGCCATTGTGTTCTGCTATTCATGTCAAGTTATAATATTCTAGTATGCAAGTTTTGGGATATTCAAGTTCAAGTGTTATGGTTCATGATCAAGTGTTCAGGTTTGTGTTTGAGGTTATATTCGGGTTCAAGATTGTATTCGGATTAGAATCAATATCATATGAATGGATTTAAATGTTGAAGATCTTATGTACAGGAGTAATCGGACAACTGCTGCACATGGACGGTAGGATTTGTGTATTTTTCCAAGACAATTACCATTGATAACTCCGTTAACTTGTCTAACCTGAATAGGCAAGCACTCACTTTCTTCGAGGCTCAAGAGAAATGATACCGCTTAAACCTATATTAATCTAGAGTCTTTAAAAATTTAGTATTGTTGTTTACATTGTATTTATATTGTTTGCAATTCTCGAGGGGGTTTTATGAAAAAAATACTTTAATATAGTTTAAAAATAAACCTCAAGGGTGGTTGGTAATATTTACGGTATTCATAAACATGTATTTTAATTGTTGTGGTGTTTTGGTGATAAAATCTAACTTTTAAAAGTTTATGGTGTTTTTATGAAAACTAGCTCTTTTGGAAACTTGATGGTATTTTATTAAAATTTCTAATTTTCCTTTTAAAAATATATTTTCACAAGTTGTTTTTATTGAAAATACAGATTGGTAGTTTTATATAAGTTTTCAAAGATTATTTTGTTTAGAAAAGATCGCATTTCTTAAAAACTGTATTTCTATTTCCTTTCGAGATCGAATTCTCTGTGAGGAGCGTTGTATCTCACTCTACCATCCCAAGAACGTGCGATAGGCCGCACCATCCGTATATGGGTTCCCCTAAAAGGGTTGTAGAGGCGCAATTGCAAAAAATTTAAAAATAGTGATAAAACATTTATAAAAGTGATGTTATTTTAATGTAAATTGTTTCTTTTAAATAAAACTTAACCAAAATATCGTGCTATAAAACCATAGTGTTGTGAGTGGGGTAGGTCGTTACCCTGTGAATTTTCTATAGGTATAAATTCTAGATATCGATAAAAGGGTAGTTTTTAAAGTTCATGGTATTTATTCGTTATTTGTAATCCGCCGGTTATTCAACATAATAAACATCATATAAGAAATTGTGAGACATGGATAGACAGTGAATATATATATATATATATATATAAATTTAAACTTTGTTTATAATATCGTATTCTTTCGCGTCGATATAATTGGAGGAGCAAAAGGAGGGAAAAATATATGAACAATTTAGCGTAGTTGCAAGTGATGCGGAATGGCGACGTGGAAAAAACAGAATAGAGTATACAAGAGGGAAAGAAAAGAGAATAAGAGAACTTACCGTTGCGCGTTCGTACTCGTACGAACGAGAAGGAAAGCAGAAGCCTTGATTTGTAGAACCGAGACTGTGAATGCGACTAGGGGACGAGCTCGATCTACAGACGTCACTTGAGCGAGTTGTGGAGCAACGGAGAGGGATGAAAGATCTTGAGAGAATGTTAACGCGGGAGGGAAGAAACGTGCTCGACTCCTTGAGGGAACTTGAGTGCTTGAGAATTTTGAAAGAGAAGATAAATTTGACAGAGTGGTATGCCTAAGAGAAGAGCTAGAACTGGTTTAGGTATTTATAGGAGAAAAATGAAGGCGTGTGAATTTAAAAAATTGAATTAAAAGAATTAAAATAGTGTTAATGGGGGAATTGAAGAGCCTCTGGCTAAAATCAGAGAAATCAAACAAGAAAATAGAGTAGAGGGGAGCTGAAGGGGTGCACAGAAAAAAAATGGAAGGGTTTGGGGCTAGGTCAACCGACGGTAGCGGCCAAAAAGAGAAAACGGGCGGCCCAAACGTGGAGGTTGGTCTCAGGGTTCGTGCAGTGCCTTCATTTGGTTATTTATGTCTCGTTTTTTATGTTTGATTTATTTGCAACTCTTCGCTTCTCCGTGTAATGCACGAGCAACTCTTAGGCTTCCAAAAAAATTAAAAAAAAAATATTAAAAATAATTGGAACTGATGGGATTCGAACTTGTAGGCTATGGGACAGTAGAGGAAATGCTTAACCAGTGAGCTATAAGGAGTTTCTTATACATAAGTTATCATAAATTACTTATAACTCGAAATCAGGACAGAAATACACTGTTTTATTAACATTAGATCAATAAAAGTGTATAGGACTTTTAGGGTCGTTATATATATATGGCCTCTAGGGCATACATATCCAACAACTATAACTCCTTGATTGATACTTCAAGTTAAAGACCTTTGATATGTAGAGTATTCAAGTGTAAGCTTTTGAAAGAAGAGTAAAAGAATTTTCAAGTATAAAAGCTTAATCAAAGAAAAATGGATGATGTAACATGAAAACCTCTTCTCATTTTATAATAAAAAATGTTGATATTCTTTATGCTAAAATAATTCAAATTTCCATATAAGAAAAAACTAGCGGTTGTAATTCAAATTTGAAATGTATATGGAAATTTATTTGAGCAAATATGGTAAACATAAAAAAAACAGCTCAAAGAAAAACTGCAGAAAAATACATGCAGAAAGTTGCGCGGTCGAGTGAACCAGTCGACTGAATCCTGGAGCGGTCAACTGCTCAGTCGTCTCTGGATTTTCAATTTAAATCACATTGCACTGGCGATCGAGTGGCCGATCGACTGTCAATCGTCCGCCCGAGGCGAAACAACATAAAAATGACAGATTTTTGCAATCCTTTTGTTCTCAGAGAAATTATGGTAAGAGAAAAAGAGTTTAAGGGTTAATCGGTTTAGAGATTTGAATTAAAAAAATTCCTAATGTGAATTCCTACAAATCTCTCAATCAAATATCTCTGAAAACAATTTGGATTCTCTTCAATCAAATATTCAATTTAACAGAGAAATAATTTGAAATCTCTCGATCAATTATTTATTCAAAATAGATGTAATTTGAAATCTCTCAATTAATTATTCAATTAAATAATTTGAAACCCTTCAATCAAATATGTAAAGAATTTTAAATATCTCAATCTTTACGAAAATATAATTCCATAAAAATTCTTTCACAAAATCCTCATGAACCAAATGCTTCACAAAATTCTCAACAGATATAAAACAAATTTTTGTAAAGTAACAATTTTTAAACTCATTTTGTGCATGAGATTTTTACTTCAAAAAATACTTTAAAAATGCACTAAAATGTTTTGTATTAAACTTAATTATGGAAATCATAAGTAAAAACTTCTTTGCCATAATTCAAAAAACCGTATTTATTATAAAAGGATATTTTGTAGATTAGGCCCTTATCTTGTATATTTACAAAATCAAAAAAGAGTTTTACAAGTTATACCTATTCCCACTCAAAGTTTAACCAAAATTACATGCATTTTAATTCTTGAATTCTGAATTCTTCAAGTTTCTTTTTTCATTTGATACGAAGTGGTTATAGCATGTTCAAGTTTGTAGAGTTGCCATCTTTGCCATCTCTTATTGTATATCGTGAATATCTGAAATGTGTAAACTATACTCGTACATAATATAGGGTTAGCTCAAAAAGATAAATCATTAATTATACGAGCCAAAATATTATCACAATTTGTAATGTGATCACAACTATAGGTTTGTTAATCATCAAAACCAACAATAACAAGTGAGGCTCTCGGGGTCAACAATCTGAACGTGTGGGGAGGGTCATTACCCCGTGCGTTATGGCCAACTCGAAATGGAATAAAGTGAGCCGACTTGGTGAGTCGATCCATAATAACCTATATTGTGTCGTTACCCTTCGTGCTGCGAGGAAGGGCAGTCATGGAGTCCATAGTAATATTCTGCCATTTCCATTCTGGGATTGGTAATGACTGAAATAGACCAGCAGTTCTGTGATGTTCAGCCTTAACTTGCTAACACGCCAAACACTTGGTTATGCTTCAAGCTACTTCGCGTTTCATTCCACGCCACCATTAGAGTTGCTATAGATCCTTGTACAATTTTGTATCACCGGGATGTACAGAATAAGGAAAGTTGTGAGTTTCTTTTATCAACTATTCTCGAACTGGGCCGATTGGCACACATAACCGACTTCCATATCGCAAGGACCCATCATCGTGGATGATAAAATCAGTTCGAAGTCCACTTTCTACTTATTCTCAGATCTTTTGTAGCTTGGCATCATTTACTTGAACTGTCTTGATCTGTCACACACCGCTTCTCAGTATACGGGGAAGGAAATGTGGCGGGCCGCGACATATTTACTCAGAAATAAACACGTTAAGCGTAAACAATATAACTGTAAAGCATAAGAATGACAAGAGATATAATAAAACAATAACTTTTTATTGATAATAATTTTTTACATACAACTGAAAAGTAAAATACAATGATAAAAAGCGATGCCTAAACAATGGCATATGAACTGAAAAGAAAATAGTACAAGTAAGACCTAAAAGTTTGTCTCCTCTGTAAACTGCTCCAAGTCATCCTGGCTGGACTCGATCTCTTGAGAGTCGGGTCCTCCTGATGACATTATAAAGAAAAAAGAGACATGAATGTCGTTAGTGAACTAGCGCTCGGTAAGTCCTAAAAGATAGAATGTAATAGATAGGTAAAGTATGTGTTTGTCATACTAACGTAGTTGTTTGTACCTTGGTACAGAATGTATCGGTGTATACGAGAGAAGTCCAATTTACTCCGTGGACTAAGGTAATATGTAAGTATAAGGCCCCGTCAAAACCCACGGGACAATGGCACAGGATGTTCATGCAGGTGTCTTTTAGTGACCATCATCGTGCCACTTTTAACACATTCCATACCAATCTACCCTATTAAAATCCTGTAGTGTATATTGTATTGATTGTATTGATTTGTAGTTATCAGACTTGCTGAGATCATGATATAAGTTGTTCATGTAAACTGATTCAGGATGTAAACGGTAGTCATGTAGTCAAGTTCAAAATATATCCATGGTTCGGTCAAGTCAAGTTATGTTGCATGTTTGAAATTATTCTGGTATTCATGTTTAGATTCATGTTGATTTGGATTCATGTTTGTATTGGGTTCAGATTGATTTAGACTTAGAATCAGACTTGAGTCAGACATTTTAAACGGAATTAGATCCTGAATTAGGTTTGGAAATTATCGGTAACTGGTGCACATGGACGACAAGATTTTTGTTTTTTTCTAATAAAATTACCATTGATAACTTCATTTTAGTTTTCTATCTTAAAAAGGCAAGCACCTACTTTCTCCGGCTTCCTGAGGCTCAAAAGAATTGGTCCCGCTTAAACCTATATTTACTAGGGTCCTTAATATAATTTTATATATCTCGAGGGGGTTTTATGAAAAAAATATTTAGTATACTTTCAAAATAAATCTCGAGTAATTATTTATATTCTTTAGGGTTTTCATGGATGTAAATTTTTAAAGATTGAAGTATATTAGTGAAACTTGAATAGTTCAAGATATTTTAGTCTAAAGTTTGATTTGTATTGATTCTTGATGGTATTTTAGTGAAACTTGTCATTCGTTTATTTTCTAGAAAACACGGAATTTTATTATATATTAAAAATATATGATTTGATAATATTTATATAATTATTAAAAATAAATTTTTATTATTAAATAGAAATCCTCGTTTTTCTTAAAAATTGTATTAAAATTACATCGAGATCGTATCCTCCGTGAGAAGGTCTGCATCTCGCTCTACTAGTCCCGAGGATGTGCGATAATTCGCACCATCCAAACCGGGTTTCCCAAAATGGGTTGTAGAGGTATAATCGCAAAGAATTAAGTAACACAATTTTAAAAAATCCGGGTTTTTATTAGTTTAAGGTATTTTAATGAAAAGTCGTATTTTGCCACAAAAATATTGTTCAAGAGAATCGTGCTATGTCAAAATGTATGTATGTGAAAGATAGGTCATTACCTCGTGAGGTTTTCTAAAGGTAATATTAAGCAAAACAATTAAAAGATATCGTATGTAAACTTTATGGTATTTAAACGTAAAGCTTAATTAAAGTTATTTAACATGGAATATTAGAGTGAAATTGGTTTCTAAACATTATTTAAATGATTACAAGTAAGGTATATACATGAGTACAAGTGATTCTTAAGAAAAATTATGGTTTTCAAAGGTTTTAGAAACAAATGTCAGTATAACTCCACTTACCGATATGTTTTGAAAAAGAGAAGTTTTATAGTAGAAAGAGAAGAAAAGATATGTGGCTTACAAATTTAAAGGAGAGAGGGGAAGCAGAGGATTAGGGCAACTTTCGTGTGGTCGCGGGGTCGCCGGAATCATCTCGAATCTTCACCGGAAATTTGACCTAGGGCTAACTCCACTTGTACTCTTCTTAGACTTAGAATTTTTTTTTGAGAATTTTGGCAATAGATTTCAGAATGAAGAGGGTTAAGGTATGGGGTTGTATTTATAGTATAAAATTAGGGGTTTGAAATTGAAAAAAGAATTAAAATGCATTAAAAATTGGATTTAAAACTAAATTTTAATTCTCTAGATAATTGCAGGAAAAATAAACAGAACAGGGATAGTAGGATAGGCCAAGGGGTTTAGTGAGCAAAACACGGAGACCATCCCCTACGGGGGGACCTGCGATGCCAGCCCCAAAAGGCATCTCGCCGGCCACGTGGAGGAGGTGAGGGGTTGGATTCTTACCACGTGTCCTCGGCTGTTCATACAACATTTAGCACAAGTATATTTCTTCAGTATTTTTATTTTTACATGTATTGCATGTGTAAAATTTTGGCCTTCCAAAAATTTTAAAAGAAAAATCAGTAAAAAATATATGTGGTTGTTGATTCGAACACATGGGCTATGTCACAGCAGTGCAAGGCTTTACCAATGAGCTACAAGTTGTGTCTTGCTGTTCTTAAATAAAAACAACATTTAAAGTATACTCACATTAAATTGAAATTTTTTTGTATAATAAAAACAGAGTCGTTACATGATCTGATTGATAAGAGTGGACTGGACTCGTAAGTTCATCAAATATGAAACATTGTCTGGCATAGCTACTTTGATCCCCAATTCGTGGAATTCTTGTTGTAGCTTCCGTTGAGCGGTGAGGTTCATTGTTAATGGCTGGCGACTAAGTGCATCAAAAAACAACATTCACCTTCCCAGGATGATATTGTAGGCTGATGTCAAAGTCTGCCAGCCATCTTTTATGCCGCATGTTTAATTCCTTCTGAGTAAATACATACTTTAGACTCTTGTGGTCAGAGTATATATCCACCGTTCATCCAAAAGATAGTGGCCCCAAGTCTTAAGTGCGAAGATGACGGTTGCTAACTCCAGATCATGTGTTGGATAGTTGCACTCATGAACCTTCAGTTGTTTTGATGGAAAAGCCACAACTTTTCCATGCTGGTGTAGAACACATCATAATCCTTTACCGGACGCATCACAATGCACAACGAAACCTCCAAATTGATCCGGTATTACAAGGATAGGAGCAAAGGTTAATCTTGACTTGAGTTCTAGAAAAGCTTTTTCACATGCTTCTGGCCACACGAATACTTCATCTTTACGTGTGAGCTTGGTCAGGCGTGCTGCAATCTTTGAGAAGCCTTCAATGAATCGTCGGTAGTATTCTGCTAATCCTAAGAAACTTCGTATATCTTTCACCGTCTTTGGTGTCGACCACTCACTGACAGCTGACACCTTAGCTGGATCTACTTAGATTCTGTAACAACCGAGTTCAGTTATACCAATTTCTGTTGCTGTATTTGTTTGTTTGTGGTGTTTTATTCATTTATCGTGTTTGGATGCGAATGGTAGTTTACTTTACATTCGACCCGCTTGTTTGAACCTGTTGATTCATAGTTATAGTTTACCCTAGCTTGTTGCATAGAAACGTGCATCTAGTATAAACTGCATATTAACATTTTCGCCTAGCATCGCGTATTTTTGCATATAATAATTTAAGTCACGTAAAATAATTTAAAAATACATAACATAGCCTGCATGATACCCTTAACCCCGTGGTAGCGTCCGCGCACCGTGTTCTCGTTCCGTTCAATGAAACGGACGTGTTTGGATAGCTACGCTCGCATACGTGCGTCCGTTCTTGGGGTATGCATTTTTGTTACCTAATTTTTCATTTCAAATTTTGGAACTTACAAATAATTTTTGTATTTTAAATCTAAATTTTTAGACCCGACCCGGACGCATTTTGAAATATTTTTATATCCCGCTAAAATTCAATTATTTGAATTTTAAATTTAATTCTAATATTTTTCAGTTCAAAAGTTTTTCCTAAAACCATTTTAAATCTTTTAAAATTTTTTTACTAACTAAATCCGATTCTTCTCAGCTCTATTTCCTTCCCCCTGCCCCACCACGAACCAATCAAATCTCTCTTCTCCTTTTCACCGGGCCCCACACGTCTCTCTCTCTCCCCTCAAAATCTTTCTCTTTCTTCTTTCTCTCTCTCCCCAGCGCAACTCTCTCCTCTCGCGTCTCTCTCTCTCTCCTCTCGCGCCTCTCTCTCTCATCTCGCGAACACTGTTCGCTCCTCGAGTCGGGTCACCGCCTCCCCCTTAGCATCACGTCCCTCCTTCTAATTCTCTCCTTCTCTTCCTTTTTAACCCGAGCCCCCACGAGAACCCATGCAACTAAAACCCTAGCTCCTCAAACTCTAACCAACCGCCGTCAACCCTATCTCCTCATCGCCTCAAACCACCTTCCTCCTTCTCCTTCTTTCTTCTCCATCTCCCTCCTCTTCTTTTTCTTCGAAACCTTTGCCTGCACACCCTCCGCGTCATCACAGAACCCATCACCGTCGCCTTTCCATCGACACCGACCATCTCTCATCGTCATCGCCATCTCCTTCCTCTCCTCTCCCTTTCCTCTGCACCCTCACCTCACCCTGCACACCAAACCTCGCCATCAAAACCGACCCCAAACCCTAAACCTAAACCCAAACACCAAACCCTCACCGCCGGAGCTCCGTTCACCGCCGTTCACACTCCCCTCTGCAACCACAGAACACATCCACAGTAAGTTTCCTCTCATTCTCCCCTTCTTCCATTCCGTTCTCCATCCTTTCTTTTCTTTCTTCATGTATTTTACTTCTCATTGTTCACTGTTTCTTGGTTTGCCGGAATCCGACCGTGCCGGCGACGATCACGACGACCCAGCAAGCATCTCTGACCCGTGTGATCCCCTTGTGCATTGTTTGGACTCATTCCGTGTACCGTGCGCGCGTCGCAACTTTTCCCGCCGACGCGTGACGTTCCGTATACCCGCTTCGTGATCTGTCGAGGCAAGTGAAACTTGCTACATGCTATTCATAATATTTTATATTTATTTGATTACATGTTAAACCTATAGATTTAATCCAATATCTCATGTTACATTTTAACATTCGATATCCATTTTATCATTTTAGATTCATAACTCGGAACATACCATGTTGTATTTTGATTTACTATACCTAGTACCCATATCCGTATTTCAATCACATAATAATTAGTTACATAACCCATAGTACCCTTTTTAAATAGTTTATCACTGTTCAAACACCCGTTTGCATCCATCTCTTCTAGTATACATGTTACTGCATCCATAGATCACTTGAATATATAATATTATAATATTAACATTCCACATTTGATATATTATAGTTTAATTAGTATTGAAACTTTAACTTTAACCCTAATCATAACTTTGCATCTATATGCCTTAATCTGCACCTGATTGCATATCACATTACAATGTTCCATTTTATTGTTCCAATAGTACCTCATGCTTGTTTTGTATACCTATGCTTATGTTAGTTGATTATGAGCACCCACATGACATTTTGTGCACCCCTGACATGACTTGTTACACTTACTACTTGACACGACATGGTACCGTGCACCTCTCGACATGACATGATACCTATATACTCCCTGACTTGACCTAATGTACCATGGCTTTACCTGTTACCTGATCTTGTGACTAATACCAACAAACCTGACATGTTGTCCTTACGGACGTTTCCTGTTGTTTATTCAGACAAATCTGTACCTGCCTGATCCTGTGTTGGCATTAGCTCCAGATTATTTAATACCTGACTTGTGCACATATAACTTGGGGGTATGGGAAAATCAATGATGAAACATGACTTATAACTCGACAGTTTTATACCTTTTCTGATCAGTCTTACGGGCTAGGCCAGCCCCGGAGTGATGCTACTGACATCACTCGTCATTACCTACCACCCTTTACTGCCTTGCGGCACGTCTCGGGTTCAGCCCGAGAGTCATAGACCGTGATCCCGGGCACGCACGGGATACTATTGAGTTACATCGATGATTCATCAAATTGATTTCAGAGACTTGAGAGTAGTTAACCCAATAGACCAGTTTAGATTACTCACTGCACACTACCTTTCATTGCCCTGATTTATATTGCTGTTACACCTGCTTACCATTTATGATCATACTTGCATGTCTTGCTACCCTGTTTATATATATGCTTGATGTTATGACGCGCTGACGTCTGGGTTTTGCATGGCCCAGATTCCTTACCTTTGCTGTAGTCCGAGCATGAATACTTCAGTCAGCAGGCTGAGCAGTGAGGACTCGTTAGTAGTTAGTTCTTTTATTTTAAGTATTTCATTCCTGATGTGAGCCCGCATTATGAGACATACATTCCAGTTATTCTTGTATTGGATCTTTTGCTTCCGTATTATTTTATTCTTGACTCATTTTATTTTGGCTTATGGACATGTGTTAGATAGTTTATTATTGTTCTTGATATCTCTACAGCCGTAATGTGACTGTGGAAGGATAATTCCTATTCACAGGTAGCATAGTTGGCTATGTCACGTGCCTACCTTAGCGTACTCTGGGAAGCGGGGCGTGACAGATTCCTTCACCTGAAACAATATGTCCGAGAAATCCGACTTAATCTAGCCAAAATTCACACTTGATGTACTTGGTGTAGAGATGATATTATCGTAATGTCTCCAGGAAGTGCTCGGCGTATTCTTTCCGATTCTTTGAATACACCAGGATGTCGTCGATGAATATGACAACGAACCTGTCTAAGTACTCTCGGAAAACTTAGTTCATCAGGTTCATAAAGATGGCAGGTGTATTGGTCACTCCAAATGGCATTACGAGATATTCATAATGACCATATCGAGTCCTAAATGCCGACTTCGGAATGTCGGACTCTTTGACCTTCACCTGATGATAACCCGAACGAAGATCCAGCTTTAAAAATACACAAGACCCACTTAACTGATCGAAAAGATTATCGATACGCGGCAGTGGATACTTGTTCTTAATCGTCACTTCGTTCAGAGCTCGATAATCTATACACATCCTGTAAGAAACTTCTTTCTTCTTCACGACTAATACCAGAGATCCCCAACTTGAAGTAGTGGGACGAATCCAACCTTTTTTTAGCAGTTCGTCCAACTGAATACGGATGTTCTTCAATCCTTCTGGACTTAACCGGTATGGAGCTTTGATTACAGGTTGCGCACCAGGTTGTAAATCAATACTAAACTCAAGAGCTCGATCGGGAGGCAAACCTGATATATTTTCAGGGAACACATCCTCGAACTCTCAAATTACTTCGGGCTTTTCTCTTTCTGCCGGTAGAGAAAACACTTCTGCATTCTTCGGTTTAGCACGATATCTTCCTGGCTCCAAAGTTCTATCTCCACTTTTGAAATAGAAGATTGGGTGATCTGGTATCTCAAATACTACCCTTCTTTGACGGCAGTCAATAGTAGCATAGAATACTTCCAGCCAATCCATTCCCAACACAGCATCGAAATTTGGGATGTCCGGTACTTTGAAATTCACGTAGAATTCTCGTCCGCAAACTACAACTGGACACTAATCAAACCCCATAGTTGCTTTCAAGATTCCATTCCCGGAACTGACATTCCAACTTGAAATGAGTGGCTTCATAGGAATCACATGCGTTCTTATGAATCGTTGGGACATGAAGCAGTGTGAAGCTCTAGTGTCGAAAAGTGCGAGTGCATGAAGAGTGGCTACTAGTATAGTACCTAACTTGTGTGAGGTTGGGTTTAGATTTAAGAAAAGTATGGTGATACACAAGAATTGAAAAATTGAAATAATTGGGGGATTTACCAGTGATGACTTGTCCTGTGGCTTCAGCCTCCTCGACCGTCATTGTAAAATCCTGACGTTGTGGTACATTCCTCCTTGCTGGAGGCACATTCTTCTGTTCTTGGAGCACGTTTTTCTGCCCTTGACGCATGTTTCTCTGTGCCTGATGGAATTGACGTTGAGGCTGTGCAGGAGGTCCACGTGGAGCTGGTGCAGGGAGAGCTCGGCGAGGTGCAGGAGCCTGAATGGCTGGCCGCTGCGGGGCTATGATTGCGGGTCTAGGTGCTGGTGCTGTGTTGAAATGATATGGGCATGCTCCTATAGCATGAGTGGATGCGCCATATACCAAACACATGCCATTTGCACGCCTGCAGTCCTTCGCCAGGTGTCCAGTCCTCTTGCAGTAAAAACAGAAATCTAGACTGGACGGGTTAAACGATCCTCCCGGTCTCCTGGGTGCAAAGGTTGGCCTAGAAGAGGCACCTCCTGTCATCTGTGTGGCAGGACGTTTGATTCCAGCTGTTTGGGGCGTACCCTTCTTCTTTATCACAGCTTCATCACGACGTGCTGCCTTCAAGGCAAGTTCATGAGTCGGGTAGTCGCCTATGGCTAATGCTGCCTGAATCTCTGGGTATAAGCCCTGTTGAAATCGTCTAGCCTGAATCTCATCAGTCTGGATCAAATATGCCGCGAACCTGATAAGATGTTGATGTCAGAATAGAGATGTGTTTTAACGGAACAGTATTTGATACGAATTCTTTACCTGCCGAGCATGATGAATTCGCCATCATATTCATCCACCGATTTTACCCACATAGAATCTTGTTGTAGGTGGATGAACTATTGTTCCATCTCAAAACGGGCAGTCTCAAGGAAGAACTTCGTATCGAACAGATCGTGAAATGCCTTCCACTCAATTGGCTGTGTGGGTTGGATTTCCTCAGCCTTCCACCAGATTCTTGCATTGTTTGTCAGTTGCAACTTAGCAACTCTCACCCAGGCAATATCTGGCACTTGAGCTGCTGCCAGATTATCTTCGATCGATTGAGCTCATTCTTCTACCTTAAGTGGGCTCTCTTTTCCCGAGAAGTGTTTTGGGTGCAGTGCCCGGAACTGCTTGACTCCGGGTACTTCGTCTTCAGGGCGGTGCATGAGGATAGCAGTTTGCTGCTGTTGACCCTTCAATAGGCTCTTAATAGCGTCAAGCAGTATCGTTTGCTCATTGATAGGAGCTGCAACGGTAGGTGGTGGTGGTAAAGTAGGCAGTGGGGTATTGTCGTTGATGTTCGTACTGGTGTTGTTGGGAGAATCCATTACCTTGATAGAAAAAAGGAATGATTAGGATAGATTCAAGAAATTTGAAATGTAAAGAATGTATAGTTGTCGGTTCTTATAATTCTTGTGATATATTGCTTAAGACTTCATGCAGAACAGACCTGCATGGGCCGCCAACAAAACCTATCACGTCCCTCTTCCTAGTAGACGGAAACGGTGGCGTGGCAAGCCGCAATGTATTTACAATGAAAAAAATACGTTAAGCGTAATTAAGCAATATATAACTGAACAAGAATGACAAGAGAATAAAATGAAACAACAATTTTATTTACATTCAACTTTACATACAACTGTTTGAAATAAAAGATATAATAATCGAAAGCAAATGCTTAAACAATGATATACTGAAAGTAAGTGTAGATGAACTAGTAGTCAAGCTGTACCGCAAGCTGGTCCAAGTCCTCCTGGCTCAGCTCAATCTCTTCGGTGTCCGGTCCTCCTGACGAATATTCCAAAGAAAGAAACAGAAAGGAATGTCGTCAGCGAACCAACGCTCAGTAAGTCCCAAAAGAAAATAGTATATGAAGTGAAATAAACATATATAGTGTATATGATGGTTCACAGGTATAGGATAGTTATTCTAATGTGGTTGTTTGTAGTTTAGTAAGGAATGTATTCATGTATACGAAAGGAGTCCATCTTACTCCGTGGACTATGGTAACATATAGTACAAGGCCCTGTCATAACCCACGGGACAACGACACGAGAATTCATGTAGGTGTCTTTCAAGTGACCTCCCGTGCCATGATATACGTTCCGTACTAACCTACTCCTTTATTCCCGTGTAATGTTTTTGTATAGATTATGTTTACAAGTCTTGGCCGAAATCATGGATACAAAATGTTCAAGTACTCATGTTCAGGATGTAATTATCTATTCAAGTAGTCATGTCAAGTTCAAGTCAATTATAACCATGGTTCAGTCAAGTCAAGTCAAGTATACATATTTGAAATTGATGTTTAGATTTGAATGTTCATGTTCATGATCAAGTATTTATGTTTGATTTTGAATTCAGGTTTGAGGTTGGACTCAGACTGAGTCAGACACTTGTAAGCTGATTTAATTCTTGAATTCTTAGCTTCGGGAGTAATCGGTAACTGCTGCATATGAAGGCAGGATTTGTGTTTTGTTTCAAAACAATTGTCATTGATAACTCATATTAAGTTTTCTAATCTGAATAGACAAGCATTCACTTTCTCCGGCCCCTTAGGGCTCAAGAGAATTGATTCCGCTTAAACCTATTTTTACTAAAGTTCTTAAAATATTGTTTTATATATCTCGAGAGGGTTTTATGAAAAATATTTTATTATAGTTAAAAGTAAAAGCTCGAGGGTGATTTGTATTACTTAGGGTTTTCATGAGCATGTGTTTTGATTATTAAGGTATTTTAATGATGAATACCTAGTTTTTAAAAGTATATGGTATTTTATTGAAAACTAGTCTTTTTACTAACTTGATGGTATTTTATTGACATTTTTTAATCTTTAATTTTTATAAAATAATAGTTTCTTAATATAATGAAAATATGGATTTATAATTTTATATAATTTTTATTTTTTAGAAAATTTAGTTTTATTCAGAAAATTCGTTTTTCTTAAAAACCGTATTTATATCCTTTCGAGGTCGAATACTTCGTGAGGAGTGCTACATCTCGCTCTATTATTCTCAGAATGTACGATAATCTGCACCATCTATTAGCGGGTCCCCTAACGAGAGTTGTAGATACATAATTGCAAAGAAATATGAAATACCGTTTTAAAAAAAACCCGGTTTTAAAGTATGTGGTATTTTATTGTAAACATTATTCTTCGAAACAAATATACATATAAAGAGGTATCGTGCAATGAAACAAAAGTGTACGTGTGAGGTAGGTCATTACCCCGTGAAGTTTTTCCTAAAGGTATAGTTTAAATGAAAACGTAAAGAAATGATAATAAAGTTCAAGATATTTTAGTGAAAAAAGTTTAATTAGGACTGTTTCACATAAGATTCTTGGTTAAACTTTATTCTAAACATTAATATTTAAGGTTACAAGTATTGTGGTAAACTTAGATTGATCAATATATAAAGAAAAAGGGAGTTTCTAAGTTTTAGAAAAAAGATATCGGTAATAACTCCACTTACGGATATAAGTTTTAAGCTTGAAATTCGATGAAGAGAAAGAGAGTTTGGGTGGGACTTACGATTTGGAGAACTTAAGGAAAGGTTAAGGAAGTGGAGAGAGGCTTCGTGACGTCGCGGGAGCTCCGGAATCGGTTTCGATTTTCGACGGAAGAAGCTTACTTGCTAACTCTACTTTACTCCACTTGCACTTAGAAACTTTTGAGAGAGTTTTGGCTAGAATTTTCAGAATGGTGAAAAGCTAGGGCATGGGGGGTATTTATAGTGAAGAATTAGGATTTGGGAATTAAAAATATGGATTAAAAAGTATTAAAATGGTGTTAATTGGTGAATTGAAATGTATCTGTTCGATTGCAGGGAAATCAAACAGTACAGAGAAGTTGAGGGGAGTTAAAGAGAAAAATTGTGTTTAATGGGAATTGAACATATTGGCTACATCACAGCAGTGTAGAGCCTTTACCAGTGAGTTACAAGTTACTTCTTACTTTTATCTAACAAAAGTTACTTATAATTTAAACTCAGGCTGTAATACTCTTTTCTTATATATTAACAGAAAAATTTCCGTACAAAGATTTCAGAATCGTTACACGGCTGCCCAGACTGGCCCAATGGCCGCCCCAGTTGGGTCCTTCGTGGGAGTTGGGTTCGAGCTTTGTATGTTAGGCTTGTGTCATCGTGGTTGGTCCAGAAACATGTATCTTTTCTTTTATAACGTTTCGTAACTCCGTGTATCAGGATTCAAAAACGACAAAAAAGAAATAAAAGAAAATAATTTAGGATGTAAGGATTCAAACACGCGGGCTATACGGCAGCAGTGTAAAGGCTTAACCAATGACCTGGAAGCTTGTTCTTTGTACATATTTAACAAATATTAAATATATGCCGACTTCAGAAAGGAAAACAATGAAAAATAATTCAGAAGTATATGAAATTTAGGGCCGTTACAGCATAGATTTCAAAAGAAAAAACTAAGATTTGAAGCGATTAAAGACGAGTAGATAGATTTCTATGAGAAGATCTCGAATCTAAAGGTTTGCAGTGCAAAAGAAGCTGCAAGCTCTCCAAGATGAAGACTTTTAGCTTATCTAGTGATTATCTTGGCAAATCTCAAAGAAGAGACCATGGTTCTACAAAATTAATGGGAAAAAGAAAGATATTATTTTTAGCTCGGAACCTGGAAGAGAGAAGAAAAGCCAGAAGATTTTTTTTTTCCAGCCGTCGGAGGAAAGAATGAAGCCATAGGGTTTTCAGTCTGTAGATACACCTTTTAAAAGTGCTTGGGTGTTATGGCCTAAGCCCTCACATTCTCATTTAATAAAATTCTGAGTGGACTTTTCCCAGTTTAAATATTAAAAAAAACAAACATTGTTTTAAGAAAAATACTTTTACTGCCATGATGGCTGAATCATGTAGGCTACATAATTGGGACACTGCCACGTGTACCATCTAACTAGACCTACATCAGCTTTCGTCGAGTTTCTCCAGATCGAGATCGCACGAGAGGCCAAGCGCCCCGCTCCCCCGGCAACCCCCCACCTCTCACTCCCTCTCCAATGCCCGAATCGTTACGAAACAACTAGCCGAAACCCTAATCGGATCCGATATGGGGAAGAAAGGCGTCCCCGATTGGCTCAACAGCTCTCTTTGGTCCTCAAACTCCTCCGACGACGACCGCATCTCCCGATACGCTACGAAGCTCTCGCCGGAAAGTCTGCCTCCGACGATTCGGGAGCCCCCGCTTCCGCCTCCCGCTCCGATTCGACAGGATCCGACATCGGATAGCGGATCCGAGGATCCGAAACCCGTTAAGCTCACGCCCGACGAGGCTTCGCATCAGGCCTTGCTTATAGCCGAGGTAACGAATTAGGGTTAGGGTTAGGGGCTTTAGTCTTATGATTCGAAGAAGTAATTTTTAACAATCTTAATTAGGGTTAGGGTTTCTCTCAATTGATTTGTTAGGTTTCGAAGAAGGTTATAAACGTTGGGGAATTGCAGAGATTAGTATGTCAAGGGATCCCTGATGGCACTGAAATTCGAGCTACCATATGGAAGGTACTGATTATTCATCTCCTGCTTACCCTAAAAATTCAATTTTTAGCTTAAAATTACGGTAAGTTAAACTTGAATAATGAATATGGGTCATTACATTAAAAACACCTTATAATGTTAGCTTGTCGTGTATTTGCATGATTAAGCATTTTACCCAGAGAATGCAAGTGTTTTTGTAGTTCCCCTCAGATTAAATATTTGCTCATGTTTCTCTGTGTTGAGCAGCTTCTCTTGCGGTATTTGCCAAATGATCATGCTCTATGGAAGCATGAATTGGATAAAAAGCGGTCTCAATACAAGGTTTTTAAGGATGAGCTTCTGCTAAATCCTGTAAGCCCGATGGTTTTACGATAATTGTAGACGTGTGCACATCATATGTTGGATATGTGTGTTTTTGTGTATGACTGAACTATGTATACTATAGCTCAAAACAAATCCTTGATGCTAAAAAACGATAGAGCCTATCTCTGTAATAATATAACTGCTCACTAGCATAAAAGTGCAACTTATGTGAAACTTTATTTTTTACATATTATTTTTCATCTTTTTAAAAGATTTTGGTGTTAGTCAGTCAGATATCACACGGAGGCTGGAGGATTCAGAGGGTCTCAAAGACGAAGACTTGAATCGAGGCTTTCTCCCAAGATCTGAGATACCTCACGGGGAACACCCACTGAGCCTTGGATCAACCAGTGTCTGGAACCAATTCTTCCAGGTATTGTTATGGCATTGAATATTTAACAGTAATGTTTGTGACTAGTATTCTTCTTTTGAGAACATTAATGTAGTTTTCTGTGTACAAAATTTATAGTGGAAATTATAATTACATGTGACATTCACTGCACCGCACTCACAATAATATTTGTAGGTGCAAGTTATTTATATTTCACCTTGACATTAGTCATTACAATCGGGATGCCAAACTCTTCGAGCTTCTCAATTTAGGTTGGGATGAATAGGGTCTTGATGCATCAATGTGCCCCTTGTTCAGACATGTGTTAGAGGGCAGTGCTACTACCTTCACCTTTATTATGGTTGTGGCTTTCAGACTTTCCTCTCCTCAAATGGTGGATGAAGAGAGTCAAAAGAAAGGATAAGAATTGTCTAGAAATAGATGCAATTTGATTATTACTGATTAAAAGCTCTTAAACTGCTTCAAAACTCTTGAGGATCATCATTCATCTCTCTTGTCTAATACTTTGAAATGCACCGGTTGGAATATTCCTCCTTGGATTACGCGTGTCCTATTTTCCCACCTAGGAATAATTAAGCAGTTGATATCAAAATTTAGCAATCATTAAATAATTTTAGTCCCTATATTGGTGCCCGGAATAGCATTATTTATCAATCGACCAAAATAATAATAGGGTTTGTCCTTGTTATATAATTGAAGCCCATCTCCAAAGCAACTACAACCAGAAATTTTCTAAAATCACTAAGAAAACTAGAAGAAGTAAATAATAATGATTGGCTACCAAAATTAACAACTAAGCAAATACCTGAGAATGCCTGTAATACAAATTTGAAACTGAAAAATCAACAAGGGAAAGTCTGGTGAAGTGATTGTTTGATTCAGTAGAAACAGTGGATGTAATACTGTAACAAACTCCTGGTGGTGACCTTTTATGGGGTCAGTGCTTTACGTTTATTCACAGAAGCCCTTCCAGCACCATATATTCGTGGCCCTCTTGTAATAAAATCCCTAATGGCCTTCTACCCCTCGTGTATCAGCCATTTCTTCAACTGTGTCTGACCTGCCAAACTTCTTTGCTTACAACCCCCTACCTTCAGTTGACTTGGGCTCTTCAGCTAGTTTTAAAAGCACTTTGGCTTATGGAAGGTATCTGGCCCAACACTGTTGAGATTCCTGCTAATAGCACTTGCCTTACACTTAAACATCAAGGGAAATTTGTGTTCTTACCAACCCTGGAAATATTTATGCTAGAGATGAGCGTTGAAAGTTCATAACCTAAGATTTTATGGACTATTTCGTTTACATTAGTATATAATATATTATGTAACAAAGAGATGGGTCTATATCCTGCTGTATCTGTCTACGTATGAACTCCACAGGGAAATTTGGCTTTCGCATCAGTAACTGATCATTGAATTGTCATTATATTTGGTTTTTGCACATGTTACGATGTACATGAACTGTTGTGCTTCATTAGAATTATCTCCATATGTACAATAGCATGCAGTGGGTTCATTCATGCTGAAAGCAAATAATTATTTGAATACTTAAATAATTATTAGTATTTCAGGACACAGAAATCATAGAACAAATTGATCGAGATGTGAAACGTACGCATCCAGACATGCAATTTTTCTCTGAGGGTTCTACCTTTGCAAAGTCTAATCAGGCAAGTAATATTTGGTTAGTCTCATACCAATATTGTTGCAATGCTACTACCCTAACTGGGCTGCTTATATATTTTCTCTTTTTTTTCAGGAGGCTTTGAGGCACATACTCATTGTCTTCGCTAAATTAAATCCGGGTATAAGATATGTGCAAGGGATGAATGAAGTGTTGGCACCACTGTTCTATGTGTTCAGGAACGATCCAGATGAGAATAATGCTGTGAGTGTATCACCTCCTTTGTGTTTGCTTCCCCCCCCCCCCCCTACATAGTGCCCTAGGCAGTTTGTTTAATGCAAGTAACGGCTTTTAGTTTGGTAGGTGTAGTATGCATTTTTAAGTTACGGGTTTTAGTTTGGTAGGTATAGCATGCAGGTTTATTTGGTCACATACTATGAAGATCTGTTTTAGCTATGGAGCTATATTGAGCAAAATATCCAGAGGTTTGTTTATCATTAAATTGGTAGCCAAATTAAGGACCTGCTCAATTTTCTTTTTTCTTTCACTTTTTAATCTTTATGTTGATAGAATCATTCTACTATGAGTGTTCCGTTGGTAACTTTTAAATGGAAGAACACTGGGAACTTTGTCTCACCTTTTTTCTCTGAAAAAAGAGTTTTTAATCTTGAGTGATGCTCCGAAGCTGACTCAATTTGATGTCAAAAAAATCAATACAATAACAAGAGGTTAATGTGCATAGCAAGGGACTTTAAAGGAGTTTTATTATGGGCTTCGTTCTGTTTCGGTTATACTAGTGCCCTGACTATCTACCATGGCCGTTTGCGGAACAAAATTTTTTCTAGGCTTTAAAAACTGATGCTAGTATAACCCGATGTCGGATCTACCATAAACCTAAACTAGCTGACATGAGAGGAGCTAGCTACTATGATAGAAATTCTCACCCAAGGATTCGTGTCCTTCGGTCTTCTTTCCTCTTCGTTCGCTCCAAGCGATCTCCTTGATCGAGCTTGTTCTTCTTTCCTTACTCTTTCAGTTCTTCTGGATCGCGCTTGTTCGTCGGTCTCCCTCCGTCGAAGATGATCCATCCGAGGGACGTAATCCATGGCTCGCTCCACACTTAGTGTCAAGTGGAGCAACTAGAGATTTTAAATTGCTAGTCTAAAGAGTCTAGGATGTAGTGTGAGGTTCTTTGTGTGTGTCTCTATCTCACCTCCTCTCTTGATTCTCATCCCATGAGAGTGTAGAGAGGAGGTAGAAGATGAAGGTGGAGAAGCTCAAGAACAAGAGAAGGGAGTGAAGCAAAATTGTGAGCTTTGAAAATAATGAAGCATGCATGTGAGAAAATCCTCACGATGGTTTTGTAAAACAATTCTTACCAATATAATATACCAACCATGCTTCAATAGTTGACACAAATGAATTGAAAATTCATTTGTCAATACTATTGAGGCATGGTTCTCACCATACTCCCCTCACCTTTACACCTCATTTTCCGTTTAAGAATAAATGGATAACAACTAAAATGAGGTGTCCACCTTCTAGAATGTTTTCCGTATAAATACGGATTACACTCTATTGTATATACATACATGTATTCGTATCGAAATACGAATAACCAAAGAGATAGAATAACACAAATAACATAATACTAGAATATACATATATATAAATTATTAAATCAATACCTGATTTAATAATCCGGCTCAATCCCGAGCCGGCTAGTATTATCAACTGTCCGATCGAAAATCCGGGTACATAGTACAATCAATCGATCGGAACCCTGCACGTATCCAATACGGCTACTACACCATTTCGCCTGAATCAGGGAAACCCTATGTGTGGGACTCTAAAGACTCGACAGTACGCCGGCAGTGAGTTACTTGATAAATCCATAACCACAAGCACGTCAACGACACTAGCTGTACGTAACGGCGGGTACCTGTCGAAAAGGAAGGCTGACGAGCAAACTTATTCGGATCCCTACTGAGCCTATCTGTGACAATCTCCGTACAGTCCGGTCTCTTCGTCTGAGAGTATCACATACCAGGTCTAGGGGTGGTAAACGTCAGGCCCTAATAACCCGATAATTCGTGCTGATGCGGCTCAGGACCAATCCAGAAAACTACTGATCAACCTATTAGTAAATCCCAACTGCCTTGGCTAGGGGCTTATGGTCCTGGCCAATCGAACACAGTACGATATTAACTCCCTATACCGGGAGAGATGAATCCCCAACAATCGCTCACTGCCTCCATGTGGCTCGGGGCTGTAGCTAACCAACACTTGTTTACACGACTCAGTAGAGCCGTAGTAGGGTAGTGATCAAAGTACAGTGGGAACTCACACGAGGCAAATGACGATCTCACGTACGAAGACTAACATGTACTAATGTCACCTGAGAACTGCTATCTGACGATAGGTATAGTACCATATAGAAGTTCTCGGCGAGTCCGTCCAGTGTACTCACCCTCAGTGAGCACATGTATACGATCTTAGGTGAAAAAGACCAATGGCTGCGGGACCAACCATCGCCCATCGTCGGGGTCTAGAAACGTATACACTAGTCTATTCCGGAATATCGATACCCAGTCTCGATACTCCTATGACTAGGGACTTTTTAAGGATGTGCTTATCGACTACCCAACTCCTACAAGTATAATCGCCATTACAACGCAGGTAGTCAAGCAATGATCCTACGGGCTTTGTCAACATGTATAAATGATATGCAATAACAAGTAAAACATACGTACATGCTAAGATAAATACAAACCAGATAGCATACTATCATATCAAGCAAGATTGTCCTGTACATACATATGTCCAAGCATCCACATGTATACATATATAATAATAGCCTCTAGGGCATACATATCCAACAATCACCCACTTGCACTTAGACCATATATTGACGTACCGAGTACCCAACATTTGCTCTAGGGCCAGCTGTTGGCGTATTGCATACCCAACATCTCAAAAAGTCGCTCGAACTGCGCTTGGGAGACGGCCTTCGTGAATAGATCCGCCGTGTTGTCTTTTTTGTCCACTCTCTGCACATCGTTCTCCCGGTGATTAACGATCTCTCCGATTAGGTGATATCGTCTCAAGATGTGTCTGGATTTCTGATGGGACCGTGGTTCTTTCGCTAGAGCTATAGCCTCATTTGTTATCGCAATACAAAGATATCGGATCAACAATGGACGGAACCATCTGAAGTTCGGTAATGAACTTCATCCAGACCGCTTCTTTTGCGGCATCGTTCGTAGCAATGTATTCAGCTTCCATCGTCGAGTTTGCGACGGTGTCCTGTTTGGAGCTCTTCCAACATACTACCCCTCCATTGAGGGTAAACACAAAACCCGAGACAAACTTGTTGTCATCCTCATCACTCTGGAAGCTTGAATCGGTAAAGGACTCGACCTTAAGGTCTCCGTTACCGTAAACCAAGAACATCTCCTTAGCCCTTCTCAGGTACTTGAGAATGTTCTTCACAGCTATCCAATGATCCTCACCCGGGTTCGACTGATACTGGCTCACCACGCTAAGCGTGTATGCTACAACTGGTCTGGTACACAGCATCACATACATTATAGACCCTACCGCCGAAGCGTAGGGTATAGTGCTCATGTGAACTTTCTTATCATCGGTCTTGGGAGACATCTCTTTGGAGAGGGTGATTTCGTGCAATGCGGGCATATTACCGTGCTTGGAATCTTCCATACTAAATCTCTTTAGGATGGTCTTTATGTACCTGAACTGTGAAAGTCCCAACAATCTCATGAATCTATCTCAATAGATCTTAATCCCCAGAATGTAGGAGGCATCATCCAGGTCCTTCATAGAGAACCTTTGTGACAAGAACAGCTTGACCGATTGTAACATAGGAATATGATTTCCTATCAAAAGAATGTCGTCCACGTACAAGACTAGGAACACGATATTTCGCCCTACAATCTTCTTATATATACAAGGCTCGTTCTCGTTCTTGATGAAGTCAAATTCCTTGACTGTTTCATCAAAACAGATGTTCCAGCTCCGCGATACTTGCTTTAATTCATAAATGGATTTAAGCAACTTGCACACCTTCCTGCCGCTCCTACTGTCTACAAAACTTTCCGGCTGATCCATATAAACACTCTTCCAAACTTCCGTATAGAAAAACCGTTTTTATGCCCATAGGCCAGATTTCATAGTCATGAAAGGCAGCAATGGCAAGTAGGATTCGAATGGATTTGAGCATAGCCACTGGAGAAAAGGTTTCGTCATAGTCCATAATCCACACATGGTCTTTGACGAAAACATTTTGCAACAAATCTAGCCTTATAGGTTTCCACCTGCCCATCTACACCAAACTTCCTTTTGTAGATCCATTTGCATCCAACAGGTTTTACCCCAGGTGGAGCAATTTTCAAGGTCCACACTTTATTGGTGTACATGGACTCCATTTCGGATCGCATAGCATCTAGCCATTTATCAGAGTCCCTACTGATAATGACTTGTCTGAAACTAGTAGGATCTTCCAAGATGCAATACTTTCGATCCCCGTCTATGAGAAAACCGTAGTATCTCTCAAGCGGATGAGAAATCCGACTAGATCTGTGGAGTGGCTGAGGTTCGTCTTGGGCTTTTAAATCTTGAGGTTCTACCAAATCATCAGTTTAAGTTTGTGGTTATGACATTTCATCCAGTTCTACCATACTCCCACTTATTTCTTTTGCAAGAAATTGCCATTTTAAAAAGATAGCGTGCTGAGCAACAAACACCTTCTATTTCTCGGTGTGGTAGAACAGATTTTCTTTTTGAATGCTTTGGATATCCCACAAACTTACATAAAACTGATCGTGCCTGAAATTTGTCCGGATTCTGGTTTTTAACATAGACCGGACAACCCCATATCTTAATCCGTTTAAGACATGGGTTTTTTACCACTCTTTATTTCATATGGAGTTTTAGGCACTGATTTAGACGGAACCTGATTCTATAGGTACGCTGCTGTTTCGAGCGCAAGTCCTCAAAATGAGAAAGGTAACTCGGCGTTACTCATCATGGAGTGAACCATGTTTAATAGGATACGGTTCCTCCGCTCCGATACACCGTTGTGCTGTGGTGTATATGAAGGAGTAAGCTGAGAGAGAACATCATTCTCTTTTAGAAAGTCCCGGAATTTCGTAGTTAAGCAGTCTCCTCTTCTATCTGATCGAAGGATCTTGATGCTTTTGCCAGTCTGGTTCTCTACTTCGTTCTTATATTCTTTGAATTTCTCAAAAACTTCAGATTTGTGTTTCAAAAGATACACATGTCCGAACCTTGAGAGATCGTCAGTGAATGTAATGAAGTATGAGAACTCACCCTTTGCATCTATAGACATCGGACCACATACATCACTTTGTATGAGTCCCAAGAGCTCTGCTGCTCTTTCTCCGTGTCCGGTGAACGGAGATTTGGTCATCTTTCCGTTGAGACAAGACTTACAAGTTTCATAAGATGAAAATTCGAACGCATTCAAATATCCATCTTTATGCAACTTAGTTAGTCTTTTCTCTCCGATATCACCAAGTCTACAATGCCACAAGTAGAATTCGTTCACTTCTGAACTCTTCCTCTTGCGTGTGCTTTGCATATTGAAAACTGTATTTTGATTTATAACATAAATACCATTACACAGTGTATCTTCTGCAACCAATACTTGATTAAGGTAAATGTTCATAATATTTCTATCAAGAACAAACTTATATCCATCTTTATCAAGTAAAGAAACTGATATGATATTGCAAACCATGGAAGGTAGTTCAAGATCATAGTATTGCCACTTGGCAATGCTAGATGATATTCACCAACGACAACAGCATCAACTTGTGCTCCGTTCTCTACTCTGAGGGACATCACCAGGTCCAACCATCCTACTTTTTCTCAGCCCCCTGCAATAAATTACAGATATGAGATCCTGATCCAGTATCTAGTACCCAGGAGGTAGGATTGACCGAAAAACAGTTATCAATAACAAGAACACCTGAAGAAGATGCAATAATATGCTTCTTTTTCGTTGGGGTCATCAAGGAATTCATGCAATCCTCTTTCCTATACTCACTCTCATGACAGTTGTCATAAGTTAGAACCGAACCGACGTTCTCCAACCCCGAATAAGAATTCGGATCGGTCAAGCGATACATTTTATTATCTTGATTAGGGCGTGAAATGGTTGCTACCTGGAGAGAGAGAAAAGAAACACTCAGTGTGCGCTCTTACAAGATTAGATTGGTTATTAGTTTATCTTATCAGGATTGCTCTCACTGTTTTCTCGAATTCTCCTTCAAACATTAAAATGAGAACTAGTTGGGATCATTAACACCTTACAAGTTCGCTAACCGTTCAACCAGGTGAGTGTTGGTACTCCGAGGGAGGTTCCCCATGCTCTCGCACGAACCTAATTAAAATATACCTCGTTTCCGCAGAGGTGTAGCCATGTTAACACTTTTCTAGACATCTAATAGGTCAGCTAATTGTGAAGTGAAAAGTATCTCCCAATAGTAATCCAACTCATTAGTGGGATCGGGATCCAACTATCATTGCGTAATAAACCAGATGGAAGCCACTCTAGTCACCACATTCCAGAAGGTATGCAACACCAGCAAGTTTCCTGTATATTTGAACCCCCGATGTGGTTTTTGCCCCAAGCGGCTTATGACCTTGACAAAGGCCAACATGTCATAAGTCGTAAGTCAAGTTCAACCCGTCATTGTCCTGGATTAATTTAGACCCATCCGCACAAGCCCTTGACAGAGGTCAACATGACGGTGCGACTGTCCTAAATAATCGCATATTTATGCAACAAACAAGTATTACCTAGCTACCATTCACTATGCATTGACAGATGTCAACATACACAGCATGAATACTAAGTAATACTTGTAAGAAATGACGAGGGCTACGGCTGGGTTTTTGGCGAAAAACCCTTTAACGTAATGAACTTGATATCGTTGAAGGAACCGAGTAGTTTTGAAAAGGGGTGGTTTAAGCTCCGCTTTTGAAAACTTCTGGTTTTGAAAAAACCTAGTAATCTACAGTATAAACTTTTGCTCAAGAGGTCACTCCCCGTGAAGGGATCTAGGCTCTTGCCTCCTAGAATGAGCTGCTGGATACTCATGACCGAATACCACTATGCAAAGCGAAAGATTATGACTATAGTTTTTCGAAATTTGTTCCAGCATCTTTTAGGTTTATTTTCTTGCATTAATCAAAATTAATGTGGTCCCATCAATTAACCTATCACACCAGAAAAGAACGAAAATACAATATACATATATGCCATCCGCATTCGCCACGGGGCTCCGTCATGCACCGTTAGGTTAACTAACGGCAGAGCGGGGGCTGGACTACCGCGGGTGCAAAACATATACATCTACCAGTATATATAAATATATATATATATATAACATTCGTCCCAGGCATAATATAAGCAACATCTCAGATCAACATCAAGCAACAGAATGGTGGATAATCTTGAAGTCTTGTGTTTCATTTGAGCCGCAAATAAAACCCGACGTTACTGGTCGTGTGGATAGCCCATGCAATGATAACCTGGATCCTTACGAGCACGACAAGTTACCCTTCAATCCCAGAAGTGAGGCAGCCCCAATCAACAAAGTGAATGGGCCACCCAGCACTTCACGGGATCCGGTAACTTGAGCGTCCCTCCGTGGGTCATCTTATACCCCTACGAGTGCGGCGAATAGCCCGCTAATTCTAGTGTAAGGCCCCCTCCGTCTCAACGCCATGAGATGCGGGCCCGTTGCCCTCTAGAACCCAGCTATTCGAGTACTCCACCGTGGGGTAATTGTAGTACAGAAAAGAAGAAAAATATATGTACAATGGTGACATCGACCTCAACCCGGTCGTGCCCCAATCAAATAATATACAATCCAACAGAGACGGCAGTCCACATGTCGAACGCTCGTTCCACAATATGAATATACAAATGAATCTGAACTGTACTACTACCATTGCAACATCGGTTATCCACCACGACAATCCAACCACAATATCGGCACATTACAGAACATCAACGTGAATATCATATTCGCAACGCCGTCAAATCCCAAGGCTCAACCCTGGACAGGCCCGTCTATTAGAACATATAGCAATTAGCCGGGTTACACCGTTCAATGGTATTTACGGTCGCAGATAACAACACATGTACTGATAAAACATGTATTTAAAATTTTTGATCGACAAAAAACTTTTCCGTATAGGTCCCAAGTGCTAACCAGTATTCAAACAAATCTGGGCCAAAAATATACATCCCAAAAATCACAGTTCCATACACTAGAGCTTTTGAAGAATTTTTTTAGCACAGAGGCCCCACTCCGACCGTGGAACTGCCGCGATCAAGCATGTTTCGCGGCGCTTCCGCAGCGGAATGAAGGGTTCATGTGCTCAAATTTCTTGTGGCTCTCAAAAATACCCTGCATGTATTTTTAAGCTCACTGAAAATAATTTTTGAACACTTTTCAAAATCGACAACGGGCATATCAATGGAATTGCGGTTTTGAAAAATTTTGTCGATCGATATTTTGAACACGTCTAAACTAACTAGTATGGGTTTATGGGGTGGCTCTGATACCATATTTCGGTTAACCAGTGCCCTGACCATCTACCGTGGCCGTTTGCGGAACAAAATTTTTTCTAGGATTTAAAAACTGGCGCTAGAATAACCCGATATCGGATCTACCATAAACCTAAACTGGCTAACATGAAAGGAGCTAACTACTATGATAGGAATTCTCACCCAAGGATCTGTGTCCTTCGATCTTCTTTCCTCTTCGTTCGCTCCAAGCGATCTCCTTGATCGAGCTTGTTCTTCTTTCCTTGCTCCTTCGGTTCTTCTGGATCGCGCTTGTTCGTCGGTTTCCACCGTCGAAGATGATCCACCTGAGAGACGTAGTCCATGGCTCTAGCTCCACACTAAGTGTCAAGTGGAGCAACTAGAAGTTTTAGATTGCTAGTCTAAAGAGTCTAGGATGTAGTGTGAGGTTTTTTGTGTGTGTCTCTATCTCCTCTCCTCTCTTGATTCTCAACACATGAAAGTGTAGATAGGAGGTAGAAGATGAATGTGGAAAATCTCAAGAACAAAAGAGGAGAGTGAAGCAAAATGGTGAGCTTTAAAAATAATGAAGCATGCATGTGAGAAAAATCCTCACTATGATTTTGTAAAACAATTCTTACCAATATAATATACCAACCATGCTTCAATAGTTGACACAAATGAATTGAAAATTCATTTGGTAATACTATTGAGGCATGGTTCTCACCATGCTCCCATCACCTTGTTTTACACCTCATTTTCCATTTAAGAATAAATGGATAATAACTAAAATGAGGTGTTCACCTACTAGAATGTTTTCCGTATAAATACGGATTACACTCTACTGTATATAGATACCTATATTCGTATCGAAATATGAATACCCAAAAAGATAAATAACTCAGAACATAATACTAGAATATACATATATGTAAATTATTAAATCAATACCTGATTTAATAATCTGGCTCAATCCCGAGCCGGCTAGTATTATCAACTGTCCGATCGAAAATCCGGGTACATAGTACAATCAATCGATCGGAACCCTGCACGTATCCAATATTGCTACTACATCATTTCGCCTGAATCAGGAAAACCCTTTGTATGGTATTCTAAAGACTCGACAGTACGCCGGCAGTGAGTTACTGGATAAATCTATAACCACAAGCACGTCAGCGGCACTAGCTGTACGTAACGGCTACCCGCGTGCCTGTCGAAAAGGAAGGCCGACGAGCAAACTCATCCGGATCCTTACTGAACCTATCTGTGACAATCTCCGTACAGTCCGGTCTCTTCGTCTGAGAGTATTGCATACCGGGTCTAGGGGCGGTAAACGTCAGACCCTAATAACCCGATAATTCATGCTGATGCGGCTCAAGACCAATCCGGGAAACTACTGATCAACCTAACAGTAAATCCCAACTGCCTTGGCCAAGGTCTTATGATCCTGGCTAATCGAACACAGTGCGATATCGACTCCCTATACCGGGAGAGACGAATCCTCAACAATCGCTCACTGCCTCCATATGGCTCGGGAATATACCCAACCAAAACATGTTTGCACGACTCAGTAAAGCTGTGGTAAGGTAGTGATCAAAATATAGTAAGAACTCACATGAGACAAATGACGATATCATGTCTGAAGACTAACCTGTACTCATGTCATCTGAGAACTGCTATCTGACGATAGGTATAGTATCATCTAGAAGTTCTCGGCGAGTCCGTCCACTGTACTCACCCTCAGTGAGCACATATATACGATCTTAGGTGCAAAAGACCAATGGCTGCGGGACCAACCATCGCCTCTCGTCGGGGTCTAGAAACGTATACACTAGTCTATTCCGGAGTATTGATGCCCAATCTCGATACTCCTACGACTAGCGACCTTTCAGGGATGTGCTTATCGACTACCCAGCTTCCACAAGTATGATCGTCATCACAACGCAGGTAGTCAAGCAATGATCCTACGGATTTTATCAACATGTATAAATGATATGTAATAACAAGTAAAACATACACACATGTTAAGATAAAGACAAACTAAATAGCATACTATCATATCGAGCAAGATTGTCCTGTACATATATATGTCCAAGTATTCACATGTATATATATACAATAATGGTCTCTAGGGCATACATATCCAACACTTTCACGATCATGATGCTTTACCATGCAGGACTCTATTCCCTCTCCAACAAAAGGGCGGTTGTCCTCCCCTTGTATTGGTTGCATGCTTTGCAGCTGTGACTTCTCTGCCATGATTCTCATGTCTTACTAGTTCTCTAATCCCTTGAGAGTAGGGTTGCATTCGGATCGGATACGGACCGGATATGAGAATTACCATATCCATATCCGTTTTCTAGTTTTGGATACGGATATGGTCCGGTAAGAAATATTCATATCCGTATCCGGAAAAAATGGATAGGGATACAAAGCGGATATTAAAGAGACGATACAAATACAAATCGGGTATTTGTATAAATAAGATATTATATAAAAAATATAAATGTAAAGCAGAAATGTGTATCTAATCAATATATTTCATTGGATACTTATTTAATATGGCTTTAAAAAACACTTGATAGAGACAAATTTGCATGAAAATAAATATTATATGATAAATAAATATGTTGACAAATATACTAAACATAAGTAGCGTATTTTTAAAAAAATAAGAAAAAATTGATGAAATAATGTCATGATATTCTTTTAAATGCATAGCATATAAAATGAGTGAAAAGTATGGTTTAAATTGGCATTATTAGCAAAAAAGTTAATTTAAAAAGAAATGCTTTCTTGTATTTTTCTGTGGATATCCAATCCGTATTCGTATCCGAATTCACATATCCGGATATCCGCATCCGTATCTGGATAATTTTGTTAAAACCGTATCCGTATCCGGAAGAATTAAATATATACCCGTATCCGTATCATGTTTACCTTGTTTGTTGCACCATTTGAATGTGCATGACATCCTCTTCAATGTTTGTGAATCATTCCGAATAGTTGCAATGACCAGTTTATTCATGATGTCCCTCTTTAATTTTATATTAGGACTGAGTGATCCATGTTTTCCTTGCAGGCAAATGCGGAAGCAGACACATTTTTCTGTTTCGTTGAGCTGCTGAGTGGGTTTAGGGATAACTTTTGCAAACAACTTGATAATAGTGTAGTAGGGATTCGTTCTACAATTGCCAAATTGTCTGAGCTTCTCAAGAAACATGATGAGGAACTCTGGCGTCATTTGGATGTTACAACAAAGGCAAGTTAACCTGAGAACTTTTGAATTGATCAAATATTAGTCTATTTCCAATATAATTATGTTAGTTTTCTCATTCTTTTACTATCCAAGGGTATTCATGTGAAAATAAGCAATTAGCATTGATGGACACATGTTAGGCTGTCTTTTTTCCTTCCTGGTCCCCAAGAATATGAATATTTAACCACCAAACAAAGCCGATGTAGTTCTCCATTTATATCTGCTAGTATTGGTTTTACTTTAAATAACTCTGTTAATGTAAAATGGTAAGCTTCTTATGTTGACTCTAATTATTACTTGATATTTTATTCAAAACAAAGAAGATAAACAATATCAATTTAATCATTTGATATTGAATTTAGGTTGCATTGTTATTGTATTTTCTTTAGTCAAGGTTTTAGATACAAGGCACAGATTATGATAATTATGATGATAAATTTAGCAGTGACATGAACTTATTATGCACTATTTGCATCTACTTTACTCTTTAATTCTTTTTACTATACATTTTGCACTCCTCCGTTTTGATGGTTCCCCGCCCTCTCTTAAATATCTAATGCTGTAGTCTTATTTGGAAATTGCAGGTAAACCCTCAGTTTTATGCATTTAGATGGATTACACTACTGTTGACCCAAGAGTTCAATTTCACGGACTGCCTTCACATCTGGGATGCTTTATTAAGTGACCCTGAAGGCCCACAGGTATTGATACCCGGCATCATTGGTCCATTATTTTCTTTCTTTCTTCCCACTTTTTTGTGTTGGTGGGGATACAGTTCTATTTTTCATTTTCTTTTCTTTTTTCATCTTTTGTTTGTAGCCAAATTTTCGTTAACCTGCTTTGTCTCTTACGGAAGTATTACACATACTCTTTCCAAGAGCTGCACTATACCCCTTACTATAACGTATTTTTGTCCCTCACTGTTTTTTGCCCCACTGTTTGATGGAATAGTAAATACGTAATGTCATGGATAAGATGTCTAGAAAATATCACATAGTAAAGGATAGGATATGTTGGAATATAGAAGTTCTATTAGAAGAGAGAAGAGAGGGGTCGGGGTTGTTACCGTAGAATGTAAAGCACAGATTTTTAAAAGAAGGCGGCATCTTGGTATACGGGCTGACGAGTGGGGGTTCATGCAATTTAGCCTCTCTTTTTCCATTCTATGGTTGTTTGTGATGGATGATGATCTCTCTATTTTTGTCCTCTACAGAAACATAAAAATGTATATAATGTTTTTTTGCAGGAAACCTTGCTTCGAATTTGCTGTGCGATGTTGATACTTGTTCGCAGGCGTCTCTTGGCTGGTGATTTCACATCTAATCTCAAGCTTTTGCAAAATTATCCACGCACAAACATCAGCCACCTCATCCATGTTGCGAACAAACTCCGGGGTTCTTTAATGGGTTAATCAAATTTATTATGACATTTTATATGTATGAAGAATTTGTTGCCAATGTAAGTTTCTTTTCTGATAATCCATATCCAGAGCAAATTAAGTTGTTGTTGCCCTGAACTTGGTGGTTTACGCTTCTTTTTTTCCTTTTGCTTGTGTTGATTTACACAAGCAAGCTACAACATTTTGTTTTACAGTTGAAGGCAAGTATGTGTGTGTTCATATATGATGTTCCCTTATATCACTTAATTCATGGCCAATCAAGCTTGTTATAATAAAAAAAAATTATCTTATGAGGGATTAATTTTTTTTTTCTTGAAACACGGAACCCATGATGATTAAGTTTTGGTATACAGTTACAGTGTGTTGTGGATTACTCGGGCATTGGTACTGTATATTCAAAGGTGTGGAACGGTAAAACAAAATAGTGGGCTTATTCCAAAAGGGCATCAAAAATTTTTGCTCGGTTATGAGTGAACTAGACTAAATACTCTTAAAATTATGAGAAATCACAAAACTTTCAAAAACTATCATTATCGGCGGAACGGTCAGCTGACATCCAAAATTTATAGATTCAAAAGAAAAATATCCAAGAAAGATGATATATGCTGTAGAAAATTATAACCCCTGACATTCATCCAAATATGAGAACTTTTGCCTCTTGCTGATTTTCTCTCTTTTTCTAAATGAATTCACACTGCGATTGAATACTTCAATCCTGCTATCAACAAATCACCAGCTTCGTATCAATGCCAAAGTCTTTCAAAACTTTTATCATGCCTCAACCCAAAAAAACTAACCAATCGATTGCATTTTTCATTCACACTTTTCCAATATCAAGCATCTCCCAACGCCACACTCCCTATCTGATGGAGGTCCTTTTCAGGTCTCCGTCAGATTTTGTCTTCTGTAGATATCCCGGTGGACTTTGTTGATTATCTCCTGTTGCGCGTGGGTCTCAATGGGTTTTTGGAGGAAGAAGTGGAATGAAGAGTTTGGTGCCGACTACCTGCAAAGAAGTCCCGGGGTGGTTTGGTACCACCAAGGACCCTCTGACGATCAAGTTAGTGATGGGATCCGAGCAGAGTAATGGCTTAGAAGAATAAAAAATGGCTTACCCGGCCCCTCTGTGATGGGGGTTTATATAGCGGTGGTGGCATGCAGCAGGCGCGAGAATCTCGCCAGCAGTTACGCCCCCGACGTCACGTCCGCGTAGAAAGTGGATCGCCCATTAATGGGGAGTGATGGCGTGGAACGTGGGATGTTGCTGGCGTAGAATCTGCACATGGCGAGATTCGCGGAGCGGCGGTTATGCCTGTGAGCGGTGACCTTGGTCGGAGGGCCGAGAAAGACAGCCTCGGCCTGGAGCTCGGGACGAGCGAGGAGGCCGAGGAGTCCAGGTCTTGTGGCAGCTCGGCGCGAGCTACGGGGCCGAGGAAGCCAATTTGCAGGGGGCCCTGAGGAGGGCCAGTTTGCGTTTGCAGGTCAGGTACGGGATGGCCTGGTCGGTCCCTATGGGCTCTTTCTTCTAAGTTCCGGGACACGTCACCCGCCACGTGTCATGATCTTGGAGATCGCCAATATCGAGCACCGTCATTAGCCCCCCACTCTTGTCCCGACCAGCTAGCGGGTCGGGTCAGGAGTGGACTGTCAGGCCTCCCGAGGTGAGCTCCTTTCTAGGGTCTTGTCGGGGCGAGTCCTCGGGCCGTCGGTTGTCTTTTCCGCCAGCGAATCATGGCGAGATCTCCGCATCTAAGAAGGTGTGTTGGTTCGTGCACTCTGCGACTGAAGCGACGGTCCACGTGTCAAGTGTCGATTGGTTGATACGACGTATGCAGGCCTGCGGCGTCTGATGGGACGCGGTTCAGCGCAGGATCGACACGTGGAGCGATCGGAGCCGCTGGGCGCGAGGAGTTGTTTCGGCGGAAGATTTCGGGTGCCGTTGGATGAGGCCGTATGCAGCGATAAAATAGGGGTGGGGCCCGCCCCAGGGCCCCCAATCTTTCATTCTTCCTTCTTCCTCAAGTTGTTGCTGCTCGGCGTTCCTCTTTCTTTTGAATACATGATTCGCTCTCACTCTTCGGGCTGCCCAAGCCAGAAGGAGGCTAGTAGCATGGCCAAGCCCCCGGCTAGCTCATGCCCCCCGCTGGATTCTCTGCTGACGACAGGGCCGTCTGCTTCATCGACGGCATCTGGTGGTTTCTCCGGCAGCGGCCAGAGTCGTTCACAGTTACCCGAGCCCCAGACGGGGGACAAAGGGAAGGGCGAGGGCAGGCCCCCTCTCAAGAGGAAGAGGACGGTTTCTCGCGCGCCGTCGTCGAGGGTCCCTGAGGGAATTTCCATGCAGGAGGGGGGCGCCGTCTTCACGGTTCCGTCTGGACTTTCCGTTGCCGCTGGCCTGCTCGCCGGGATGGAGGAGTCGGCTGGGGGAAAGCTTCCGCACGGCTCCTTTAGGGATCAATTAGAGGCCATGGCCCAGGGGGCGGTCCAGGTATGAATCCTTTTATGTGCATTTGTCTTGGTATACCTTTCCTTGGCTCGGGGGCCTCCTGGTTTCTCATCGGCTTTCCGTCAGGTTCTTCAATACTGCGCTCTTGCCACTGGCATGGAGGCCAAGGGGGCGTTCCACGCTCCGAAGCCAATGGAAGCGTTCCCTTCGGAGGTCGAGATTTTGCAACGTGATCTGCGCCTGGAGAGGGCGAGGGCTGATGTTTTGGCGAGCCGGGCGGAGGCTGCGGAACTTGCCAACTCAGCGACTCGGGGTGCCCTTCGGCGTCTGAATGCGTCTCTCCGGGTTGCCGATAGGAAGCTGGCAGATTAGGCCGAACGCTTCGCGGACCTGGAAAAAGAGAGGGACGCCAGCAGAAGAGATGCTGAGGCGGCATTTATGGAGGCCCGGGTTGCCGAGGTTCGGACTAAGAAAGCTGTGGCCGATTATAAGACGTCAGAGCAGTTTTACGCCGAGCTTGGGGAGTATTCTGCCGTCGCATGGAACAAGGCCCTGGACGCCGTGAAGGAACGGCTTCCTGAGATCGATGATGGTGAGCTCCGCGCTCGGGCTCCGCTTCCGGCGGCGAGGCCTCCGATGGGAGATGGCGAGGGGAGCAGGGTGCGTCCCTGATGGAAAAATCTCCGGCGGTAGAGCCCCTGGTGGGCCGTGATGCCAGCGATGAAGCGACCGAAGTAAGCCTCAGGGCAGTTTGTAGGGCTGGGGAGGCCCATAATACCCTTCGTAAAACTTTGCTTTTGGTGATAAAAGAAAATCCTTGTTTCGTCGGTTTGCATTTCATCTTTTGTGTGTGAAGGATGTTCGTAGGATATCTTTGCTTGTACCGTTGTGTTTTCATGTCAGGTTGGCCATCTGTTGGCGATCTCCCGTCGAGTTGACTTCAATAACTAGCCGACGAGCATGTCAAGCGCTGCCGAGGAGGTATCCACATGGGCCCCGAAGTCGATGGGAGATCGTTTAGACTGGAAAAACCTGACGTCTGGCATCGGGGGTAGGCAACTACCAACCTGGGATGGACAAGCAGGGTAGCACCTCTGGTTCCTCTTCCGAGGGCATTCTGATCCCTGGCGTTGTAGGTAGGTGTTCATATCAGATTTTTGCATTTTCATACCGCCCAATTTTTATCACATTGCATATCCGTAGATACTCTTGAGCCGTGTTTGCTAGTCAATTACAGGATACAGGTTCTCGGTTCTAAAACGGTGAAATTCATGGAAAACACGACAAAATATGGGTTCCTGCCAACCACAAATAAAACACGGTCTCCGCTCTTCATCCGTATGTTGCCAGATACCAGTTTAGGAGACAAAAGGACAAATCAATTGTCACCTTCATGCACAAAGCACTATGGCAACACCAAGACCAAGAGATCTATGCGGAGCTCGAGGCAATCATGACAAAAACACTCACAAAAAGTCCACCTTTCCTCAACTGAAATTCTGGAAGAAATGTGAAATTATCTTCAGAAAATATATATACCAGACAAGAGGGGACAGAAGACCAGGGATGTACACAGAAGACGACGCCCTGAACCCACCATTGCGCGGCGGATCCGCGGCCAATAGAGGGTCTAGGCCGCGGATCCGCGGCAGTACAGTCCCTTCAGCCGACCACTTTTCAGGGGTATTTTGGTCTTTGTACAGGTGTTCTGGTGGTTGCCCTAGGTTTTCATTTTTTGGCCTATAAATAGCCCAGAACTTTGTGAAGGAAAGGGTCCATTCTTGTATTTTCTTTTTCTAGGTTTTAGTTCACATGTTCTTCTTCTTCTCATCTCTTCTCCATTAAACTTGTAGTGAGCTTTGTGAGGGAGGAATGGTAAATAAAGAAGATCATTTTATTATCATGCTTGTCTTGCTCTTTCTTTACTTGTTGTAATTTTAATTGTTAAGTAGTTGTTGTTATTTCCTTGTTGTTTCTTTCTTCTCTCTTTTTCTTTATCATTCATACGACAATGATACTTACGCTTGATCCTCGCCAAGGTGAGGTCGCAAATAGTTAGTCGTATTCTTCTAATCTCTCTCTTTCTATCTTCCTCTTGTGTTTTGTTTTGTTTTTCCTTATCATGAAGTGTGAGTAGTTTTATACTTGTTAGGGTAGGATAAGGGAAGTTTGAGAGAAGGAAATCTCTCTCACTCTTTCCTTGCCCAACAACTTAAATCGACTCCCGTTAATTGAACCACAATCCGCTCCTTACGGCACCCTATCCTACATGATAGCGGTGATTCCGTAGTGAGACCGGTTGTAGTTGAATTAACCGGAGGTTATGGATAAGAGCCAAGAACGGACGGAAAAGCACCAAAAGGAAGACTTATGCGTTGGAAAGCCTAGCTTATACTCGCAAAGTCCTTCCTAGTCGTGCTAATCCCCGTTGTTGCCGATTACCGTAACACCGATATTAAGAGGGGCAACGAAAGATGTAGAGACTCCTAACTCAAACTAACCTAATCCTAACCCTAACATACTCTCTTTAAATATCAACTCAACACTTTGATAATCCAACAAAATCTAAAAACCGGACTTAACTCGTTAAAACACTTTGAAAAAGACTCCCATCTCCCTGCGGACGACCCGTACTCAACCGGCTAGCTACAAGCGAAACCGTCTTGATTGCGGTATTTAAACTAGAACTTGAACACGCACGAACATAACAATCAAATGGCGCCGTTGCCGGGGAGACGGTAGTTTATTTCCTTGTGTAATTTCGGGTTAATTTGTGAATATAAAAACAACCGAAAAACAACAAAAAAAATATACACTTTGTAAAAGAAAATCATCTTGTTATTCTTGATTAGTTTTTGTGCAAGTGTGCAGGAAAATACAAGGTTCGAGATCGAAGCCAAAGACGCCGGATAATACGGAGTTCAAGTACAGTGCCAAAGACGTGGGAAGATAGACCCACAGTTCGCGGCTACACCGCTACGTACAAAAACGAAGCATCCGGTCTACTGTAAAAATCTGGAGCAGATACAGTGAGCATATCAGAATTCCACACATCCAGACAAGCAGAGAACACCAAACAGAGCCTACACCAGAAAAATGAAGCATCAAATCCTCATTTCCGCCGCGGAACCGCGGCATTAGAGCCTTATTGCCGCGGAACCGCGGCCACTTGGTGGGGTCAGTGTGCCATCTTCTCTCTGTAAGTCTCTTTGCTCCTCTCCACTCCTCTGGACTCCAATAAATTGTGTTTTCTGCAGCCTTCTTTGCGCAAATTCTTCTCCCCCTTCCAATAAACTGTTCTTGTGCAGGATTCTTTGCGCCGCAAATAAAAATTGTTTGCAGTTGATTTGTTACTGCTTTGCATTTCTTTAATACGGACTTAAGGGGCTTGAAACCAATCCAGATTGGGTGGGGATTTCATCACCCTTCCCAGGACCCCGGAAATCACTAAAGCATATGCATTGTCCATTGTAAATTAAAAAAATACTAGACTTCAGCCCTAAGGACTTCGCGCTCATTAGGAGAAGATAAACCTTGTTTAGAACCTCGCTTAACCGTATATTGTTTACGGGGTATCTAGGAAAGTGTTAAAGGCGCAACCGCCGAAAGAGAAAGGGTTATTTAATTAAGGAACTTCGCGAAAGCGTTGGACAACCTCCCCTTATCTCTGCACTTACCTGGCCTCGTGATCAGTGTATTTTTAAGCCCGTTTCTCGACACTGTTTAACTTCGACAATCAAGTTCAGGAGCAGGTCTAGTAGACCTAGGTTACCCTAGATCTAGGAGTGATTGTGCATATCTTGTTTGTGATTGCTTAAGCCGTATTTCCGTACATATTTCTGTAAAAATCTTTCTAAAAAAAAAAGGAGAAAAAAAAAATCAAAAACTTTTATAAAAACTTGCCCTTTTGTCGCCAAATCCATTTTCACCCACCACCCATCGCCTTTCTCCATTGACGTTTTCTTACCCTCACCTTCTCCGCTTTGACTATACTAAACTCGTTTAGTGTATGTCCGCTTGGACTCGGGACACTAGCGCCCGTCTAGTCCGCGTTACGTTAGTCGCGACCGACTGCGCGATCGACTCCGAAGTCGATACTCCGTCCACTCCTCTTTCACCCCTTCCTTTGCCGGCCAACTCCGACGTTGACCGGAATTCTGTTCATACATCTTCACCTTCACCTTCACCTTCACCAACCTCTTCTTCCGCGATGTCGGGATTTAATCCGAACATCTCTTTGACCACCGCTGGATTGGCTCCACCTCCTACGGAGACCAATCTCCCACCACCTCCGTCTGTTGTAGCGCCGCAGCGAATTGCGCTCCAGGATCGTTTCTACCCCACCCGTTCTGCACTTCCCACCTGCCTTTCTCTTCCTCCGGCCAATGGGGACAACTTTGAAATTAAGCCCCATTTCATCAGCATGCTTCCACGTTTTCATGGGCTTGAATCTGAAGATGCCTATATCTTCATCAATAAATTTCAAAACGTCTGTGCCATGATGAAAACCACCCAGCTGTCGGACGATGCTATACGTCTACGGGTCATTCCGTTCACTTTATGCGATCTCGCTGAAAAATGGCTGTATAGCACCGCTTCCCACTCAATCACCAGCTGGGACGAGTTTATTAGAGCGTTTCTAAAAAAATTCTATCCAAATCATAAGACCGCAAGAATTCGAAATGAAATCAACCAATTCTCCCAGCTTCCTTCTGAACCCTTCTAGAAGTGCTTTGACCGGTACAAAGACCTTCTTGTTCAGTGTCCTCACCACGGTATAGAGAAATGGCAGCTCTGCCAAACCTTATACGAGGGACTGAACCCAGCAACGAAGCAGTTGCTGGAAACCATCTGTCAGGGCCACTTCCTATCAAAATCTGACGAGGAAGCATGGCAGTTCTTTGACGATCTTGCGGAGCAAACGCTACAGTGGGAGAGCACCAGACCGACTTCTTCTTCTTCTACCTCCACTTCTACCGGTCAATCTAGGGTAGGAATCCACCAACTCGATGTCTCTATTGCGATGAAAGCTGAAATGGCTGCAATAACACGAAAGCTTGAAGCGATAGAGAGCAAATTTTCTTCTCCTGCCCCCACCCCTGTTCTCCCCCTTAGTACCATCTGCGCTTGTTGTTCTGATCCTTCTCACTTGACCGAAGAGTGTCCTTACAATCCACCCCCGCAAGGACAGGATCAGGTTAATGCTGCCTTCCAGCAAAGACCGAGGAATGATCCATACTCTTCCACCTATAATCCCGGTTGGAGGAACCATCCCAATTTCGCCTGGAATCAGAATCAGAATCAATTCCAAGGCAACAATTTCCAAAGGGCCCCTCCGCCGCAACAACAAGCGCAACAACAAACTCAGCATCAATATCAGCAGCCCTTCCAACCCCAACCTTTCCAAAACCAGACGAACAACTTTGCACCCAACAACTCTTTTCCACCAAACAACTTTGTTCCGTCAAACACTGATAAGGTTTCCTCGCTCGAGCGAAGTCTGGAGGCGTTTGTTAAACAATCGACTCAATCCACCGTCAACATCCAGTCTTCGATTCAATCTTTAGTGCAACACACTGCCGCACACGGGCAAAGCATCAAGACCATCGAGGCCCAGATTGCACAGCTGAACGCGGCCTTGAGCGAGCGAGAGAAGGGGAAGCTCCCATCCCAGCCACTTCCAAATCCCGGTCACCCACATAATGCACATGTTGCTCTTGAACAACAAAACCATAATGTGAGTGCCGTGACTACACTGAGATCGGGAAGGATGCTGCAAAACAACATTCGCAAGCGAATCAACGATGACACCCCGGCTGCTTCTTCTTCTTCTTCTTCTTCGTCTTCTGAGCCTATTCTCCATTCTTCAACAGGCTCTCCTTCCTCTTCTTCTGCTCTGAACGGACCCACTTCTCACTCCACGAAAACACCTATTCTGGGATCCGTTCCAACTCCAAAATCTTCTCCTCCAGCATTAGACTCAACCAATTTTCAAAATGTTCCATTTCCAAACCGGTTGAGGTCTAACAAACAAAATCCACAAATGGAGAAGATTTTGGAGTTATTCAAGCAAGTTAACATTAACATTCCTCTTTTAGATGCTGTCCAACAAGTCCCATCTTACGCGAAAATCTTAAAGGACTTGTACACGAAAAAGAGGAAGTCTCAGGTACCCAAGAAAGTTTTCTTGGCTAGTGCTGTGAGTGATGCCCTTACCCAATCTTTACCACAAAAACGGAAGGACCCTGGCTGTCCTACGATTTCAATTACTATTGGGGATAAGAACATCAACCGCGCACTATTAGATCTTGGTGCCAGTGTTAACTTGCTTCCGTATTCAGTATACGAGCAATTAGGCGTCGGAGAGCTGAAACCCACACACTGCACTCTCCAGATGGCCGACCGATCGATCACCCATCCTAGGGGTGAGCTAGAGGATGTGTTAATAAGAGTCGGGGACTTCATATTCCCCGTCGACTTCATTGTATTAGATACACAGCCTGTAGCTAACCCCCGGAATCAAATTCCGGTGATACTCGGTCGCCCATTTCTCGCAACCTCAAATGCTGTGATCAATTGTCGCAATGGTTCGATAAACCTCTCTTTTGGAAACATGACGATTGAACTCAATATTTTTAGGTTGGGGAATCAGCCCGCCGAACCTAATGCTCATATACTGGATGTCTGCTCGATCCAGGAGATCACCCCAGAAGAGTGTGAATTCGAGGAGTTTCTGTTTGAACACGATAATCTTGACGCCACTGGTGCGTTTCTCTTCGAACCTGCTGCTGCTTCTGCGCCCGATAACGAATACGAGTGTTTCACGTTCTTGAACGATCTTAGCCGCGCACAACCCGAGTTTGAATCTTTCGACTTTCCGGATGAGTTACCTGAACCATCCAACTCGGTTGCCTACACTCGCTTTGAACCTTTGATGGAGTCCTTTGAGTTCGAGACCTTTGCACCAGTCTTGCCTTCCATCATTTCACCTCCAACGCTCGAACTCAAGCCTTTGCCGTCTCACCTTAAGTACGCCTACTTAGGTGAGAACGAGACCCTCCCTGTCATCATTTCGGCTTCTCTAGCTCCCGAGCAAGAGAAAGCCCTTCTCGCGGTCTTGCACAGCAACAGGCAAGCTTTTGGCTGGTCCATGGCGGACATCAAGGGGATTAGTCCCCTCATCGTTGAGCATCACATTCATCTGATGAATGATGCCAAACCAGCCCGGGATCCACAAAGACGTCTTAATCCAGTCATGAAGGAGGCTGTGAAGAAGGAGATCGTCAAATGTCTAGATAGTAGTATCATTTACCCTATCTCTGATAGCCAGTGGGTTAGCCCCATTCACGTTGTCCCCAAGAAGTCGGGCATCACGGTCATAACCAACGAGGCGAACGAGTTAATCCCTACTTGCACCCAAACTGGGTGGCGAGTTTGCATTGATTACAGAAAACTCAACGCCGCAACGCGGAAAGACCACTTTCCGCTACCTTTCATCGACCAGATGCTGGAACGATTGGCCGGACATGAGTACTATTGTTTTCTTGATGGCTACTCTGGCTATAATCAAATTCCCATCGCCGAAAAAGACCAGGACAAGACCACTTTCACTTGTCCTTTCGGCACGTTTGCATATCGACGCATGCCCTTTGGGTTATGCAATGCGCCCGCTACCTTCCAGCGGTGTATGATGGGAATTTTCTCTGACATGGTGGAAAAATTTCTGGAGATTTTCATGGATGACTTCTCCATCTTCGGCGACTCCTTTGACGAGTGTTTGCTGCATCTTGACGCTGTCCTTACCCGATGTAAGGACAAGAATCTCACTTTGAACTGGGAGAAATGCCACTTCATGGTGCGCGAAGGTATTGTCTTAGGACATATCATCTCGCAAAATGGCATAGAGGTTGACAAAGCAAAGATTGAGGTCATTTCCAATCTGCCTCCTCCCCGATGCGTCAGAGATATCCGAGCCTTCCTTGGCCATGCCGGTTTTTATACACGGTTTATCAAGGACTTTAGCAAGATTGCTAGGCCCTTGACTCTTTTGCTGGCCAAGGATACGCCTTTCGACTTCAACTCGAGCTGTGTGACTGCCTTCGAGTCACTGAAACGCTCACTCACTTCTGCTCCCGTTCTTTCTTCACCTGACTGGACACACCCATTCGAGATTATGTGCGATGCATCCGACTTTGCCATCGGTGCTGTCCTTGGACAACACATCAACAAGATGCCGCACGTAATCTATTACGCAAGCCGAACCCTGAACGATACCCAACTTAACTATACAACAACTGAAAAGGAATTTTTAGCTGTTGTATTTGCTTTAGAAAAGTTCAGGCCCTACCTCATCGGCTCTCCAGTCATTGTCTACACTGACCATTCAGCTCTGCGCCATCTTTTTGCGAAGAAAGATGCAAAATCTCGGTTAATACGTTGGATCCTCTTGCTTCAAGAGTTTGATCTTGTCATTAAGGACAAACGAGGATGTGAAAACGCAGTTGCCGACCATCTCTCACGACTTCCTTCTTCGCCTTCGCTTCCAATTCCGATCAACGACGTTTTCCCGGATGAACAGCTCTTGATAGTATCATGCGAACCCTGGTTCGCAGATATTGTGAACTATTTGGCCACGGGATTGCTACCGACCGAATGGTCACGTCAGGACAGACTTCGCTTCTTATCCCAAGTAAAACACTTTTACTGGGACGAACCCTACTTGTTCAAGTACTGTCCCGACCAGATTATTCGTCGGTGTGTCCCTGATGAGGAATTCAAGAGTGTGCTGTCATTTTGCCACGATCAAGCGTGTGGCGGGCATTTTGGGCCCAGAAAGACAGCTGAGAAGATCTTGGAATGTGGTTTCTACTGGCCACAACTTTTCAAAGACGCTCACGATTATTGCAAGACTTGCTCCCGGTGCCAACACATGGGCCGGATATCCCGGAGAAACGAGATGCCGCTCCAACCGATCTTGGTTGTGGAGATTTTCGATGTTTGGGGGATAGACTTCATGGGGCCGTTTCCCAGCTCTTTTGGGAACTTGTACATTCTTCTAGCTGTTGATTACGTCTCTAAATGGGTCGAGGCTGTGCCTAGCCGGACTAACGACAACAAGTTAGGTTTCTTAAAGAAAACATTTTCTCCCGGTTTGGGCACCCCCGAGCGATCATTAGCGACAATGGAAGTCATTTCTGCAATAAAACTTTCGAAGCCTTAATGCGGAAATACTCCATTAATCATAAGCTTTCTACGCCCTACCACCCCCAAACCTGCGGGCAGGCCGAAGTTTCAAATCGGCAAATCAAGCAGATACTGGAGAAGACGGTTTCCAAGAACCGTAAGGATTGGTCTCTGAAACTCACTGATGCCCTTTGGGCATTTAGAACTGCTTATAAGACCGACCTTGGCATGTCTCCCTATCGGCTTGTGTACGGAAAAGCCTGCCACCTTCCTGTCGAAATCGAGCATCGTGCATTTTGGGCGATAAAGGAGCTGAATCTGTCTCTCGAGGACGCGGGCAGCCATCGGAAGCTGCAACTGAACGAACTATGCGAGCTTAGGGATGAGGCTTACGACAACGCGGTTGTCGTTAAGAATCGAACGAAGGTGTTTCACGATAAACACCTTTTGCGCAAAACCTTCGTACCTGGTCAGCAGGTACTGCTTTACGACATCCGACTTCACTTCCATCCAGGAAAGCTCAGATCTCGCTGGAAAGGGCCGTATTTGGTGCGGAATGTGTATCCGCAGGGCGCTGTGGATTTGGAAAATCCAAAGGACGGTTCATTTTTCAAAGTGAACGGACACCGATGCAAACCGTACCTTAGCGCCGAACCAACAGAGGAGCTCCTGTTCTTGCAGGAGCCGGTTTACCCTGAATGATCTTCCTCTGCCTACCTCCAAACTTCGGTTATCCAGCCAAGAACAGTGGACACTGTTCCAAATAAGTTTGGGGCTATGTACAAACCATTTTGTATATATTTGTGTATATTCTTTTTCTTTTCTTTAAAAAAATAAAAAAATAAAAAACAAAAACAAATAAAAATTTGTGTATCGCTAACCGACAATGTTGACCCTTCAAATGATCTCTTCATGCAACGACAGTGAGGACACTGTCCAGTTTAAGTTTGGGGGTACGCTCGGTACGCATTTCTTACCTTCGCATTCATATGTATATTTTGCATCTGCATATTAAAATCCATAAAATCCATAAAAATTTGAAAATTTTCTAAAAAATATAAAAACTTTTTTGTCAAGTTAGCTTGTGGAAGAACTCTGATTCAACATTCGACGGTTTTTGTTTGAAAAAATAGGAATAACTAAATCTTATGTTTGGATTTTGAAAACCTGAAAGATAACTCTCCTTTGAAGTTAACTATAGCTGATATACGTCTTTACATCACACTACACGTGTCGTAAGATTTTGGGAATTAGATGACAAGTCTTTCATGTTTAAACTTTTAAACAGATAAATGATTTTCTGAGGATCAAATAGGTTTGTTCTGAAATAAGTAATGTCAAGAATAGTTTATGAAGTAAAGCGAATATGAAGGAATGTTATTGATGCCGTAATTGGAGCTAAGTCTGAAAAATAACCCATCTGAAACTTGATTGGAATGATTACACACCAAACCCACTAAACACGTCTTTTATCCAAAAAAATAATTGAACTGCCGGTTATATCTCCGTTCGTATTGAATCATCTGATTTTCACGACAAACTGTCTTTTGTTTTTGGACCTAGGTAACTTGAGTAATTAAGTCCGCTGGGGTGTTTCTACACCTAATGCCCTAAAACCAACTGGTTTGGGTGCATTGGCCCAAAGCTCGCTAAGAAGCCTAGAAAGTCCAGTTTTAAAACAAAGTCAAGCAAGTGTTCTCTCCGAGTTAAAATTCCTAACGGTTCTTTGTGTGAGAATAATCTTGATAAAAGACAGGCTTTTATAAAAATTTTAGCGGAGATATGAAGGTTTTATTCTATGATAAAGACTATTGCACGTTCACAGAGGTGTGTATGAAATGAAAACAAGAAAAAGGTGGAGTGAAAAATACGACTTAGTTTCCTGTTATGGAAGATAGAAATTCTGAAGTTGAAACCTTACTGGAAAACGAAACTTGAAAAATGCTTAACTCTTTATAAAACTTATGTGATCCTTTTTAAATTGTTATCTGGGCTTTATTGTGCGACATGATGACCTTATTCGACCTTTCGGGAACTTAACGACACTATTTGCACTGCACGTAAAGACATATAAAATCTGTAGTTAAATAAGAAGCGAGGTGTGAAAAATAAAGGTTCGATGGTCTAGACTTAGGATTATAGAATTGTTATTTTCTAAAACAAAACTTTAGGGTTTGAAGCTTAGTCATTTTGCAAAACCAACTTGACCGGATTTTGTGGGTAGTATCCGCTGAAAACCCTCAGGAGACAACACTCCTCCTACTAGGGACACCTAGAGGTTTAACGGCTTGTTGCACATGCTCAGTGCAATCGCGTTTGTCACGCCCCGCTTCCCAGTGTACGGCGAAGTGGACATGACGAGGCCCGCTACATATGTACTCAAAAGTACATACGCTAAACGTAACTAAGCAATATAAAATAATCACAAGAGACAAATGAAATTGAAATAACAGCAACTTTTATTAATAACATTCTTTGTACAATGCATGAAATGAAAATACAACTGGAATGAAAAAGCAATGCCTAAACAGTGGCATAATAATAATAAAAGGAAGTACTGGGAAGAACAAGTACAAAGTCTAGAGCTCTGGGTCTTCCTGGAATTTCTCCAAATCTTCACTTGTAGGCTCGGTCTCAACTTGGTCCAACGCACCTGACGACATTCAAAGAAGAGAGAAATAGAATGTCGTCAGCGAACAGGTCGCTCGGTAAGTCCAAAAGAAGAATGAAGAATGAGAGTGACAGAGTATAGTATTTTCTAAAGTATTGTATTGTAGAATATTATGAAATATTGTTTAACGTAATTGTTTGTAGTTTGGTACAGAAGGATGCCAGTGTATACGAGGGGAGTCTCTATATGCCAGAGACTAAGGGCACGTATAGTACGAGGAACCGTTTATGCCACGGTACAACAGCAACGGAATATAGGTTAGGTGTCTTAATCTGACCACCTCATACCACTTTTAACATCTTCCGTACCAATCTACCCCTTTAAACCCCGTGATGTCATATTTGTATTGTTATCTTGTAAACTTGTAATGATTGCTTGATTGACTTTGATTGACTTGATTGACTGATTGACTGATTTACTGATTGACTGACCGAAACCATGATATCAGGAAACGGTTATAACCGTAGAGTCATGTAAATGGAATACTGGAAATCATGTAAAAGGAATATCCATGGTTCGGTTCGGTCAAGTTATATAGATTGTTAACTGGAATCTGGAATTCATGTATTCATCTTGAGTTGGAATATAAAAGAATATAGATTGACTTGAAACATATTCAAGTTTTGTAGCTTGGTACAGAAGGATGCCAGTGTATACGAGAGGAGTCTCTATATGCCAGAGACTAAGGGCACGTATAGTACAAGGAACCGTTTATGCCACGGTACAACAGCAACTGGATTCATGTTAGGTGTATTAAATCTGACCACCTCGTGCCACCTTTAACACCTTCCGTACCAATCTACCCCTTAAACCCCGCGAAGTCTTATTTGTATTGTTATCTTGTAAATTGTAGTAATTGTAGATTGATTGACTGACTGACCGAAACCATGATATCAGGAAACGGTTGTAACCGTAGAGTCATGTAAATGGAATACTGAGAATCATGTAAAAGGAATATATCCATGGTTCGGTTCAGCCAAATTGTATAAATTGATAATTGTATTCATGGATTCATGTGTTCATTTTGAATTGGAATCTTGTAGATTATAGGTTGACTTGAATCAGATTCAAGTCAAATTAATCAGACTCAAACCCGAGTCAGACAATCAGAATTATGAATCGTGGTCTTATAATTGTTAGGGTCCTTAGGGTAATTTATAAACTTGAGGGGGTTTTATGTAAAAATATTTTTGTATAGTTTTCAAAATATAACTCAAGTATTTAATTATCGTCTTTAAGTACATACAACAATTTAATGATCAAGTTAAATATGTATACATGTTCGAATAACATGAAATGAGTCAAGTATATTATTCGAGTAGCTACCATAAACAATGCTGTAAAGAAATATTATGTACGACTAATTAATCAAGTTGAACGAATGCGGAATATAAACAGAGATATGTCTCTAAATGTTTTGCATGCGTAAGTTTCAGTTTCACCTAAATACGACTACCGGTTTGAGAGATATATATGTTTTCGTATCGTCGCGCAAAACAGATCAGAATCTATTTGGCACCGTCACATATTTTTAAAACACAGTTTGAGTTAATTTGTATCAGGTTTCAGGTTACGAAAATTATTAGAAAATTGTAGGTATTTCGATGTACTTATCGAAAACACCAAGATTCATACGATTTGGATTTATGAAGCTCTAGTTATGATCATTTTAATATCAACATTTAAAACAGAAATTCAGATTTCTGGACAGCAACTATATATTGTATTGTAAAGCCTATATCAGGTTGTTTCATGCATTCCTAAGTAATATAATATACATAAAATTATATTTCTATCAATGGTGCATCTACACATCTAAATTTTGTCACAAACGGATATCGGGTGTTCGAGTTATGTCCAATTTAAAAACAATGTGCGAATCAGGACAGATTCTGTCCAGATCCGTCACTTAATATTGTAACACAGTTTTCTATATTTTACGTCGGTTTTCAGTAAAAATATAAAACTAATAAAATCTAGTTCATTCGATGTAGATATCAAAAACACCTAAATTTGCTCAATTTAGATACCGGTATACCAAGTTATATGTCCTAGAAATTGACCGATAACTGCAGTTTTCTGTTTTACGATCAGTGAATAAATACGATGTAATTCATAAACCGTTATGCGGATCGATCTAAAATTTTTACAGCATATATAAAATAATATAATCTATCATATGTAAATTCTATGAAATTTTCAGAAGTAAAAATTAATTTCTAAAAATTATTTTAAACCTAAAGGTATTGATGTGTATACTAAAATCGGCAAAAAGATTAACTAGTATTTTTATGCAAGCTTTATCCTTTCTTTTAATAACCAAACCGATTTCATGAGATATCGTAGATATATTATGGATTGAAATCTATGTTCTCACAACTTTTAATAAACATTCATAATCATGATGAAAGAATTAAAAATACTTTAATTTGAACAAGAGATAATAAGATATTATTAAACCATATAGAATCATATATATCTAAACTTATGTATATGTATATGTATATGTTTATGTGTGTCTTCTCTTATGGATTATGATATGAAAAGAATAGGGGGTTCACGATGCATGACAAGAGGAAAAAAATAGAGGTGAGGGGAAAGGAGAGAAAAGGGACTTACATGCACAAGCCGGTATTGTCACCGGACTTGTCTATCCGCCGATAGCCTCGCGTTAGTAGCGAGACCTTCTTGAAGAGTTCTTCATGTTCTTCTTCTTGGACTTTAGGTGAAGAGGGAGAAATGAGAGATAGAAAAATATGAGGAAGGAAAAGATGGAGGACAATTAAGATGGTGTAATGGTGAATTATGTATAATAATATATGCATTTAACATAAGAATTAAAAGAGAAATGAAAGGTCACCATTCATTTTGGAAATGAAAGGTCTCATTTGTAGGTTATGAGAAGAATAAAAAAAATGATAAAAAATAATTGCAAGAATGGGAATTTGAACATGCGACTTATGGAATAACAATGCAAGGACTTAACCAATGAGCTATAAGGTTGTTCATGCATATATTTAATTAGAATTAAATATATGATGTTGCTTAAAAAGAAAATGGGCTTTTTAGATGGGCTATGGAGAATAAGAATAATGGATTTGGGTTAAATATTTATGAAAGGAAAAAATAAGAATGAGAAGTTAAAAACTTAAATATAAGAAAAAGAAATTGTACCTAGAAAAAAAAATACATAATAGATTAAGGAATAAAATAATAATAAATTTAATAGAAAAAGGAAAATACCAAGTACAATAAATACGGTATATTATTGAAGAGGGATAATACAAATGTATAAAGATTTTGGGGTCATTACAGCGTTCCCTGCGAAAGTGAGGTTAGGAAATTTTTTGTGAATAAATGGGCTTTGCTCGGGACGAGCAAATGATAAGTTTGGGGGTATTTGTTCATATCAGATTTTTGCATTTTCATACCGCCCAATTTTTATCACATTGCATATCCGTAGATACTCTTGAGCCGTGTTTGCTAGTCAATTACAGGATACAGGTTCTCGGTTCTAAAACGGTGAAATTCATGGAAAACACGACAAAATCCGGATTCCTGCCAACCACAGATAAAACACGGTCTCCGCTCTTCATCCGTATGTTGCCAGATACCAGTTTAGGAGACAAAAGGACAAATCAATTGTCACATTCATGCACAAAGCACTATGGCAACACCAAGACCAAGAGATCTACGCGGAGCTCGAGGCAATCATGACAAAAACACTCACAAAAAGTCCACCTTTCCTCAACTGAAATTCTGGAAGAAATGTGAAATTATCTTCAGAAAATATATATACCAGACAAGAGGGGACAGAAGACCAGGGATGTACACAGAAGACGACGCCCTGAACCCACCATTGCGCGGCGGATCCGCGGCTAATAGGGGGTCTAGGCCGCGGATCCGCGGCAGTACAGTCCCTTCAGCCGACCACTTTTCAGGGGTATTTTGGTCTTTGTACAGGTGTTCTGGTGGTTGCCCTAGGTTTTCATTTTTTGGCCTATAAATAGCCCCGAACTTTGTGAAGGAAAGGGTCCATTCTTGTATTATCTTTTTCTAGGTTTTAGTTCACATGTTCTTCTTCTTCTCATCTCTTCTCCATTAAACTTGTAGTGAGCTTTGTGAGGGAGGAATGGTAAATAAAGAAGATCATTTTATTATCATGCTTGTCTTGCTCTTTCTTTACTTGCTGTAATTTTAATTGTTAAGTAGTTGTTGTTATTTCCTTGTTGTTTCTTTCTTCTCTCTTTTTCTTTATCATTCATACGACAATGATACTTACGCTTGATCCTCGCCAAGGTGAGGTCGCAAATAGTTAGTCGTATTCTTCTAATCTCCCTCTTTATATCTTCCTCTTGTGTTTTGTTTTGTTTTTTCTTATCATGAAGTGTGAGTAGTTTTATACTTGTTAGGGTAGGATAAGGGAAGTTTGAGAGAAAGAAATCTCTCTCACTCTTTCCTTGCCCAACAACTTAAATCGACTCCCGTTAATTGAACCACAATCCGCTCCTTACGGCACCCTATCCTACATGATAGCGGTGATTCCGTAGTGAGACCGGTTGTGGTTGAATTAACCGGAGGTTATGGATAAGAGCCAAGAACGGACGGACAAGCACCAAAAGGAAGACTTATGCGTTGGAAAGCCTAGCTTATACTCGCAAAGTCCTTCCTAGTCGTGCTAATCCCCGTTGTTGCCGATTACCGTAACACCGATATTAAGAGGGGCAACGAAAGATGTGGAGACTCCTAACTCAAACTAACCTAATCCTAACCCTAACATACTCTCTTTAAATATCAACTCAACACTTTGATAATCCAACAAAATCTGAAAACCGGACTTAACTCGTTAAAACACTTTGAAAAAGACTCCCATCTCCCTGCGGACGACCCGTACTCAACCGGCTAGCTACAAGCGAAACCGTCTTGATTGCGGTATTTAAACTAGAACTTGAACACGTACGAACATAACAATCAGTAGGGAGCCAACAGCTGGAGCTGACCGGGCAGGGTGGCTTCTCGGTTGCCTCTTGCGAGGGCTTTGATCCCTATCGGTTGTGGTAAGAAGCTACCATCCGGGGATAGCCGAGCAAGGACTCGACCGCCTTTAGAAGGACTTTGGTCCTTAGCGCGGGAGGGGCTATAGAAGCCCATTAAGGATGACCGTGCAGTGAAGCCGCGCGGTTGCCTCTTGGCGGGGGCTTTGACCTCTGGCGTCGTGGGTAGGCAACTACCAGCCTGGGATGAATGAGCGGGGTAGCCGCTCTGGTGCCTCTTGTGAGGGCTTTTGATCCTTAGCGTCGAGGGTAGGGAGCTACCAGCCGGAGTTGACCGAGCAGGGTAGCTGCTCGGTTGCCTCTTGCGAGGGCTTTGATCCTTCAGGACGGGGACCGAGCAGGGATACTGTCCAGTGCCTCTTGGCGAGGACTTTGATCCCTGTCAGTTGTGGTAGGAAGCTACCAGCCGGGGATAGCCGAGCAAGGAATCGACTGCCTCTGGGAGGACTTTGGTCCTTGGCGCGGGAGGGGCTGTAGAAGCCTACCATGGACCCTTGGCCGGGCAGGGTTACTGCCCGGTGCCTCTTGGCGAGGGCTTTTGTCCTAAAGGATAGCCGAGCGAGGGATCCTCGGGCTCGACTGTCTCTAGGAGGGCTTTTTGATCTCCGGCGTTGTGGCAGGGAAGCTGCCCGCTGGGGATAGCTAAGCGAGGGATCCTCGGGCTCGACTGCCACTAGGAGGGCTTTTTGATCTCCGGCATTGTGGCAGGGAAGCTGCCCACTGGGGATAGCCGTGCGAGGGATTCTCGTGCTCGACTGCCTCTGGGAGGGCTTTTTGATCCCCGGCGTTGTGGCAGGGAAGCTGCCCGCTGGGGATGACAGAGCAGGGTAGCTGCCGGGTTGAATCTTGACGAGGTGTAGCCTGACCGTCCGGCTGTAAGTGCAGGGAATGGGAACTGTCGGGGCAACGGCGTGCGTAGCCAGTGCATTGAATGCGGGGGGAGGCGAAGCGCTAGAGACGCATCGCTTCGATTCCACCGGAGAAGGCTTGATGGCTGCCGCGTGGCGGCGACTCCCTGGGTGAAAGTGGGTGGTGTGCGACACTTCGCTGGCTTTGATCTCATTGGTATAGCTTGAGCTTTTCGGCGTTGTAAGGCCGCGGGAGCTTCCGTCCGTCCGCGTCTTGTAGGCGGTAGGCTCCGCCGGGGAGCGCTTCAGAGACGAGGAAAGGACCCTCCCACTTCGGGGAGAACTTGTGAAGCCTGCCTTGGTCGATGAATTCGTTCCGCCACAGGACCAGGTCCCCGGTCTTGAAGGAGCGGTGTTTCACCCGAGCGTTGTAGTATCGGGCCGTCTGCTGTTGATAGGCGGCGGCTCTGATCTGGGTCCGATCCCTTTTCTCCAACAGTATGTCGAGGTTGGTCCGTAGCGCCATTGTGTTTGCGTCATCGTCGAAATGCTTGACCCGGTGACTGGGTAGCCCGATCTCCGCTGGGACCATCACTTCGGTCCCGTAGCAGAGGCTGAAAGGGGTCTCCCCGGTGAGAGTCTTTTTTGACGTGCGCAGGGCCCATAAGACCCGGGGTAGCTCTTTGACCCAACTGCCTTGTCTCCCTTCTAGGAGGGTTCGGAGACCCCGGAGGACGTCTCGGTTGGCGACCTCGGCCTGCCCGTTATATTGGGGATGTGCGACTGCGGTGAATTTCATGAGGATATGGTACTCTTTGCAGAAGTCCTCCACTTTCTCGTTCTCGAAGTTCGTCCCGTGGTCGGTGATGATGCACTGCCAAACCGGAGTATCAGGTTGTTTTGCAGGAACTTGATGGTTGTAGCGGCGTCCGGTTTCCTGATGGAAACGGCCTCGATCCACTTGGTGAAGTAGTCCACCGCGACGAGGACGTATTTGTGCCCGCCAGTTCCGGTAGGGAACTGGCCGATCATATCCAATCCCCACTGGGTGAACGGCCATGGGGATGTCAGGGCAGTTAGCTCGGTAGCCGGGAGGCGGGGAATACTGCCGTAGAGTTGGCAGCTCTTGCACCTCCTGACCATCTTCAGGGCTTCCTCGTGCATGGTGGGCCAGCAGTACCCTTGGAGTAACGCCTTTTGGATCAAAGTTCGAACCCCCTGGTGTGCGCCGCCCACCCCTTCATGGATTTCCCGAAGGACGTAGTCGGTTTCGTGGGGGTCAACACACCGGAGCAGAGGCTGGGTGAAGGTCTTCTTGTAGAGCTTCCCGTTGCTCCAGACGAAGTGGGTAGTTTTGGCCCGGAGGCGGCGAGCGGCCGCCCTGTCCTCCGGGAGCGTACCGTCCTTCAGGAATTCCACAAGGGGCTTCCTCCAATCCTGGTCGCTCTCCTGCGCCGTGTACACGTGGAGTGTCGTCGCCTCGTCTCCCACGATGGGTCGGGTCAAGGTTTCGAAGAGTGTTGACCGCCTATTGTTGGCCGAGTACGACGAAACCAGCTTGCTCAGGGCATCTGCTTGAGCATTCAGTTGCCTGGGTATTTGTTCTACCTGGACTTCATCGAAGTTTTTTTGGAGGTTTCTCACTTCGTCCAGGTACCTCATCATTAGATGCTCTCGAGCTTCGAAGCGGCCGGTCACTTGGCCAACAATAAGGGCTGAGTCACTGCGGATTCGAATTATCTTCAGCCCCAGCCCGACGGCCATGCGCAGTCCGGCCAGGAGGGCCTCGTATTCTGCCGCGTTGTTCGACGCTTTGAAACCGAGCCTCAAGGAATACTCCATCTCAGCTTCGTTTGGGCCCCGGATGATGAGGCCGACACCGCAGCCTTCCTCGGTAGAGGACCCGTCGACGTAGATGACCCACTCCAGAGCTGAGCTAGGGTCTTCCAGGACGGGATACTGGGTTGTGAGGGGCGGCGCGGACTCCGGCTTCTTGCTAGGGATGGTGCATTCAACGATGAAATCGGCCAGGGCCTGCGCCTTGATGGCTTGCCTCGGACGATACCTTATGTCGAATTGAAATAGCTCCCATCTCCATTTCTCTAGGCGGCCTGAGGATTCCGGTGATGCCAGGATAGCTCCCAACGGGCGCTCTGTGAGGACGATGACGGTGTGTGCTTGGAAGTAGTGCCACAGTTTCCGTGAGGTTACCACGAGGGCCAGGGCAATCTTCTCTATGGCGGGGTACCCCGTCTCTGCGTCCTTAAACATGTGGCTCACATAGTACACCGGCTTCTGTGCTCCTTCGGCCTCTCGGACGAGCACTGAGCCTGCCGCTTGGTCGGATACTGCCAGATACAGCGACAGCTTTTCCCCTTCCACTGGCCGAGTGAGCAGCGACGGTGTTGCGAGGTGCTTCTTCAATTGGTCGAAGGCGGCTTGGCATTCCTCCGACCACTCGAACCTCGGAATTTTCCTCAGCGCTTTGAAGAACGGAAGGCACTTCTCCCCCGACCTGGACATGAAACGGCTCAGAGCGGCGACCCGTCCCGTGAGCCGCATGATCTCGACGTTGGTCTTGGGTGCAGCCATGCTAAGGATAGCGTCGATCTTCTCCGGGTTAGCTTCGATTCCGCGGTGAGTGACCATGAACCCGAGGAATTTCCCTCCGGTGACTCTGAATGCGCACTTGGCGGGGTTTAGCTTCATGTTGAATTTGCGGAGCACTCCGAATGCCTTGCCCAGGTCCTTGGCATGGTCGGCCGACGAGATGGACTTGACGAGCATATCGTCAACATAGACTTCCATGGTCCTGCCGATCTGTGGCTTGAACATGCGATTGACCAGCCTCTGGTACGTGGCCCCGACATTTTTAAGACCGAAGGGCATCACCCTGTATCAGTACACTCCCCGGTCCGTTGTGAATGCGGTCATATCTTCGTCTTCAGGATTCATACGGATTTGGTTGTAGTCGGAGAAAGCGTCCATGAAGCTCAGCAGCTCGTGACCGGCCGAGCTGTCGACGAGCTGGTTTATGCGGGGGAGCGGGAAGTTGTCCTTAGGGCAGGCCTTGTTGAGGTCGGTGAAGTCGACGCACATACGGCACTTCCCGCTCGACTTCTTGACCAGAACCACGTTTGCCAGCCACTCCGAATAGGGCACATTCCTGATGAAGTTGGCAGCGGGGAGCCGGTCAACCTCCTCTTCGATAGCCTTCTCTTTGACCGGGGCGAAGCTTCTTTTCTTCTGTCTGACGGGTCGGGCCGTAGGATCAACTCCGAGCTTGTGGGAGATGATTTTGGGGTCGATCCCAGGCATGTCAGCTGGTGCCCAGGCGAAGACATCGGAGTTGCTTCTGAGGAACTCGATCAGGTCATCCCGCTGAGTTCCGTCAGGAGCGACCCGACCTGGACGGTCTTTCCTTGGTCTCCTTCTGCTAAGAGCACCTCGGTCAGAGGTTCGACCGGCGCTCCACGGATCTCCTTCCGCTCGTCCCGGGTGTCCAGGGACCCTTTGATGTCACCGCAAGCATCGGCGCTATCAGCATGCTGCTCGGGTGAAGACGCCTTTGTCAGGCCTATCTCCGCGACCCGCTGGCCCCTGTATGCCCGACCTATCCCATCCTGATCGAGGGGGAATTTTATCGCTAGGTGGTATGTCGAGATCTGGGCCTAGAGGGAGTTTAGCGTCGGACGGCCGAGGAGGACGTTATAGGCCGATGGAACCTTCGCCACGATGAAGTCCACAGGCAGTGTGCGCGTGCAGGCCGAGCTCCCCGATCGTGAACTGCAGGGTGACCACCCCTTGTGCCGAGATGGAATGGTTGGTGAACCCCAAGAGGACGTGGGAGGTCGGTCTCAAGTCTGCTGGGGCGAGCCCCATACGCAGAAAGCAGTCGTGGAAGAGGATGTCCGCCGAGCTGCCCGAATCGATGAGTATCCGGTGGACCTCGTGTCGGTGAATTTGTGCTATGATCACCATCGGGTCGCTATGGGGCACAGATATGCCGTAGAGATCCTCGTCGCCAAAGGTGATGGGCTCTCGGCCCCTAACCTTTTTGCTCAGGCGGTCGCCGGAGCCTGTGAGACGGCAGCCAGCGGGGAGGCCGACGACCTTAGGCGAGGGTTCATCCGCGTCTCTGCTGCGAGGGAGGCGACAGCGGGTGTTTGGATCTTTAGGGGAATCGGTTGTCATATGGGCGAAGATTGGAAGGCCAACTTTGTGTTTCGTGGGTTTGATTCCCACAGACGGCGCCAACTGATGGAGGTCCTTTTCGGGTCTCCGTCAGATGTTGTCTTCCGTAGATCTCCCGATGGACTTTGTTGATTATCTCCTGTCGCGTGTGGGTCTCAATGGGTTTTTGGAGGAAGAAGTGGAATGAAGAGTTTGATGCCGACTACCTGCAAAGAAGTCCCGGGATGGTTTGGTACCACCAAGGACCCTCCAACGATCAAGTTAGTGATGGGATCCGAGCAAAGTAACGGCTTAGAAGAGTAAAAAATGGCTTACCTGGCCCCTCTGTGATGGGGGTTTATATAGCGGTGGTGGCACGCAGCAGCAGGCGCGAGAATCTCGCCGGCAGTTATGTCCCGACGTCACGCCCGCATAGAAAGCGGATCGCCCATTAATGGGGAGTGATGGCGTGGAACGTGGGATGTTGCTGGCATAGAATCTGCGCATGGCGAGATTCGCGGAGCGGCGGTTACGCCTGTGAGCGGTGACCTTGGTCGGAGGGCCGAGGAAGACGGCCTCGGCCTGGAGCTCGGGATGAGCGAGGAGGCCGAGGAGTCCAGGTCTTGTGGCAGCTCGGCACGAGCTACGGGGCCGAGGAAGCCAATTTGCAGGGGACCCTGAGGAGGGCCAGCTTGCGTTTGCAGGTCAAGTACGGGGTGGCCTGATCGGCCCCTGTGGGCCCTTTCTTCTGAGTTCTGGGACACGTCACCTGCCACGTGTCATGATCTTGAAGATCGCCGATATCGAGCACCATCCCCGTCCTAACATCACTTCCTATCATCAGGATGCTTGCGGGCATCATCTTTGGACGAAATCTGACAAAAATTCAAGGTCTTACTTGACTATGGGGCCAATCAACCTTCATAGGAGCCATATATAATAATACGCGTCACTCTCTCTTCAAATTTATCAACTCAACCCTTCTCTCTATGAATAAATATCAGAACCAATGCTTTTCTATCGAGCTGAACAATAGTTCGACGACATCGTAGGTTGGCATGAAGACATCAAACGAAAGGCACATCATTTAGTCCACGGCCGAACCAACTCGACCTTGAGAATTTTCTTCGAGAACTTTTGGACCTATTATTGTCTTGTGATTTAGGAGGCCATGGAAGAGAGTTTGAAATGGCTTCATGAAACGATCTCCCACTGAAAAGTTAGCCTGAGCCGATGTAGAGCTTTGTTTTGTTGTCGAATCCAATGGAAAGTAAGATGAGACCCACCTGCATTTAGGTAGAAAACGATTATATATCTCTCCTTTTGCAACCTAAATAGTACAGGTATGGACAAACACAGGACACAATACAAGTCGGATTCACAATTTTCCATAAGCCTTGATACAATTCGTTATGACACATTATTTATTTATTTATTTATTTATTTATTTATTTTGCTGTTTATAAACACACACACCCCCATATTTATAACAACGAAAAAAATTTGGCAGGCGGGTTGAGCATAGACCGGTATCGAATAGATCTGAGAGAGGGCGAGAGGGGTTTGATTCCACACGGCTTTGACGCGGGATCCACACGGCTTTGACGCGGGATGCGTGGCAGCGGCGCGGACTCGACGCCGCTTCAACACGGCTTTTACACTGCTTCTACGCGGTTTTGACGCGGTATCAACATGGCAGTGACGCGGACTCGACACGGATTTTACGCTGCTTCTATATGGCTGCAATGAGAGATCGTGGTTTTGACGCGAGATTTACAAGGATTCAACGCGGCTTGGACATGGCACGCACACGGCATCGACGCGGGATTTAAGCGGGTTAGACTCGGGATCGACGCGACAATAAAGCGGTTTTGCCGTGGGGGTTACACGGATTTGACACAGCATGTAGACGGCATCGACGCAGGATTTAAGTGGTTTAGACGCGGGATTTACACGGAACACACGCGGCTTAGACCTGGGATTTACTCGGAATCAACACGGCATCTACGCGGCAAAGACACTCCCTCCACGCGGACCAAACGCGGTTTCTCACTGCATCTAACTCGACGCGGCTTAGACACGGCGCGAACACGGTTCATGCTTTGGGGAACGCTGATTTCGACAAGAATAGGGTTATGATGAATAGATAATATAATAAATAAATTATGTGAGAAAATCATACATAAAAGTCGCTTTGGCCGAGTGGTTAAGGCATGTGCCTGCTAAGTACATGGGGTTTCCCTGCGAGAGTTTGAATCTCTCAGGAGACGTGCTTTTTATTTTTTTCTTTTTAAATAATGTTAAAATTTTCAATACCGAGCCGAATCCCTATATGCGCTACATTTTGTTGAATTTCATCTTCTGAAAGTAAGGTGGCTAAAATTTTACCTCTTTTGTTGTAGAATAGATTCGCTACTTTTCCTTTTTTTTCTCCGAACATTTTAATAAGAAACTTTTATAAAATGGAAAATGCAGCATATCACTCAAGGGACTTTACTTTTTATTTTTAGTTCTTTTTAAATAATGTTAAAATTTTCAAATACCGAGCCAAATCCCTATATGTCACCAACAAGCTATCTTGTTGAATTTCATATTCTAAAAGTAAGGTGGCTTAAATCTCACCTTTTTTTCCTTTTTGGTTGTAGAATAGATTCGCTACTTTCCCTTTTTTCTCCAAACATTTTAATAAGAAACTTTTATAAAATGGAAAATGCAGCTATCTCTCAGGCGAGAGTTCGAATCTCTCAGGTGACTTTACTTTTTATTTTCATTTCTTTTTAAATAATGTTAAAATTTTCAAACACCGAGCCAAATCTCTATACGTTAGCAACACACTACCTTGTTGAATTTCATCTTCTGAAAGTTAGGTGGCTAAAATTTCACCTTTTTTTCCTTTTTTGTTGGAGAATAGATTCGCTACTTTTCCTTTTTATCTCCAAACATTTTATTAAGAAACTTTTATAAAATAGAAAATGCAGCATATCCCTCAGGCGAGAGTTCGAATCTCTTAAGCGGCTTTACTTTTTATTTTTATTTCTTTTTAAATAATGTTAAAATTTTCAAACACCAAGCCAAATCCCTATATGTTAGCAACACCTACCTTGTTGAATTTCATGTTCTGAAAGTAAGTTGGCTAAAATTTCAACTTTTTTTCCTTTTTTGTTGTAGAATAGATTCACTACTTTTCCTTTTTTTCTCCAAATATTTTATTAAGAAACTTTTATAAAATGGAAAATACAGCATATCTCTCGGGCGAGAGTTCTTAAAGTAAGGTGGCTAAAATTTCACCTTTTTTTTCTTTTTGGTTGTAGAATAGATTCACTACTTTTCCTTTTTTTCTCCAAACATTTTAATAAGAAACTTCTATAAAATGGAAAATGCAGCATATCTAGCATATCTTCCCGACAAATTTTAAAATGCAACACACCTTTTTGACATAAGCTACAAACTCGTTTGATTGATCAAATGTCATAGCCTCAAAAGCTATTGTCCTAGCACCAAAGCTGCGACGGTCAATATCACATTTACTCGTATATGCGGCAAGATTTTGCATTTTCTCTCATTGAACACAGAGTATGCTTTGGAATTATACATCCAGCAACGCAAAACATCAAAAAATTGATGAGTTTATTCGGCAACTAATATTCCATGTAAAATATACAACAAATACATAACATATATAATGCACAACTTGCATATATAATGCGTAACTTATATATCCGATTACCTCGACCAATCAAAAAAAATGCCATATAATTCAATCAAGGACAATGCCTAGCAACTATGATAATGTCTACATCAAACGAAATGATAATTTACGGTTGTCCCCATGTTTCAGGATCATTACATGCTTTGTGCCTGAATTATTACATAGTAGTCACAGAAATATCAGGTAAGGTACAATTTGGGTGTGTTTAATCAATTACAAGTTTGAATATCAGAACCTAGACGAATTTTCTTTCAAGGAAAGCTTTCAATCGGACCGGATACCACCCATGAAGGTCTTCGGGTCAGGGCAGGTTCCAGAGAATTCAGCCTGAGAGAAATCAAACCCTGGATTCTGCAAATTTTAATAACAAAAGGCATGACAATTTATCAGTGATGGTGCTTAATAAAAAATTAAAAAAGTCACAATGCAAAGTGTTGTTTGGAGGTATGAGCCTTGGTAATAAATTGTTTTCCACAATAGTATGGAATCACTGTTTCCAAATACAATTCATCAATAAATTAGAACTAAAATTATGAAAACATAAAAAACAGTAACATCTAGACCCACCCTTTCAAATAAAGGGAATACAATCCCGGCCTAATTATAAGTTACAGTCCAGTATGACAGGTTGCATGGAGTATATTGGTTGTCAGATGATATTGTGTTACCTGATGAGACTAGAAATGGCATGTCCCAAACTAGAAATATAACGAGAGGATTTGAAATCTAAATGATTTAGAATTGCAATTTCAATATTGATTTTGAATGAAAGGAATGCTTGAAGTAAGATCATTGAAAAACTTGCACAAAATTGCTTACGAAATAACATTAGAAGTGATTCCAGATGGAACAAACATTTGATGGATACAATCAGCCTAATGGGACATGGCGAAAGAAAGCAGAAGATCTGACAAAGGTTTATACAAAGTTCACTGGAGATTTAACAAGTTGTACCAGATTAAAGAAACAATTCATCCGATTCAAATCAAAATGCAGGAAGAAGCATATTACATGATACCACAACCTAGTTAGAACTCATGAAAGTAAATGCAGGATGCAAAAGCACTTCTATTTAACTTGTTATATTAACACCAGGCAAGAAATTTTATGCGTACAAATTTGAAAATGTCCAAACTGCAAACAAAAGTACATTAAGTTATACTACCATTAGCATATCAAGTTATATGACTATTATCATGGAATGTAAGGAACATGATGGAAACCAAATCAATAGGATAAATGAGTATTTAAGGCAGAGCTCACCTCTTCTTGGAACCTTTGTAGCAAAAGGCGCTTTTGCTCAAGATCTGCCGCATAGGGATCTAGTACACCCTGACCAAGAATCGGGGAGGACCAAGTTTGTCCTTTCTCTCTCTTCTACAGTGTTACATGCAACGCCTCATCCTCTACATTAATCAAATAATTATTCAGGATTTAAGGAAGTTGGATTAAGGCAATAAGAGAAAAGGGGAGGGGGAAAAAGACTAATTGAATCAAGTAAATAATGTTCAAGTGAGAGAGAGAAAGGGTAAGCATCAGATGTCAGATGTATATGAGGCTGACTTGGAACTCACTCACAACATGGGAAACTAAATTGCTGAAGGAAGCAATATAAACAGCACTGCTTTGATATCATAAAATTGATAAAAACTTGCTTCTTTTTTACAATCAAGAATCATATTGTGTTCCTCCATTTTGATACCGACGCCAAATAAAGGTGCATTTTGCAGAAACTTTACCACAAAATATGAAAGCATTTTCAGGCCCTGTTTGGGAATGGAGTCGAGTTTTCTAAATTGGAGTTTCATAAAGTTAGCGAAAGTCAACTCCAAAATGCTAATTTTACCCTGTTTGGTATCTAGTTTGGAGTTGAGATAATTGCAGTTATCTCAACTCCGAAGTAATCTAAGTTTTGTAAACTCCATTTTCCCAAATACATCTGTTACAACATAACCATAGTTTATTTTTAAATGGAGTTTGGGGCTTAAAGACCATAGTTCGCATCCCCTCTACCTCCACTTACAAATAAACTCCAGTTATGCTGACTCCGTATCCAAAAAGGGTCTCAGTAATTAAGAAAATAACCATCCATAGCCCTACCTATTCCTTCCCATTCCCATGGGAGCTACCAAGGGTTATATAATGATTTGGGCCCACATTAGAATCAGGGATTTCCAAGTCATCCTGTAAAAGATTAAACACTAGCTTAGAGGTGACAAGAATAATTTTCATATGGAGCTTCAAAACTACAATATGGAGTCTGCACAAAATAGGAAGAAAATTTTCAAGGCTCTAGAGGAAGATTAAGCATTAGGTTAGCGGTGGCCATTACAGCCTCCTTATAAAAGGTTCATAACTGAAACAGTATTGCACCTTGCCACCTTGCATCAAATTACATGCACATACATATCAACTGGACTAAAGAATTTATGAATTTATGTTGAATATTAGGAAAGAAAATTATAAGTTTATCACTCACTCGGCTGATATATTTTAGCATTTGTGCAACCGAATGCACTAAAAACAGCATAAATTCCTACCTTGTTGGTTCTATAATTAACGCAGGTGAAACCAAGAAGCAACAATCCAAGTTCTCTTAGATGAAGGAATCATATAGAGTGGAGAAAAGATAATAGATTTGTATAGGGAATTATATACAACTCTACCATACTTTCCCTCTTCACACACACACACACACTTGCTAACATCTTATAGAATTGGAACCATAAAGGATACAAAAAGTTCCTTAATAAAAAGGCATTAGATCTTTTATTGGCTAAAGAATGGAGCAAACTGTTGCTGCTTAATATTTAGGTCGACATCAAAGTATATTAGAAATTTAAGATAGTCTATGAATTAGTTATAACAGGTAAAGATAACAAACCACAAAGTACTACTAAATTCTTTCGAGTTTGCTTCATATGGTCATGGATTCTTCCCTTAAGATTCATTACGAGAAGAATCGCTCATACCAAACCTTTTAAGTTCAATGATGAACATACCTTACCTACAATGAAAATCTAGGTAATTTAATATCTGAGAGTTCACATTGATTCAATACTACTTGAACACGTTACTCTAAACCAGATGAACTTTCTATCTTATCCTCAAAATGATCAGTTACTTTACTTTCCACCTGTAGTGCAGACTACAGCTTCACTTCATAGCTGGATGCAAGATCGAATACCTTAAAATTGTTACACCACAATACTACGAAGATCATAATTCCAAGCAATAATTAGTTTTCTATGTAACATCTTAAAGAAAGCTGGCATTCCCCATGATTTTGTGTAACATCCTTCAAAAGCCATCAGCTTGCAATAAAGAATAAAAATATCATGCATCCAAACACTTGATAATTACCAATGGTCCAAAACGATGAATCAGTCTTCACTGCAGCAGCGAGATCATGCTGACAATCAAAAACCAAAATCAAAATAAAAAAACTAGTGATCAAAATTAATCAAACAAAGATTGACAAAGAGAGAATTTTCGATACAAAAATTGAGATATGGAGGATTCCCTTTGATTCCAACTTCGAGATGATTAGATTGGATCTTGGCGGAAAAGAGAATTCTGGGGCCTTTTGGCGGGGGATCGATGTAGATGTTGACTTCATCTAGGGTTTGATCCCATTCAAACACCTTCTGGCCTGCAAAATTTCGAAAATTATCGAGGGGCAAAAGTGAAAGCAATTATAAAAAACCCAAGAATTTGGGGGAATTATTAATCGAGGGTTTACTACCGTTGTGGACGAAGTTGTGGCGCTTCTCCGGCGCTAGCTTCTCCGCCATTTCGGACTGAAGGGAATCGAATGGAACCAGAGCAAGAAATAATTTTGACTTCACAATTTAGTCCCTCTTTTGTACAGTTGCATATTAATTTTGCATAACCAGCTTCTAGAAATGGCTTTTTTTATCCAGGTATCTGAAAGGTTCTACAGTGTAATGCGCTGGCCACATGTGTCAGGTCATGAGAGAAAAACATAAACAAGAATGCGGTCCCACCAAGCTGAACGAAGATGCCTGAAATATCCATCTATTCTCTCTTCTGCGCACGTGTATTACACTCATATATGACTCTTATTTCTAGAAAATATCCAACTTTTCTCTTTTTCTTTTTTGGGTAAATATTATAAACCACTATCCAATTTTCAAAGTTTTTGACATGACACTATTGAACTTCAAAAAAGTTATTTTTGTCAAAAATTGAACCGCGGTTTCTTGAAAATATACCATATTCAGTAATTGCGAGGCTATTTAGTTCACGTAAAAGGTCAATTTTAGGTTTTTTAGTCCATTCGTGTCTTAATCCGGTTAATGAAACTAGCATCTGCACTGCACTGTACATTGCCAGTTCAAGTCAAGGTCAAGACATTTTCAAAGTTTAAAGATGTTATCTCAAGAACCCTAAAAGTTAGATGGTGATTTTTGAAATTTACCCCTCTTCTTTTTTCCTTACAAAATGCCCATGAATCTTCTCATATTGACAATGCTCTTCTCCCCTCTATTTGCACCTTAAGCATCCAAGTTATCTCATTTGTCCTCAACATTGTAGATGCACGCCCCGTGTATGAAACATTTCCTCAACCAAAGCTTTCTGCTTGTTGTGCGTTCGCTATCGCGCTCTCATGGATCATCAAATGTATGTTCTCAGTTACTTCTTCTGTTTACATGTTTACTTTTGTTGTTTAATTTTACGTGGCGTAATTTGTGGATGCAGTTAATTTTCTTGTGTCACTTCATATAATACCACTTCCATATGCGTATCATCGTGTCATTTGCATGTACATATATACAGTAGCTAGCTTTAGTAAATTCAGCATAGACGTCGAATCACGTCAAGATGTTACCTTCCGTAGATCTGCTGTTGGCGACGATGGACGGCTGAGATTAGGTTGGAGGTTGACTCCTGAAGCATGTGGATGTCAATGGGTTTGAGGTGTTTGAGGCCGAGCTCCCTGCAAGGAAGTCCCGGGGTGGTTGTACCTCTAAGAATCCTCCGACGATCAAATTAGACCGGATATTTGAGCAGAGTAACGGCCTAGTGAGGAGAAAAATGACTTACTTGAACCGTATGAAAGAGGGGTTTATATAGTGGTGATAACAGGCAGGCAGGCGCGAGAATTACGCCGGCCGTTACGCTCCCGGCGTCACGCCCGCGTGATGGACGGGATCTCCCATTAATGACGAGACATGCTCGTTAATGGGGGATCGTGATGGCGTGGAACGCGGGACGTGGCCGGCGGATGGCGAGATTCGCGGAGGTGAGGCGGTTGCGCCTGCGATAGGTGTCGTTGGTCGGTCGATGAGACCGAGGAACACGAGCTCGGTGGGAGGCTCGGGGACGAGCGGGAAGCCGAGATATCTTGGTTCTGCGGTAGCCCGGAGACGAGCTGAGAGGGCCGAAGAGGCCAATTGTGCAGGGGGCTCGAAGGTGGGCCGACGATTGTTTGTAAGGCGGGCACAGGAGTGATGTGGACGGTCGCAAAAGGTCGGCTACGTCCAAGGGTCGCAGACCCGGGGTATTTCACCGACATACCGTTCCTGGTCCTTTCTTGCTAGCTTCGGGACACGTCATCTGCCACGTGTCACGATCTGGGAGATCACCGATATCGAGTATCATCATTAGCCCCCCACTCTCATCCCGAACTGTTCACGGGTCGGGTCGCGAGTGGTCTGTCGGGTCCTTCGAGGTGAGCTCCTTTTCGTAGATATCGTAAACGTGCATTCCCGGGCAATCAGCTGTATTTTTTGGATGACGTCAACAAATCAGGGGCCAGATTTTGCATTAAAGAGGAAGTGCCGGATCGTGCATACGTTCATCGAAGCGACAGCCCACGTATCTGGCGCTGGTTGGATGATGCGACGGGTCGCAGATTTCCGGCGTCCGTTGGGGTACGACCAATGCACGTGCGACAGGTGGAGCTATGGTGGCCGTCGAATGCGATGAGTCGTTTTGGCAGGAGATGATTGTCGCCGTTGGATGTGTACGCCGGTAGCTATAAATAGAGGTGGGGTCCCCATTAGGGCCCGTACCTCTTCATAATTTCCTCGTCCAGAGTCTCGTTAGCTCGGCGCTCTCCTTTTTAGGTCGGATCTCTGCGTTTTCTCTTCCGAGAATTCATCCCCTTCATCAGGTTAGATTTTTTGTGATGAGTCTGTAAAAAATAGATTGGGTAGAGTCTAGGGAGCCAACCCATAGATTCTTCCTCTTCATCTTCTGCTTCTTCTTCTTCTGAATCGAGCATGTTCCCTCCTTGGCAGAACAAATGGACCGATCTAGAATTCTTGCTGCCCTTGGTGCCCTGTCCCAGAAGAGAGCCGGGGGCGTGACCGTGCCTCGGGCTGACCCGAGTTCCGCACCAAGGGAACCGCCGGCGACGGGGCCATCCTCCTCGACCCGAGCCTCCGATGATTGCCGCGGCAGCGGCCAGAGTCGTCTGCGGGTTCCCAAACCCCTGACGAGGGAAGCGGAAGAGGACGAAGACGAGGTTCCTCTTAAGAGGAAGAAGACGGTCTCTCGTGCGCCACCGACTGAAATTCCCGAGGGGATTCCCGTGCAGGAGGGGGGTGCCTGTTTCGTAGTCCTGTCCGTGCTTTCCGTTTCCGCCAGCCTGCTCGCTAATATGGAAGAGTCGGTCGGAGGCAAGATTCCGCGGGGGACCCTGAGGGCCCAAGTGGCAGCTATAGCTCAGGGGGCGGTGCAGGTATGTACTCCCTTATGTGTTATTTTGAGCGCCCTTTTCTCAGTTCGAGCGTCTCTAAGTCTCTCTGCCGTTTTTCATCAGGTCCTTCAGCACTGCGCCCTCGTTGCTTGCATGGAGGCCGAGGAGACTGCCCCTGCTACGAGGTTGGCGGGGGAGTCTTCTTCGGGGGTCGAGGACCTGCAACTCGAGTTGCGTTAGGAGAGAGATAGGGGATGGCCGTCCTCGAAGTCCGATTGGCCGCCGGGGAGCTCATCATCTCAAAGTGCTGGGAGTCCCATCGCCGGCTAAGTGAGTCCCACCGAGTCATCGAGGGTAAGCTGGCGGAGCTGGCCGATCGCTATGCAGCAGTGAAGAGGGCGAGGGATACCAGCAGACGGGAAGCCGAGGCTGCGCTTCAGGCGGCGAAGGTCGCCGAGGTTCGAGCTCGAAAGGCGGTAGCCGATTACAAGGGGTCGTACCAGTTTTATGCCAACCTCGGCGAAGCCTCTGCCATTGTGTGGCATGAAGCTCTTGATGCTGTCAATGCGCAGTTTTTGGAGTTCGCCGACGGTGAGCTCCGCGCTCGGGTCCCACTTACGGTAGTTATGCCTCCGGCAGATAGTGACGAAGGAGGGGCTGTTACTGAAGCGGAAGCCCCGGCTTCTGGGGATGGTACCGAGGAAGGTGAGGTCTAGGCGGGGCTTGCAGCTTGAACTTTTTGGCTTTCCTTTTTCTCTCTCTTTTTGTAAGCCTCCGGGTAATTTGGTAAGGCTGGCGAGCCCAGAGTACTTTGTAAAAGATTTTGGAAGTTTAAATGAAACTTAGTCTTTTTCTTCTGCGTGAAAATGCTTTTTCCTGCATGAGTACTTGAGCTTGTCGGTTCTGACCTCGATCAAGCGTTAGGCCGCAGGTCGATGTCCCGTGTTATAGATAACGATCGCTCTTCGAGTGCTTGTCAGTTAACCGCTGTGAAAGAAGGTCGGTGTCCTCCAGCCCTCGGAGTCGAGATGGTGATCGTTTATTTGAACAGTTTGGAGGAACCTTTGTTGCAAGAAGGTTGGTGCTTTCCAAGGAATTGGCCGGGCGTTATTGTTGCTTGGGGCCTCTTGGCGAGGGCTTTGATCCCTGGCGCGGGTTGGGCCGTAAGAGGCCTGCTAAGGATGGGCTGAGCAGGGTTGATGCCCAGTGCCTCTTGGTGAGGGCTTAGATCCCTGGCGTCGTGGGGTAGTGGATTACCAGATGGGGATAGCCGAGCAGGGTAGCCGTTCGGCTGCCTCTTGGTAAGGGCTTCTATCCCTAGCGTTGTGGGGTAGGGAACTACCAGCCAGAAATAACCGAGCAAGGGCGAGCCCAATTGCCTCTTGGTGAGGGCTTCGATCCCTGGCGTTGCGGGATAGGGAACTACCAGCCAGGGATAACCGAGCAAGGGCGAGCCCGGTTGCCTCTTGATGAGGGCTTCGATCCCTGGCGTTGCGGGGTAGGGAACTACCAGCCAGGGATAACCGAGCAAGGGCGACCCGGTTGCCTCTTGGTGAGGGCTTCGATCCCTGGCGTTGTGGGGTAGGGAACTACCAGCCAGGGATAACCGAGCAAGGGCGAGCCCAGTTGCCTCTTAGTGAGGGCTTCGATCCTTAAGGACGGGGTCGAGCAGGGCTGCTGCCTGGTGCCTCTTAGCGAGGGCTTTGATCCTTAGCGCGGGAAGGGCCATAGGAGGCCTGCTAAGGACGGGCCGAGCAGGGTTGCTGCCCGGTGCCTTTCGGCGAGGGCTTGGATCCTTAAGGACGGGCTAAGCAGGGTTGCTGCCCGGTGCCTCTTGGCGAGGGCTTAGATCCCTGGCGTCACGGGGTAGTGAACTACCAGCCAGGGATAGCCGAGCAGGGTAGTTGCTCGGCTGCCTCTTGATCAGAGCTTCGATCCTTAGCGCGGGAGGGGCCGTAAGAGGCCTGCTAAGGATGGGCCGAGCAGGGTTGCTGCCCGGTGCCTCTTGGCGAGGGCTTGGATCCTTAAGGACGGGCCGAGCAGGATTGCTGCCCGGTGCCTCTTGGCGAGGGCTTAGATCCCTGGCGTCGCGGGATAGTGAACTACCACCCAGGGATAGCCGAGCAGGGTAGCTGCTCGGCTGCCTCTTGATGAGGGCCTCGATCCTTAGCGTGGGAGGGGCCGTAAGGGGCCTGCTAAGGACGGGCCGAGCAGGGTTACTGCCCGGTGCCTCTTGGCGAGGGCTTTGATCTTTAAGGAGGGCCGAGCAGGGTTGCTTCCCGGTGCCTCTTGGTTAGGGATTAGATCCCTGGCGTCGTGGGGTAGGGAACTACCAGCCGGGGATAGCCGAGCAGGGTATCCGTTCGGCTGCCTCTTGGTGAGGGCTTCAATCCTTAGCGCGGGAGGGGCCGTAAGGGGCCTGCTAAGGACGGGCCGAGCAGGGTTACTGCCCGGTGCCTCTTGGTGAGGGCTTTAATCCTTAAGGACGGGCCGAGCAGGGTTACTGCCCGGTGCCTCTTGGCGAGGGCTTAGATCTCTGGCGTCGTGGGGTAAGGAACTACTAGCCAGGGATAGCCGAGCAGAGTAGCCGCTCAGCTACCTCTTGGTGAGGGCTTCGATCCTTAGCGTAGGAGGGGCCATAAGAGGCTTGCTAAGGACGGGCCGAGCAGGATTACTGCCCGGTGCCTCTTGGCGAGAGTTTTAATCCTTAAGGACAGGCCGAGCAGGGTTACTGCCCGGTGCCTCTTCGCGAGGGGCTTAGATCCCTCGCGTCGTGGGGTAAGGAGCTACCAGCCAGGGATAACCGAGCAAGGGTGAGCCCGGTTGTTGGAGATAGTGCCCTCAGAGTCAATTATTGGATCACAGACACATGATTGCAATGATTGATGGAGGACCTTTCCCAATAGGACGGTCTTACTCAAGATGATAGTATGCTATCTGGTTTATATCATTGTGTACTGCTATAGGTGACCTTACAAGTCACTATTACACGTTGATAGAGCCCTTAGGATTCTTGCTTGACCACCAGCAGTATGAGGGCGATCATATACGTGGGAGTTGGTAGTCTATAAGCACATCCTTAAAAGGTCCCTAGTCGTGGGAGTTTCGAGACAGGGCATCGATACTCCAGAGTAGACTAGTGTATGCAGTCGAGACCCCGACGAGGGACGGTGGCCGGTCTCACAAGCCACTGGTGTCAGTTGGTTCACCTAAGATGTATACAGGTGCTCATTGGGTTATGAGTACATCGGACAGGACTCGCCGGGAACATGCTAGTTGGTCTTATACCAGACGTCAGATAGCAGTTCCCTGGTGACATGTGTACAGGTTAGTTCATCGACCTGAGATCGTCATTTGTCTCGTGTGAGTTCCCACTGTACTTTGATTACTACCCTACCACGCTCAAAGGAGACGTGCAAACAGGTTTTAGTTGGGTACAGTCCCGAGCCACATGGAGGCAGTGAGCGGATCTTCAGGGGTTCGTCTCTCCCGGTATTGGGGGTGAGGTCGCGCTGTGTCTAGGAGAGCCATTACACGAAGTCCTTGGCCAAGGCAGGAGATTTACTGGTAGGTATTCCAGTAGTATCTCAGGGTGTTTTGGGCTACACTCCGACATGACTTGTACCGCTATTGGGGGTCTGACTTTTACCAACCCCTTAGGCCTGCCATGCGATGCTCATAGACGAACGGACCGGACTGTACGGATATTGTCACTGACAGGCTCAGTAGGGTGTCAGGATGAGTTCGCTCATCGACGTCCCTTTTGGTCAATACCTGGTAGCCCGTTATGTATGGCTAATACCTCTGACGTGCTAGTGGTTAAATCCACAACCAAACTATTGACGAGTCTTTAGAGTCCCCCACAGACCGTTTTCTCAAGTTTCAGGCGAAACGCTGTAGAAGCCGTATGGAGATATGGCAGGGTTCGATCAGATACGTGCGGTTTTGCACGGATCATGATCGGACGGATAATACTAGCGGGCTTTGGTTTAAGCCGGATCCTAGTATTGTACAGTGTAGATTTTGTCTCTTTGCATTTGTATTCAGTGGGAATACAAATGCGGTTATGTATATACAGTCGCGGGGTTTTCCTGTAATTTATTACGGGATCAGTTTTCTGAAGTTGCCAGTTTGCATTCCGTTTCGGCCAGTTTTCCTTTGTTCCTTCACGGCCGGATTTTTCCGATGGAGAGGCTAATTTGAAATTGTGCAAATTAGCATTGTGGAAGGGGTTATTTGTATATGTGGCTTCATGATGGTTCCTAGCATCATTTGATTCTTTTTGAATCAACTCTTTTGCATTAAATGGAGATAGGATTGAGTTGGATTTGGATTAGACCTTGGTGTGACTTTTTTCTTCTCATTATCACTCTTTTTCTCCTCTTGTTTTTTTCCATTCTTTTTCCCTCCACCATGAGGGATGGCCGGCCACATGAGGTGAGGAGAGGGGAATTCATTTTGTGTGAGGGAAAAATCATTCATCTCATTTTGCTTGCTTGCAAAATTCCTAACACCTCTCCAAAGTTCATTTTTCCTTCTCCATCAAATGGCAACTTCAACCCCAATAGAGACAAACTGTTCTACACTAGCCTATAGCATTTCTTGGGCACGTCGGCTCGCCAACTTCGTGCCCGAGTTGCCTCGGTCCAGAGGTGGGAGCCCGTAAAAGAACTCGGCGATGTGGTGCCCGTTCTGACGAGGAGATGAAAACCGAAGATTCCGTAAGGAGATCGGAGTGGAGGCCGAAGACCGAAGGACACGGATCGCTCGGTATAGCTTCCTTCACATTCTCCTAGTTAGCTAGGAGTAGGTTAATGGCCCGATCCGGGTTTAAAGTGCGCGGTGGTGCCGGTTTACAAGTTTCGTAAAAGTTTCGTTTCCGCATTCCGGCATCGGATTGACGGCCGGGGCGCCGCCGTGCACTTACACTGGTATCAGAGCCAGGCCATTAACCTAGTCTAGCTTGCTCTAACGTGTTTATAAGTTCGATCGATCGAATTTTCCAAAAACCGCGTTTCTTGTCACAGTTTCTGTCGAAATTTTTTAGTTGTCAAAAAAATTTTTGGTGTATTGCAGAAATGTGTGCAGGGTTTTCTGAGAACACTGAAGAAATTTTGTACCATGATGTTACTGTAGCGCGGCGGAACCGCGGCAAAAACCCCCATTTTGGCTGCGGTTCCGCCGCCGAACAGTGGCTTCACTGTACCAAATTTCTTCAGTGGGTCTCTGTGTTGAAAATGGGTTTTTTGGTATATTCCTTTTGGGCCCAGATTTTCTTTGAGTGCTACAGTAGTGCTTGGGGCCCACTTCAGTAAATTTGATCGATCGAAAATTTTAAACATGTTAGTTCACAGTATTTACATTATATCTGCGACCGTAAATGTCATTTGATCGGTAAATCCTGTCTATCTGCTATAGCCCTTTTAGATGGATTTGCGAACGTGACATTCACGTTGATGTTCTGTGTTGTGCTGTGATGTTGCGAATTGTCGTGGGGATAGCCTGGATGCAGTGGTAGTACAGTTTCGTTTTATATGTACATTTGATATTGCGTGGCGAGCGTCCGACATGTGGACTGCCGTCACTGCCTGTTTGTATATTATTCTTTTGGGGCACAACCGGACTGAGGTCGATGTACCCGTTGTATATATTTTATTTTCTGTACTAGGATTACCCCGCGGAAGGGTGCACGGATAGCCGGGTTCTAAAGGGCAACGGGCCCGCATCTCGTGGCGTTGAGACGGAAGGGGCTTCACTCTAGAATTGGCGGGCTATTCGCCGCACTCGTAGGGGGTACAGGTTGACCCAAGGAGGGGTGCCCAAGTTACCGGATTCCGTGAAGTGCTGGGTGGTCCATTCACGTTGTTGAAGGGGGCTGCCTCGCTTCAGGTTTTGGCGGGTGACTTGCCGCGCCCGTAGGGGTCTAGGATTTCATTGCATAGGCTATCCACACGACCAGGGGAACGTCGGGTTTCAGTAGCGGCTCTATGAAACCCGGGGATCCCAAATATCTGTATTGTTCTGTGATGCTTATTACTTTTCTGTGATGTTGCATTTTATCACGCCTTGAGCGAATATTATATATTGATATATATACTAGTAGATGTTGTATATGTTTTGCATCCGCGCTAGTCCAGTCCCCGCTCTGTCGTTAGTTAAGTAACCTAACGGGTGATGACGGGACCCAGTGGCGAATGCGGATGGCATATACGTACATCATTATTTTCGTTCTTTATTGGTGTGATCAATTGATGGGACTGCGTTGATTCGGATCAATGCAAACTAAACAAACCTATTCTGATGTTGTTGGAACAATTTTTCAAAAAGCTGTTATTGTAAGGGCGTTCTCTTTTGTTTTGCACAGTGGTATTCGGTTATGAATATCCAGCACCTCAGTCGACGAGGCAAGGGCCGAGATCCCTTCACCGGGAGTGACCCCTTGGACAGAAGTTTGCGTCTGGGCAATAACTTCACTATAGTCGATTACTTTTGCTTTACATCGTGGTATTCAGTTGGAATATCCTGCACCTCATTCTACGGGAAAAGAGCCGAGATCCCTTCACCGGGAGTGACCTCTTTAGTTTTCGTTACTATATTTTTATAAAGCTATCCGGTTCCTTCAACGATATCAAGTTCATTACGTTAACGGTTTTTCGCCAGAAACCATTCGTAGCCCTCCGTCATTTCAGATGGGTAGCACGTAGTATTCATGCTATGTTTTTTGACCTTCGTCAAGGCATAGTGTATGGTAGCTGCTTGTTATCTTTCTGCTGCATAGATAGATGCGTTGGTTTGGGACAGTCGTATAGCCTTGTTGACCTTCGTCAAGGGCTTGTACGGGTGGGTTCAAATTAACCTGGACAATGACGGGTAGAACTTGACATGTGACTTATGATTTGTTGACCTTCGTCAAGGTCATAAGAGCATGGGGCAAAAATCACATCGGGAGTTTCTAAAGAAACTGAAACTTGCCAGATATGCGCATACCTTCTGAAGTGTGATAACGTGAGCGGATTCCGTCACGTTATCATGCGATGATAGTTGGATCCCGATTCCCACTGATGAGTTGGTTTGCTCCTCGGGTCATCCCGACTAATTCTTCTTTCAGGTTTGGAGAAGAATTTGACGTTACAGTGGGAGGTTTCCAGATTAGATAAATTGATAACCATTCTGATCTAGGTTAGAGTGCATGCTGAGTGTTTCTTTTCTCTCTCTCTTTGGCAGCGACCATGACCCGACCCTAGACTATGACTCAGTGATCAAGATTAACCGAACCTTCTTATAAGACTGGCTTTTGGATTGTCAGAGTTACAAACCTCATTGCCACTCCTACTTTTACCCTTTTCTCCAGGACACCCCGTATTACTACGAACGTCCACTTCCATTGGACAAAACCATCGTATGGTTATATACAAACTCGAAGGAATTTATTCGAGGATGGTTTCCGGTTCTGGAGAAAACGAATAGGACTATTCATTTTTCTTTTCCTTTTACCTTCTCTCAGGTTGCGAGTACTCCTTGGTTTAGGAGATAGTACACCTATTACGCAAATTAGATAGTCTTCTTCCAAACCTTAGGCTGGTGCCGAACGGTGGAGAATGAAGAAAACCAATTAGCCTAACGATGGTGTACAGAAGGTATCATGTAAAGACAAATAAATGGATTAGAAGGAGGGCAAAGTAAATTGCGACTGCCATTCACGACCAAACCAAGTATTTCATTACCACTCCCACTTCACCTTTGTATTTCTCCAGAACACTCCGTATCACTACGAAGATCCACAGTTTATTGGATACTCCATCATATGGTTATATACGAACTCGAAAGGAACTTGTTCCAGTTCGGGGATGGATTCTGGTTCAGGAGAAATAGGAATAAGGTTTATTCAGGTGTCTTTTATCTTCACCTTCTCTCGCGTTGCGAGTGCTCCTAGGATTAGGACAGTACACCCATTACGCTTATTGGATAGTCTTCTTCCAAACCATAGGCTGGTGCCGAACGGTAGGGAAGGAAGAAAACCATTTAGCCTAAGAGGGTGTACAGAAGGTAATGACTAAAGACATATGAAGGGATGTGGAGAGATGGCATAGAAATATACGGTTACAGTTATGAATCTAGATAATGGAAGAGGCATTATTAGGAATACCAGGATACCCCTACGAAATATTTCAATGTTTCAGTTTCACTGTGTACTGTTAAAAGAAAACTGATTTCCCAATTAGTCCTTGCTTCAGGGTATGTATTTACCAGGTTTGATTCTCACATCTGTATGGTGTAACACCCGAGCCCAATAATACTATTTCTGTTGAGTGTTAGACATTGCTCATTTCAATTATCTTGCTTGTTTGGTTCTTGTTGCAAAATTTTAACCGGCTAAGTCATTTTTGCCTATAACAAATTTTAACACCTAAAATGAAATTAAAAATATCCACATTGGCCTACTCGTCACCACTAGTCGCGTGGTAGCGTCCGCGCGTCGAGATTTCATCCCGTTCGGTGAAACGGGCGAGTTTGGACGGCTACGCGCGCGGGCAAGTGTCCGACTTGGGGGCATGCATTTTAATCATAAGACATCTCATTTTAAGATTTGGAACTCGCTTAAAATCCTATTATTTGAATTTCAAATATTTGGGCGCAACCCGGGCGCGATTTGGAAATGTTGCATTTAGCGCCAAAATCCCAATTTAATTAATTATACTAAACTATAAAATATATTCGAAATTTAAAACTGTTACAGGTTTAACCAATCAAATATTTTAGAAAATCCCTTTTAAATCTTTTAAATCTTTTTTTAATTTCCTTTTCAGAATCTCGCAGCCAATCGCGAGGCCCAATCCCTCGTGGGCCCCGCCGGTTATTCTCTCTCTCTCTCTCTGTTTCCCTATCTCTCTCTCTCTCTAGCTCTCTCTCTCTCTCTCTATCCACATATATATATATATTATTCCTCCTTCTTCTTCCTTCGGAGAAATCCCACGAGAACCCGTCGCGAACCCTAACCAAGCTCCATCCCTCTTTTCCTCGCCCTCGTCTCCACCTCCGATCACCCGCCCAGCACTGCAGCAACCTCCTCTAGTCCACCGCAAGCCTTATCTCTCCTCCTCACCTCACCGTCACCATCTCCCTTCAACCCTAGCCGTGACCGGCATCTTCACCATCTCCCTCAACCGAGAACCCATCAACACCCCACTGCCGTCGGCCCCTTCTCCCTTAGACGATCCCAACCGCAGCCATTCCCCTCCTCGCTGTCAACCAAACTCGAGCACAAACCTTTACCCAACTCCCTGCATCGCCTGAGGCACCGCCGGCGACCACCTGCGCTGTCCCTGACCGTCGCCGACCATCCCTCTTCTTCATGGACACCTTCCTTCTCTCCCTTTTCTCCTTTCCCGATGCCTGCACGCCCGTTCCCGGCAACTCAAGAAACCCCGACGCCCGAGCCCTAGCCCTCTCTGCCGATCGCCGGCAACCCCTCGTCGTCACCATCTCCGTCTTCTCGCCTCTTTGCTAACCCCCCGACACTACAACCACCACAACAGTAAGCCTCACTTCCCTTTCTTCTTCTTCTTCTTTCTTTTCTTTTCTTTAGTTTTGATTTTTTTTGTATTTCATGGTTCGCCGGAGCCGGGCTCGACGTCGACGATCCCGACGACCCAGCGAGTGTGCCTGACCCGTGCGATCACCTTATGCGTTGCTTGGACCCGCTCCGTGTGCCGTACGTGCGTCGCGACTTTGCCGACAGCGGACACATATCCGTTTCACGTTCCGTCCAGGCAAGATTTCTTGCTACATGCTACATTAAACTAATTAAGTGTTTGACTCATAAAACTTGCAATATTAACTAAGTATAGTTACTTGTCTCATTGGACGAAATATGATATACATCATAATACTGCCACCTAAATCGTATTTTGCCACCGTAACCGTAATAACAACTACCTGTTAATCATTTTGTTATTTAAAGGTCGATAGCCGTACATATATATATCTTCATTAATTTTCTGTTATTAATACTGCGCTACCCTGTGATTAATGCACCCCATGGGTGCTCGAACCTGTTAATATAATACAACTGCACCAGATTAAGGTACCATTGTGATTAAATGACTATTATTGATGTTTACTTTAAATTCTTGCTGCTGTTCCTTATTCGATTGTATACCTGTTGTGAGCACATACTCGACTGCACTACATATTGACCTGACCTTGCTACACATGACATATATTTACATACCGATGCACCGGACATGGTACCCTTTACTACCAGCTCAACCTGTTGTACCATGACCTGACTGTTACCTGATCTCATGCCTAATGCCAACAAACCTGACTTGGGGTCCTCATGGACCATTCCTGTTGTCTATCCAGACAGACCTGCTTTTACCTGATCCTGTGTTGGCATTAGTTCTTGATTACTGAATACCTGACCTGACATACATAACTTGGGGGTATGGGGAAATCAAAGGTGAAACCGACTTGTAACTCAACAGTTCGATACCTGTTCTGATCAGTCTTACGGGCTTGGCCAGCCCCGGAGTGATGATGCTGACATCACTTGCCCATCCTGCTACTTGTTACTGCCTAGCGGCACGTCTCGGATTCAGCCCCGAGAATCTTGACCGTGGTCCCGGGCACGCACGGGATACTATTGAGTTACATCGACGAGTCACCAATTGATTTCAAAGACTTTGGAATAGAAAACCTGATAGAACAGTTTAGTTACCCACTGCACTTTACCCTGCACTATTGTTTCATATTATTGCTTTATTCATGTTATCCCTGCATTGCTTATTACCTTGTTCATATTATATTATTGGTTGACATGACGCGCTGACGTCTGGGTTTTGCATGGCCCAGATTCTTTACCACTGTCGTCGACCGAGCAGGAGTACTTCAGCCAGCAGGCTGATTTGTGAGTTCTGTAGTGGTTAGTTCATTTATTGCATTTTATTTCCAGGTGCGATCCCGCATTATGGGACGTACTTTTCTATTTATTGTATTGGATCATTTGCTTTCGCACTTATTTTTCCATTGACTCTTGTTATTATGGATTTGGACATGTGTTAGATAGTTTATTTATCTTGTTCTTGATATCTCTACAGCCGTAATGTGACTGTGGATGGATACTTCCTACCCACAGGTAGCATGGTTGGCTATGTCACGTGCCCAATCTTGCGTACTCTGGGAAGCGGGGCGTGACATATAGTTTTACAGATGATGAGTGGGAGTAAGTTATTGGGAATTGGGTGATCATCCTCATTATATCGGGATTCGTTGTAATTGGTGATATTTGAGGAAGTCACCTGGGTTGTTTGCCGGACGGCAAATATTTGGTTTTGAATATCCGCTGTTATGCACCAATTTCAAATTGATACATCTGTACGTCTATTTTTATAGAGTGAGATATACCTTTTTGAAATTATGTCAATGACATTTACCTATATCAGTGGATGGTTAGGTAAGGAGCATTAAACAGCGGTGTAATTCTTCTTGACCATAAGTACAGTTTTCAACCTACGACGCACGGGGTTTGAGTTATTAGACTCAGAGGATTTATACAGAGTATTGTATATTGTCCAGTATCCATTAGGACAGAGGGGTTAGTCCTCGTACTATATTCGGTTTACTTATGACTTCTCTAGTTTTTAGACAGGTGTTTCGTAGAAACGCAAGGTTCGAATTTTGAGATGCTATAGGTATAAGAATAAAGTAGAGAACCAGGTGTTGCAAGTATCAGGATTCTTCAAGGTGATCGAAAATGTAGATACTTGTGTATAGTATTCAGTTGATAGTAATGATTAAGAGAACTTGCTTCTCTTTCAGGTTACTCATAATTGGAAGCATTCCTAAGTTGAGCGATACTGACCGGCCTTCTTCCATTTAGTTGACATGCACTGGAGACAGCTGCATGATTTGAATCTAGTTCAATTAAATCAGTGCATCTGTTTCTGTATTGGATATAGAACAGTTCATATCTTGACATTGTTAAGGTACAGGGAGTTTTCCGGCTTATGCTTAAAACCAGACTCCGGATAACTCGATGCACGTTTCTGTAATGGCTGTTTGTGGGTTGACCCAGGCTATGACGAGGGTTGACTTTCTACCATCTGGAAGATCAATAGTGATATTGTTCTAGACTCGCCACAGTTTTAATAAAAATGGATTTTTCAGAAAAACAGTAGTGGGAGTATGGTAGAACTGGAAGTGATTCAAGAACCGCAAACGATTACTGAAAATTTGATAAGAACCTAAAAATTCAATCTGGCTTGACATTCCATTGGCCACTCCGCAGATATGGTGGGTAACCTCAGGCACCCGAGAGGTACTCCGGTAGCCTCAAGGACGGTGACAGGGAGGTTCTTGTTTATCCAGACTTGACACTACTGTTGTTCCAGACTATGAGACCCGGCAGGAGGATGAGTATAGCGTCGTTTTGAACTGGCTTCAGAAGTGTACGTGTATATGACTCTGCCAGAGGGTTGTCGTAGTCAGTGGGAGCAGCGGAAGCATGGTGGACAAGTAGCTTATGTCTATTTATAGACTAAAGCAGATATAGCGGAGATAGATCATCTATTTCTGATGTGACAGTCATAGGTTTAACTTCATCAGAATAGGGGATGGATCTGTTAAGAAGGTAGTAGGGTGTGATATCCTAGTATTTGGATGACATACACAGAGTAGGAAGTGATATTCCTATACTACGATCAGTTATACTTTGGTTGTCACACAGTGGTTTCTCCATATGGGACTTGGATATAATGTCACGCCCCGCTTCCCAGTGTACGGCGAAGTGGACGTGACGAGGCCCGCTACGTATGTACTCAGAAGTACATACGCTAAGCGTAACTAAGCAATATAAAATGAATCACAAGAGACGAATAATAGAAATAACAGCAACTTTTATTAATAACATTCTTTATACAATGCATGAAATGAAAATACATCTGAAATGAAAAAAAGCAATGCCTAAACAGTGGCATAACAAAAAAAGGAAATACTGGAAAGAACAAGATACAATGTCTAGAGCTCTGGGTCTTCCTGGAACTGCTCCAAATCTTCACTTGTGGGCTCGGTCTCAACTTGGTCCAACGCACCTGACGACATTCAAAGAAGAGAGAAATAGAATGTCGTCAGCGAACAGGTCGCTCGGTAAGTCCCAAAGAAGAATGAAGAATGAGAGTGACAGAGTATAGTATTTTCTAAAGTATTGTATTGTAGAATATTATGAAATATTGTTTAACGTAATTGTTTGTAGCTTGGTACAGGAGGATGCCAGTGTATACGAGGGGAGTCTCTATATGCCAGAGACTAAGGGCACGTATAGTACAAGGAACCGTTTATGCCACGGTACAACAACAACGGAATATAGGTTAGGTGTCTTAATCTGACCACCTCATTCCACTTTTAACATCTTCCGTACCAATCTACCCCTTTAAACCCCGCGATGTCATATTTGTATTGTTATCTTGTAAACTTGTAATGATTGCTTGATTGACTTGATTGACTGACCGAAACCATGATATCAGGAAACGGTTATAACCGTAGAGTCATGTAAATGGAATACTGGAAATCATGTAAAAGGAATATCCATGGTTCGGTTCATTCAAACAGATTGTTAACTGGATTCTGGGATTCATGTATTCAAGTTGTATTGGAATATAATTGAAATATAGATTGACTTGAATTATATTCAAGTCAGAATTAGTCAGACTCTAACCCGAGTCAGACTAAAAGAAAGATAATTTGTAGTTCTTTATTTGTTAGGGGCCTTATTGTAATTTATAAAACTTGAGGGGGTTTATTATAAAAAGTAATATTGTATAGTTTGCAAAATACACCTCAAGTATTTAATTATCGTCTTTATGTACATACAACAATTTAATGATCAAGATAAATATGTATACATGTTCGAATAACATGAAATGAGTCAAGTATATTATTCGAGTAACTACCATAAACAATGCTGTAAAGAAATATTATGTACGACTAATTAATCAAGTTGAAAGAATACGAGAACATAAACAAAAATATGGCTCTAAGTGTTTTGCATGCGTGAGTTACAGTTTCACCTAAATACGACTACCGGTTTGAGAGATATATATGTTTTCGTATCGTCGCGCAAAACAGATCAGAATCTATTCGGCACCGTCACATATTTTTAAAACGCAGTTTGAGTTAATTTGTATCAGGTTTCAGGTTACGAAAATTATTAGAAAATTGTAGGTATTTTGATGTACTTATCGAAAACACCAAGATTCATATGATTTGGATTTCTGAAGCTCTAGTTATGATCATTTTAATATCAGCATTTAAAACAGAAATTCAGATTTCTGGACAGCAACTATATATTCTATTGCAAAGCCTATATCAGGTTGTTTCATGCATTCCTAAGTAATATAATATACAGAAAATTATAGTTCTATCAATGGTGCATCTACACATCTAAATTTTGTCACAAACGGACATCGGGTGTTCGAGTTATGTCCAATTTAAAAACAGTGTGCGAATCGGAACAGATTCTGTCCAGATCCGTCACTTAATATTGTAACACAGTTTTCTATATTTTACGTCGGTTTTCAGTAAAAATATAAAACTAATAAAATCTAGTTCATTCGATGTAGATATCAAAAACACCTGAGTTTGCTCAATTTGGATACCGGTATACCAAGTTACATGTCCTAGAAGTTGACCGATAACTGCAGTTTTCTGTTTTACGATCAGTGAATAAAAACGATATAATTCCTAAACCGTTATGCGGATCGATCTAAAATTTTTACAGCGTGTACAAAATAATATATTCTATCATATGTAAATTTCCTGAAATTTTCAGAGTTAAAAATTAATTTATAAAAATTATTTTAAAACTAAACGTATTGATGTGTATACTAAAATCGGCAGAAAGATTAACTCGTATTTTATGCAGGCTTCATCTTTTCTTTTAATAACCAAACCGATTCCATGAGATATCGTAAATATATTATGGATTGAAATCTATGTTCTCACAACTTGTAATAAACATTCATAATCATGAAGAAAGAATTAAAAATACTTTAATTTGAACAAGAGATAATAAGATATTATTAAACCATATAGAATCATATATATCTAAACTTATGTATATGTATATGTATATGTTTATGTGTATCTTCTCTTATGGATTATGATATGAAAAGAATAAGGGGTTCACGATGCATGACAAGAGGAAAAAAAAAGATGGGGGGAAAGGAGAGAGAAGGGACTTACATGCACAAGCCGGTATTGTCACCGGGCTTGTCTATCCGCCGATAGCCTCGCGTTACTAGCGAGACCTTCTTGAAGACTTCTTCATGTTCTTCTTCTTGTCATCTTGGTGAAGAGGAAGAAGTGAGAGATAGAAAAATATGAGGAAGGAAAAGATGGAGGAGGACAAATAAAGATGTTGTAATGGTGAATAATAATATATGCATTTAACATGAGAATTAAAAGAGAAATGAAAGGTCACCATTCATTTTGGAAATGAAAGGTCTCATTTGTAGGTTATGGGAAGAATAAAAAAAATGATAAAAAATAATTGCAAGAATGGGGATTTGAACATGCGACTTATGGAATAACAATGCAAGGACTTAACCAATGAGCTATAAGGTTGTTCATGCATATATTTAATTAGAATTAAATATATGATGTTGCTTAAAAAGAAAATGGGCTTTTTAGATGGGCTGTAGAGAATTAGAATAATGGATTTGGGTTAAATATTTATGAAAGGAAAAATAAGAATGAGAAGTTAAAAACTTAAATATAAGAAAATGAAATTGTACCTAGAAAAAAAAATACATAATGGATTAAGGAATAAAATAATAATAAATTTAATAGAAAAAGGAAAATACCAAGTACAAATAAATACGGTATATTATTGAAGAGGGATAATACAAATGTATAAAAATTTTGGGGTCATTACATATAATATCAAGACATTCTGGTTACTAGATCTATAGATCTAGATTTGGGTGGTTTCCCAATCAGGGTACTTAGACAGCATTCTGAAGGTGTTTTAGAATGGACGACTTCTGGCACGGTAGTATACCTGCAGGTGATGGAGTCACCCTCTCTAAAGGTGTCTTACAGACTAAAGGGGAGAGGGATGTGCATGATCGACAGATCACTTGCTTAGGCAATTGAGTCAATCATGAAATGTCAAGTACCACACCAGATTTTGTTTTGCACGAGATGCAATAAGTTGATATTAATCCAATCCTGGAGAAACATTCAGAAGCAGTTTTAGAACATAAGTGGATGTTCTAGGGATATGATAACGACAGCCTCATTCAGAAGACGGTTACCATTGCAGGCTTCCAAGGTGACCTGGATGACAGAGTGACTGTCAGAGTTATAGTTCTCCCTCTGAAGAGGGGCAGTATTTTGGACAGGTGGTCCAGACGGATACTGATGAGGCATGGCGCAGGAAACTGATTAAGTTCAGTTGACGATACAGTCTAAGAAGTTTGGATTTGGAGTTCACTTATGAACTAGGTCCCATCAGACATCCAGACACATTCTAAGACAGGTATTGCTCATTTCGGGAGATGGCTTTCTCCGCGAACTTGAGATATAGAGAGACATAGAAAGAAACATCAGAGCGGATCCACTCACTGAGGCTATTCCTCGAACGCAATAGTTTCGCAAACGAGTTTTGTGAGACTGACTAGTAGAGGAGTTGGGTGTTCGGTATCACACGGGCTGTGAGTATGCGACATCGCAATAATTAGCCTTGAGTGCAAGTGGGAGATTGTTGGAGATAGTGCCCTCAGAGTCAATTATTGGATCACAGGCACGTGATTACAATGATTGATGGAGGACCTATCCCGATAGGACAGTCTTACTCAAGATGATAGTATACTATCTGGTTTATCTTTATCATCGTGTACTGCTTTAGGTGACCTTACAAGTCACTGTTACACGTTGATAGAGCCCTTAGGATTCTTGCTTGACCACCAGCAGTATGAGGGCGATCATATACGTGGGAGATGGTAGTCTATAAGCACATCCTTAAAAGGTCCCTAGTCGTAGGAGTTTCGAGACAGGGCATCGATACTCCAGAGTAGACTAGTGTATGCAGTCGAGACCCCGACGAGGGGCGGTGGCCGGTCTCACAAGCCACTGGTGTCAATTGGTTCACCTAAGATGTATACAGGAGCTCATTGGGTTATGAGTACACCGAACATGACTCGCCGGGAACATGCTAGTTGGTCTTATACCAGACGTCAGATAGCAGTTCCCTGGTGACATGTGTACAGGTTAGTTCATCGACCTGAGATCGTCATTTGTCTCATGTGAGTTCCCATTGTACTTTGATTACTACCCTACCACGCTCAAAAGAGACGTGCAAACAAGTTTTAGTTGGGTACAGTCCCGAGCCACATGGAGGCAGTGAGCGGATCTTCAGGGGTTCGTCTCTCCCGGTATTGGGGGCGAGGTCGCGCTGTGTCTAGGAGAGCCATTACACGAAGTCCTTGGCCAAGGCAGGAGATTTACTGGTAGGTATTCCAGTAGTATCTCAGGATGTTCTGGGATACACTCCGACACGACTTGTACCGCTACTGGGGTCTGACTTTTACCAACCCTCTAGGCCCGCCATGCGATGCTCATAGACGAACGGACCGGACTGTACGGATATTGTCACTGACAGGCTCAGTAGGGTCTCAGGATGAGTTCGCTCATCGACGTCCCTTTTGGTCAATACCTGGTAGCCCGTTATGTATGGCTAATACCTCTGACGTGCTAGTGGTTAAATCCACAACCAAACTATTGACGGGTCTTTAGAGTCCCTCACAGACCGTTTTCTCAAGTTTCGGGTGAAACGCTGTAGAGGCCGTATGGAGATATGGCAGGGTTCGATCAGATACGTGCAGTATTGCACGGATCATAATCGGACGGATAATACTAGCGGGCTTTGGTTAAGCCGGATCCTAGTATTGTACAGTGTAGATTTTGTCTCTTTGCATTTGTATTCAGTGGAAATACAAATGCGGGTATCTATATACAGTCGCGGGGTTTTCCTGTAATTTATTACGGGATCAGTTTTCTGAAGTTGCCAGTTTGCATTCCGTTTCGGCCAGTTTTCCTTTGTTCCTTCACGGCCGGATTTTTCCGATGGAGGGGCTAATTTGCAATTGTGCAAATTAGCATTGTGGAAGGGGTTATTTGTATATGTGGCTTCATGATGGTTCCTAGCATCATTTGATTCTTTTTGAATCAACTCTTTTGCATTAAATGGAGATAGGATTGAGTTGGATTTGGATTAGACCTTGGTGTGACTTTTTTCTTCTCATTATCACTCTTTTTCTCCTCTTGTTTTTTTTCCATTCTTTTTCCCTCCACCATGAGGGATGGCCGGCCACATGAGGTGAGGAGAGGAGAATTCATTTTGTGTGAGGGAAAAATCATTCATCTCATTTTACTTGCTTGCAAAATTCCTAACACCTCTCCAAAGTTCATTTTTCCTTCTCCATCAAATGGCAACTTCAACCCCAATAGAGACAAACTGTTCTACACTAGCCTATAGCATTTCTTGGGCACGTCGGCTCGCCAACTTCGTACCCGAGTTGCCTCGGTCCAGAGGTGGGAGCCCGTAAAAGAACCCGGCGATGTGGTGCCCGTTCCGACGAGGAGATGAAGACCGGAGATTCCGCAAGGAGATCGGAGTGGAGGCCGAAGACCGAAGGACACGGATCGCTCGGTATAGCATTCTACCCTTTCTCGTATTTGCTAGCATTAGGTTAATGGCCCGATCCGGGTTTTTAGTGCGCGGTAGTGTCGGTTAACAAGTTCTGTAAAAGTTTCGTTTCCGCATTCCGGCGTCGGATTGACGGCCGGGGCGCCGCCGTGCACTTACATCGGTTGCCTCTTGAGGTTATATCCGGCCTTCCCAGCATGAGTATTGGGAAGTGGGACAGTCGCGGGCGTCACGTGCCATGAACGTGTGGAGGAGGCGAAGCGCCGAAACTGCGTCGTTTCGGTTTCACCGAGAAAGGCTCTATGTCTACCGCGTGGCGGTACAGTTGTGGGTGAGACGAGCGATTGTTGGACTCGTGGGGAGCTGTAGGCTACAAAACGGAGGGAGCGTTGATCACCCCTTCCTTCGTATCCAAAACGTAAGAATGGAGGACTTCCCTTTCACCATCCACGACATCATAAACTTCGAGGATGTGTACCTCTACGATCAGCACTGCACCGAGGACACAGTGCAGTTAGTGATAGGCCGCATTGAGGATCATTTCGGCCGACTACTTCCCCGGCGCTCCCCCCTGCTCCAGCTGTTGATGTACTCTATTTGGAGGGCATCGCCGAGGCTCTACAACCCCTTGTCCGATCAGCTGAAGGACGAGGTGGTTAGTAAGCTAAATTCTTTGCGGCGCTTTGGTTTGATCTCCGCGGGTCGGCGGGATCGCTCGGTAGCGCTCATCCTTGAGTGCTACCAGTTGAGGCATGATACCGACGTCCGCGGGCGGCATCAGAGGCAGAGGTATGAGGCCGCGAGGGCTCAGCTGCTGGAAATATCCTCGGAGTACCACGAGCAATGTTCTCTGCACCCTCTTCCCCCGCTATTGTAATTTTTCTTTTTCGGTGTACGGTTGAGGAGTCTATAGTACCCTTTTGAATAAACAAAAATCTTCTTTTTGCAATATTTTATTGATCCCTTCTTATTATATAAACAAAAATATCTTTGAGATAAGTTTACATTGCCTTAGTAAAAAGAAGTACATGCTAGTATATGTTCTTTTTATTGGTACAGTTGGAGTTCCTCGGATGTCTATTGGCCTCCACGACCGTCGTGGGGTGCTGAGCCTCGTAGGTATCCGACGTACCCCCCACCGACATGACCATAATTTGGCCGATTGTCAACTAGCCGGTGTTGGGGTCGAAAATTGCACCCCGGTTGACCAAGTCAAAGTCAAGGTCAACCCCAAGCCAAGTGGGCTCAAGCCCAGATCAAGAGGGCCCATACCCGAGTCGAGTTCGAAGATGAAGCGGCCCCCCCTATTCAAACAAGAAATCATGTAATAAATAATTTTTATGTAATTTTTTATGCATGAATGGGCATAAAGCCAATTTTTTGTAAGCCATGGCTTATGTGCAAAAGAAATGGCACATGAGCCATGAGATTGGCAAAATGCCATTTTGTAAAGCCCAAGGGGCTATGCGTAAATGTGTAAGCCTAGAAGAGGCAACATAATGAAAATATCTAATATACTTTTTTCATTCCCCTCAAAATCTAGGGTTTGTGCATCTTTCCCCTTTCTGAAGGTTCTAAACCTTCTTCTTTCTTTTGAATTAAATCAAGAGTTTTACTCTTCCTTTTCCAAAACTAAATAGTTTTTCACCACAAAACCCACAAAGGAGAGTTTAGATCTCCTATCAGATCTCAAAAAGAAGAATTTTTTTTAAAATCTCATATCTCTTGATCTTCAAGATCCTGCCAACAGAGGAGGAAGAAAGAGACCCATCTCCAGAAACCCCACTTTGGGGAAGAATTAGGGCTCAAGGGGAGAAGCCCTTCATCAGCTTCAAAACATCCTAGGAGTTTAACTCCTCATATATATATAAACACACAAAATAATAAGTGCTCCTTTCTGTGAGTACAACTCCCATTGCAGGGACCAAGTCCCTTTTGTCGCCCGAACGCCGACGTGCTGACACGTGGGGCGCTAGCGCCCTTGCGCTCAAAGTGTTAGCGCCCAAAGCACTAGTGGCTAAGCACCTACGTGCTGACACGTGGGGCGCTAGCGTCCTTGCGCCCAAGCACCCACATGCTGACACGTGGGGCGCTAGCGCTCAAAGCGCTAGCGCCCTTGCGCAGCGCTAGCGCCCTTGCGCCCGAGCGCCCATGTGCTGACACGTGGGGCGCTAGCGCTCGAAGCGCTCGAAGCGCTAGCGCTCTTGCGCTCAGAGCGCTAGCGCCCACGTGCTGACACGTGGGGCGCTATCGCTCGAAGCGCTAGCGCTCTTGCGCTCAGAGCGCTAGCGCCCAAAGCGCTAACGCCCGAGCGTCCACGTGCCTGGCACGTGGGGCTCTAGCGCCCCTGCGCTCAAAGCGCCAGCGTCCAAAGCGCTGGCGTTTTTCCCCACGCTTCCTTTAGATGCCCTTTCCCTTTATATATATATGTATGTATGTATATATATATACATACATACATACATACATACACACACACACATACTCCACACTAACAATACCTCCCCCGTTAGAAAAAAATTTCTAACGGGGAGCTGCCCCGCACCCCGCAAGAGGGCTGCTAGCCCCCTTGACCCCCAGCCCGCTATCCGGGTAGCGGGATCCCCGTAAAAAAACTCTGCGTGGCTCCCGATATATCCAAGCCCCCTCGAAAACAAAACACACGAACACTGCACATTGAGTTTGCATGACCAGTTTAACCCGTCAATCGGAGGTTCTCTCGCTCCAAAGACGAGGGGTAATTAACGGCAGCTTAGTCCACGGCTGCCGGAGATTCGGATCCCCGCAATCAATAAACCCTGGCCTACCTTAGGCAGGGGGAATCTGTAGTACGCCTGACAAGCGCGCGCGTATTCCCATCTCAATAGGGTGACGAAAAACACCCTACAGGTTCTGGCACGCCCGGTGGGGGCATATCTCTCCTCCCATATTTCGGGTTAAATATCCATGCTAACTCAATCAACATATACATTGATTTCCTGTACTGAAACCATGCTTCTATTTGCAGGTTAACGACTTTCGACTGCAATCCCCGGACGCAACAAAATGTCTCCAAGGGCAATCTCAGCTCTCAGCACAGCTCCTGTCTCCTACACGATGAAGATAGACTCCAGGACGGTCCTTCCGGCCAGTCTCGGGCGACAATGGGAAGAGCCGCCACTACCATTTGGCTCTATTATGTTCGTGTCGGCTAATGCTATCCCTGCACCTCAAGCTCCGGTAACCGACAAACCGGCCTCGAAAGGCAAGAGGCCAAATGTGGTGGTCTCGAAGGCGCCCCAACCTAAACACAAATCGGTGTCTAAACGGCTTTCCATGGCCCCAGCTGGGGGCAAAGCCGTCAGAACAGAAGAGGTTGCCAGACGTCACGGGCAACCCCAGGCGATGCCTTCGACGGACATGCGGGCGGATGTCTTTTCAAGCCTCTCCATCACTCGGCCTATGGCGGCTTCCTGGAGAGCAGAAGCCTGCCAAGCGCTCAAGGCAGAGAGGCTGAGGCAAAAGCGACTCAGATACAGAGTCAACAAAAGGGCTAGGGCTCCAGCCATGTTAAAATTTGTGAATTTCCAAAGCCCAGACCACTCCGCGAAACCAGCTACCAGTGATGAAAGGATGGCTGAATGTGTTATCCACACCGTCTACATGGTGGGCACGCGTCCCAGCGACAACCTTCACAGCAAAAGCAAGGATGGGGCCACTACATCTCAAATCCAACCTGGTGAGAATATGGCTGCCACATTCCAAGACCAGCCTCCTCTGGAAGATAATGAAGGCCCTTCCAGTGAGGATGATAAGCAGAGAGAGCCATCGGTTCATGAGGAGTCGAGCTCGGAAAGTGAAGAGGAGTCAATCTTCCGTCCCAAGAATGCAGAGCAGCAACTTCTCCAAGAGCTCCGAAAACAGCTCAGAAGCAAAGACAAGGAGATGGCTAAACTCTACTCAAAGATCGACGTCTTGACAAATGTCGTATTACGGCTTACAACCCAACTTGCCTTTCAGCCGCCCAATCAAGCGCGGGGCTCTGCTCATGAATCGGGAAACGGTGTCCCGAGACAGCCGACGCCTATTCCCTCAAATCCAAAGGTGGGCGGACAGCACGAAAGCCAGTCGCATCCTATCTCGGGAAATTTCTTGGCGGCCGATGACAGCAACCCGCTAACTCAAGATCAAATCATGGATTTGGTTACCAACAAAGTCAAAACATTGGTAGCCGAAGCCGAAGCGCAAAAAGTGGGAGACCATATCCTGCTCAGTATGATCTGGTAGAATTTCCTAGCGACTATGTCATCCCTAAATTCGGAAGATTTGATGGGACGGGAAACGCGAATCAGCACATCGCCCACTTCAAAGCCTCATGCGGGAATACTGGGGGCAACGATGCGCTTCTCCTCTGCCAGTTCGTTAATAGCTTGACCGGTGTTGCTTTCAACTGGTACGCGAGCATACCGGATGGCTCCGTTACTACTTTCGTCCAAATGTAATCTTTGTTTCGACAAAGGTTCATGAGCGTCAGCGATAAGATCACCATTGCCGAGCTCGTAAGGACTAAGCCCAAGAACAACGAAAGCAGCACAGATTTTATAACCCGATGGCGCAATCTATCCGTCAAATGTGAACCGCCGATAGAGCAGGACCAATCTGTCAGTCTCCTTGTCGGAAATCTCAACAATTGGATGGCCCCGTTTCTATGCACCGCGGGTCTCAAAACATTCCAAGAGCTGACCAGGAAAATTCAGATGCTGGAGCGCTCAAAGCAGGAGTCCTCCTCAGATTCCCAAAATAATAATAGGTCCTGGAGGAACCGAAAAGACGAAAATCGCAAAGGCGGAAACTCCGATGATTCTGAATCTTTCAATGCCTCGGCTAATCGAAATAAGCAAGGGATGAGCGGGCCTAATGCCAACCAACCTCGGAAGCCAGTGTTCGGAGAGGGAGGAGAATCTCCACTGAAAGAGAAGCTGGATAAGGTCTATTCCTTCTGAAGGGACAAAATCCATAAAATATTCAAAGACGCCCTGAAAAACGGTCTACAACTGCCAAAGTCAAAAAGACCGCAGGAAGAGAATATGACCGACGACCCCAAATACTGCCCCTATCACAGAATGATAGGTCATGCCATTGAGGACTACTTCGTCTTCAAAGATTGGGTCGAAAAGCAATACAAGGCAGGAGAGATAGAACTGTTTAAACGCGTGTTAACAAACAGTCTAGCTGCGACCGCCAATTTCATACAAACGAAGACCGAACTTCTTCGTGAAACTGATTCTCTCAGACATCTGCCTTTATCTGAAAACAATCGACCACCATGTTATTAAACTGGGAACAGTAGACCTCTAAGTTCTTAAACTGGGAACCGATGACCACTACGTCATTAAACTGGGAACAGTCGACCTTTAAGTCGTTAAACTGGGAATGTCAATATATATATATATATATATATATATATATATATATATATATATATATATATATATATGTATGTATGTATGTATGCATGTATGTAAATAAACAAAAAATGAGTAAATAAAAGAAAAATAAAGAAAAACTGAAATGATGGGGCAACCGCGAATAAATAGCCGAAATGATAGGGCAATCGCAACCTTCGCGATGTAGGGATGCTAGGCACACGCACAAGGGTCTACGAGGCATCAACCATGCCCGATTTAAAATTTAGCTGTGCCGAACAACCCAAAGCCGGATCTTTAAATTAGAGATTAGGCGAAAACAAGCATGTTAAACACTTTAACACTAAATGAGAGGGATTACAACCTTTGTAGATCCGGTCCTTCACTTCTAAAGCTCCGTGTTGAGGTCCCTTCGCTGCGATCATCGTGTTCCGGACTCTCGAGAGGTTCAACGAAGAGAAAGATGCAGTCTTGCTTCCGATCTTCGATAACATAGATGATCTACCTTGAAGTTTCATTAACACAAGCTAACACTCACTAAATGAAGTGAACACTCTCATCTAAAGGGCAAGGATAGATGAGGATGATGAAGTAGGATTTTTGCTCTCATTTATAATCTTTTTCTCACACATAATTCATCACAAAATCAAAGCTAGAAAGCTTTTCAAAAAGGAACTCAAGGAAGAAGAAGAATTAATGAATGATTAATTCTTTTGTGATGAATAATGAAAGTCTTGAGAAGGTTAGAAACGCAACCATGGTTCAAGTAACCATTGTTGAGATTTTACTAAGGTTAAGGGTTAGGGTTTAGTTAAAGAAATATCTTGCAAAATATCTTTTCCAAAACAAAAATGAAAACCTTCTAGAAACTTGTAGAAATGATTAACCCAAATCAAATCCTAACCATATTTAATCTCCACTAAACATGTTGCATTAATAACCATATCATGTTACAATATTATATATCACATATATAATATTTATTGTAACAAAATAAAATAATACAATTAACATATATCGCATATATATCAATATATTACCCGAGTGAGAAAAAGAATCTTTTAGTGAGCTAATATTAGTTAATGTAATTTAATATATCATATATATTATTATACATTAAATTATCGAATCAACACTTGATCCGACAATCCGGCTATATCGCATATAACCGACTAATATCTCATTTACCGATTCATCGAATCAACACTTGATCCGATGACCCGGCTGATATCAAATATCGTGAGAATAGAATACGGTATCACATATCGCATTATCCTCGGTCCTGCACATATCACATATGTGCTCCTACTCTATTTTGCCTGAGCCAAGAAATCTCTGTGTAGGACTCTAAAGAATCGTCAATACGCCGGCAGTAGGTGATGATCATATCAAACACCCACAAGCTGCAAGCGGTCAGCTAAACGTAACAGCCACCCAGGTATTGAGCGCTCAGAAGATCAACAAGCAAGCCTGTATATTCTCCTGTGAATCCAAACAGTAACACTCCCGTACAGTCCGATATCGTCGTCTGATATGTCGCATATCTCGCCTAGGGATGGTAAACGTCAGACCCCAGTAGCTTGATAAGTCGTGTCGATATGAGCTCTATAACAGTTCGAGAAACTACTGATAATACTTACCAGTAAATCTCAGCAACCCTGGCCAGGGATTTCCAGTTATAGCCAATCGAACACAACGCAACATCAACTCCCTATACCGGGAGAGACGAATCCCCTCCTATCGCTCATTGCCTCTATGTGATTCGGGACTGTACCCAAAAGCCACCTTTTTGCACGCCCTCTTGGACGTGGTATGATGGAAATCAAAGCACAGTGGGAATCACACAAGACTCTATGACGATCTCGGGTCAACAGACTACTCTGTACCAGTGTCACCGGAGAACTGCCATCTGACGTGAGGTATAATACTATCTGGGAGTTCTCGGCGAGTCCGTCCAGTGTACCCAGTCTCTACTGAGCACCCGTACACCATCCTTGATGTCAAACACCGATGGATATGGGATCATCCATCGCCCATCATATGGGTCAAGATGCGTATACGCTAGTCTACTCTGGTGTATCGATGCCCTGTCTCGATACACCCTCGACTAGGAACAGTTATAGGATATACCCGTCGACTACCATGGCCCCACTAGTATGATCTCATCATAGTCCCAGTAGTCGAGTACATATTCTAAGGGCTTTATCAACATGTAAGATAGAGACAATCAGAGTACATGTTAAGATAAAGTACAACCAGATAGCATACTATCATGTCGAGCAAGAAAGTCCTCCCTATATATGTCCAAGCATCCATTACAATATACATCATATGTACAGTAATGGCCTCTAGGGCATACATATAACTAACAATCTCCCACTTGTACTAAGGCCATCTATTGTGGTATCACATACCCAACAATTAGCTGTGGTTGAAGTATCTCATACTCAACCATCCCATAAAAAGTCTCTACTGGGAAAAAGGCCTTTGTGAATGGATCCGCGCTGTTGTCCTCTGTGTCTACTCTCCTAACCTCGATCTCCCTGGAGATCAACCATCTCCATGATCAGGTGATACTGCCTAAGAATTATATCTGTATTTCTGATGGGACGGGGGTTCCTTGGCATAAGCCACAACTCCATTATCACACAATGGTAGGAACGGAGTTCATCTCATGAACTTATATGTATCCAGACTGCCTCTTTGGTAGCATCTTTGGTAACGATGTATCTTGCCTTTAATCGTCTAGTAAGTCACGGTATCTAGCTTGGAACTTTTCCAACATACCGTCCCTCCACTGAGGGTAAAGACAATGCCTGCGATTGATATTCAGTCGTCCTTATCATCCTAGAACATTTCCAGTGATTCTCCCCAGGATCGATTGATACCATCTCACTACAACTAGTGAGAATCCTAATATCCAATTAGATCTATCTCATAGATCCAAAACCCAGGATTTAGGAGGTATCTTTTTGATCCTATCTGGAGAATCCTTGTGATAAGCGGAGATTGACCGAGCGTAGCATAGGAAACTCCTTCCCTATTAAGAGTATGTCATCGACGTACTCTACGAGGATCACCACAATACTCCCTACTACCCTTTTGTATATACAAGGTTCATCTACCATTTTGATGAAGTTAAACTCTTTGACTACCACATCAAAACAGACGTTCCAACTCCGCGATGCCTGCTTTATCACATAAAACATCTTGCACACGTTTCCGCTGCTCCCACTGTCTACGAAGCCCTCTGGCTGTGTACTTATAGACGCTCTCTTCTAAAACATCATTTAGAAAAGCAGTCATAACACCTAACCACCAGATATCGTAGTCATGATATGTAGCCGTGGCAAGTAGGATCTGGATGGACTTAAGCATAGTTTTGAAAGTCTCAACTTTTCCATGTACACCAAGTAATCTTCTCAAGATATACTTGCTCCTGATGGGGATTTAACCCTTCAGATAAAGCAACCAAAGTCCATACTTTGTTGGTGTATAAGGATTCCATTTCAGACCGCTAAGCATCCAGCCATTCTTACAGAGTCCTACTCCTGATGGCCTGCTCGAAATAAGTTGGGTCATCATCTCATGATGCAATCCTCGCTCCCACTGTCATAGAGAAACTGAAGTATCTCTCAGGTGGGTGAGGAACCCTACTAGATCGGCGGAGAGGCTGAGCTTCGTTGGAAACTATTGAATCTTATGGGTTTACCAAATCATCAGCTGCAGTTTGTATAGCTGGAACTCTTTCTAGTTCTACCTCATAACCAATAATTTCTTCACAAGAAATTCCCTTTCACAAAGGTGGCATGCTGAGAAACAAAACATCTTTTGTTCCTCGGTTTGGTAGAAGATATTCCTTTGCAAATGCTTGGGATATCCAACAAATTTTCACAGAACTGATTTTGCCTCGAGCTTGTCCGGATTTTGCTTTTAGGCATAGGCCGGACAACCCCAAATCTTAACAAACTTAAGATATGGGCTCTTCCCTTTCCATATCACATATGAAGTGGAAGGCAACTGATTTGATTTGAACCCTATTCAATAGGTATGCAGCTTCTCAAGTGCATAACTCCCAAAAGGAAATAGTAACTCAGTAGTACTCATCATAGAGCACACTATATCACATAGGGTGTAATTGCTCCGTCCCGATACACCGACGTGCTGTGGTGTATACGGAGGAGTAATGCTGAGAGAGAATCTCATTCTCCTTTAAAATAGTCCAAAAATATCGTGCTCAAGTATTCTCCTCCTTGATCTCATCAAAGGACATAATACTTATACCCGTTTTTGGTTCTCTACTTGTAACTTATATTCTGTGATTATCTCAAAAGTTTCGAACTTGGGTTTCAACAGGAACATATGTCTGAATCTTGAGAGATCATCAGTGAATATAATGAAGTACAAAGAACCGATCTTGGCATGTATAGACAAGGGACTTTCATACATCAGCATGTATCAATCCCAAGAGTTCACTAACTCTTTCTTTATTTACAATAAATAGAGTTGTGGTCATCTTATCTCTGTGACATGACCGGCAAGTTTCACAAGATGTAAATTCAAACTAATTTAAATATGCATCTAAATGTAACTTCAGCTAGTCAGGTCGCATTGATATGACCTAGTCTACAATACCTCAAGAAGGATTCGTTCATTTCTGAACTCTTCCTCTTGTGTGTGTTCTGTATACTAAGAACTGTAGTTTGATTTAGAATGCCTATGCTTTTAGATAACGTACCTGAACCGATCAACTCTTGATATAGGAAATGTTCAAAACATTATCCAACAATACAAAATTATATCCTTTCTTTACTAATAAAGAGACTGATATGATGTTGTTTATCAGGTTCGGTATCTAATAACATTCGTTCAGAATCAATGTATTCTGGTAATACAGGGTGATAGTGACCAACAAACTTGGCTGCAACACTTGCACCGTTTCTATCTCATGAAACTTATCACCCGTTCTCAGTTATTTACCTATCTGTAGCCCATGTAACAAATTACATTTGCGGGATCCTGATCTGGTATCTCATACCCAGGACGTAAATGATACTGAGAAACAGTTCTCTGTAATGAACACACCCGAAGATGATGCATCAACATGCACTTTCTTCGTTTGGGCGGCACGGGAAATCTGGTAATCCCTTATTTCCTGCTCTGTCTTATAACAATTATAAGTTGGAGCGGGACCAACGTTCCCTAGCGCAGAATAATAAGCGGGTTCGGTCAATACATCTGTATTATTATCTTGATTAAGACATAACATAGTCGTAACCAGGAGAAAGAGAGAAGAAAACACTCAGCGTACGCTTTTACAAGATTAGATTGGTTATCAATTTATCTAATCAGGATGTCTCCCACCGTTTTAGTCAAATCTTCCTTCAAACCCTAAAAGGAAAGACTAGCCGGGATTAATTACACCCTACAAGTTCGCCAATCTTTCAGTCAGGCCAGTGCCGGTACTTTGAGGGAGGTTTCCCGTGCTTCCGCACGGACCTAATTAAAGTAAACCTCGTTTTCCCAGGGGCGTAACCCCGTTGACACATTTTTAGACACCTATTTGATCGGCTAATTGTAATGTGTAAAACTCTCCCAGAAGTAACTCTTACTTGCAGCGGGTATCGGGACCCAACTATCTCATAGAAGGTATGCAATCTCATTACAAATTTCAACACTTGAAATTCCCAATAATATTTTACCCCAAGCCTCTTAGGACCTTGACAAAGGCCGACAAACCATAGGCTGCTAGTCAAGTTCAATCCGTCATTTCCTGATTGAATCAAACCCACCCGCATGACCCTTGACAAAGGCCAACAAGGTTGTACGACTACCCTAATCCAATCTGCATCATATGCATAAGCAGATGTACTATTCAGCTACCGCATACTACGCCTTGACAAAGGCCAACAAACGCAGCACGAATACTAAACAGTCTTTATCTGAAATGACGGAGGGCTACGACAGGTTTTTAAGAAAACCTTTTGTGTAATGAACTTGATATCGTTGTAGAATCGAGTGATTTTAAATGGAGTGTTTTTGAGGTTTTTTCTAGTTTTGCTAAAGAGGTCACTCCCGGTGAGAGGATCGTCGGCTCTTTCCTCATCGAATAAGGTGCAGGATATATCATATATACCGCTGTGCAAAGAAAGAACTACAGAATAATAAAAAACAAACCGAGTATCCAACATCTGCTAGTTTCACTAAAGAGGTCACTCCCGATGAAAGGATCTCGGCTCTTTCCTTATCGAATAAGGTGCTGGATGTTCTACAAGGAACACCGCTATGCAAAGAAAGAACTAGAGCTACCAGTTTTTAAACAAGTTTCTACAACATCTTAGGTTTCTTTTATTTCATTAATCTCATTAATGAAGTCCCATTTTAATATACTTCATAAGCATCGCTTTTGAAACGAAATCTGCAATATAACATATATCTTATATATATAATATAAACATTCGTCTCAGATAGTAATATGATCTCATCACAGAATATTGCAGCAGAAGAACATATATGAAATACTGGATATACTAGGACGTCCATGTTTTAATACGAGCCTGCATAAAATACGGATTCCACGGTCACGATGAATAGCCAAACCCACATCCCTAGACCCCTATGAGAACGGCAAGCAACACTGCCAATTCTAGGGTTAGGAGACCCGGTCTCGACTCCTCGAGATGGTCTCCCACTGGACCCTAGAACCCGGTTACTTGTGCTTCCCGCCTTGGGTTTACCTAATGCGGAAAAGTAAATAATATACAATGGTGACATCATCCTCAGCCCGGAAGTGCCCCAATATAAGAATATTATATACAAATGAATTTTACAAGAATGAAAAAGAAAAACTCTCATCTCACATAAAACCCCCGGCTATTCAGAACGCAACGATCCAATATAACATATCACAGCAATACATAATATCTCATATCATCAACGTAAGCAAGTATGCGTATCCCGATTGTCGTTGATGTATAGTAACGAAACCGGCGATACACCACATACTTCGCTTACGGTCACAGAAAAGAAAGTGTAAAACTACAATAATTGGAATCCGCAACCTTCTTAGACATCGCATGCCTAACCAAATGAATTCCTTAGACATCGCATGCCTAACAATTATAAACCCCGCATTTTAGTTTCATTATCGAAAACACTTTTCAATATCAAGTCGGGCAATTCAACAAGATTCCCGACATCCTGATCGAATGCTCGTCGCAAACTTTAGTAGATGGCCGCACCCCCGGATGCCGTCGACGAAGTGCAATAAGGTGGAACACCGCTGCCGCGAGCACCCGAACGGATGCTTTTGGCGACGGGGTTCTCCTACAGTCACTTGGTCGGGGCTATGGTGCGTGGCTGTCTATTAAGTTTACCCGGCGAGTATCTGCATACGCTACGTGATTGCGACGGACTTTTGATCACATTAAAATCCCGTGGCAACCGATCATCTGAGACTAAACTGCTATGTTTATAATATTCAAATTAGTTATCTCATAACTACCTGTGGATTCCAAATATTGTATCACATTCCAGATAAAAAGACAGTGTTAAACTTTCCGATCGAATGATCAAACACCCAAGTTTTCCCATATAGCTCAACACTTGAGCGGAGTTCAAAAAGTATCCATCACATGCCACAGTACCAATGGTCCAGCCGTAGAAGTGTCAAGCCAACGCCTCACATGTGGTAACGCTGTACTGCCCCAAACCCTAAGGTTCAGAGGCAGTTCAAGACGGTCACATAATCGAGTTAAGGTTTGTTGTCTTCTAGAGGGTCCACCACGTTACTTGCATGACTTTACGAAAGTTTCAAACTCGAGAAAAAATCCAACTTTTGAAAATTTCCCGACAGGGGAAAAAGTGAGTTATTGATATCCGTTCGAACTTTTTAACAGTTTCTAAAATTATCCGGAAAAAAAACTTAAACGAAATTAAATTATCCGATCGAATCAACGAGTCCCCAATACAACCCAGAAAACTCAACACTTGAGTATAATAAAAAATTCCCAGAAGAATCAGGAAGTTGGTACTGAAGTTACTGTACAAAACCCTAACCCTAACTCTACTATTCCGCCGCGGAACCGCCGCGCAAGCAAGGTATTGCCACGGTTCCGCGGCCCTTTAGTGGAATTAAGATGTCGTATTTCACAGTAATTCCTATAATACCCTGCTGATTTTTTTGAGTATTTTTAATTCATAAAAAATTACATTTTGAAAAATTTTCCAGAAACTAGGGTATATCGTGTTTTTGGAGTTCGATCGGACTTTAAGCTTCGCCTAGACTTCGCCTAAAGCTCTAGCTTGGCTCTGATACCACTGTAGGGTTGCTAGGTACACGCACAAGGGTCTACGAGGCATCAACCATGCCCGATTTAAAATTTAGCCGTGCCGAACAACCCAAAGCCGGATCTTTAAACTAGAGATTAGGCGAAAACAAGCATGTTAAACACTTTAACACTAAGTGAGAGGGATTACAACCTTTGTAGATCCAGTCCTTCACTTCTAAAGCTCCGTGTTGAGGTCCCTTCGTTGCGATCATCGTGTTCCGGACTCTCGAGAGGTTCCACGAAGAGAAAGATGCAGTCTTGCTTCCGATCTTCGATAATATAGATGATCTACCTTGAAGTTTTATTAACACAAGCTAACACTCACTAAATGAAATGAACACTCTCATCTAAAGGGAAAGGATAGATGAGGATGATGAAGTAAGATTTTTGCTCTCATTTATAATCTTTTTCTCACACATAATTCACCACAAAATCAAAGCTAGAAAGCTTTTCAAGAAGGAACTCAAGGAAGAAGAAGAATTAATGAATGATTAATTCTTTTGTGATGAATAATGAAAGTCTTGATAAGGTTAGAAATGCAACCATGGTTCAAGTAACCATTATAGAGATTTTACTAGGGTTAAGGGTTAGAGTTTAGTTAAAGAAATATCTTGCAAAATATCTTTTCCAAAACAAAAATGAAAACCTTCTAAAAACTTGTAGAAATGATTAACCCAAATCAAACCCTAACCATGTTTAATCTCCACTAAACATGTTGCGTTAATAACCATATCATGTTACAATATTATATATCACATATATAATATTTATTGTAACAAAATAAAATAATACAATTAACATATATCGCATGTATATCAATGTATTACCCGAGTGAGAAAAAGAATCTTTTAGTGAGCTAATATTAGTTAATGTAATTTAATATATCATATATATTATTATACATTAAATTATCGAATCAACACTTGATCCGACAATCCGGCTATATCGCATATAACCGACTAATATCTCATTTACCGATTCATCGAATCAATACTTGATCCGATGACCCGGCTGATATCAAATATCGTGAGAATAGAATACGGTATCACATATCGCATTATCCTCGGTTCTGCACATATCACATATGTGCTCCTACTCCATTTTGCCTGAGCCAAGAAACCTCTGTGTAGGACTCTAAAGAATCGTCAATACGCCGGCAGTAGGTGATGATCATATCAAACACCCACAAGCTGCAAGCGGTTAGCTAAACGTAACAGCCACCCAGGTATTGAGCGCTCAGAAGATCAACAAGCAAGCCTGTACATTCTCCTGTGAATCCAAACAGTAACACTCCCGTACAGTCCGGTCTCGTCGTCTGATATGTCGCATATCTCGCCTAGGGGTGGTAAACGTCAGACCCCAGTAGCTTGATAAGTCGTGTCAATATGAGGTCTATAACAGTTCGAGAAACTACTGATAAAACTTACCAGTAAATATCAGCAACCCTGGCCAGGGATTTCCAGTTATAGCCAATCGAACACAGCGCAACATCAACTCCCTATACCGGGAGAGACGAATCCCCTCCTATCGCTCATTGCCTCCATGTGATTCGGGACTGTACCCAAAAGTCACCTTTTTGCACGCCCTCTTGGACGTGGTATGATGGAAATCAAAGCACAGTGGGAATCACACAAGACTCTATGACGATCTCGGGTCAACAGACTACTCTGTACCAGTGTCACCGGAGAACTGCCATCTGACGTGAGGTATAATACTATCTGGGAGTTCTCGGCGAGTCCGTCCAGTGTACCCAGTCTCTACTGAGCACCCGTACACCATCCTTGATGTCAAACACCGATGGATATGGGATCATCTATCGCCCATCATATGGGTCAAGATGCGTATACGCTAGTCTACTCTGGTGTATCGATGCCCTGTCTCGATACACCCTCGACTAGGAAAAGTTATAGGATGTACTCGTCGACTACCGTGGCCCCACTAGTATGATCTCATCATAGTCCCAGTAGTCGAGTACATATCCTAAGGGCTTTATCAACATGTAACATAGAGACAATCAGAGTATATGTTAAGATAAAGTACAACCAGATAGCATACTATCATGTCGAGCAATAAAGTCCTCCCTATATATGTCCAAGCATCCATTACAATATACATCATATGTACAGTAATGGCCTCTAGGGCATACATATAACTAACACGCGATAAGAAAAGCTTAAATGATAGAGCAATCGCGGTAAAAAAAATTCTCAAATGGCGAATGATGAGTCGCTCCTGGTATGATATTCCAGTGCGGCGATGCAGACGCCAACCAAAATCCAATTTCCCAAAATTCTCCTAGCCCTACGTTTAGTCTCCAAATTGACTACCTTATACAATCCACGGGCTCAAATAATTCTCATCATACCCATGTCCCACCATAATCACCAATTACACGGCTGGTCTCCGCCCTTGGAATTATGCTCCATTGGGAAGACCCACTCATGTGTCCTCACGATACATGAGGAGAACAAACCTCGTGGGATCCTTACGACTCATAAAGGAAAAACACACTTAGGGGTCTTTACGACTCCTAAGGAGAGAATGCACCTACGGAATCCTTACGACTCGTAGGGAGAAAATGCTTTTATGGGACCCTTACGGCCCATAAAATTGAAAAGCCTTAGGTGATAGGGATCTAAACCTGTCTCCTAAGCCATCGCTCCCTAATCCCCAAGTGGCGAATGATGAGTCGCTCCTGGTAGCATATTCCAGTGCAGCGATGCAGACGCCAACCAAATTCCAATTCCTATACCCAAACGGCGAATGATGAGTCACTCCTGGTACCATATTCCAGTGCAGCGATGCAGACGCCAACCAAATTCCAAATTCCAATCCCTAAATGGCGCCGACAAAGTCCCGAAATTTTTCCGGCCCTACGGTTTGGATCATACATCCTGCAAAACCGTATACAATCCACGGGCGTAAAACAATCCCAATCCCTCCCAAGTCCTACCGGTGAGACCACATTTAAAGTCCCACCGGCGGTGAAGATTCAAAAAAAGGGGGTATATCCACAAGCAAAATGGGCACGGATGAAAACCCGAAAGGGCTCCGTGAGTAAAAACAGCAGGACTGCCGGCGAGTTTGTGAAAATCCGAAAGGGCGCAAACTCGTAAAAAAGAGATGAAATGCACTCACAAAGTCCTCTCGACTTTGTGAGGAGAAAATTCCCGCGTGAGATCCTTACGACTCACAAAGGAGCAACACACTTAGGAGTCCCCACGACTCCTAAGGAGAAAATACACTTACGGGATCCTTACGACCCGTAGGGAGAAAATGCTTTGTGAGACCCTTACGGCTCACAAAATTGAAAAGTCTTAGGTGATAGGGACCTAATACCTGTCTTCTAAGCCATCGCTTCCTGATAAACAAGCGCAAATGATGATTCGCTCCTGGTACCATATTCTAGTGTAGCGATACTGATGCCAAGCAAAAACCAATTCCCAAATCCTCTCGGGGCAAATGATGAGTTGCTCCTGGCATTATTCCAGTGTAGCAATGCAGATGCCGACAAAAAAAAATCCCCAAATCCTCTCATGGCAAATGATGATTCGCTCCCGGTACCATATTCCAGTGTAGCGACGCTGATGTCAACCCAAATCAAATCAAACCAACAATCTCTGCGGCGGAATCATGCTCCGTCCCAGAATTTACCCCATGTTGAAATCATGCTTCACCTCGGGATATCTACCTTCCCTGCCGGAATTATGCTCCGCCTCGGAATCAAATCAACCAACCAGCTCTGCGTCGGAATCATACTTCGTCTCAGAGTGTACCCCGCGTCGAAATCAAGCTTCGCATCAGTGTATCTGCCTTCCCTGTCGGAATTATGCTTCGCCCCGGAATCAAATCAACCAACCAGCTCTGCGTCGGAGTCATGCTCCGTCTCAGAGTGTACCCCGCGTCGAAATTAAGCTTCGCCTCGGTGTATCTGCCTTCCCTGTCGGAATTATGCTTCGGCTCGGAATCAACCAACGACCTCCTCGCCGGAATTATGCCCCGCCTCGGAATCAAGTCAACCAGCAAGCTCTGCATCGAAATAATGCTTCGTCTCCGAATGTGCACCCCGTGTCGAAATCATGCTTCGCCTAGGTGTATCTGTCTTCCCTGTCGAAATTATGCTTCGTCTCGGAATCAAGTCGGCCAACAAGCTCTGCGCCAGAATCATGCTCCGTCTCAGAATGTACCCCGTGTCGAAATCATGCTTCGCCTCGGAGTATTTGCCTTCCCCATCGGAATTATGCTTCGCCTGGAAATCAACCTCTGCATCGAAAATATGCTTCGATCAGAATGTCTGCCGCTCTTCGGAATGATACTCCGATCCCTCTGGAATGATGCTCCGCTCTTCGGAATGATGCTCCGATCCTTTGGAATCATGCTCCGCTCTTCGGAATGATGCTCCGATCCCCTGGAATCATGCTCCGCTCATCGGAATGATACTCCGATCCCTGGAATCATGCTCCGCACTTCGGAATGATGCTCTGATCCCGGAATTATGCTCCGACTCTTCGGAATGATGCTCCGATCTTCGGAATCATGCTCCGCTCTTCAAAATGATGCTCCGACTCTTCGGAATAATGCTCCGACTCTTCGGAATAATGCTCCGATCCTTAGAATTATCCTCCGCAAATCAGAATGATGCTCCGATCTCCGGGAATCATACTCCCCGAGGGATACTCCGACCCTGGAATTATGCTCCGCAAATCAGAATGATGCTCCGATCCCCTGTAATGATGCTCCGCCCCTGGAATGATGTTCCACCTCGAAGTCCAACTTCAAGCTCCATCAATTTCGTGCACACAACTCATGCATGCGGTGCGCATTCATTGATGGGGGGCACTTTGTTGGGGTCGAAAATTGCACCCCGGTTGACCAAGTCAAAGTCAAGGTCAACCCCAAGCCAAGTGGGCTCAAGCCCAGATCAAGTGGGCCCATTCCCGAGTCGAGCTCGAAGATGAAGCGGCCGGCCCCCCTATGCAAACAAGAAATCATGTAATAAATAATTTTTATGTAATTTTTTATGCATGAATGGGCATAAAGCCAATTTTTTGTAAGCCCATGGCTTATGTGCAAAAGAAATGGCACATGAGCCATGGGATTGGCAAAATGCCATTTTGTAAAGCCCAAAGGGCTATGTGTAAATGTGTAAGCCTATAAGAGGCAGCATGATGAAAATATCTAATATACCTTTTTCATTCCCCTCAAAATCTAGGGTTTGTGCCTCTTTCCCCTTTCTGAAGGTTCTAAACCTTTTTCTTTCTTTTGAATTAAATAAAGAGTTTTACTCTTCCTTTTCCAAAACTAAATAGTTTTTCACCATAAAACCCACAAATGGGAGCTTAGATCTCCCATCAGATCTCAAAAATAAGAGATTTTTTAAAAATCTCATATCTCTTGATTTTCAAGATCCTGCCAACAGAGGAGGAAGAAAGAGACCCATCTCCAAAAACCTCACTTTGGGGAAGAACTAGGGCTCAAGGGGAGAAGCCCTTCATCAGCTTTAAAACATCTTAGGAGTTTAACTCCTCATATATATATATATATACACACAAAATAATAAGTGCTTCTTTCTGGGAGTACAACTCCTATTGCAGGGACCAAGTCTCTTTTGCCGTCCGAACGCCGACGTGCTGACACGTGGGGCGCTAGCGTCCTTGCGCTCAAAGTGCTAACGCCCAAAGCGCTAGCGTCTGAGCGCCCACGTGCTAACACGTGGGGCGCTAGCGCTAGCGCCCTTACGCTCAAAGCGCTAACGCCCTTGCGCTCAAAGCGCTAGCGCCCGAGCGCCCACGTGCTGACACGTGGGGCGCTAGTGCTCGAAACGCTAGCGCTCTTGCGCTCGAAGCGCTAGCGTCCACGTGCTTACACGTGGAGCGCTAGCGCTCTTGCGCTCAAAGCGCTAGCGCCCGAGCGTCCACGTGCCTGGCACGTGGGGCGCTAGCGCTCTAGCGCCCTTGCGCTCAAAGCGCCAGCGTCCAAAGCGCTGGCACTTTTTCCCACGCATCCTTTGGATGTCCTTTCCCTTTATATATATATATATATATATATATATATGTATGTATGTATGTATGTATGTATGTATACATACACACACACATACTCCACACTAACAATACCTCCCCCGTTAGAAATTTTTTTTTAACGGGGCGCTGCACCGCACCCCGCAAGGGGTCTGCTAGCCCCCTTGACCCCCAGCCCGCTATCCGGGTAGCGGGAACCCCGTAAAAAAACTTTGCGTGGCTCCCGATATATCCAAGCCCCCTCCAAAACAAAACACACGAACACTGCACATTGAGTTCGCATAACCAGTTTAACCCGTTAATCGGAGGTTCCCTCGCTCCAAAGGCGAGGGGTAATTAACGGCAGCTTAGTCCGTGGTTGCCGGGGATTCGGATCCCCACAATCAATAAACCCCGGCCTACCTTAGGCAGGGGGAATCTGTAGTATGCCTGACAAGTGCGCACGTATTCCCATCTCAATGGGGTGACGAAAAACACCCTACAGCCGGGAGGGGGACGCTGCTCCTGTTCACGGTCAGCTTGCCGCTTATTCCGTAAGTACGCTGCCAGGTGTCCCGAATGAATGAGCTCCTCGATGTAGTCTCGGAGTTGCTTACAGCTCTCTGTGGAATGGCCTTGCGACCTGTGGAAACCGCAGTATGGGCCTCGAGTGAGTTTTGCCGCCATGCGCGAGACCACGGGGAGCTTGAAGAACCCCTTGCCCTTAGCTTCTTCTAGCAGTACCTTCTGGAAGACGTTGAGCGGGATGTACTCCTAAAACTTCGGGAGTAGGGCTTTGGCCGCTCAAGTCTCTTTCTCTCTTCCCTCGCCCTTTTCTTTTGGTCGGTTAGCTCTGCCCCGGGGAGATTCGCGTTCACCTCGGACTCGAGCTGGATCTCATGCTCGGTCCGGGCCTTTATCTCGGCCATGGTCTTAGGTTGCGCTAATGCAAAGGAGCGTAACCACTCCTTGTGCCTAAGACCAGACCTAAGTGCTGAAATGATCGTCTCGTCCCGGTGCTCTGGGACCTCGAGAAGGGCGTTGTAAAAGCGGGTGACGTACCCTTTGAACGTTTCTTTGTCCCCGCTTTTAATTGTGAAGAGATGCTCGACGGTCCGTTTCTGCCGTCTGTTCCCGACAAATTGGCTGAGGAATTGGTTGGCCAGCTCGTCGAAGGTTGAGATCGAGCGTGGCGTAAGTTCTCGGAACCAGTCTCGTCCGGAGCGGATGAGAGTGGCCGGGAAAGCTCGGCATTGGGCGGCGTCAGAGTTGTCTTGGAAGCTCATCTCTGTGGTGAATGCGTCCAAATGGTCCTTCGGGTCGGACTTGCCGTCGAAGAGAGAGACCTTTGGGGGCTTATTCCGGGAGGAGACATGGACGGTGAACAGCTCCTCGGTGAAGGGTTTGGTGAGCGAGTCAGCGGCGTACTTAGCCCCGTCTCTCGAGTGATGACCTTCCCGATGCATACCCTCGATCTTCTTTTCGAGGGCGTCGAGTCGGTCGTGGTATCCCGACGATTCGGCACATTCTGATCTTTGGCCTCTGCTCTTGGAGACCTATGTCTGGCCGTAGCCCCAGTTCCTCTCGATGAGGTTCCTTAGGTCCCCAGGCGAGATAGTCTTCGAGCTGCCGTGACGAGTCCCGTCAGCGCGACTCCGTCGAGGGAGGGGGTGTCGATCATGCCTGGGAGCAGGTGAGCTGACCGACATCTTCTCGGGCGGGACGGTGGCGCGAAGGGGCTCGGGGTGAGACGCTCTGGCGATGGACCTCGGTGTTGAACTGTGGGGCGCCCAGCGGGTCATAGAATATGTTGGCCCGGGAGATCTGCGGCCATGGGAGGCAGCGAGGTGGTGGTCGGCCGTGCCGACGCGAGCAGAGTCTTCTCTCCCTCGGTATGGGTCCCGGTCTCGAGGTTGGGGAGCGACGACCTGGGGAGATTGCCCTGCCGTTTAGACACGGACAAGCGCATCCACGACGGATGCTAGTCGATCTATCCGGACGGCTAGGACGTTGATGGAGTTCGGGGGAGGAGATTCATCTGCGTCTCCGTTGTGAGGGAGGCGACGGCTAGTGCTTGGATCGTCGCGGTGATCGCTCACCATTGAGTGGAGATCGGAAGATGAACTTTGTTCAGTGGAGTCAAGATTTTCCTACAGACGGCGCCAGCTGACGGATGTCGAATCACGTCAAGATGTTACCTTCCGTAGATCTGCTGTTGGCGATGATGGACGGCTGAGATTAGGTTGGAGGTTGACTCCTGAAACGTGTGGATCTCAATGGGTTTAAGGTGGTTGAGGTCGAGCTACCTGCAAGGAAGTTCCGGGATGGTTGTACCACTGAGGACCCTCCGACGATCAAGTTAGGCCGTATATTTGAGCAGAGTAATGGCCTAGTGAGGAGAAAAATGACTTACTTAAACCGTCTGAAAGAGAGGTTTATATAGTGGTGGCAACAGGCAGGCAGGCGCGAGAATCACGCCGGCCGTTACGCTCCCGGCGTCACGCCCGCATGATGGGCGGGATCTCCCATTAATGACGAGACAGGCTCGTTAATGGGGGATCGTGATGGCGTGGAACGCGGGACGTGGCCGGCGGATATCTCGCGGACGGCAAGATTCGCGGAGGTGAGACGGTTGCGCCTGCGATAGGTGCCGTTGGTCGGTCGATGAGACCGAGGAACACGAGCTCGGCGGGAGGCTCAGGGACGAGCGGGAGGCTGAGTTATCTTGGTTCTGCGGTAGCCCGGAGACGAGCTGAGAGGGTCGAGGACGCCGATTGTGCAGGGGGCTCGGAGGCGGGCCGACGGTTGTTTGTAAGGCAGGCACAGGAGTGGTGTGGACGGTCGCAGAAGGTCAGCTACGTCCAAGGGTCGCAGACCGGGGGTATTTCAGCGACGTACCGTTCCTGGTCCTTTCTTGCTAGCTTTGGGACACGTCATCTGCCACGTGTCACGATCTGGGAGATCACTGATATCGAGTATCATCACAATCTAAACTTTAGTAAATTTTGCACCTATTATAGGACCCTACGATGTCTGAATCATCCAAAAGGAAACTATCAATTTCTCATTGGATTGTGAATTCAATATTACAAACTAACACTTGCTTGTTATAGAATCGAAAATTGTGATTTTTCTAAAAACCTTTCACTAAGTAAGTACGGCTTATGTCCATCATGTAAAGTCTTAGTGAGTCGCTACCATTCTTTCAGCGAAGGTGTTTTTTCGCTTAATGTGGCAGTTTTTGGGTTGCGGAATTTTTTGCTGTAGCTGAATCTTTGTTAGGGCTTAAAAATCGAATGTAAAATGGGAAGAAGTTTAAAGTTTTGGTATTAGCTCTTATCCTTGGAACAGAGGAAAGATTCTGCTTGAACGCTTTTGAAGCTGCTTTGAAGATTCACCTAATCAATGGTGCGGTAGAGTCTCTAAGGTCACGCTGAAATTCCATTTATGATATCTGTTGGTGATAATAGTAGCAACATGGGCGTTAAGAAAACTGAAGCCAACACAGAACCCTCATCATTTTGTATAAGAAAACTGAAGCCAACACAAAACCCTCATCATTTTGCAGTCATCTTGATTCCTTGTATTATTCAAAGATGTGCAAACCCTTACACAAAATCAATGGGTTGAACTGAATATAAAAGTATTACATCTCGTCACATTTTAGGAGACATTATCAAGCTTAATATAGAGCCATATCCAAAACTACAATAAGATCAAGAGAACATATTTGGTTCCCGTTTCTCTCCATTTCTCTGAAGGAAAAATTATAAAATTAACGGGATATAAGAAAAGGAAAAGAAAAAAATTATGTCCAACGGAGGAGCCTTTGATGCTTATTTCACTGCATTCATGATCTCGTCGGACTTTAGACCGTTACTAGTGTAGACGATAAGGGGGCTCTCGCCGGGGACCACATCAACGGAGGAACATTAATCGATCCAAATGACCCTCAACAAAACCCAGAGTCATTTCACCCAAAGCCGCCGGCTTATCCATTGAGGCACAATGTTGAACCCCATAGTAGAGTGAGTAAGATAAGCGTTGGATCTGATAGTAGCCTCGAGCAATCTCCTCTTCATCCCAAATATCAAGCGAAATCAAATGGACGAAGAATTGGGGTGAATTCACCTTCAATGGAAGGGCAGGGGCTATTAGCTCCTGACACCCTAGGGAGATCTAGGGCAAGGCATGGTAGCCGAGGCGGGGAATGGGTATTAATCTTAAGTTATTCCCCCTTTTATCTTTATTAATCTTTTGTTTTGTTTTTGGCTAAAGTTCACTAAACCACGGTTGGACATGTAAACTCCCAAAAAATTTGATTGACACAGAAAACCTCTAAAGATAACGGTGGCTAGCTAATGGTGTTAAGTAGGCATTAAAATGACTATTTTGCCCTTTTAAATAAACATAGTTAGATAATTTATTAATTAACAATATTAAATTTATTAGTAAACTATTAATTAATGTCAAAAATAAACTTTGCTCTCGAAAGAGGATGGTCTGAGTATGCGAGAGGGGCGAGAGGAGGCTATGAGTGGCCGGAGGGTGGTTAATGATGCTCAATATTGGCGATCTCCAAGATCAGGACACGTGGCAGATGACGTGTCCTAGAACTCAGAAGAAATGGCCCACGATGGCCAACCAGGCCACCCCCATACCCGACCTGCAAGCACAAGCTGGCTCACCTCAGAGCCCCTTGAAATTTGGCATCCTCGGTCTCTCAGCTCGCCCCAAGCTGCCACAGGACCAAGACTCCTCGGCCCTCTTGCTCGTCCCCGAGCTCTCCAGCCGAGGCCATCTTCCTCGGTCCTCCGACCGACCAGCTCCACCACTCACAGGCGTAACCGCCGCTTCGCAAATCTCGCCAGGCGCTGATTCTCCGCCAGCAACATCCCACGTTCCACGCCATCGCGATCCCCATTAATGGGCGATCCACTTTTTACGCGGGCGTGACGTCGGGAGCGTAACTGCCGGCGAGATTCTCACGCCTGCTACTGCGTGCTGCCGCCACTATATAAACCCATATCACAGAGGGGTCAAGTAAGACATTTTTTACTCCACTTAGCCGTTACTCTGCTCGGATCTCGTACTAACTTGATCGTCGGAGGATCCTCGGTGGTACCAAACCATCCCGGGACTTCCTTGCAGGTACTCGGCCCTACACTTCTCAAAATCACCAATCTCCTCAAAACCCATTGAGACCCACACGCAACAGGATATCGCCTCCAAAATCCACCGGGAGATTGACGGAAGACAACATTTGAAGGAGACCAGAAAAAGACCTCCATCAGTGGTCGAAGGAGATGGGTGAGGTGGCTTCGGTGGTGGTGGTAGCGTTGAGGTCGTAGGAGGTGGGTTTGGTGGTGGTGGTGGTGTTGAGGTCGAAGGAGATTGGTTTGGTGGTGGTGTTGAAGACGAAGGAGGTGAAGGAGGTAGGTTTGGTGGTGGTGGTGAGGTGGAAAGAGGTTAGTTTGGTGGTGGTGGTGTTGTTGATGGAGATGAAGGAGGTGGGTTTGATGGTGTTGAGATTGATGGCGGTGAAGAAGATGTGTTTGGTGGTGGTGGTTTTGAGGTTGAAAGAGGTGGATTTAGTGATGGTGTTAAGGTTGGAGGAGGAGGGTTTGATTTGGAGCTAAGGGGAGGAGGCGTGAGGTAGTGGGGAGGAGAGATGGGAGAGGATGGTGGCGGCGACGGCGACAAAGGTGGTGGCAGGCTGGAGTTAGGGATTTGCTAAATTAGACAGGGTTAGTATGAGGGAAGATGAACGTAGTTGGGGAATTTTGTAATTTTTTGCTGACGTGGCATTAACAGTGATAACGTGTCACCGTTAACTATGGGGGTTTTCTGCACTAATCAAATTTATTGAGGGTTTTCAGGGATATGGTCAGACTCATTGTGGGTTTAGTGAACTTGAGCCTTTATTTTTTAGGATTTTGCACAATTTAATCCTAAGCCCAAGCTATTTTTGTGTGTGGCAAAAATAGCTTGGGCTTAGGATTAAATTGTGGGCTTAGGGTTTGACTTTTAGTTTGTAGGCTTAGGATTAAATTGTGAAGTTATAGAAGCTATATATACATATTCCACCCTTTAAAGAACTTTAGACCTGGTATGCGATACTCTTAAACGAAAAAATCAGACTGTACGGAGATTATCACATTCGGGCTCATTAAGGTACGGACGGACTTGATTGTCGACCACCCTTTCGGCATATACCTAGATAGTCCTTACGTACAGCAAGTATCACTGACGTGCTTTTGGTTATGAATTTATCCAGTAATCACTGCTGGCGTATTGTCGAGATTTTAGAGTTCCACACAGAGGGTTTTCCCGGTTCAGGCAATATGATGTAAAGGTCGTATATTGATACGTGCAGAGGTTTGATTAAATAGGTTTACTAGCTACACGAACGGTTGATAATATTAGCCGGCTTAGGATTAAGCCGGATAATTAGATCGAGTTTTGATTTAATAATATATATATTCTAGTATTATGTTAACTATTCATTTCTCTCTCGACTATCGGCATTTTATACGGATACATGTATTTGTATTTCGATACATATATCGGAGTTGTATTTCGTATTTATACAGAATACTTCTAAAAGGAGGACAGCTCATTTATGAATATTCAAGAAAATTAGGTGGTTTTGGGTATGGTTGAGAGTATGTAGAGAGTAATGGGCTTCTATTGTTTATTCAAAAATGATTATGCCATGATTTTTTACCGGTCAAAAATAAAAGAGTCGTTCTCACTCATTCATTCTCAACACTTAGCCAAAGCCACCTCATTCCTTAAATATTCATAAATCAATATTCACAAATGAGGTGTTCTCTTTCTAGAAATATTCCATATAAATACGGAATACAATCTCGGTATATGTATCGAAATACAAATACGCGTATCCGTATAAAATACACATAGCCTAAAGAGAGAAAATGAATAGTGAACATAATACTAGAACACACACACACACACACACACACACACACACACATATATATATATATGTAATACCCAGCCCCTTTTATACCAAAATCGATATTTTGTTACTCTAGAATTCTATGTATTCTTATTTATAATTTTATTTATTTCATTTATAAATTTATTTATTTTATTTATAATTTTATTTATTTCATTTATAAACCCATTTTTCTTTTATCAATTAAACCCAAAACCCTATTTTTTTCTCAACCCAAGAGATCCTTATCAAATTAATTTATCTAAAACATTTTTCTAACCCACTTACTAAAATCCCTCTCCCATTTTCTTCACTTACCCTGGCCGGCTGTCACAACCCGAAAGTACGGAACATGACCGACACTTAAACTACGAACGTCTCGAGGCGTACGTAATCAAAGTAAACCGAAAACCCAGAAATCTAAACCAAGAAAGATGTAGAGTGCAGGAAAAACCAACTTAAAGCAAGTAGTTTCAATAGCATAAGCCGAATTAGGCGGTTTTAAAAACATCAAAAATTTCCCGAAAATTTCGGCAGAGTCTCCTTTGAAAATACTGGCCCCCAAATGGGATACAACATGAATAGTATACGAAATTAATAAAAAGGCATCCCCAAGCGGGAGCTAGCTCTTCGTCAATCGACGGTCACAACCACACAAGCAATATAATATACAACGCCAAGGGCGAGGATCAAAATTCAAAAGGAAACTCAAAAACCACAAGAAAACCACATAAATACAACGCGCGACTCTAAGGTCGAAAGAATAAACATCACTGGTCTCTATCTCAAATAAATACGTGTTTGGTTGATGGAACTTCTAGATACAACAGAATAATGATATACAAGATATATAATGGGGGTACGATACAAGTAAACCCACCTACTAGCAAATCACCCGAAGGAAACTATGCCCGCAAAGCCGTAATGAAACCTGTACGGCAAACCTGCAAGAAACTGGGGCACAACGGGGGTGAGTTGCCAACTCGTGAATAGAAAAAATATCTACGCACAGAAATCGCATAAATAACGCAACCTAGGTCAATTATCATAATATATCCTCAAATATATGAATAACACGTAGCCTATAACAAGGCTAGGGTAAATATCTAACCCGAGTGTAATCTCATGTGCCCGTGTCAGTGTCTCAAGTAGCAATATATCATATGAATGAGGTATGAATGCATGAAAATAGAATACATGTAAATGAAGAACTGTTTTCATAATTTAGTGAGATTTCCTTTGTATTTTTAAAATGAGGTATCATAATGAAATCAGCATAAAACAGTGCCTAGCATCGGCACAAAACGTAATCCCAATATCTCGATATCTCTATACCACGGTCTCTGTACCTCAATATCTCGAAATCTCAATGTCTCAATCATAATATCTAGGGCGCCGTCAGTCCAGACCGGCCCCTACCATCCATCTCAAGACCACGACGGTATCCTCCGGATATCCGACGCGTCGGGTAAAATCACCGGTAGGTAGTGCTCCCCTGCCAGGCTCACATCGTCATCATCACGCGCTTCTTGCCCCGGGGTACCTTACCGGGTCCACCATGTACCCGAAACGGTTCATCCGTCTCCTCGAATCGGGTCTCGAAATCCATCAGCAAACTCATGGTGGACGACTCATACATCATGGGAAAAACCGCACTTTTTATTTAAAAAGAGAGAAATCAGTTTATATAACTTTTGCGGTTTTCCCCCCAAATCCAGAAAATTTCATGGAAATCCGAATCCAAATCATCAATAGCATGTAAAAACCATGAATATAGGCATAACAATGAATAACAGTATGCATGAAGTGACAAGTAAATACTACAATGTTAAGCTGGCATATAAGGCAGGCACACTAATATCATGTCAAATTACTAACTAACAAGCTAAGTCAAGCAATAATATTTTCTAAGGTGTACGTGACGTGGCAATTACCGATGAAGATGTGTGTGAGCCGGCAAGTAAGTGTACGTGGTACATACGCATCATCGGTAATGGTGCTGGTGTCCTAACAATATGATATCAACATTGCAATAAGAAATTATAACATAAGTATGCGATGCGAAGCGAACCACAATAATAAGCGGGAGCTGAATACTAGACGCAACTGTAACTAACCTGCATTAATCTAATATAAGTCCTACAAATGGTGCCTTTTGAAATAACACGAATCATGGGGTTTTGAAAATAGGGGCTACGGTGTTTTTATGAAAAGATACGTCTTTTGAAATATCCGTAGGATCCCTTGGGCTGTCTTTTAAAATACCCACGATTCGTTAGTTTTTGAAATAGGTAAGAATCGAATCTAATCTAACAACTAAACTAAACTAAAGGGCTAAGCTAACAAGCTGGACTACAGGTAAGGAAACCGCCTAACATCTGAGTCGATCCATATACATACATGTATATATATTAGTCGGTGATCCCGCCTCAATAATATCATATCCGATACCATATCTACGATCAGCCATCCCAAGTCAAGAGTGCGGATCAATCATCAAGATATAGCTCGTACGTAAATCCGTCGTACGGCATCCCAAAATCTGGGTACGGGTCAATATCATATTCCTCACACCATTCCTCTGGTATCCTCTTTATTCAAGATCATAGTCTAGGGTACTGACCTATGTCTAGTACAATACTAATATCCTCAATATACCCATGATCTGACTACAGATCGACAATTTCGTACAAACCGATACCGTCAGCACATAGCATCATCAAGGGTATACATCGCCCGATACGGCCTAATATCAATATCCTAGCATATCATGCCTCATATCACGATCACATGTCGACCATTTTATTTATAACACTATCCACCCGTATCGCCGCCCCAAGATCCGCTAGAACACCAGGACGTACCTCAAGTACGAATCCTGCCATATCACCGATATCACAACCACAAAACAAATCTCGTCGACTCAGCTCAATCCCAAGTATCATCCTCAAATCCGTATGTGAACACATAGTCCCATACCCATGTGAACACATAACTATAAAGAATCTCATGAGCACATATAAAAAGGAATGTATGCAAGTATGTATGTGTGTATGTGTAGTGCAACACTACCCTAGGGTTCGCAACACTAAAGTAATCCAACACACCAATATCCATCCTAACATCGTTATTAATCCCAAATAACATATACTAATTGTTGGTGTGTATACGCATCCGTATACACCACCACGGACTGCGGGGGTGCTATACGCCATCCACCCGACTTCTCCCCATAGATATAAATCTACTCACCTGGTCCTCGTTCGCCGGTGCCGACGTCACCACGCACTTACTTGTCGTCTCGAAGTCCACATGGGGTACCTACATATCATAACGCACCATACCGCATTAAAATCCGACTCATGACCAAAACGACGCACGAATCCCACATAGGTCAAAACCTATGGTTGCTTTCGCAAATCGACCCAAAACCCCTCGACGTCGGCGTACAAACGCCAAACCATCTAGAAAACTCCCAACACACTCATTTGCACATTCACGAACACTAATTTTAATATAAAATAGGTTAAAATTCACAAAAACCCCAATTTCACTTAAAAAGTCATTTTTCCGAAAATCTAGCAAGCACAATTCGCCGTTTTTGTACAAAACATGATGTTTTAACAATTCTAGTGACCAAGATGATAACTTAATATCTTAATTATGTCATAAATACCATTACGTAAATTTTAAACCCACAATTTAATTCGATTTCAAAAACCTAGTTTGCAATATTAACCAATTTTAACAATTTTATAGCAAAATGCACAAACTACAATCTAGCTTGGATTTTCATGAACTAAAGTATTAAAATACACTTAATAATGTTAATGAAGTCATGAAAAAAACCTAATTATATTTTTCTCATAATCAAATTCATGGTTTACAAAAACCTAGTTAGCAATATAGCTTAAATATTACAATTCCAAACTAACAATTTGCAACTAGAAATTTGATTAGGTTTTCATTGCACAATATGAAGAACTACAATTGCAACCACAATTACATACACAAAAATCTAACTTGAATTTCATAAACCCTTACTAAGTTTTTCCAAACATACAATTAAACCCAAATTAATAACTAATAATGCTTGATTTAAGGTATTCAAACAACAATTTAACAAAAGGTCTTGATTTATACCTCACAAGATCAAGGATCTAGCATGCAAATTCTAGCCTCCAAAATTAGCTTCCATGCTCCTAGATCCATGTAAGTTTGGCTAATGAGAAATGGGTAGGAGTTGGATTTGGATTTTGGGATTTATTTGATGGATTTTGAGGCAATTTTTGAAGCAAAAGAGATGGAAAATGGGGGGAAAAGATGGGGGCTGTTGTAGCAGAATTTCGGCTGAGGAGGGAGTGGGGAGAGGTGTGGGGGAGTTGTGGAAAAGAATCCAAGTCAAAGCCCCTCCCAAATTACCATAATACCCCCACCTACTTTACTATATATAAAAACCTTATTTTAACCCATTTCTCACATGATTTAAGGTCAAAAAGAGGGAAATAAAATTCTTGGGCTGCTACAATAGTGTGGGGCCGGCCAAGGGGAGTGAGGGTGAGTGTGAGAGACTTTACAAAAAAATTCTATGCAAAAAGACCCCCCACAATACCATATTTGCAAGTTTTAGTTCAAAATAACTATATTTTTGTTTTCCATATAATAAATCAATTAAAACTTGAAATAAAATACTAAAAAACTATATTACAACTAGATTTTAATTAACATGATTTTAAAGATTAAAATTAGCCCATTTAATTTTTATTTATCGCTAATTTAATGTATTTTCTTACCGGCTTAAAATAATATTAAAATAATTAATTTCGGAAAAAATTTCGGAAAATTTGAAATTTCAGCAGTGGCTCAATAAACACCAAATACTAGCAATTACATAGCTAGAATATGTATATTTAATTTTATAATAAAGATATTTACATTTTGACTTTTTACAGAAAACCCCCTTATTTTACCGTTTTTTCGAAATTTCACCGAAACGATTTTCAAAACGTTACAATCTTCCCCCCTTAAAGAAATTCGGTCCCCGAATTTAAATTAAAACTTCCCCCAAATACTAAAATATTTCAGCCAAAACCATCAAATCGCCGGGGCTCCGAAATCATAAATACATAAAACAAATCGTTGCGCAACGCATGCGCATGAAAAATAAGCATATAACTCAAACCAGAACTCCGTCAAGCATCCCGCAATCATCGGAGTCATGGGGAAGACATCAATACCAAATCCAAAGCAAAACCAATATGATATAACTCGAAACTATACATGTAAAATATATTCAGGTACTGTCCTCTGACTAGTCCTGCTCAGTACGAAAACACATAGCAATATCATAAAAACGTACTGCTCTATAAGAAAAATCAATCCCCAAAATACGCGTATGAATACTACGTGCGTCTTGTGCGCATGGAAATCAAAATCCAAATATATGCCATACATATGCACAGAAACAATATCTAAGTGCATCGGGTGTGCACGAAACATCTGTCATAGGCAACATGTGTGCCTGACAGCAAAATCAGGTGCATCTGACATGCACGAAAAATCTCGATTTAGTGCATCTGGTGTGCACCAAAATCACACTTCAAAACATGCGCCCAACATGCGCGAAAATCCAAATCAGGTGCATCCATCGTGCACGAAATCATGAAATCCAATATCAAGTGCCGAACATGCGCAAAATCAAATCAGGTGCACAAAACAAATATCGAACATCACCATCGAAATCAAAGTCCAGGGCATCTAAATGCACAACATACGTAACACTGCACTGCAAGCATATATGAACTATACCGCGTGCAAAAACCAAATCGTGTGCGTATATACACACAAAATCAACTCAAATGTCTAAAACCGTAAAATCGCAAACATGTGAAACCAAGCACGAAAACGATATCAAGTGCAACACTGTGCAAAGATCGTAAATCCTCAATCATCAAAATCAAATCATGCGAATAAATCACCCAAAATATCGAAATCAATAATGGCGGAATAGTACCGCTCAAATGCATCCTCTAAGAATCTCGGGCCAACTGTCGCGGTCACTAGTGGGACGTCTCGTCGATGATCATGAACTCTGGCCTGCTAGTGTGCGTAACACGACCACTCCTGGGTCCAAGTCTTCTCGTAATTTGTCCCAGAAAGGTCCTGTCGAGGTCTCTCCCAAATCTCGTCTCTGCCGAACTATCCGAAAGTCATCGTTCCTTACTAGATCTGTTCTCGTTCCAGAACGGCTGCATACTCATCACGACTCCTTCTGGAAGGTAAATCCAAGTACCATGCCTCGGCATGAGCATCGCATCTCTGATGTCGGCGGAGTGGAACGTCATCTCATCTAGATCTGGTACGAACCTCTTACTTCACTTTCCTCTAATGTCGTCTTCTTTGGACTCGTCTCGTCGCGGCTGCATGGACTGAGCTCCAACGGCTATCCTCGTATCTGGAGTCTCCCAAGAAATGCATCTCACCACCTGGCATCCGAATTAAGTCGAGCCATCCGATCGAGTCGTCAAAACCTCATAATCCCCCAAGAGCTCAACATCTTGGGCACAGTTTAATAGTATCGAGTACATACCACAGTATCGGTGGTCCAGCCGTAGAAGGGCAAACCCAAGCCTCACTAATGGCGCCGTAGAACTGCCGCAAACCCGAAGGTTCAAAGGCTTTCACACGGTCATTAAGTCGAGTTAGGGTTTCATTCTTCTAGAGGGACCATAGAATTGCCTGCATGTCTTTCCGACTACTTTAAACTTGGAATAATAGGTTTCTGACATTTGATCGTCTCTGTCGACTCCCAACGTCTCCGCGTGAAGTCGTCTCTAGCTGGAATCAATCTATCTGATGACCTCGCATCGGGGTAGGCGAACGATCCACATGTCCTAGTCATTCATCCTCGATGACTAGCGACCTTCTATCATCTCTTAGTACAACTCGTTCTGCACTAACGCCAGTATCTGGGGCAATATCTCATCGTTCGCAGCAATAACTGGCTCGCTCGTCTGCACGCTGAACAGTGCCTCGACCATCATGGATAAGCAACACACCAACGGTCATCAAAATCTGGCTGGCCTCTATCAGTGGCCCAATCCTCTGATACTGATCGGCACGTCCGAGAAATCTCATAAAGGCGATCCGCCAAACGCTCGTGGCGCGGAAACACAGTAAAAAGACACATCTCCGCAATCGAGTGTCGCCGGAATTTCGCCCTGGTCAGTCCTCGTTCGTGACGAGCTCGTGCTGACCGCAACTCTAGCCGTAGCTCTCCCTGCCCGTAATCGTGGCAGCAAAACCATAACTGGTACTGATGAGGCTAGATCGGAATGAATATAATATTGAGCAAAGAAATGTACATTCTAAGGCTTCTTAAGTGGAGTAGCGTATCGTAAATATGCCGCGGAACATACCCACGGTACGTCACTCTATTTTAGTCACATATTCCATCAACCAAGGGTCATCCTACGCTCCGAAGGTAAAACCTAACGCTCTGATACCAACTTTGTCACGACCCGAAAGTACGGAACATGACCGGCACTTAAACTACGAACGTCTCGAGGCGTACGTAATCTAAGTAAACCGAAAACCCAGAAATCCAAACCAAGAAAGATGTAGAGTGCAGGAAAAACCAACTTAAAGCAAGTAGTTTCAATAGCATAAGCCGAATTAGGCGGTTTTAAAAACATCAAAAATTTCCCGAAAATTTCGGCAGAGTCTCCTTTGAAAATACTGGCCCCCAAATGGGATACAACATGAATAGTATACGAAATTAATAAAAAGGCATCCCCAAGCGGGAGCTAGCTCTTCGTCAATCGACGGTCACAACCACACAAGCAATATAATATACAACGCCAAGGGCGAGGATCAAAATTCAAAAGGAAACTCAAAAACCACAAGAAAACCACATAAATACAACGCGCGACTCTAAGGTCGAAAGAATAAACATCACTGGTCTCTATCTCAAATAAATACATGTTTGGTTGATGGAACTTCTAGATACAACAGAATAATGATATACAAGATATATAATGGGGGTACGATACAAGTAAACCCACCTACTAGCAAATCACCCGAAGGAAACTATGCCCGCAAAGCCGTAATGAAACCTGTACGGCAAACCTGCAAGAAACTGGGGCACAACGGGGGTGAGTTGCCAACTCGTGAATAGAAAAAATATCTACGCACAGAAATCGCATAAATAACGCAACCTAGGTCAATTATCATAATATATCCTCAAATATATGAATAACACGTAGCCTATAACAAGGCTACAGTAAATATCTAACCCGAGTGTAATCTCATGTGCCCGTGTCAGTGCCTCAAGTAGCAATATATCATATGAATGAGGTATGAATGCATGAAAATAGAATACATGTAAATGAAGAACTGTTTTCATAATTTAGTGAGATTTCCTTTGTATTTTTAAAATGAGGTATCATAATGAAATCAGCATAAAACAGTGCCTAGCATCGGCACAAAACGTAATCCCAATATCTCGATATCTCTGTATCACGGTCTCTGTACCTCAATATCTCGAAATCTCAATGTCTCAATAACAATATCTAGGGCGCCGTCAGTCCAGACCGGCCCCTACCATCCATCTCAAGACCACGACGGTATCCTCCGGATATCCGACGCGTCGGGTAAAATCACCGGTAGGTAGTGCTCCCCTGCCAGGCTCACATCGTCATCATCACGCGCTTCTTGCCCCGGGGTACCTTACCGGGTCCACCATGTACCCGAAACGGTTCATCCGTCTCCTCGAATCGGGTCTCGAAATCCATCAGCAAACTCATGGTGGACGACTCATACATCATGGGAAAAACCGCACTTTTTATTTAAAAAGAGAGAAATCAGTTTATATAAGTTTTGCGATTTTCCCCCCCAAATCCAGAAAATTTCATGGAAATCCGAATCCAAATCATCAATAGCATGTAAAAACCATGAATATAGGCATAACAATGAATAACAGTATGCATGAAGTGACAAGTAAATACTACAATGTTAAGCTGGCATATAAGGCAGGCACACTAATATCATGTCAAATTACTAACTAACAAGCTAAGTCAAGCAATAATATTTTCTAAGGTGTACGTGACGTGGCAATTACCGATGAAGATGTGTGTGAGCCGGCAAGTAAGTGTACGTGGTACATACGCATCATCGGTAATGGTGCTGGTGTCCTAACAATATGATATCAACATTGCAATAAGAAATTATAACATAAGTATGCGATGCGAAGCGAACCACAATAATAAGCGGGAGCTGAATACTAGACGCAACTGTAACTAACCTGCATTAATCTAATATAAGTCCTACAAATGGTGCCTTTTGAAATAACACGAATCATGGGGTTTTGAAAATAGGGGCTACGGTGTTTTTATGAAAAGATACGTCTTTTGAAATATCCGTAGGATCCCTTGGGCTGTCTTTTAAAATACCCACGATTCGTTAGTTTTTGAAATAGGTAAGAATCGAATCTAATCTAACAACTAAACTAAACTAAAGGGCTAAGCTAACAAGCTAGATTACAGGTAAGGAAACCGCCTAACATCTGAGTCGATCCATATACATACCTGTATATATATTAGTCGGTGATCCCGCCTCAATAATATCATATCCGATACCATATCTACAATCAGCCATCCCAAGTCAAGAGTGCGGATCAATCATCAAGATATAGCTCGTACGTAAATCCGTCGTACGGCATCCCCAAATCTGGGTACGGGTCAATATCATATTCCTCACACCATTCCTCTGGTATCCTCTTTATTCAAGATCATAGTCTAGGGTACTGACCTATGTCTAGTACAATACTAATATCCTCAATATACCTATGATCTGACTACAGATCGACAATCTCGTACAAACCGATACCGTCAGCACATAGCATCATCAAGGATATACATCGCCCGATACAGCCTAATATCAATATCCTAGCATATCATGCCTCATATCACGATCACATGTCGACCATTTTATTTATAACACTATCCACCCGTATCGCCGCCCCAAGATCCGCTATAACACCAGGACGAACCTCAAGTACGAATTCTGCCATATCACCGATATCACAACCACAAAACAAATCTCATCGACTCAGCTCAATCTCAAGTATCATCCTCAAATCCGTATGTGAACACATAGTCCCATACCCATGTGAACACATAACTATAAAGAATCTCATGAGCACATATAAAAAGGAATGTATGCAAGTATGTATGTGTGTATGTGTAATGCAACACTACCCTAGGGTTCGCAACACTAAAGTAATCCAACACACCAATATCCATCCTAACATCGTTATTAATCCCAAATAACATATACTAATTGTTGGTGTGTATACGCATCCGTATACACCACCACGGACTGCGGGGGTGCTATACGCCATCCACCCGACTTCTCCCCGTAGATATAAATCTACTCACCTGGTCCTCGTTCACCGGTGCCGACGTCGCCACGCACTTACTTGTCGTCTCGAAGTCCACATGGGGTACCTACATATCATAACGCACTATACCGCATTAAAATCCAACTCATGACCAAAACGACGCACGAATCCCACATAGGTCAAAACCTATGGTTGCTTTCGCAAATCGACCCAAAAACCCTCGACGTCGGCGTACAAACGCCAAACCATCTAAAAAACTCCCAACACACTCATTTGCACATTCACGAACACTAATTTTAATATAAAATAGGTTAAAATTCACAAAAACCCCAATTTCACTTAAAAAGTCATTTTTCCGAAAATCTAGCAAGCACAATTCGCCGTTTTTGTACAAAACATGATGTTTTAACAATTCTAGTGACCAAGATGATAACTTAATATCTTAATTATGTCATAAATACCATTACGTAAATTTTAAACCCACAATTTAATTCGATTTCAAAAACCTAGTTTGCAATATTAACCAATTTTAACAATTTTATAGCAAAATGCACAAACTACAATCTAGCTTGGATTTTCATGAACTAAAGTATTAAAATACACTTAATAATGTTAATGAAGTCATGAAAAAAACTTAATTATGTTTTTCTCATAATCAAATTCATGGTTTACAAAAACCTAGCTAGCAATATAGCTTAAATATTACAATTCCAAACTAACAATTTGCAATTAGAAATTTGATTAGGTTTTCATTGCACAATATGAAGAACTACAATTGCAACCACAATTACATACACAAAAACCTAACTTGAATTTCATAAACCCTTACTAAGTTTTTCCAAGCATACAATTAAACCCAAATTAATAACTAATAATGCTTGATTTAAGGTATTCAAACAACAATTTAACAAAAGGTCTTGATTTATACCTCACAAGATCAAGGATCTAGCATGCAAATTCTAGCCTCCAAAAGTAGCTTCCATGCTCCTAGATCCATGTAAGTTTGGCTAATGAGAAATGGGTAGGAGTTGGATTTGGATTTTGGGATTTATTTGATGGATTTTGAGGCAATTTTTGAAGCAAAAGAGATGGAAAATGGGGGGAAAAGATGGGGGCTGTTGTAGCAGAATTTCGGCTGAGGAGGGAGTGGGGAGAGGTGTGGGGGAGTTGTGGAAAAGAATTCAAGTCAAAGCCCCTCCCAAATTACCATAATACCCCCACCTACTTTACTATATATAAAAACCTTATTTTAACCCATTTCTCACATGATTTAAGGTCAAAAAGAGGGAAATAAAATTCTTGGGCTGCTACAATAGTGTGGGGCCGGCCAAGGGGAGTGAGGGTGAGTGTGAGAGACTTTACAAAAAAATTCTATGCAAAAAGACCCCCCACAATACCATATTTGCAAGTTTTAGTTCAAAATAACTATATTTTTGTTTTCCATATAATAAATCAATTAAAACTTGAAATAAAATACTAAAAAATTATATTACAACTAGATTTTAATTAACATGATTTTAAAGATTAAAATTAGCCCATTTAAATTTGTATTTATCGCTAATTTAATGTATTTTCTTACCGGCTTAAAATAATATTAAAATAATTAATTTCGGAAAAAATTTCGGAAAATTTGAAATTTCAGCAGTGGCTCAATAAACACCAAATACTAGCAATTACATAGCTAGAATATGTATATTTAATTTTATAATAAAGATATTTACATTTTGACTTTTTACAGAAAACCCCCTTATTTTACCGTTTTTTCGAAATTTCACCGAAACGATTTTCAAAACGTTACACCGGCCTTCTCTTCTAACCCTTTACAAATCCTTTATTGTTAACCATTTTAATCTCTCAGCCATTTCTTTTATTTGTAATAAAAAAATCAAACCCAAACTTATATTTCTTAAGTCCATTTTCCCATTTAATAACCCCGGCCCATTCACCATTCTAATTTTATTCATCAGCTTAAACAAAGCCCGGCCCGTTTCTCTTTTTTCCATTTAAATCTTTTTTTTTTACTTGTACTGGCCCGGCCCACTTTTTCCCTCACCCGCTTCAGCCCTCACCCGACCCGACCCGCCTTCTCCTTCTCCCCCAACGGCTCTCTCCGCCATTCCCGCGTGCCCGTTCCTTCTCCGCCGCCTCCTTCGCCTACGCTGGCGCATTTGTCGGCCATGCTCGCGCGCGTTACTCCCCACGACACGCAACCCCTCGCACTCCCCTCTCTAACCTCGTCACCCCCATCACCTCTTCACTCTCTCTCCACTCAAAACCTCCCTCGAACCCACCATCAGCACCCACCATCAGCACCCACCCGCAACCTCCAACAATCATCGAGCACATCCCCTCTAGCAGGCACTGCAGCCATTGCTATCGCCGTCACGCCAGCACTTTGTCGCTGCGACCCAGCAGAGCTACCGCCATCGTTTTCTCCATCCAAGCACTACACCCTCACCTGCCCTTGTCGCCGACGTTCACCCCTCGTCGTCGACCGAGCACCTCCTTCCCTCTTCAGTTTCCTCACCCGCTCCCCTCGCCGGAGCTCCGACCTCCGATCTTTCCCCCTCTCCATTTTCCTCTGATCTCTCTCTCTCTCCCTCTCTCTCTCTCTCTCTCTCTCACACACACACACACACTGCTTCTCTCTCTCACTGCTTCTCTCTTCTCTCCCTCTCTCTAATCCCACACTCTCTCTCCCTCAATCTCTCTGTTTCTCTATCTCTCTTTCACTCTCTCTCTCTCTACACTTCTCACTCTCTCTCTCTTCCTCTACTCTCTCTCTCTCTCTTGATCTCTCTTCTCATCCAACTCGAGCCACAACAGTTGCCGACCCATCACCGGCCATCCAACCCACTGCAGCCCCACCATCAAGAGCTACGACCACCGCAGACACCCCGACGACGCCCCGAGCCCCCACTGGCCGAGAACAGACCCGAGCTCACCCGGAGTCGTTGCCGTCGCGGTGCTAGCTCGTCGTACGCCCGTACTGTACCTCGCTGCCTTGCGCCTCCAGGCAAGTTTTTTATACTTGCTACATGCTAATTAGTATTAGTTACGAACTATAATTTTATAAATTCTATACTAAATATCCTCGATAAATTATACGATGCAACTGTTTGATGTGTGATCCCAATGAAATTACTCGTCAAATTTGACGGAACTAAATGGTATAGTTTGGCCTGTATGGCTGTGAATCTAGTGTGTGAATTTCGTTGGATATTATGACCGTTAACAACTAAAATGACCACCCCCAAGTTTACTCGTAAAACTGGAATTTTCTTGTACCTGAAAACCGTTAAAATCACCATAAATTATATACAGACTGGAATGATGCGTTCGAGGGCTCAAATCGAAGCCCACTCGACGAACTTTAACCCTATACTAGTTTCCAGATATTTCTGTACTTAAACTGTGACAAAATTTGGGTCGGAGTGCGACTCTCGACTGCAGTCCAGAGCGACTCTATTACTGGGTGCTGTCCCGTAATGGGTACCACACTGTTTCCTAAACTCGTAGGTTGCGGAACTCCGCTGATTATTATAGGTGAATCTGTTAGCTAGACAACACAAGTGGTTCCATCCTATTTCATTATCGTTTGTTATTTAATCTGCAATTTAAAAGATCGGGCCGCATAACAGTCCCAACAGAAATCAGTTTTGACATATTGGTATTGAACAGTGTATATCTCCTAACGTACAGTCGCGATTGAGAAACCGTCAGTTGCGTTGAAAACCTTACTGAAAACCCTAGATTTCATCTAACTGTAGCGTCGCTAAAATCTGATCCCAATTGGGATTAAAATGCGTTGCGAAACGGGGTTCTGATTCTGAAACCGGATTTCCAGCCGTGAACGCTTAAAATGAAATGGCTATAATTAGTAATCCTGGAACCTGATTGGCATGAAACTAAATTCGATGGATAGATAACTGAACATACTAATTATTACATGTTCACTGTTTCACTAAATTGTAACCGTATGATTTATGATAAATTATGCAAATGGTAGATTAATGATTCAGGATATCCTAAACATGCTTTATATACTGTTTACGCATCATATCATACACATGTCATTGCATTGATAACATAGTGATAACGTGCATTTACCCAGCATTAGGTTTTAGTGATGATTGTGGCAAATACGTTAGTGTTCGTATATCAGTGAATAAGTGAAAGTGTTACGTACTTGTACACAATCAGTGAACCTTATTATTATATTGCATTGTCGACGTCTGTGGGACACGTATACGTGTGACTATAAGTGATATGGGACATTTATGGAAGCTCTTGCACGGGTGTCACAGATAAGACACCAGACACTGTCATTTATCTTAGGTATTAGTCGGGATGTGCTTGATGGAGGTCCTGCTTCCAGTTCTCGCGCAGACTTGTCACAGACCGATTGGTATTTAGGGTTATGGTTAGCGTTTGATGTAGACCACGGGGTGTGGGGTAGTTTAAGTGTGAGTTCAACAGAATCTCGGGAGTCCCATGCCGGCTTATATATTTAGGGAGATATATGGAGATTTACAGGGTATGTGATTATTACCGTGATATACATGTTGGGCCCGTGGTCCCTTGCCCTTGGGTTCTACCCTTGGGTGGAGGACACTCGTGAGTGGTTGACTCTCACACTTGGACTGACGATAGGCTTAGTGGCCTGTACAGTGAGACTTAGAGACTGATAGGGATACTGGCATTGATATACCTTACATACTGTGTTGACATACGTGGCATATCATTCTACTGCTTTTACTGTTCTGCTGCATTGATTACTGCATATTCATATCCATACTGCCTTTGATCTACTGATATATATACGTATTATCACTGTTAGAATTGTCATATGATTTTATATATATTATATTGCTATTGTGTCGCTCTGACGACCTGAGTATGCATGCTCAGTGAGAGGAGAAGATTTAACCTGGACCAGGACTAGACGTATATCACAGACACCTCGACTTGCTATCCAGAGTTATATTAGTTTGTTTCCCCTCAGGTCAGTTCTTTACATTGTTTCATCCAGTTACTGCTTTTCTCATTACATGTGCATCATTTACTGTTTACCATGAAAAACTAGAAGCCGAAGTGTGACTACGGCAGGACTTTTTCTTGACCGTAGGAGCATGGCTGGCCTTGTCAACCCCTAGTATTCCGTATTTTGGGAAGCGGGGCGTGACAATATATATCAAAACTTGATTTAATAATCCGGCTTAATCCTAAGCCGGTTAGTATTATCAACCGTCCGATTAAAATTCATGTAGCTAGTACATGTATTTAATCGGACCCCTGCACGTATCAATATACAGCCTCTACATCATATTGCCTAACCGGAAAAACACGTGTGGGACTCTAAAGACTTGACAATACATTAGCAGTGATTACTGGATAAATCTATAACCACAAACACGTCAGCGGCACTAGCTGTACGCAATGGCTACCCAGATATATGCCGAAAGGAGAGTCAACAATCAAGTCCGTTCGTACCTTACTGAGCCTGAATGTGACAATATCCATACAGTTCGGTCTCTTCGTCTAAGAGTATCACAAACCGGATTTAGGGGGTGGATAACATCAGACCCCTAGTAACCCTATAAGTCGTGCCGGAATCAAACTCATCACCAACCGAGAAACTACTGAACTCCTAACAGTAAATCCCATCCACTGTGGCCACGGATTTATGGCGATGGCCAACCAAACACAGCGCGATATTGACTCCTAATTTCAGAAGAGACAAATCCTTGACAATCACCCACTGCCTCCATGCGGTTCGGGACTGTACCCAACTAAAACCTGTTTGCACGACTCCTTTGAGTCGTGGTAGGGTAATAATCTAAGTACAATAGAAACTCACACGAGACAAGTGACTATCTCAGGTAAAAGGACTAACATGTACTCATGCCACTAGAGAACCGCTATCTAACAATAGCTATAATACCATTTAGAAGTTCTCGGTGAGTTCGTCTAGCGTACTCACCTCCAGTGAGCACCTGTATATTATCTTAGGTGAAAAAATACCAATGACTTATGAGATCGGCCACCGCCCCTCGTCGAGGTCTAAAAACGTATACACCAGTCTATTTCGGAATATCGATACCCGGTCTCGATACTCTTCCGACTAGGGACATTTATGGATGTGCTTATGAACTACCCAGCTCTCACGTATATGATCGCCATCATAATGCTGTGATGAAATTTCCAGCGCCCTTTCCGCTAACCACGGCCTTTGCTGAATGAAAAACTTTAGATTTGAAATATGGCACTAGCAACTACGACCTAGAATCTTAACCAAACACTACACTAGCTAACTAGAAAGGTTTTAACTACTCGATTAGTGTTACAACCTTTATAGTCGTGTCCTTCGGGTCTTGAAATCTCCACTCCTTGAGCTCGTCGTCCGTCGGGATCGAGCTTGCTTGTAGGCCCTCCTACGTCAAAGATGAACCACTAAAAAGTGTTGGTACAAGCTCTAGCTTCACCAAGTGAAGCAACTAAAGAGCCTAGCTTGCTAAACTAAGGTGCTTAGTGATGTAGGATGTGTTTGTGTGATTTATCTATCTCATAATCTCTTGAATTCTCAACACATGAGACGGTAAGAGATAGGAAGGAGAAGCTCTAGAGATGAGAGAGAATGAAAATAAGAGAATGAAGAAATCAAGTGAGAGAGAATATATCTTCTATGGTTTTGTAAAAGGATTTTCTTAATAAAGAAAATACAACCATACTTGAATAGTTTAGACAAACGAATTAACAATTCATTTGTCCATCCTATTCAACCATGCCTATCACCATTCTCATGCCACATCACCCCTCCACCTCATTTCCTAATTTCTATAAAAGAAATTCTAAGGAAATGAGGTGTCCTCCTTTTAAAATGTATCATATATAAATGCATTATACATTCCATGTATATACATACCTATATTCGTATCAAAATACGAATACAAAAGAGACAAAAAAATATAACAAACATAATACTAGAATACACACACACACACACACACACATATATATAAATTAAACCCACCGTTGCCAGTCCCAAGTCCGAATGACAAAGGGTGAGGGTTATGGTGGGCTTGTGACAGCCAACGTAAAACATTATGACATTCTATGACATGAACCATAATAAAAATATTGTTGGGGTATCCTCTACTCAGCAACGCGCTACATCGGATCCCGGGTGTAGTGTTAAATATGCAAGGGCTTTTAGATCGTCGTCCGGAAGCGACGCGCTACATCAGACCCCGGGTGGAGTGACAAATAAGCAAGGGTCTCATAGGATCCATCTAGCTTCTTGGAATATAGATTCCCTTATGGGTAGACTACAGAATTAGTGGAGGTGATGATTAGGAGGAGAGTTGGTATTATGTGTTTGTAAGAAACTAAATGTGTAGGTGAAAATGGTAGAGTTATAAAACCTTGGGGTTATAAGGTTTGGTATACAGGTAGAGATAAAAATCGTAATGGGATAGGCGTAATCATAGATGGACGGTTTCTTAAGGATGTAATTGAGATTAGGAGAAAAGATGATAGAATTTTAATGGTTAAACTTATTCTAGGTGGGGAGATCCTTAATATTATTAGTGATTATGCGCCACAGATAGGTCTTGATGACACTAGTAAGCGTCTATTCTGAAAGGAATTAGACGAGATGGTGCAAAGGATACCTGGTGGAGAGAAGTTATTTATTGATGGTGATCTCAATGGACATGTAGGTACTAGTCGTAGTGGGTTTGATATTATCCATGAAGGTTTTGGTTTTGGACAAAGGAATGAAGCAGATAGCTCGATCCTAGATTTTGCCTTGTCTTCTGACTTGATCTTAGCAAACACTTGGTTTAGGAAAAGAGAGTCTCACAATATCACCTTTAGGAGCGGATCAAGTGCAAGTCAAATAGACTTTTTTCTGATGAGAAGGATAGATAGAGGTTGTTGCATCGACTTTAAGATAGTGTCAGGTGAGAGTGTAACCACTCAACATAGACTTTTAGTTCTAGATTTTCGATTTAGAAGAGGATCTAGGAAAATTAGATATAAGGTAAAACCTAAAATTAAGTGGTGGCGACTGAAAAAAGATAACCAAAAGACTTTTATAGATCGTGTAGTTTAAGAGGCAGATTGACAGTCTAAAAATGATTCAGACGGAATACGGAATAAGATGGCTAGTTGTATCAAGAGGGTAGTTAGAGATCTACTTGGTGAGTTGAGAGATAGTGCTCCACCATCTAAGAACACATTATGGTGGAACGAAAAAGTAAAGGCTGCTATTAAAATCAAGAGAGGTTCTTATAAAGAGTTGAAGAAAAGCAAAGATGCGGAAAGATTTGAGAAGTATCAAATGGCTAAAAAGGAAGTTAAGAAAGCTGTTCGGGAAGCTAAAACTAAGGTCTACAAAGATGTGTATGAGAAGTTGGATATTAAGGAGGCTGAAAATGATATATACTGGATTGCTCTGATGCGGGAAAAGAAGATCAGAGACTTATGTGCAGTCAAGTGTGTCAAAGATGAAGATTAGAAGGTTTTAGTTCAATATGAGAATATCAAGAAAATATAAAGAGATTATTTTGACAAATTGTTCAATGAGAGCTTTACTAAGAATTTGGATGAACTTGTCATTCAATCTCAAGATATAAACTGTGATTTCATGCGTAAAATAAGAATACCGGAGGTTAAAAGGGTTTTGAAGAGAATGAGATCAAGAAAAGCGGTTGGTCCAGATGGGATTCCTTTCGAGATTTGGAGACGTTTAGGAGAAATAGGCGTTATATGGCTGACAGATCTGTTTAATAAGATTTGGCAGACCAAAAAGATGCCAAATGAGTGGAGCAAAATGGTGCCTATAGTGCCCTCAAGGGAATTATCATAGCCGCAGGCAGGTGATTATGATAATTGAGGGAGGACCTATACGAGTAGAACAGTCTTGCATGAGATGATAGTATGCTATCTGGTTTGTCTTTATCATCATGTACATGCTTTATGTGGTATTACAGATCACTATTACATGTTGATAGAGGCCATAGGATTCTTGCTTGACTACCAGTATTATGATGGCGATCATATACGTGGGAGCTGGGTGGTCTATAAGCAAATCCTTAAATGTCCCTAGTCGTGGGAGTATCGAGACTGGGCATCGATACTACAGAGTAAACTAGTATATACTGATCGAGACCTCGACGAGAGGTGGTGGCTAGGTCTCATAAGCCATTGGTGTTAGTTTGTTCATCTAAGATAGTATACAGGTGCTCATTGGGTTATGAGTACACTGGACGGACTCGCCAGGAACCTACTAGTTGGTACTATACCTATTGTCAGATAGCAGTTCCCAGGTGACATGTGTGCAGGTTAGTCTATCGACCTGAGATCGTCATTTGTCTCGTGTGTGTTCCCACTGTGCTTTGATTACTACCCTACCACGGCTCAAAAGAGTCGTGCAACCAGGTTTTAGTTGGGTACAGTCCCGAGCCATATGGAGGCAGTGAGCGGATCGTCGGGGATTCGTCTCTCCCAGTATATGGGGTTGATGTCGCGCGGTGCACGGGTGGCCATCACCAGAAATCCTTGGCCAAGGTAGTCGAGAATTACTGATTTGGATCAATAGTTTCTCAGGTGGTGATGTGTTTCATACCGACACTAAATGTCGCGTTATTAGGGGTCTGACTTTATCCACTCCCTAGACTCGATATGCGATACTCATAAACGAACGACCGGACTGTACGGATATTGTCACTGTTAGGCTCAGTGGGGGTTTCGGGATGAGTTTGCTTGTCGATCTCCCTTTCGCTCAATGCCTGGGTAGCCGTTACGTACAGCTAATGCCGCTGACGTGCTTGTGGTTAAACCCACTGCCAGCGTATTGACGAGTCTTTAGAGTCTCACATAGAGGGTTTCCCTTCTTCGGACGAAACGATGTAGAGGCCGTATGGTTTTGCGGCAAGGTTCGATCATTTACGTGCACTTGTGCATGTATCAGGATTCGGACGAATAATACTAGTGGCTTTGGCTTAAACCGAATTCTAGTATTATATTGTTGGATTATTTTCGTCTCGTTGTATTCGTATTTTTCGGAATACGGATGCGGATATGTATATACGGATGAGGGGTATTCTTGTAATTTATTACAAGGTACTTCTAGAAGATGCCACCTCATTTAGTTTTAACCATTTAGGATTAAATGGTTATTGAGGTGGTGACGATGAGGTGTTTATTGCATAATTATAGCATGGCATAGTAATGACCCATGGTTACTATACTAAGCATGCTTAAGTTTTTGTTTGTTGTGAGATTTTGTTGACTTGAGATATTTTTAGTTAACTCTAGATATTTTGGTGACATGGGATATTTATGGGATGGCTTCCATTATTGCATAAAAAAACACAACAAACAAAAGCAAGCCATTCTTTTTCTTGAGTTGCTCTCACTCTCATCCTCATGGCATCTTCTTCTACGTCCACCCTAACCCTCTCATGTGTTGAGAAACCCAGGGTATCTTAAGACAAATTAATCTATTACCACACTCTACATCCTCTATGCTATCTAGTTTAGCGATCTAGGTACCCTAGTTACTTCGGTTACGAAGTAGAAGCTCGTTTCACAAATCCTTAGGTGGATCATCTTCGATGGAGGAAGACCGGAGATCAAGCTTGATTATGGACGCCTCTAGGAGCTTGGGAAGGTGGTTGAAGACCGAAGGACATGGATCAATTCGGTATAAACATCTAAACTTCTTCCTTGTTTGCTAGTCTAGGATTAATGGTAGATCCGGGCATCGGGTTCCGTTGGCGCCGGTTTTTATAAATTTTTGTTCCGCATTTGGTCACAGATTGATGGCCGGGGCGCTAGCGAAACCCAACACAAAAGTACCCTTATACATATCTACAAGAATAAGGGTGACATTCAAAATTGCTCAAACTACCGTGAAATAAAACTTATGTGTCACATCATGAAGTTTTGGGAGAGTGTGATTGAACACATTCTAAGAAAGGATGTTAAGATAACAGAGAACCAGTTTGGGTTCATGTCTGAACGATCGACGACAGATGCTATTCATTTGCTTCGTCAACTTGTCGAGCGTTTTCGAGAGAGAAGATGAGATTTGCATATGACATTTATTGATTTAGAGAAAGCGTACGACAGGGTACCTAGAGAGGTATTATGGGGGAACAATGATGAAAAAGGAGGTCCCCGTCAAGTACATTGATATAATCAAGGATATGTATGATAGAGTAGTGGCAAATGTCAAACTTGCGGCGGTCTAACGAGTGATTTTCCGATTACAATTGGCTTACATCAAGGATCTGCATTAAGTCCATTCCTGTTTACCATCGTAATGAATGAGCTTGCTAGAACTATCCAAGATGCGGTATCTTGGTGTATGCTATTCACTGATAATATTGTTCTAGTAAATATGACGAAAGAAGGAGTTAATGTCAAATTGGAGTTATAGAGGCAAACGTTGGAATCTCAGGGGTCCAGATTGAGCAGGTACAAGAAAACATATATGCATTGCAAATTTAGCAAACAGATAAGTCGAGACCACATTGGTATAATACTGGAAGGACAAGAGATCACCGAGCGATCAGTTTAGATATCTAGGTTCCATTATCCAAAAAGATGGGGAGATCGATAGCGATGTTAATCAAAGGATCCAAGCTGGTTGGTTGAAATGGAGGAGTGCAACAGAGATTTTGTGCGATCGTAACTTTCCGTTAAGGTTGAAAGGAAGTTTAATCAGAGCGCTATTAGGCCTACCTTATTATATAGTACAGAATGCCGGGCTCCTAAGAAGTATCATACACAGAAGATGCACGTAGCGGGGATGCGGATGCTTCGTTGGATGTGTGGTAACACTAGAAAAGATAAGATGCGAAATGAGGATATTCATGCAAAAATTGGTGTAGCACCTGTGGAAGAGAAGATGCGGGAAAACTGGCTAAAATGGTTGGGTCATGTGCGACGCAGACCTATGGAAGAACCGGTTCGACGAATGGGTACTATCAATATAGGCAATGTCAAAAGGGCGAAAGGGAGACCGAAAAAAACATGGATGGAGGTGATACGAAAAGATATGGTTGCCAAAGGCCTCAATGAAAATATATTGTTCGATAGGAGTGAGTGGAGGCGAAGGATTCTGTAATACCCAGCCTCTTTTTATACCAATATCTGTATTTCTCTTTCACCTATAAAATTTATTTATTTTACTTATAATTATTTATTTATTTTAAAATCCCATTAAACACCAAACCCCAAATCTTTCCTTTTCTTTTTCCCTTATTCCCAAGCCGGCCCAGACACTTCATTTCATTTTAATTATTTCTTAATTCCCAGCCCAGCCCGTCTCTTCCTCAGCCGTTTTCCATTTTATTAAACCCAAAACCCCTATTTTTCCCTTCAGCCCAACATTTTAATCCCAAATTATTTAAATTCCCCCGGCCCAAGCTCTCCAAGCCCAACTCCTTTCAGCACCGGACCCGACCCGACCCGCTTCGATCCCTCTTCTCCTTCCCAGCGGCTCTTTCCTTTTCCCCCGCTCACGCGATCCGCTTTCCTCGCCAACGCTCGCGCCCACGTCGCAGCGCCGTTGCCACGACCCCACCACCTCGTACTCCCCCTCGTTCACTCCTCCACCAACAGAACCCCTCACCACTACACTCCATCAACCCAAGCACCCCTGCACACCCAATCCCCTCGCCACCGAGCTCGACCACCACCGACGAATTCCCCAACGTACCTCCTCGCCATCATCATCACTTTCCCCCACCTCCTTGCACCGGACCCACCAACACTGCCGGCGCCCCGCTGCCCCACCAAATCCTCCACCATCAATCTCGTCATCATCTCCCCCTTCACTCCATCGCACAACTCCGAGCTCCGCCACCATCTCCACTCTCCTTCTCCAAAATCCCCACAACCGAGCTCCCTATACCGCCATCGCCACCAACCACCGACCCGCTCCTGGCGAGCTCCTCATCGACGCCCGCCGACCATCGTCGACCCCCTCGTCGTCTCCAGTTAGATCCCTCTCTCTCTCTGTCTCTCTCTATCTCTCTGTTTCTCTCTTCCTCTCTCTCAATCTCGACATCTCTCTCTCTCTCTTTCCCCCTCTCTCTCTCTCTCTCTGGTTCGCTCTCTCCCTCTCTCTATATCTATGTTTCCCTCTCTCTCTCTAATTCCCCCTCTCTCTCAATTTCTCTAATTCTCTCTCTCTGTCTCTCTCTCTCTCTCTAATTCTCTCTTCATCTCTCTCTAAATTTCTCTCTTCTTTTATCAGCGTCTCACCCTCCCTCACATCAAAACAAGGAACGGCGTAAAGCAGTGAAGAAAAGGAGGGCACGAAGAGCAACTAGATCGAGTGAAATTGTCGGTTTCCAAAGGACTGAGCCGGTGCTGCGTTCGTGGCGCGATCGTGCTGATACCACTGCAGTATTATCGCCGACACTTATCCAGGCAAGTATTTTTACTTGCTACATGCTAATCTATTCATGTTACAAACTCAAATCGTATAAATCGCAAACTTACAATTCATGATAACTTATATGATATACCTGTTCGATGTGTGATCTCAATGAAAATATTCATCTAATTTGACGGAATTGGATTGTCTATGCTGGCCCATGTAGTGATGAATACTGTGTATAAATTTCACTGGAAAATACGACTGTTAATGGCTAAAACGAATACCCCCAAATATACCCGTAAAACTAGAAATTTCACGTATCTGAAAGTTGTTAAAATCACCATAAATTATGTACATATTGAAATGTTGCGTTCGAGGGCTCAAATCGAAGCCGACTCGACGAACTGTAATCCTATGCAAATTTCTATTGGTTTCTGTACTTATGTTGTGACAATAATTGGGTCGGAGTGCGACTCTGGACTGCAGTCCAGAGCGACTCTGGTTACTGTGTGCTGTCCCGTAATTTGTACCACCTCGTTTCCTGAACTCGTATGTTGCGGAACTCTACAGTTTATTAAAGGTGAATCTGTTAGCTAGATAACGCAAGTGATTTCACCCTGTTTCATCATCGTTTACTATTTAAAATGCAATTTAAAGGATCAGGACGTCTAGCAGTCCAAACAGAACCAGAACGGACACCACACTGTTGAATAGTGTATAACTCCTGACGTACAGACACGATTGAGAATCCGTCTATTGCGTTGAAAACCTTATTGAAAACCCTAGATTTTATTCAACTGTAGCGTCGCTAAAATCCGATCCCAACTGGAATTAAAATGCGTTGCGAAACGGACTTTCGATTCAGAAACCGGATTTCCAGCAGTGAACGTTTAAAATGAAATGGCCATATCTAGTGATCCTGAAACCCGATTGACGTGAAACCAAATTCGATGGATAGATAATCACACATACTACTTATCCCCTGTTCATTGTTTCGCTAAATTTTGGCATATATTATTTATGATAAATTATGCAAGTGGTAGGATACCGACATATGATATCTTAATCCTGCCTTACATACTGTTTTCTCATCACATCATATGTATATGTTATTGCATTGGTAACCTAGTGATCATGTGCATTACCCAGTGTTAGGTATTAGTGGTGATTGTGGCAAGTACGTTAGTGTTCGTGCATGAGTGGATAAGTGAAAGTGACACGTACTTGTACACAATCAGTGAACCCTATTATTCTATTGCATTGTCGACGTCTGTGGGACGCATGTAAGTGTGACTATAAGTGGTATGGGACACTTATGGAAGCTCTTGCATAGGTGTCACAGATAAGGCACCAGACACTGCCCATTTATCTTGGGTATTAGTCGGGACGTGCTTGATGGAGATCATGTCTCCAGTTCTCACGCAGGCTTGTCATGGACCGACCGGTATTTGAGGTTATGGTTGGCGTTTGATATAGACCACGGGGTGTGGGGTAGTTTGAGTGTGAGTTCAACAGAATCTCGGGAGTCCCATGACGGCTTATATATATGGAGATATATGGAGATTTACAGGGTACATGATTATTACCGTGAGTTATATTTTGGGCCCGTGGTCCCTTGCCCTTGGGTACTACCCTTGGGTGGAGGACACTCGCGAGTAATTGACTCTCACACTTGGACTGACGATAGGCTTAGTGACCTGTACAGTGAGACTTAGAGACTGATAGGGATAGTGACATTGACATGCATTACTTACTGTATTGACACACCTGACATACTATTTTACCGCTTTACTGTTCACCTGATCTATATAACACTTCATTGGTTACTCCATGTTCATGTCTTTACCGTCTTGATTTACTGTTATATATCTATTATCACTGTTCGAGTTGCCACTTGCAACTATGTATATATATTGCTATTGTGTCGCTCTGACGACCTGAGTATGCATGCTCAGAGTGAGGAGTGGATCTAGCCTGGACCAGGACCAGACGTACATCGCGGACATCTTGATCAGCTATCCAGAGCTATACTCTTTTTACCTCCATCAGGTCAGTTCTTTGTATTTGTTTTGTTTCAGATACTGTATTTCTCATTACCTGTGCGTTGTTTACTGATTACCACGTAAAGCTAGAAGGCGAAGTGTGACTGCGGCAGGATATTTCCTTGACCGTAGGAGCATGGCTGGCCTTGTCAACCCCTCGTATTCCGTATTTTGGGAAGCGGGGCGTGACAGATTCATGTGCTGGACTCGACGTGATTCTCATGTTGGTTCATGTAGCCTACCCCATATGCTTGGGATAAAAGGCTCAGTTGTTTTTATTGTGTGTGTGTGTATATAAATTATTAAATCAATAAATGATTTAATAATCCGGCTTAATCCTAAGCCGGCTAGTATTATCAAACCGTCCGATTAAAGTCCGTGTATCTAGTACACATATTTAATCGGAACCCTGCACATATCAATGTATGACCTCTACATCTTTTCTCCTGAACCGGGAAAACTCTCTGTGTGGAACTCTAAAGACTCGAAAGTACGCTAGCAGTGAGTTACTGGATAAATCCATAACCACAAACACGTCAGTGGCACTAGCTGTACATAACGGCTATCCAGGTATCTGTCGAAAGGAAGGCCAACGAGCAAACTTATCTGAACCCCTACTAAGCCTATCTGTGACAATCTCCGTACAGTCCGGTCTCTTCGTCTAAGAGTATCGCATAACTGGTCTAGGGGTGGCATACGTCAGACCCTAATAACCCGATAATTCGCGCCGATGTAGCTCAAGACCAATCCGAGAAACTATTGATCTAACTATTAGTAAATCTCATCTGTCTTGGCCAAGGTCTTATAGTGCTGGCCAACCGAATACAGTGCGACATCAACTCCCTATACCGGGAGAGACGAATCCCTAACAATCGCTCACTGCCTCCATGTGGCTCGGGACTGTACCCAACTAAAACCAGTTCGCACGAATCGGTAAACCCATGGTATGGTAGTAATCTAAGTACAGTAGGAACTCACACGAGACAAATGACGATCCTAGGTCTAAAGACTAACACGTACTCATGTCATCTGGAAATTGCCATCTGACGATAGGTATAATACTATCTAGAAGTTCTCAGCGAGTCCACCCAGTGTACTCATCCCAGTGAGCACATGTATACGATCTTAGGTGGCACACACTAATGGTTGTGGGACCAACCATCGCCTTTCGTCGGGGTCTAAAAACGTATACATCAGTCTACTTCGGAATATTGATGCCTAGTCTCAATACTCCCATAACCAGGGACTTTTAAGGATGTACTTATGGACTACCCATCCCCCACAAGTACGATCGCCATCATAATGCTGGTAGTAAAGCAATAATCCTACGGGCTTTATCAACATGTAGTAGTGATACATAATAACAAGTAGAACATATACACATGTTAAGATAAAAACAAACCAAATAACATACTATCATATCGAGCAAGATTGTCATATGCATACATACCCCTAGCATCCTATACAATAAAAGTCTTGAGGGCATACATATCTAACAATCTCCCACTTGCACTAAGGCTTGTTATTGGCGTATCGCATACCCAACATCTCGAAAAGTGGCTCGAACTACGCTTGAGGGATAGTCTTGGTGAATGGATCCGCCGTGTTCTCTTTCGTATCTATTCTCCGGACCTCGATCTCCCGGATCAAGTGATACTGCCTCAAGATGTATCAGGATCTATGATGGGACTGTGGTTCCTTCGCTAATGCCATAGCCCCATTGTTATCACAATACAAAGGTATTGGATCAACAATGGACGGACCCCTCTCAAGTTCAGTAATGAACTTTTTCATCCAGACCGCTTCTTTTGCGGCATCGTTGACGGCAATGTATTCAGCCTCTATCGTCAAATCTATGATGATATCATGTTTGGAGCTCTTCTAACAGACCGTCCCTCCGTTGAGGGTAAACACATAACCTGAGACAAATTTATTGTCATTCTGATCACTTTGAAAGCTTGAGTCGGTAAAATACTCCACTTGAAGGTCTCCATTACCGTACACCATGAATATCTCCTTAGTCGTTCTTAGATATTTAAGAATGTACTTCACAGCTATCCAGTGCTTCTCTGCTGGGTTTGACTGATATCTGCTTACTACGCTAAGTGCGTAAGCTACATCTGGTCCAATACATAACATTGCATGCATTATAGATCCTACAGCCGTAGCATAAGGTATAATGCTCATGCGAGCCCTCTCCTCATCAATCTTGGGAGACATCTCTTTGGAAAGGGTGATTCCATGCAAAACGGGTATATTACCGTGCTTAGAATCTACCGTACTAAAGCTCTTTAGTATGGTGTCTATGTAACTATACTGTGAAATCCCAACATTCTCTTAGATCTATCTCTGTAGATCTTTATCCCCAGAATGTAGGAGGCATCACTCAGGTCTTTCATGGAGAACTTTTGTGACTAGAACAGCTTCACCGATTGTAGCATACGAATATTATTTCCTATCAGGAGAATGTCATCGACGTACAAGAAGAGAAATATGACAGCTTTCCCTACAATCTTCTTGTAGATACATGGCCCATCCTCGTTTTTTATGAAATCAAATTCCTTAATTGTCTCATCAAAATAGATGTTCCAACTCAATGATACCTGCTTTAATCCATAATTGGATTTAAGCAACTTGCACACCTTCTCGCTGCTCCCACTGTCTATGAATCTCTCCGAATGATCCAAATAAATGCACTCTTCTAAACTTTTATTTAGATAAGTCGTTTTAACGTCCATCTGCTAGATATCATAGTCATGGAAGGCGGCAATGGCAAGTAGGATCCGAATGGATTTTAGCATAGCCACTGGAGAAAAAGTTTCGTCATAGTCCACACCGGGTTTTTGACGAAAACCTTTTGCAACAAGTCTAGCTTTATAAGTTCCCACCTGTCCATCTACACCGATCTTCTTTTTGAAGATCCACTCGCATCCAATGGGTTTTACCCCTAGAGGAGTAACATCCAAAGTCCAAACTTTGTTGGTGTACATGAACTCTATTTCGGATCGCATAGTATTCAGCCATTTTACAGAGTCCCTACTGGTAATGGCCTACTGGAAACTAACAGGATCATCTTCTTCCAAGATGCAATTCTCTCGATCCCCGTCTATGAGAAAACGATAATATCTCTCAAGCGGATGAGAAATCCTACTAGATCTGCAGAGTGGCTATGGTTCGCCGGGGACTATTGAATTCTGAGGTTCCATCAAACCTTCAGCTGTAGTTTGTGTTTTTGGAGTTTCTTCCAGTTTTACTGCGCTCCAATTGGCTTCTTTTGTAAGAAACTGCCATTCTAAAATTTTGGCGTTCCGGGAAACAATAATCCTTTGTTCCCCTGTGTGGTAGAATATATATCCGTTCGAATGCTTTAGATATCTCACAAATTTACACAAAACTTATCGTGCCTCGAGTTTCTCTGGGTTCTGCTTTTTAACATAAACAGGACAACCTCATATCTTAATATGTTTAAGATGCATACTCTTACCACTCCATATTTCATATGGAGTTTTAGGCACGGATTTAGACGGAACTTGATTCAGAAGATATGCAGCTGTCTCAAGCACATATCCACAAAATGAAAGAGGTAACTCGGCATTACTCGTCTGGAGCGAACCATATCCAATAGGGTACGATTCCTCCGCTCCGATACACCGTTGTGTTGTGGTGTATACGGAGGAGTAATCTGAGAGAGAATATCATTCTTTTTTAGAAAGTCAAGGAATTCCGTGCTTAAGTATTCACCTTCTCAATCAGATCGTATGACTTTAATACTTCAGTCAGTCTGGTTCTCTGCTTCGCTTTTATATTTTTTGAATTTCTCAAAACCTTCATATTTGTGTTTCATCAGAAATACATTTCCGAATCTAGAGAGATCATCAGTGAATGTAATGAAGTACGAGAACCCACCCCTTGCATGTATAGAAATTGGACCACACACATCACTGTGTATGGGTGCTAAGAGCTCTGTAGCTTTTTCTCCGTGTTTCGAGAACGGAGCTTTGATCATTTTTCCTTTGAGATAAGACTGACAAGTTTCATATGATGAAAATTTGAACGGATCCAAATATCCATCCTTATACAACTTAGATAGTCTTTTCTTATTGATATGACCAAGTCTACAATACCAAAAGTAGATTTCGTTCATATCTGAACTCTTCCTCTTGCATGTGTTTTGTATATTAAAAACTGTGTTTTGATTAAGAACATATATACCATTACATAATTTAGGTAAATGTTCGTGATATTTCTATCTAGAACAGAGTTATATCCATCTTTATCTAGTAAAGAAACTGATATAATATTGCACAACATAGAAGATACATAGTAACAGTTGTTCAAAATTATAGTGTTGTCACTTGGAAACACCAGTTGATATTCGCTGACGGCAACAATATCAACTTGTGTTCCGTTCCCTAATCTAAGGGACATATCACCAGATCCAACCATTCTACTTTTTCTCGGTCCTTATAATAGATTATAGATATGAGATCTTGATCCGGTATCTAGTACTCAGAAGGTAGGGTTGACCAAAAAACGGTTTTCAATAACAAATATACCCGAAGAAAATGTATTAGAATGCTTCTCCTTCATTTGGGTTTCTCCTTCATTAGGATCATGTGAGAGTCTATGCAATTCTCTTTCTCTTGCTCATACTCGTGACAGTTGTCATAAGATAGAGCCGGACCGACGCTCCCCAGCCCAGTGTAATAAGCTGGTTCGGTCAAGTCATACATCTTATTATCTTGATTAAGGCGTGACATGGTTGCTACCTGGAGAGAGAAAGAAAACACTCCGTATGCCCTTGCAAAATTAGATTGGTTTTTAATTTATCTAATCAGGATGGCTCCCACTGTTTCCTCGTATTCTCTTTCAAATCTTAAAAGGAGAACTAGTCGGGATCATTTACACCTTACAAGTTCGCTAATCGTTCAGCAAGGTGGATGTTGGTACTCTGAAAGAGGTTCCCCGTGCTCTCGCACGGACCTAATTAAAATAAACCTCGTTTCCGCAGAGGCGTAGCCCCATTAACAATTTCTAGACATCTAATAGGTTAGTTAATTGTGAAATGAAAAATATATCCCAAGAGTAATCATACTCATCAGTGGGAATCGAGACCCAACTATCATCGCGTGATAACCAAGATAGAAGCCACTAGTCACCACACTCCAGAAGGTATACACACAACTGGCAAGTTTCCTTTATGCTTGAAACTCCCGATATGGTTTACCCCTAACGGCTTATAATCTTGACACGGTCAACATATCATAAGTTGCTAGTCAAGTTCAACCCATCATTTCTTGATTGCTTTAGACCCACCCGCATAACCCTTGACACAGTCAACATGGTTACACGATTGTCCTAACCAATTGCATCAAATGCTACAAACAAGCACCACTTAGCTACCGTACACTACATCTTGACACAGTCAACATACACAACACGAATACTGAGTACTATTTGTAGGTAATGACGAAGGGCTACGACTGGTTTTAGGCGAAAAACCTTTAACGTAATGAACTTGATAGCGTTGAAGGAACCGAGTAGTTTTGAAAGGGAGTGATTTAGGCTTCGTTTTTAAAACAAATGGTTTGAAAAAAACTGAGTAATATATAATAAAACAAACTTTTGCTTAAGAGCGAAATTCCTGTGAAGAGATCAAGGCCCTTCCCTCATCGAATAAAGTGCAACATATTCCTAACCGAATACCTTTATGCAAAGCAAAAGAATATGGCTATGGTTTTCAAAAAAAATTGGTTCCTACATCATTTTAGGTTTATTTACTTGCATTAATCAAAATTAATGCAGTCACATCATTTAAGTTTCTATCACGCCAGAAATAACGAAAATAGAATGTTTTATATGCTATCCGCATTCTCCACGGGGTCTCGAGTCTTCACCGTAAGGTTACTTAACTTATGACAGGGAAGGAACGGGGCAAGCGTGGATGTAAAACATATAAACGCATTTATATATATAGTCATTTCCAGCATGATATAATAAACATCACAAGCATACGATAAACAATATGGAATAGCGGATAATTTAGGAGCTCCGCATTTCATTTGAGCCGCAAATAAAACATGTAGTTTCTCGGTCATGTGGATAGCACGTACAACATCAAACCAAGACCCCTACGAGTGCGACAAGTTACCCACTAATTCTAGAAGTGAGGCAACCCGTACTCAATGTCATGAGTGGACCACCCGGCACTTCATCGAATCCGGTAACTTGAGCACTCCACCGTAGGTCATCCTAAAACCCCTACAACTGCGGCGAATAGCCCGCCAATTCTAGAGCGAGGTGGCCCGAACTCAATATTGTGAGACGACCACCTAGCACACTCTAGAACCCAGCTATTCGAGCAGTTCTCCGCTGGTTTATCCGAGTACAGTAAAGAAATAATATACAACGGTGGCATCGACCGCATCATGGTCCAGCCCCAATAAAAGAATATACAAACAGGCAGAAACGACAGTCTACAAGTCGGACACTCGCCCTGCAGAAATGAATATATAAATGACATAACTGTACAAACAATATCGTACTAGGGGCTATCCAACACGACAATCCGTCTAAACCATCACAGAGATATACATCACAGCACAAGCTAATATGCGCAACCACGTCTAATTGACATATAGCAACTAAACGACGTTTAAAACATATATACAACATCACAGGTATCAACGATGCAAAAATTTTGAGTTTTAAAACTTTCCGTGTTGCCCCTAAGCACAAACGGCACTCAACCAAATCCGGACAAAAACAAAGTATGCCAAAAATCCCAATACCAAGAACCCAAGACACTGTAGAAAGACGAGACCAAAAAGAGCACACTTGGCCGCCAGAAATGGCTAAAATGGAAAAGGTAGCGGCCAGAATAGCTCTATTTTGGCTCGTTTTCAAACAGTGTTAATTTCAAGTCCCAACCTTTTTTCTGCAACCATTAAAAAAATAGAAGTTTTAAAATATGGACATAAACTTGGTATAGGAATTCGAAATATGGAAAAGTTTCGGTTTCGAAACACAAGCATCGTAAAATAATAGTTCTGGTGTTTGGATGACTCTGATACCATGATGAAGTTCCTAACGCCCTTACCGCTAACCGCGACCTTTGCGGAATGAAAAACTTTAAATTTGAAACATGACGCTAGTAACTACGACCTAAAATCTTAACCAAACACTAAACTAACTAACTAGAAGGGGTTTTAAATACTCGGTTAGTGTTACAACCTTTGTAGTCGTGTCCCTCGGGTCTTGAAATCTCTACTCCTTAAGCTCCTCGTCCGTCGGAATCAAGCTTGCTTGTAGGCGCTCCTACGTCAAAGATGATCCACCTGAGAGTGTCAGTTCAGGCTGTAGCTTCACCAAGTGAAGCAACTAAAGACCCTAACTTGCTAAATTAAGGTGCTTAGTGATGTAGGATGTGTTTGTGTGATTTATCTATCTAATAATCTCTTGGATTCTTAACACATGATAGGGTAAGAGATGAGAAGAAGGAGAAGCTCTAGAGATGAATAAGAATGAAATGTGAATGAAGAAATCAAGTGAGAAAGAACACATTTTCTATGGTTTTATAAAAGGATTTTCTTAATAAAGAAAATACAACCATACTTGAATTGTTTAAACAAATGAATTAATAATTCATTTGTCCATCCTATTCAACCATGAATCTCACCATTCTCATGCCACCTCACCCCTCCACCTCATTTCCTAATTTCTATAAAAGAAATTCTAAGGAAATAATGTATCCTCCTTTTAGAATATATCATGTATAAATACATTATACATTCTTCGTATATACATACTCGTATTCGTATCAAAATACGAATACAAAAGAGACAAAAAATACAACAAACATAATGCTAGAATATATATATATATAAGTAAATTATTAAATCAATAAATGATTTAATAATCTGGCTTAATCCTAAACCGGCTAGTATTATCAAACCGTCCGATTAAAGTCTGTGTATTTAGTACACGTATTTAATCGAAACCCTACACGTATCAATATACGGCCTCTACATTATTTCGTCTGAACCGGAAAAACTCTTTGTGTAAGACTCTAAACACTCGACAATACACTGGCAGTGAGTTACTGGATAAATCTGTAACCACAAACACGTCAGTGGCACTAGCCGTACATAACGGCTACCCATGTACCTGCCGAAAAGAAGACCGACGAGCAAGCTCATCCGATCCCCTACTAAGCCTATTTGTGACAATCTCCGCACAGTCCAGTCTCTTCGTCTAACAGTATCGCATACCAGGTCTAGGGGGTGGTATACGTAAGACCCTAATAACCCGATAATTCGTGCCGATGTGGTACAGGACCAATCCGAGAAACTATTAATCTAACTATCAGTAAATCTCATCTACCTTGGCTAAGGTCTTATGGTGCTGGCCAACCGAACACGATGCGACATCGACTCCCTATACCGGTGCCACACCCCGCTTCTCAGTAAACGGAAACGGTGACGTAGCAAACCCGCAACATATTTACTATGAAAATACGGTAAGCGTAATTAAGCAATATAACAATATACAAGAATGACAAGAGTAATAAAATGAAACAACTTTATTTACATTCAACTTTACATGCAACTGTCTGAAATAAAAAGATACAATGATAAAAAACAAATGCCTAAACAATGGTATATTGAAAGTAAGTGCAGACAGGAGCTAGTAGCCAGGCTGAGCGGCAAACTGGTCTAAGTCCTCCGGGCTCAGCTCTATCTCCTTAGAGTCTGGTCCTCCTAACGAACATTCCAAAAAAAAGAAACAGGAAGGAATGTAGTCAGCAAACTAGCACTCGGTAAGTCCCCAAAAGAAGTAAAAGAAAATGAGTGAATGATATATATAAAGTGAATAGAAACAAAGTAAATGTGAACAGGTAAGGTTGTATATGGGGGTATCTAAGCATGATCATCTACAGGTATATGATATTTATCCTAACGTGGTTATTTGTAGTTTGATAAGGAAGGTATTCATGTATACAAGAGGAGTCCATCTTACCCCATGGACTATGGTAACATGTAGTACAATGCCCCGTCATAACCCACGGGACAACGGCATGTGAATTCATGTGGGTGTCTATTAAAGTGACCTCTCGTGCTACGATATACGTTCCGTACCAATCTACCCCCTATCCCCGCGTATTGTAGTGTTTAGTTCAAGTTACCGGTCTTGACCGAATCCATAAATATAAAAGTACAAATTCATGTTCAAGTTGTAATCATGTGTTCAGATATTCAAGTCAAGTTATATTCATGGTTCGGTCAAGTCAAGTCAAGTATTCAAGTTCAAGTTTGTATATTCAAGTTCAAGATCAAGTGTTCAAGTTTGGGTTTGAGTTGGATTCGAGTTCGAGTTTGTATTCAGGCTATATTCATTTTCTTGTGAAAGGATTTAACTGTTGAAATTCTTAAGTTCGGGAGTAATCGGACAACTGGTGCACATGGACAGCAGGATTTGTGTATTTTTCTAAGACAATTGCCATTGATAACTGTTCGCCGCCGAAAACAGAGACGAAACCGCATAGGTCGTCTTGCCTGAATTTGGGGACAGATGCTATTTGGTTTTATCCGTCCACCTCTCCAAAGATGCCAAAGTGATTTATGGCACCGGATATCGGAGATTTGGACAGATGCGGCCGTTGTAGCAGACTTCGTAAGATTCCCCCTCATTGTGAGGGGTTTTTGATTGTGGGGACGCTCTTCCCTGCAAGCGCAAGCCCCTGCAGTTAATTACATTACCGCATCGCGGTAACCACTTTCTCCTGTTCCAGAAGGTCACTTTGTGTCGTGTGTGTTTGTTTTATTTTTTGGTTGCCCGTGGATTGTATACGGAGACTAATTTATGTTGTCGCCCGTAGGGCGTGGATTAGTCCAAATCCGTATTTTCTTAGATTTGGGTTTGGGTTAGTTTAAGGACCGTTAATCTTGTTTTAGACTAAGGTCAACTCAAACGTTTGTTGAGGATACGTTAGTCTAATTTTAGACTAAGATCTACTCAACAGGATTTTGGGATCATTTAGACCCGACGAAAGAGTGTTTGGACTCTATCGTTTTAGTTTAGCGACATTGCGGTCCATAAGTTTAAGGACATCATAGTCCATGGAGTTTAAAGACATCATAGTCTGTGGGGTTTAGTTTAGGGACGTTGCGGTCCATAAGTTTAAGGACATCATAGTCCATGGAATGTCTGGTTGTCGGGACCCGCCACCTCTCTGAAGACATTGAAGAATTACAACGACACATATCAGAGGAATGAAGAGATGTACCCTTGAACCAATGTTGGTTGGGAGATCTGTAGTCAGTTTTGGGGCTAAGACCAATTAGGAAAATTGTGAGCACATGAGCTCAGTTGGTCTGAGTTAGGGACTTATGGCAACTTGGGCTCAGCCCACTCAGTTTTGATTAAAATGTTGAACATTTGTTTGGGTGTTGAACATTTGTTTGGGCTCAGTCCCTTTTTGTTCAATAATGCTGAGCATTGATTTGGGTTCTGACACCCATTTTCTTTTTGTCTTTTGCTGAGTGTTGAACACTCTTTATGGTGCTGGGGCTCTATTTACAGAGCGCTTTGTAATTCCCTAACGCCCACGTGAGGAGCACGTGGAGCGCTTGGAGCTGAGCGCTTGGCGCTGAGCGCCACACAATGAGTGCAAAGCACTCATATAAAATAGCGCCCACGTGAGGAGCGCTTGGCGCTGAGCGCCAGATAATGAGTACAGAGCGCTCTTATAAAATAGCGCCCATGTAAGGAGCACGTGGAGCGCTTGGCGCTGATCGCCAGACTTGGAGCGCTAAAGCGCTTCTTATAAAGTAGCGCTCGGAGCGCTGGGCGCCAGACTTGGAGCGCTAAGGAGTTTCTTTTAAAATAGCGCTTGGAGCGCTGGGCGCTGAGCGCCAGACTTGGAGCGCTAAGGCAAGCGCTGGGCGCTGAGCGCCAGACTTGGAGCGCCAAGGCGGTTCTTTTTAAATTGGAGCGCTAAGGCTCTTCTTTGGTAGCTCTGATCAGTTCTGTGCTCTGAGAATTAAATTCTCAGTTTATAAGACACTTTGTCTCATTGATCTAAGCACTGAGTTCTTCTCTTTTTGATGAGATGCTATGATCTCTTTGTTTTTGTGAAAACCCTTGTCTTATGGATCTGTGATCTAGAAAAAGAACTGAGTTCTTATGATGTGAGAGTTAAACTCTCAAAAATCGAGGAGATATTATGATCTCACTTATTATCATTTACCTTGAAGAAAATTTCTTCTTCTTAGAGTTTGCTCTTCTCTTTTTCTTTTCTGAGAACTTGAAGTTTATGAGGGGTTCTTCCGTGCAAGACTTGAAGTCTTGGGTCCTTTATATAAGGGAGGTTGATTTGTTGAATCAGTTAAGGAAATCTCTCATTGAGAGATTTCTGATTGATTTGGGGAATGTTTCCCACCGTTGGATCTTTGATCCTAGGGCTTTTTTTTTTACAGAAGACATCTTTCTTGTTATTAACAAGATTGGGAAAGCATTTTCCCATACAGATATTGTTCTGTATCTTTGTGATTTTTAATCACCATTGGATCTTTGATCCAACGGTGCTCTAATTTACAGAGCACAATCTTTCTTATTTGAAAAGATTTGAGGAGTATTTTCTCAACAGAATTAAATTCTGTAATTTGATGATTTATTCATCTCAGTTGGATATTTGATCCAATGGTGGAGAACATTTAGTTCTAGCGCTTGGCGCTCTCGTGCTTTGCACGTGAGGCGCTGTCTCGGAGTCTTTGACTCTGAGCGCTGGCGCTCCTGGCGCGAGCGCTCTCGTGCTTTGCACGTGAGGCGCTGCCTCAGAGTCTTTGACTCTGAGCGCTGGCGCTCCTGGCGCGAGCGCTCTCGTGCTTTGCATGTGAGGTGCTGCCTCAGAGTCTTTGACTCTTGGCGCTGGCGCTCCTGGCACTAGCGCTCTCGTGCTTTGCACGTGAGGCGCTGCCTCAGTTTAAATTTCAAATTTTGAACAGAGCTTTACTCTGATTGGGAGAAACAATAACTCCGTTAAATTGCAGTGTTGTCTAACCTGAGGAGGCAAGCACTCACTTTCTCCGGCTTCTTGGGGATCAAGAGAAATGATACCGCTTAAACCTATTTTAATCTATTGTCCTTAAAGATTTATTCTTGTTATTTACATTGTTTGCATATCTCGAGAGGGTTTTATGAAAAATACTTTAATATTGTTTAAAAATAAGCGTCGATGATGATTTATAATATTAAGAATTTTTATGAAAATGTATTTTAATTTTAGTGGTATTTTAGCGATGAAATCTAGCTTTTAAAAATTTATGATATTTTTATGAAAACTACTACTTTTGCAAACTTGGTGGTATTTTCTTAAAACTTTATTCTTTTCATTTTAAAAGATAATTTTCACAATTTGTTTTTATTGAAAATACGGATTCATAATTTTATATAAATTTTCCAAAGCTTTAATTTGTTTTGAAAACTTGTATTTCATTAAACCGTATTTTTTATTTTCTTTCAAGACCGAATTCTCCGTGAGAAATTTTGTATCACTCTATTATCCCAAGGACGTGCGATAACCAGCACCATCCGTAGATAGGTTCCCCTAAAAGGGTTGTAGAGACGCAATTGCAAAGAATCTAAAAAATATCGATTAAAAAATATTTATTTGTAAAAACGATGGTATTTTATTATAAACCGTATTCTTTGAATTAAGCATACATCTAAAAGTTTTGTGCTATGAAACCATAGTATATGTGATGGAGTAGGTCATTACCCCGTGAGTTTTCTAGAGAGATATATGCTAGTTATCAATTAAAGGGTTGTATTTAAAGTTCATGGTATTTATATGAAAAAGTTCGTTTTATGCTTATTTCACATAAAATTCTAATTACATGAAAAGGTAAAAGGTGAATAATATATTAAGGTGATATTAGAAGTTTAGAGTGAAATTTTAAACATAGTAAACGTGACAAAAGTTGTTTAAAGAGAAGATAACGTGTTAACCCCACTTTGTCGATATTGTTTTAGAAATTGTTTTGAGATGAAAAGAAAATGGGGGAAGGGGTTTACGGTTTTAGAGCGTTGAGAAAACAAGAGGAAGAAAGGGAGGGGTCTTGTGGAGTCGTGGAACAGTCGATTAGTCGCTCCAGTCGTCGAAATTGAATCGCTACTCCTCTTAACTTGCTTAACTCCACTTATACTTAGAAAAATTTAAGAATTTTTGCTATGGATTTCTAAATGGAAGAGAGTTAGGGGATGGGGTGGTATTTATAGTGAAATTGAGAGTATGGGAATTTAAAAAATTGAATTAAAATGATGTTAATAGGGGAATTGAAGCGTCTCTGGATGAATGCAAAGTAATCAAATAGGAAAATAGGATAGTGAGGAGACAAAGGGACGTGTGAACGAAGCACGGAAACATTTGAGGCTAGATCAACCACCAGTGGCGGCCAAAAGGTGGATTTGGACGGTCGGATCTTGGCCATCTGTCTCGAGATTCGTTCCATGTGTTTTAATCTGTGTTAACTCCTCATTTATCTCGTTTGATTTTTCTGAAACTTTTCGATTCTCCGTGTATTGCACGTACAACTCTTGAGCTTCCGAAAAGTTAAAAAAATATTAAAAATAATTGAGACTGATGGGATTCGAACACACAGGCCGTGTCACAGCAGTGTAGAGGTTTTACCAGTAAGCTACAAGTTATTCCTGCTTTTATTGAACAAAAATAACTTATAACTCCTAATCAGGCTGAAATATCCTTTCTATATATTGAACAAGTTAAATTTGTACAGGGATTTCAGAATTGTTACAACCGGGAGAGACGAATCCCTAGCAATCGCTAACTGCTTCCATGTGGCTCAGGACTGTACCCAACTAAAACCAATTTGCACGACTCGGTTTAGCTGGGTAGGGTAGTAATCTAAGTACAGTAGGAACTCACACGAGACAAATGACGATCTTAGCTCTAAAGACTAATATGTACGCATGTCACCTAAGAACTGCCATCTGACGATAGGTATAATACCATGTAGAAGTTCTTGGCGAGTCCGTCAAGTGTACTCACCCCCAGTGAGTACCTGTATACGATATTAGGTGCCACACACCAATTGTTGTGGGGCTAACCATCGCCCTTCGTCGGGATCTAGATACGTATACACCAGTCTACTCCAGAATATCGATGCACAGTCTCGATACTCCAATGACCAGGGACTTTTAAGCATGTGCTTATAGACTACCCAGCTCCCACAAGCACGATCTCCATTATAACGCTGATAGTAAAGCAATAATCCTACGGGCTTTATCAACATGTATTAACGATACATAATAATAAGTAGAACATATACACATATTAAGATAAAGACAAACCAAATAGCATACTATCATATCAAGCAAAATTGTAATTTGCATACATACCCCTGGCATCCTATACAATAAAGGCCTCTAGGGTATACATATCCAACATGCTGGTAGTCAAGCAAGAATTCTACGGGCTTCATCATTATGTATTAGCGACACGTACTAACAAATAAAACGTACACACATCAATGATAAAGACAAACAAGATAGCATACTATCATTTCAAGTAAGACTATTTTATCTGTATAGGTCCTTCTTCAATTATTATAATCACCTACCTACAATTATAATAATTGCCTTGAGGGCACTATGTCCAACATTAACTATACTCATATGTAATACTATTAGCACACAAAACCTAATAAACATTACTTTTCCATACCAACAAATTAAATCAACTTTTGTATTTAATTCCAAATTAGATTTTTCAAAATAAAAATACCATCGACCTACAAAAGTTAAGCTTTCTACGAAAAGTACCCTAAACTTTCCAAAAGCTAAGTTTTATTAAAAATACCCTAACTTTACATAGCGTACTTTTACGTAAAACACCCTGAGATTTTAAATAGTGTATTCTTACTTGAATACCCTAAAACTTCCCAAATGTTGTATTTGCAAATAAATACCCTGAAGTTTCAGAAATCCGTTATCTCTTGAATCTCGGGGAGCCGAAGATAAGGCATCACTAAAATATCTCGAACTTTTACAAAACCCTTCTGAAATAAAATACCCTGATTTTCCCGAATTTCATGTTTTACAATAAAATACCATATGCCTTCCTTTCAACTAGATTTTGTGAAACCCTGTTATACCTGACTCCATATTGATTGAGCAAGGAACGTGTGAAAATGATCGTGTACAATAAACGTGTAATGACCGTGTATAATGAACGTGCACAATGACCGTGTTTCTGTGATTCCGGGCATAAACTGAATACTGCTGAAATGCGTGTACTACTGTACGATATATCTCGGGAGTTCTCTTATCGTGCACAATGACCGTGTTTCTGTAATTCCAGGCATAAACGGAATACTCCTGAAATGCGTATACCGTTGTACGATAAATCTCTAGAGTTCTCTTATCATGTGAAATGACCGTGTTTCCGTAATTCCGGGCATAAACGGAATACTCCCGAAATGCATGTACCGATGCACGATATATCTCGGGAGTTCTCTTATCATACGCGTAGAGTTTTTTTTTGTCACCCTATTGAGATAAGAATGCTCGCGCTTGTCAGGCGCATTACAGATTCCCCCTGCCTAGGGTAGGTCGAGCTTTATTGACTGTGGGAATCCGAATCTTCGGCAGCCGCAGACTAAGCTGTTGTTAATTACCCCTTACCTTAGGAGGGAGGGAACCTCCGATTGACGGGTCAAACTGGTCATACAAATTTAATGTGCAGTGTGCGTGTGTGTCTTGAGGGGTTTTAGGGTATATCGGGGGCCTCACAGAGTTTATGGGCCTAACAGGAGATACGTTTTGAGTGTAGAGCGTGTGAGAAAAAGAGGGGTGGGGAGCGTCGTAAGGACGCGTGAGATGGCGCGTGGGCGCCAGCGGGCCATGCTGGCGTTGAGCGCCAGCGATTCACGCACCCTGCACGCGGGCGCTTGGGCACCAGCGATTCGCGTGCATAGCGCGCGGGCGCTTGACGCCAGCAGATCACGCACCCTGCACGTGAACGTTGGGCGCTGGGCGCCAGCGGATCACGCGCCCTGCACGTGAGCGCTGGGCGCCCACGGAAAAAGGAACTTAGCCCCTGAACTGAGAGTTGAACTCCCGAGTGACTTTTGGAGTTAAACTCCTAAAAAAAGGATTTTTTGTAGAGTTAAACTCCTAAAAGATCTGGATTTTGAGGTTAAATTCATTTGAGAATTTGGATCTTGAAGTTGAACTCCTCAAGGATTGGTTTGGAGTTAAACTCCTAAAGAAGATATTCTTGTTCTGGAGTTGAACTCCGAAAAGATTTTCGGAGATGATGAAAGGGGACCCCTTTCTTCTCCCTTGAGCCCTGGATCCTATTTTAAGCTTTGGATCTTCCCAAAATGGGATTTTTGGAGATGGATATCCTTCTTCCTCCTCTCTATTGGTTGGATCTTGGAGAAAGGGATGGTAGGATTTAAAAATGTCCCCATTTAGAGATTTGCTAAGAGATTTGAACTTCCCTTCAAGGGTTTTATGGTGAAAAACTGTTTCTTTTTTGGTAAAGAAGAGGTAAACTCTTGATTTAATTCAAAAAAGAAAAGAATGTTTAAAACCTTGATGAAGTAGGAGGCACAGAACCCTAGAAAAATATAGGAAGAATCTTGTTTGTTATCATTCATTATGATGCCTTATATAGGCTATATATTTTACATATGGCCCCTTGGGCTTTTTCAAAATGGCACTGTAACGTTTTAGAAATCGTTTTGCGAATTTTCCGTTTTTAGGGTAAAATAGTCGGTGTTTTCCGTTTTAACCCGATTGTGATTAAATTTCTGTATAGACTTGTCGGCACCGAGTTTAGCTAGAATAAAGCTAGTGCGCGGACTTTGGGGGTCAATGGGAAGTTTTGGTTCACATAGAATTTTTCCCTAATTAAATATTATTTTAATACTTTATTTGTGCACTTTATTAGTGGTAATTATTTTTTGGCTTGGGTTAATTACTACTAATGTGGTTTTATGCTAATCTAATCACTAAATATTTTGCTAAACCATTCATTCCAAATATCTAGATATTTTGTGTTTAAAATGATTTTTTAAAGAAAAGAAAAGAAAGAAAAGGTGTCATATTGCATTTATTGATGCATTTAATGATTTTTAGCTAGAAACTTCACTCTTTTTTTTTACAACCCCCCCTCCCATCACCCCATGGCCGAGCCCTCTTCCCCCATTTCTGCCCTCATATTTTCCAAGCTCATTTCTTCTTCTTTTGCTCTCAAAAATTCTTCAAAAATCCCAAAATAAATCCACAAAATCCTAAATAAAAAATTAAACCATCATTCCCTTCACTAAGCTTGTTTGGATCTTCAACAAAGTATGGTTTTTGGTGGCTAAAGTTGATGAAGCTTGTTACTTTTGTGAGTTCTTGAAGTGGTATAATTTCTAACCTTAATCCTTAATTTTTTTTATGTAAAATCTTTAAGCTAGTTAATTAAATGATTAATATATCTTTAAACTCATGATAAATTCATTCCTAATAATTTTTATGAAATTCAAGTTAGTGTTTAAAGTATGCGAATGGGTTAAAGGTTAACTGAAGTTTAAGAAAACTTAACCTAGTAGAATATGATAAGTGTTGATAAATACTACTTTGTCTAAAATAGAATTTTTGCTTACTAGGTTTTTACTGAAACTTAATTAAGTAAGTTTAAAAATATGGAAATGGTTTGGATAACTTAGTTAAGCTATTGTAAGATATTTGAAATCGCTAGAATTGTATTAGCTTTAAACTTGTGCAAAATATTGCGATAAGTTGCTTACTAGGTTTCGGGGTATTTTCGATGTGGGTTCTTTTGGTCATTACGGGTTATATCTATTATATTCCTCGTATTTTATTGTTTTTTGAATGCGCGATCGGTACGATCATGCTCTAGACTTGGTAGTTGTGTCGCTTTGCGTTCCTAGCTAGGGTCGTGCCGATGTCGTTCGTGTCTTTGTGTAGCTTTTACTCTTGAGTTGGTTTCGTAGTGTCACTACGCGCGTTAGCCACTTGACGAACACTTGAGAGTATGATTGGAGTTTGTGCGTCGGTCAAACGTAATTGGTACGTGCTTTGGTTCTATTGCTAATATATACTTTCTTTGTCGTGTTATGTTTTAGGTTCGCAGGTGGGGACTTCGGACGCTGCAACGAAGGGAAAACAGGTGGTAGGCTTCACTTAGCCAGGAGCGTTGGTGAGTAGATTTAACATCTACAGGGGAATCGTCTGCATGGCGTTATGCGTCTGGATTAAAGACGTTATATATCATCGCATATTCTATTTCATATATAGAATTTGCGCATACCCTTATTGCTTAGTTATTTGTCGTTCTTGGACTAGTACCCTTAGGACACTGCACTATTATTGACGGCTCATGTTGCACGAGTACTGATTGTATGCCACACATACCGTCAATAATTGCCATGTTACGCACAACACACACACCTATATGATATTGTTTGGTTAGGGACATTGAGACATTGATTCATATTTCTTTATGCATATGACACATAGCATACCTGTATACCTACATGCTTACACATAGTCTTGACATACTTACATGCTAGTTACCTGTATACGTATAGGGTATTGTACCACTAGCGATAGGTACATACACACATAATGACATAGCTGCATGTATACCTTGCATACATATTTCACTTATACCTGAAGGGTATATTACATCATTACTGATAGGTAGATACATATACCTTGCTATAGTTTTATATTTACACATATATCTGGTTATAACTACATGTTTACCTTTACTTGATATTATATAGACTTTGAGAAATTAGGAACCGTATGATATTTATATTAACTTGTTGCAGTTAAATAGCGGTTTTTCCTTTATATGCTCGCATTTCAGTTTTATGTTGCGTATATTATATTCATGGATGTTCGCATTGAGATATGAATTTTTCATGATGTTTTCTGGATTTGAGGACCGTAGTAGTTTCATGAAATTATACATTATTTGAAAAACCCGGTTTCTCTTAATATGATATTTCAGCAGCCACCATGAGATTTATCGGTTCTGATATATAGACCCCATGCGAGGAGCGTCGTGGGCCGTATGAGGGTACATGGTGGGGTCCAGAGGTACCCCGGGGCAAGACGATTGAAGGACCTTGCCGATTGAGCCTAGCAGGAGAACCATACCATCCGGTGACAGTACCAATGACTCGGCGGTTATCGTGGGGATACCGATGGGAGTCATGTGCGTATGGATACGTCGAGAGGCGAGAGTCGAAGTTAGGCACTCGAGCTTTCGGTATAGCGTATGATACGTACCTATCAGGGTGCCAGTCGTGGTGACAGCACCTGATAGATCAGTATTTTTGTGTCGATACTTGACACATTGGTTTCATGCTATTTTTACTCCTAAGTATATATAACAGTGGAATGGGACGTTGTTATATATGCTTATATATATTAGTGGAATGGGACGCTAATATATATGTATACATATCAATTCATATACATCATCATAATTATTCATGCAAACATACTTAGGATATTTGAGATTTACTTGATATTGGACTTAGGATATTTAAGATTCACTTGATATTGGATACAGGATATATATGAGATTTACTTGAAGTTGTACATTCAGGATTTGTGAGACTTACATGATATGAGAGCCAATTTGGGGACTGATTTGAGGAAATTGGGATTTGGATTGTCTTGATAGACTTTGGTCCTACCACGATATCAGGATTCCGTGGAAATGACATGTTTCATCCCATACTCCACATTTATTGTTTATGCACTGCTTCATATATTAGTAGTACCTGATAGAGTACCTTTCATGACTGTTGTATTTACATACTTTATTTTATATGCATTGCTTCAAGTATTAGTTGTACCTGCTAGTGTACCTTTCATGACTGTTGCATTTATACATTGTCATATCACCGCTTCATGTATTAGTTGTACCTGCTAGTGTACCTTACATGATTGTTGCATACAGATTGTCATATTATTATTGCTTCATGTATTAGTTGTACCTGCTAGTGTACCTTCATGACTGTTGCATTCATATGACTTTTATTGCTATTAGCTTGCATATATTAGATTCGCGCTGTACGTGCATCTTGCGATTACCTGCATATGTTATTTACTATTCACGAGTTGGCAACTCACCCCCGTTGTGCCACAGGGTTTTGCAGGTTGTTTCTCCACAGTAGTCGAGGCAGGCTATTCATCTATCACATCATCTTTTGCAGCAGATACCGCTTCGGCTCACAGTGTGCAGTTTTGCTTAGATGGGTTTTACGGTTATCCAAGGTTGTTTATTGTATATTCGTTGTATCCATGTACTCTCTATCTACCATTATCTTGTATGACTTAGAGACTTGATGTGAGAACGATATTGTATATTATTTTGTGATTTGGAGGTCTTTCATGCAGTTTTACTTCTATCGTCTTTTATTTCTTCGCTACGGCGTCGTATATCTGTTGTGGTGATTGTTTTCCGCCGTTGGGCGTGGATTTGCTCCCGTTGGGAATGTTTTACTTATATTTATGTTGTACCCATTTTTGGGGTTAGTTTTTACAAAGGAGGTGCCGCCAAAATTTTCAAGAAAATAAAATTGGACTTTTAAAGAATTTGGGTTGAGATTTCAAATGTTTCAAAATTTCTATTATCACTTACTACTTTTGATGGTTTAGATTGCTGGGTTTTCGGCTTACTTAAATTGCGTTACGCCTGTAGACGTTGCGTAGTTTAAGGGCCGTCACGTGCCAATTTCGGGTCGTGACAAAGTTGGTATCAGAGCGCTAGGTTTTAGCTTTCGGAGTGTTGGATGACCTTGGTATGATGGAGTAGGTAGCTTAAGCATAGTAACGTAGTGTGTGTATGTCCGCGGCATACTCACGATGCGGTACTCCGCCTAAAGTGACCTAAGTACTAATTGTTTGAAATTCCTTCCTTGATGATACATATCCTAGTGATTCGATTTCCGTGTTCATATCGAATCCTATTTCCATTTATAGCCTTTTCCGCCGATGATCATGAGGACTCAGAGTGGTGCGACGAGAGCCGAGATCAGAATTGACTCGTGTGGGACGAGGACTGACCAGGATGGCACGCTCGTTGCACAGGAGCAGATGGATCCGCCTTCGATAGATCATATCGCTAGGCTTAAGGCAGAGATGCATGACTTGCGCCAGACGATGAGGTCTTTGGTTAAAGCCAGTTGAGCGCGGCGACAGGAGGTTGCCACCCCTGTTACCCAGTTGTTCCTTGCGATCAGCACTCGGTATCGTATTACTCACAAAGCACCAGAGGACGCAGCCCGTTTTGACGAGGAGCGTCTTTCCGAGACTTTGGGAGTTCGAGGACAGAGGAGGGCTAGTGCAGGTGTACCAGCCCAGAGACAGAGGTTCAGTCGCCGTGACAGGTTTCGTGCACGTCGCGGGAGTAGCAGAGGCTTGGGACGAGGAGAGTCGGTTAGCTAGATCAGCCGTTCATTGTGTTAACTTCTGTCAGCGGTTCTTTTGTTGCGCGACACGTGTTTCGGTCGTGTGCCAATCGGATAGGAGATAGAGATTCTTCCGTCGTTTTGATCTTTCTAGAGAGTTTGGATTTGACGTTCTCCTGGGCACTGACTGGTTAGCTACGTGCTAGGCGTCTGTGGACTGCCGTGAGGAAACAGTCAGGTTTTGTTTTCCCGGCGAGTCAGTTCTTGTTGTGCAGGTGGACAGTGGTGCCGCCTCTCACAGCTTGAATTCAGCCTTTTTCGCTAGTCGGCTTTTGAGGAGAGGATGTCGAGGATTCTTGGCTTTCATTCGTGATACCGGAGCCACAGTGGGTTTGTTGGACCGGGTTTTCATCGTGTGAGAGTTTTCCGACGTTGTTCAAGATGAGCCGGCGAAGCTTAGGGAGCTTAAGGATCTGCTGCAGAGTTGCTAGATAGGTGAGACTTGTGCGTCTGAGTGTTTCCCTTTGGGGAGCTCCTATTTCTGTTCGTCAAGGAGAAGGACGGCAGTTGAGGTTGTGTATTGATTGATCGTCAATTGAACCGGCTTACGGTGCGGATAGGTATCCTTTACTTCGCATTGACGATTTCTTCGATCAGCTCCAGAGTGCGAGACTTTTTCTAAGTTGTTTGGGATCAGATCATCATTGTTGCGGGTTCGGAGTGATGTCATTCCGAAGACTGCTTTTGTGCGTGCTACAGGCAGTATGTGTTTTGGTGGTGTCATCGGACTCACCAATGCCCTAGCAGCATTCGTGGATATAATGAACCAGATTTTTTCAGGCCGTTCCTCGACCAGTTTATTGTTGTGTCATTGATGACATTCTGGTCTATTCTAATGTGTCGTGAGGAACAGGAGCAGCACTCGAGGATTTGTTCTGCAGATACTAGGAGAGCACCAGCTGTTTGCTAACTTCTCGGAGTGTTCCTTCAGGCTTGATTGTGTTGACTCCTAGGTCTTGTAGTTACGGGAGACGGTTTTCGTATGGTCCCGAGGAAGATCGAGGCCGTACAGCTTTGGCCCAGACTTGTGTACGGGACGGGGGTCCGTAGATCTTTTAGCTTAGCAGGTTTTTACCGCCGTTTCGTGCAGGATTGCTAGTGTATCGCTGCATCATTGACTGGACTGACCGGAAAGGAGGTTCTTTTTCTTTGGACTGAGGCATGTGTGCGGAGTTTTCAGAAGTTGGAGATTCGGTTGACAACTGCACCAGTTCTTTCTTTGATTTCTGGTTCGGGTGACTTTGTTGTTTAACTGTGATGTTTCGCGAGTGGGGCTCGATTTTGCGCTGATGTAGCACTATAGAGTTATCGCTTATGCTACCCGACAGTTGGAGGAAGTACGAGCAGGATATCCCACTCATGATCTGAAGATGGCCGCTGTGGTCGTGCGTTGAAGATCTGAAGACACTACTTGTTCGGAGAGTCGTGTCAGATTTTCACGGACCACCAGAGCTTAATGTACATCTTCCTGCAGCGGGTTTTGATTGTTGAGACAGTCTTCTGCGGATTTACAGTTCTTATGCGATCGTTGAGTACAGCTTATGTTCTCCTCTACTGAGGGGACAGCTTGCTCATATCCTCGTCCGACCACTTTTCCTTAATCGCTTTCGCGGGGCACAGCCCGTCGATGCCCGTTCGTCAGAGGTTATTGAGCATACTCGGCTGGGTAATGATTCGGAGTCCTCGATTTGTGACCAGGGTGTGCTACGTTTAGGGACGCGTTTGTGTGTACCTACTACTGATGGGTAGAAACGCGAAATCCTAGAGCCGGCACATCAGTTAGCTTTCTGTGTTCATTAAAGTTCCACCAATATGTGGCGTGGCTTGTGAGATAGTTACGAGTGGGAAGGGATTAAGAGTGAAGTTTCGGATTTCGTTTCAAGGTGTCTGTCTTGTTGTGAGCTAAGCTTGAGCACTTGAGACCGGCTAGAGAGTTGCGACCTTTAACCGTTCCAGAGTGGGAATGGGAGCAGATCTCCATGAATGTCATTGTGGTGTCTACCCAGGTTTAGACAGGGTGTGACTCCATTTGGGTGTTTATTGTCCTGTTATGCTCAGTTTGCTCTGTTGTTCTTTGTTAAGTTTGTGCGTTGCACGGAGTTCCTTCTTATGTTGTATCCAATAGAGGCACCCTGTTCGCTTACCGTCTTGGGCAGAAGCTTCAGGAAGCCTTGGGTACTGGTTGAGCTTTAGCTCCGCTTTTCCATCCGCAGGACGAGGGTTTGTGAGAGAGGGCTATACAGACTCTGGAGGATATGCTTGTGTGTACGTACTAATTGTTGTTGGCAGTTGGGATCGTCACTTGCCATTGTTAGGGTTCTCCTTCGATAGCTGTTATCGGGAGGCACTCCAATTGGCAACCTTTAGGTTTAGTTGTTAGGTCGTGTCGATCGCCATTCTGTTTTTCTGACTCTGTGAGAATAGGATTTTTGGACCCCGGCTAGTTTAGAGACTTCGGAGATGATCCAGTTGGTTCAGGTCAGGATGAGAGCAGCCCAGTGCAGACAGAGGTCTTATGCCGACCGTGGTGGTCGCAGACTTGAGTTCGCAGTGGGAGATCATGTATTCCTACGGATTTTCCGATGAATGACGTATTGAGTTTTGGGAAGGTTATCCCAGATTGTTGGTCCTTTTGAGATCCTCAAGCGAGTTAGTTTCGTTGCCTATAAATTAGCACTTCCGTCCAGATTATTGAGTATTCACCATGTATTTCCTTGTGTCGATACTTTCCAAATACCTTCACGACCTTTCTCACATGATTCAGCACCAGACCATTTATTTGAGACACGATCTTTTCGTTCACCGGCAGCCAAGTGTGTTAATGACTCAGCAGGTGGAGAAACTTCGGTCAAGGGTCTTGCCATCTGTGGAGGGTTTTCTTGGACGTAGCCGTATAGTGAGGTGATCACGTGGGAGGCTGGGAGCGAGATTTGGGAGTTTTGTACTCTTCTCTTTGAAGGTACGCTTAGTAAGAATTTTAAATTCGGGGACCGAATTTCTTTAAGGGGAGAACATTGTAACGTTTTAGAAATCGTTTTGCGAATTTTCCGTTTTTAGGGTAAAATAGTCGGTGTTTTCCATTTTAACCCGATTGTGATCAAACTTCTGTATAGACTTGTCGGCACCTATTTTAGCTAGAATAAAGCTAGTGCGCGGACTTTAGGGGTCAATGGGAAGTTTTGGTTCATATAGAATTTTTTCCTAATTAAATATTATTTTAATACTTTATTTGTGCACTTTATTAGTGGTAATTGCTTTTTGGCTTGGGTTAATTACTACTAATGTGGTTTTATACTAATCTAATCATTAGATATTTTGTTAAACCATTCATTCCAAATATCTAGATATTTTGTGTTTAAAACGATTTTTTAAAGAAAAGAAAAGAAAGGAAAGGTGTCATATTGCATTTATTGATGCATTTAATGATTTTTAGCTAGAAACTTCACTCTTTTTTTTTTACAAACCCCCCCTCACCCCATGGCCGAGCTCTCTTCCCCCATTTCTGCCCTCATATTTTCCAAGCTCATTTCTTCTTCTTTTGCTCTCAAAAATTCTTCAAAAACCCCAAAATAAATCCACAAAATCCTAAATAAAAAATTAAACCATCATTCTCTTCACTAAGCTTGCTTGGATCTTCAACAAAGCATAATTTTTGGTGGCTAAGGTTGATGAAGCTTGTTGCTTTTGTGAGTTCTTGAAGTGGTAAAATTTCTAACCTTAATCCTTAATTTTTTTATGTAAAATCTTTAAGCTAGTTAATTAAATGATTAATATATCTTTAAACTCATGATAAATTCATTCCTAATAATTTTTATGAAATTCAAGTTAGTGTTTAAAGTATGTGAATGGATTAAAGGTTAATTGAAGTTTAAGAAAACTTAACCTAGTAGAATATGATAAGTGTTGATAATTACTATTTTGTCTAAAATAGAATTTTTGCTTACTAGGTTTTTACTAAAACTTAATTAAGCAAGTTTAAAAATATGGAAATGGTTTTGATAGCTTAGTTAAGCTATTGTAAGATTTTTGAAATCGCTAGAATTGTATTAGCTTTAGACTTGTGCAAAATATTGCGATAAGTTGCTTACTAGGTTTCGGGGTATTTTCGATGTGGGTTCTTTTGGTCATTGCGATATTATATCTCTTATATTCCTCGTATTTTATTGTGTTTTGAATGCGCGATCGGTACGATCATGGTCTAGGCCTGGTAGTTGTGTCGCTTTGCGTTCCTAACTAGGGTCGTGCCGATGTCGTTCGTGTTTTTGTGTAGTTTTTGCTCTTGAGTTGGTTTCGTAGTGTCGCTACGCGCGTTAGCCACTTGACGAACACTTGAAAGTATGATTGGAGTTTATGCATCGGTCAAACGTAGTTGGTACGTGTTTTGGGTCTATTGCTAATATATACTTGCTTTGTCGTGTTATGTTTTAGGTTCGCAGGCGGGGACTTCGGACGCTGCGACGAAGAGAAAACGGGTGGTAGGCTTCACTTAGCCAGGAGCGTTGGTGAGTAGATTTAACATCTACAGGAGAATCGCCCGCATGGCGTTATGCGTCTGGGCTAGAGATGTTATATATTGTCGCATATTTTATTTCATATATAGAGTTTGCGCATACCCTTATTGCTTAGTTATTTGTCGTGCTTGGACTAGTACCCTTAGGACACTGCACTATTATTGATGGCTCATGTTGCACGAGCACCGATTGTATGCCACACATACCGTCAATAATTGTCATGTTACGCACAACACACATACCTATATGATATTGTTTGGTTAGGGACATTGAGACAATGATTCATATTTTTTTATGCATATGACCCATAGCATACCTGTATACCTACATGCTTACACATATGCCTTGACATACTTACATGCTAGTTACCTGTATACCTATAGGGTATTGTACCATTAGCGATAGGTATATACACACATAATGACATAGCTACATATATACCTTGCATACATACTTCGCTTATACCTGGAGGGTATATTACATCATTACTGATAGGTAGATACATATACCTTACTGTACCTTTATGTTTACACATATATCTGGTTATAGGTACATGTTTACCTTTACTTGATATTATACAGACTTGGAGAAATTAGGAACCGCATGATATTTATATTAACTTGTTACAGTTAAATAGCGGCTTTTCCTTTATATGCTCGCATTTCAGTTTTATGTTGCGTATATTATATTCATGGATGTTCACATTGAGATATGGATTTTTCATGATATTTTCTGGATTTGATGACCGTGGTAGTTTCATGAAATTATGCATTATTTGAAAAACCTGGTTTCTCTTGATATGATATTTCAGCAGGCACCATGAGATTTATCGGTTCTGATATATATAACCCATGCGAGGAGCGTCGTGGGCCGTATAAGGGTACATGGTGGGGCCCGGAGGTACCCCGGGGCAAAACGATTGAAGGACCTTGCCGATTGAGCCTGGAAGGGGAACCATACCATCCGGTGACAGTACCAATGACTCGGCGGTTATCATGGGGATACTGACAGAGTCATGTGCGTATGGATACGTCGAGAGGCGAGGGTCAGAGCTAGGCACTCGAGCTTTCGGTATAGCGTATGATACATACCTATCTGGGTGCCAGTCGTGGTGACAGCACCTGATAGATCAGTATTTTTGTGTCGATGCTTGACACATTGGTTTCATGCTATTTTTACTCCTAAGTATATATAACAGTGGAATGGGACGCTGTTATATATACATATATATATATATATTAGTGGAATGAGACGCTAATATATATGTATACATATCAATTCATATACATCATCATAATTATTCATGCAAACATACTTAGAATATTTGAGATTTACTTGATATTGGATTTAGGATATTTGAGATTCACTTGATATTGGATACAGGATATATATGAGATTTACTTGATATTGTACATTCAGGATTTGTGAGACTTACATGATATGAGAGCCAATTTGGGGGCTGATTTGAGGAAATTGGGATTTGGATTGCCTTGATAGACTTTGGTCCTACCACGATATCAGGATTCCGTGGAAATGACATGTTTCATCTCATACTCCACATTTATTGTTTATGCACTGCTTCATGTATTAGTAGTACCTGATAGAGTACCTTTCATGACTGTTGCATTTACATACTTTATTTTATATGCATTGCTTCATGTATTAGTTGTACCTTCTAGTGTACCTTTCATGACTGTTGCATATATACATTGCCATATCATCGCTTCATGTATTAGTTGTACCTGCTAGTATACCTTACAAGATTGGTGCATACAGATTGTCATATTATTATTGCTTCATGTATTAGTTGTACCTGCTAGTGTACCTTCATGACTGTTGCATTCATATAACTTTTATTGCTATTAGTTTGCATATGTTAGATTCGCGCTGTACGTGCATCTTGCGATTACCTGCATATGTTATTTACTATTCACGAGTTGGCAACTCACCCCCGTTGTGCCACGGGGTTTTGCAGGTTGTTTCCCCACAGTAGTCGAGGCAGGCTATTCATCTATCACATCATCTTTTACAGCGGATACCGTTTCGGCTCACAGTGTGCAGTTTTGCTTAGGTGGGTTTTACGGTTATCCAAGGTTGTTTATTGTATATTCGTTGTATCCATATACTCTCCATCTACCATTATCTTGTATGACTTAGAGACTTGATGTGAGAACGATATTGTATATTATTTTGAAATTTGGAGGTCTTTTATGCAGTTTTACTTCTATCGTTTTTTATTTCTTCGCTACGGCATCGTATATCTGTTGTGGTGGTTGTTTTCCGCCGTTGGGTGTGGATTTGCTCCCGTTGGGGATGTTTTACTTATATTTATGTTGTACCCATTTTTGGGTTTAGTTTTTACAAAGGAGGTGCTGCCAAAATTTTCAAGAAAATAAAGTTGGACATTTAAAGAATTTTGGTTGAGATTTCAAATGTTTCAAAACTTCTATTATCACTTACTAGTTTTGATGGTTTAGATTGCTGGGTTTTCGGCTTACTTAAATTGCGTTACGCCTGTAGACGTTGCGTAGTTTAAGGGCCGTCACGTGCCAATTTCGGGTCGTGACAGGCACATGTGTCTTTCTCATGCCATGTGTTTTCTTTTTTTTGCACATAAGCCATGAGCTTTTACATAATTTGGGTTTGTTGCTCATTTTATTACATTTATTCAGAAGAATTACATTAAGCCTATTTATGTTTTAACAACTATTCCTTTGGCATGGGGGGCCTTTTCATGCTTGGGCTCGACCTGGGTATGGGTTCACTTGCTTGGACTTGGGTTCGGGCTTGGGCTCACTTGGCTTGGGTAGACTTTGACTTTGACCTGGTCAACCGGGGTGTAATTTTCGACCCCAACAGTGCGCAATAACCGTGTTTCCGTGATTCCGGACATAAACGAAATACTCCCGAAATACGTGTACCGTTGTACGATGTATCTGGGGAGTTCTTTTCTCATGTGTAATGAACGTGTTTGCGTGATTCCGGGCATATACGGAATGCTAATTGTTTAATGATCATGTTTCCATGATTCCGGGTATATACGGAATGCCAGCTGTTTAATGATAATGACACCTTAAATGACATGATACACTTGAATAAATTGTATGTCACAGCACCTTGTTTGACCTGATTTGACTCTTAGACTGGTCCCCGATAGATTTGACTTCCAGATTGACCTCCAGGTTAACATCTAGCTTGACACCTTGTTTATCTCTGCATTGTTGTTTCATGCATGTATACTTTTCTGTACTTTTATTCATATACGGCATGTGTTTTCACATTACTTTCTATACATGATTTCTTGCACCTTTGGTTTACCTATTTTCATATGTTACCATGATTTACTATTATTACTTGCATCGCACTCTCCCGTCTACTTTTATGCTTGTGGATGTTCTGATACCCTGGGAATTGTGTTCAAAGTTGGATAGCCAGTTTTGTAAGACCAGACTCGGTCATCAGAGTGCGCAGCGGAACCGTGATGGGCCCAAAACTCGTAGAGTTTCCATGTTGTATCTTTCAGGTTGTATCTGTATTGTATTCTTTTGTACCATTGACTCATTTCTTGTATTTGTACTCTTGGATCCTATTGTATATTATTACTCTTTTGTTATCGTTGTAATAAATGTTGGTTAATGAATAAAGATAATTTTTCTTTACTTGCTTTTGTGTACTCTTGCATTACTATACGCTTAGAGTAGCTGTATCGGGGAGAGTCTACTTTTCGGTATAATTACGTTGCGGGTCTCGTCGTGTTTTTGCTCCCGTATTTTGGAAAGCGGGGCGTGACATAAACCACTGAAGGGATATGAATCCTCATCCTATGCAAGTCTGCTTTCATTTTCTATTTTCTCTGATAATAATCCTGGCACTAAAACATATGATACTTTGATGTTTTGCGGTTGTAAACCAACCGTTGCCGGTCCCAAGTCCGGATGAGAAAGGGTGAGGGTTGTGGTAGGCTTGTGACAGCCAACGTAAAACTTTGTCACATTCTATGACATGAACCATAATAAGAATATCGTTGGGGCGTCCCCTACTCAGCGACGCGCTACATCGGATTCCGGGTGTAGTGTTAAGTATGCAAGGGTTTCTAGGTCGTCGTCCAGATGCGGCGCGCTACATCGGACCCCGGGTGTAGTGACAAATAAGCAAGGGTCGTCGTCCAGAGACGGCGCGCTACATCGGACCCCGGGTGTAGTGACAAATAAGCAAGGGTCGTCGTCCAGAGACAGCGCGCTACATCGGACCCCGGGTGTAGTGACAAATAAGCAAGGGTTTCATAGGAACCGTCTAGCTTCCTGGAACATAGGTTCCCTTACGGGTAGACTAATAGAATTAGTGGAGGTGATGATTAGGAGGAGAGTTGGTATTATGTGTTTGCAAGAAACTAAGTGGGTAGGTGAAAAGAGTAGAGTCATAGAGCCTTGGGGTTATAAGCTTTGGTATACGGGTAGAGATAAAAATCGTAATGGGGTAGGCATAATCATAGATAAACGGTTGCTTGAGGATGTAGTTGAGATTAGGAGAAAAGGTGATAGAATTTTACTGGTTAAGCTTATTCTAGGTGGAGAGATCCTTAATGTTATTAGTGCTTATGCACCACAGATAGGTCTTGATGACGCTAGTAAGCGTCTATTCTGGGAGGATTTAGACGAGGTGGTGCAAAGTATACCTAGTGGAGAGAAGTTATTTATTGGTGGTGATCTTAATGGACATGTAGGTACTAGTCGTAGTGGGTTTGATACTATCCATGGAGGTTTCGGTTTCGGACAAAGGAATGAAGCAGGTGACTCGATTCTAGATTTTGCTTTATCTTATGACTTGATCTTAGCAAACACCTGGTTTAGGAAAAGAGAGTCCCACCTTATCACTTTTAGGAGCGGATCAAGTGCTAGTCAAATAGAATTTTTTCTGACGAGAAGAATAGATAGAGGTTGTTGTATCGACTGTAAGGTAGTGCCAGGTGAGAGTGTAACCACTCAACATAGACTTTTAGTTCTAGATTTTCGATTTAGAAGAGAACCTAGGAAGATTAGACGTAAGGTAGATCCTAAAATTAAATGGTGGCGATTGAAAGAAGGTAACCAAAAGGCTTTTATAGATCGTGTAATACAAGAAGCGGATTGGCAGTCAGAAGATGATCCAGACAAAACATGGAACAAAATGGCTAGTTGTATCAAGAAGGTAGCTAGAGACCTACTTGGTGAGTCGAGAGGTGGTGCTGCACCATCTAAGGACATATCATGGTGGAATGAAGATGTAAAGGCTGCTATTAAAATTAAAAGGGATTCTTATAAAGATTTGAAGAAAAGTAGAGATATGGAAAGATTTGAGAAATACAAAATGGCTAAAAAGGATGTTAAGAAAGCTGTTCGGGAAGCTAAATCTAAGGTCTACAAGGAGGTGTATGAGAAATTAGACACTAAAGAGGCTGCAAATGATATATACCGGATTGCTCGGATACGGGAAAGGAAGACTAGAGACTTATGTGCGGTGAAATGTGTCAAAAATGAAAATCAGAAGGTTTTAGTTCGAGACGAGGATATCAAGGAAAGATGGAGAGATTATTTTGACAAATTGTTCAATGAGAGCTTTACTAAGAATTTGGATGGACTTGTCATTCAATCTCAAGATATAAACCGTGATTTCATGCGTAAAATAAGACTTCCTGAGGTTAAAGAAGCTTTGAACAGAATGAGTTTAAGAAAAGCGGTTGGTCTTGACGGGATTCCTATCGAGATTTGGAGATGCTTAGGAGAAATAGGCGTTAAATGGCTGACAGATCTGTTTAATAAGATTTGGCAGACAAAAAAAATGCCAAATGAATGGAGGAAAAGTATCCTTGTACCTATCTACAAGAACAAGGGTGACATTCAAAGTTGCTCAAACTACCGTGGAATAAAACTGATGTGTCACACCATGAAACTTTGGGAGAGAGTGATTGAACATAGGCTAAGGAAGGATATTAAGATAACAGAGAACCAGTTTGGGTTCATGCCTGGACGATCGACGACAGAGGCTATTCATTTGCTTCGTCAACTTGTCGAGCGTTTTCGAGAGAGGAGAAGAGATTTGCATATGATATTTATTGATTTAGAAAAAGCGTACGACAAGGTACCTGGAGAGGTATTATGGGGGACAATGATGAAGAAGGGGGTCCCCGTCAAGTATATTGACATAATTAAGGATATGTACGATGGAGTAGTGGCAAATGTCAGAACTTGCGGCGGCTTAACGAGTGATTTTCCGATCACTATTGGTTTACATCAAGGATCTGCATTAAGTCCATTCGTGTTTACCATCGTGATGGATGAGCTTACTAGAACTATCCAAGATGAGGTACCTCGGTGTATGCTATTCGCTGATGATATTGTTCTAGTAAATGAGACGAAAGCAGGGGTTAATGCCAAATTGGAATTATGGAGGCAAACATTGGAATCTCGGGGATTCAGATTGAGCAGGTCCAAGACAGCATATATGCACTGCAAATTTAGTAGCCAGAGAAGTCAAAACCATATTGGTATAGCATTGGAAGGGCAAGAGATATCACCGAGCGACCAGTTTAGATATCTAGGTTCCATCATCCAAAAGAATGGAGAGATCGATAATGATGTTAATCAAAGGATCCAAGCTGGTTGGTTGAAATGGAGGAGTGCAACAGGGATTTTGTATGATCGTAACTTTCCGTTAAAATTGAAAGGGAAGTTTTATCGGAGCGCTATTCGGCCTGCCTTATTATATGGTACAGAATGCTGGGCTCCTAAGAAGCATCATACACAGAAGATGCACGTAGCGGAGATGCGCATGCTTCGTTGGATGTGTGGTAACACTAGAAAAGATAAGGTGCGAAATGAGGATATTCGTGCAAAAGTTGGTGTAGCACCTGTGGAGGAGAAGATGCGGGAAAACCGGCTAAGATGGTTTGGTCATGTACGACGCAGACCTATGGAAGCACCGATTCGACGAATAGATACTCTCGATATGGGCAATGGCAAAAGGGCAAAAGGGAGACCGAAGAAAACATGGATGGAGGTGATACGAAACGATATGGTTGCCAAAGGACTCAATGAAAGTATATTGTTCGATAGAAGTGAGTGGAGACAGAGGATTCATGTGCTGGACCCGGCGTGATTCTCATGTTGGTTCATGTAGCCTACCCCATATGCTTGGGATAAAAGGCTCAGTTGTTGTTGTCAGTTGTTGATGTTTTGCGGTTGTGATTTGTGATGCTTTTTATTTATTAAGGTATGAAGCAGTTGTTTCAGAAATCAGGAATTATGATCATTTGCAAGTTTAATTAACTTTGATGAGTTCAACTGATGCCCACATATTACTTTTGAAATGGACTTATCTGGAAATTAACTAATATGCACTGCATATGCTAACATAAGCGGCTTGTTAACCAATGTATTATAGTAATATATATATATATATGAGAATAATGGAGGAAATAGGCCATAGGAGGGGATTTCCTCCTATGGCGTCGAAAAAACACACCCTCCATCGTGTTTTCCGACGATCGGAATGCATCATCTTCATCATTATCATCTAAGATGAGGGTACACCAAATTTCATGTGATTCTACAACTTTTTCATCGTTGATTTAGCAATGTAAAAAGTTCTATTGTCGGTAAACCGTTAATGTTGAACCCACTAATTCAACGATGAAAATGTTGTAGAATCACATGAAATTTGGTGTACCCATATGATGATGCTTAATATTGGGGACCCCTAAGATCAGGACACGTGGCGGATAGCACGTCCTAGAACTCAGAAGGAAGGGCCCACAGAGGATGACCAGGCCACCCCTGTACCCGACCTGCCGGCTCAAGCCAGCCCTCCTCGAGGCTCCCTACAGATGGGCCTCCTCGGCCCCTCAGCTCGCCCTGAGCTGCCACAAGACCAAGTATCCTCGGCCTTCTCGCTCGTCCACGAGTCCCCCGACCGAGGCCGTCTTTCTCGGTCCTCCACCCAGCTCCACCGCTCATAGGCGTAACCGCCGCTCCGCGAATCTCGCCATGCGCGGATTCTCCGCCCGCAACATCCCACGTTCCACGCCTCCACGATCCCCATTAATGGGCGATCCGCTCTTTACGCGGGCGTGACGTCGGGAGCGTAACTGCCGGCGAGATTCTCGCGCCTGCTGCTGTGTGCCTCCACCACTATATAAACTCCCATCACAGAGGGTCAAGTGAGCGATTTTTGACTCCACTTAGCCGTTACGCTGCTCGGATCCAGTACTAACTTGATCGTCAGAGGGTCCTCGGTGGTATCCAACTACCCCGAGACTTCTTTGCAGGTACTTGGCGCCAACTCCTCCAATCACCGAATTTCCTCTACACCCATTGAGACCCACACACAACAGGGAATCCTCTCCAGAATCTACCAGGAGATCGACGGAAGACAACATCTGAGGGAGATCTGAAAAGGACCTCCATCGGTTGGCGCCGTCTGTGGGAGATGCAAACTCCACAAAAACCAAGTTGGCCTTCCGATCTCCGTCCACATGGCAAGCGACCATCCTGAAGATTCGGGTACCAGCCGCCGCCTCCCCCTCACTGGAGGCACGGATGAACCCCCTCCGGCGACCATCATCCACACCCTCGCCAGCCGAATAGATCGGCTACAGTCCCTCATGGAGGCGCTCGTCCGCGCCCAAACGGCCGGGCCTGGGCCCCAGATCGCCGCCCCTCCGCCTCCGGAATGCTCTGCCCCCGTCGGCGCGGCCGACCACCAACGGGCTGCGACTCCCGACCACGGATCCCACGGACCGATACTCCCGGAGGCCCGCTGGGCGCCTCGCGGCTCCACCCCCAGGCCCGCCGCCGGAGCACCACGCCTCGAACCTCTTAGCGACCCTTGCCCCCCTGAGGAGATGTCGGTCACCTCGCCTGCCTACAGGCATGACCGACGCCCACTCCCCCGATGGGGTCACACAGAAGGGGCTCGCCACGACGGCTCGAAAGCCACCGCGCCCGGGGATCTGAGGAACCTCATCGAGAGGAACCGGAGCCGTGCCCAGACGCAAGTCTCCCACAGCAGAGGCCAGGGATCACGAGGCGCCGAGTCCTCGGGGTACTACGGCCGACTCGACACCCTCGAAAAGAAGATCGAGGGCATGCGCCGGGAAGGGCACCTCTCGGCCGACAGGGCCGAGTACGCCGCCGACTCGCTCACCAAACCGTTCACCGAGGAACTGCTCGCTGACCACGTCTCCTCGCGCAACAAACCCCCGAAGGTCTCTCTGTTCGACGGGAAAACTGACCCCAAAGACCATTTGGATGCTTTCACCGCGGGAATGAGCTTCCAGGACCATTCCGATGCCGCCCAGTGCAGGGCCTTCCCTGCCACCCTCATCCGTTCTGGTCGAGAATGGTTCCGAGGACTCGAGCATCGCTCAATCTCGACCTTCGACGAGCTGGCTACTCAGTTCCTCGGCCAATTCATTGGGAACCGTCGGCAGAAGCGCACTGTCGACTACCTCTTCACAATTAAGAGTGGAGATAAGGAGACGTTCAAGGCTTACATCACTCGCTTTTACAACGCCCTCCTCGAGGTCCCTGAGCACCGAGACGAGACCGTCATCACGGCACTCAGATCTGGTCTAAGGCACAAGGAGTGGCTGCGCTCCTTTGCGTAGGCACAGCCTAAGACGATGGCCGAGGTCAAGGCGTGGACCGAGCGCGAGGTTCAGCTAGAATCCGAGGTGAACGCGAACCTCCCCAGGGCAGAACGACCCGACCAGAAGAAAAGGGCTCAGTAGGAGAGGCCGGAGCGTCAGCAGCCCTATCACCCGAAGTTCCAGGAGTACACCCCGCTTAACGTCTCCCTCGCAGTGTTACTAGAGGAGGCCCAGGGCGAAGGGTTCTTCAAGTTCCCTCCAATTCCGCGTCAGGCCTCAAAGAGGGCCCGGGGCCCTTACTGCGCCTTCTACCGGGCGCTAGGCCACACCATCGAGGATTGCAAGCAACTCCGGGACTACATCGAGGAGCTCATCCGATCGGGGCACCTCACCGCCTACTTAAGGGATAAGCGACAGGCCGACCGCGAGCAGGAGCAGCGTCCTCCTCCCGCCGAGCTGACCATCGGCCAGATCATGCTTGCCTCCGCGGAGGACCAGTCCGGCGCCCGAAGTGCCCCGTACCCGGCGCCGGGCACGGAGACCAGCAAGCCTCCAGGAAGCTCGAACCACGCTAATAGGGTCATCTATTAACCTGTACTTTTCTTCTGGGGCAATGTAAACTCTCCCTAAGGTTATTGTCAATTTAATAAAGATCAACAGAACATTGCAAGGAAAGTAGAAAAGTTCTTATTTATTCAAAAAAAAGGTATTATGGGCTCCTCAGCCGTACATACAAAAAGAAAAAATTATTATTACAACAGCGGGGGAAGAAGATGCAGAGAGCACTGCTCGTGATACTCGGTAAAGATCTCCGGCAGCCAAGGCCTCGCGAGATCCAACCTCTCCCCTCGGTTCCCTCCGCGCGCGTTAATCCCAAGCCTCAACTTGTAGCACTTGCGGACGAGCGCCTCCGAGCGAGCCAGCCGGTTCGCGGAGATCAGGCCAAAGCGCCTCAGAGACCGAAGCTTGTCCACGGCCTCATCATAGAGCTGCTCGGACAGGGGGTTGTGAAGCCCCGGCGACGCTCTTCAGATATAGTACATCAGCAACTGCAGCAGGGAGGAGCGTCGGGGGAGCAGCCGGCCTAAGTGGTCCTCAATGCCCCCACACACCAACTGCACCATGTCCTCGGTGCAGTTCTGATCATATAGGTACACATCTTCGAAGTGGATGATGTCAGGGATGGTGAACGGGAAGTCTTGCATTCTCGATCTTCTGTTTGTGAAGGAAGGAAGGACCAGTACTCATTCAGCCTTGTATAGCCCACTGCGTCCCAGCGAAGCTCAACAGTCGCCCGCTTTCGCCCAAGAGGTCGCTGACACGCGGCAATCGTCAAGCCTTCTCTGGCGGAATCGAAGCGACGCGACCCTGGCGCTTCACCTCCCCCCGCATTCAACGCGCATACTAACCATTCCTGTTCCCCAAATGTATGGTCGGGCGAAACCTCTTGAAGATCCGACCCAGCAGCTGCCCTGCTCGTTCACCCCTGGCGGGTAGCTTCCCTGCCGCAACGCCAGGGACCAAAGCCCTCACCAAGAGGCAACCTAGCAGCTGCACTGCTCGGTCATCTCTAGCGGGTAGCTCAGCTACCGCAACGCCGGGGATCAGAAAGTCCTCCCAGAGGCAGTCGGGCCCAACCATCGCTCGGCTATCCCTGGAGGGTAGCTTCCCTACCGCAACGCCAGGGATCAGAAAGTCCTCCCAGAGGCAATCAAGCACAACCATCGCTCGGCTATCCCTGGCGGGCAGCTTCCCTACCGCAACGCCAGGGATCAGAAAGTCCTCCCAGAGGCAGTCGAGCACAACCATCGCTCGGCTATCCCTGGCGGGTAGCTTTCCTATCTCAACGCCAAGGATCAGAAAGCCCTCCCAGAGGCGGTCGAGCCCGAGGATCCCTCGCTCGGCTATCCTTCAGGACAAAAGCCCTAGCCAAGAGGCACCGGGCAGTGACCCTACCCGGCCAAGGGTCCTTGGTAGACTTCTACAGCCCCTCCCGCGCCAAGGACCAAAGTCCTCCCAGAGGCAGTCGAGTCCTTGCTCGGCTATCCCCGGCTGGTAGCACCCTACCACAACTGACAGGGATCAAAGTCCTCGCCAAGAGGCACTGGGCAGTAACCCTGCTCGGTCCCCTTCCTGAAGGATCAAAGCCCTCGCAAGAGGCAACCGGGCAGCTACCCTGCTCGGTCATCTTCGGCCGGTAGCTCCCTACCCACGACGCCAGGGATCGGAGCCCTCGCAAGAGGCATCCGAGCGGCTACTCCCCTCGGTCGTCCCAGGCTGGCAGTTGCCTACCCACGACCCCAGAGATCAAAAACCCTCGTAAGGGGCAACCGGGCAGCTACCCTGCTCGGTCATCTTCGGCTGGTAGCTCCCTACCCATGAAGCCAGGGATCGGACCCCTCGCAAGAGGCGTCCGAGCGGCTACCCCGCTCGGTCATCTCAGGCTGGTAGTTGCCTACCCACGACGCCAAAGATCGAAGCCTCCATCCATCCTCGGCCCAAATAAGGCGAACAGCCCTCCGCCCACCACACGCAGACGGTCCAAGCTGCCAACTAGGGGCATCAGGTCCATCCAAGTCTCGAGCGATCACCCCTCGACTTCGGGGCCATGGAGACGCCTTCTCCTCAGCAGCGCTTGGATCAACTCGACGGACGATCGCTTGGCAGATAGCCGACTTGACATGGAGGCCCAACAGCGCAAGAAGAAAAATTTTATAAGCATTCTTCATGAACAAAAGACCAAAGCGCAAATCAATGAAACCAAAGAAAGAAAAAGTTTTATTACTAAAAGGCGGTCTTTACAGAGGGTATTTTTGGCTCCCCAGCCTAACAAAATGCCCGGAGGCTTACAAAGTTACAAACACAGCAAAATAAAAAGGAGGAGGAAGACGAGGGCTTTAGGCCTCGGGGCCAGGAGTGACCTCAAGGCCCTCGACATCCACCACGAGGCGAGCTGGGTCCTCGGCGACTTCCTCGTCGTTAATCTCTTGCCCCTGCCCGCTGGTGTCCGTGAGGGGGTACTGGGCCCGGAGCTCTTCATCTGCGAACCCCAGCACCTGGGCCTTAACAGCGTCAAGGGCCTCGTGCCAAATGAGGGTTGTGGCGACGGCCAGATCATCGTAGTAGTCTTTCGACTTCTTGTAGCCCTCCACCGCCTTCGCCGCCGAGAGGTTGGCCAACTTGGACGCCCTCAGGTCGGCAGACTTCGCCCACTCAGCCGCCGCCCACAGCTCCTTCCGGAGGGTTTTCACTGCCTTCTTCAGGTTGCCGGACAGCACCTGAGCATCCTCAAGCTTGGCCTCAGCAATCACGGCGGCCTCGCGGTGCCGGGTGACCTCCCGCTTCCCGGCCTCCACCTGGCCCTCCAAGGCGACAACCCTCGCCTTCATCGCCTCCAGCTCCCGCTTGGAGCTCTCCTCCAGCGAGGCGGGCTGGCCCGCGGCTTTCATCGCCGGGGCTACCACCTCGGCCTCCATGCGCAAGGCGAGAGCGACGTGCTGAAGGACCTGAAAAGCAGAAGAGAGATCAGGATGATGAGAGAGGCATCGAACCTCGAAAATAATAATAATGAAAGACAAGCGCTTGCCTGCACGGAATCCTGGGCGATGGACGCCAGCTGAGCCCTAAAGGTCCCCCCGGGACTCTACCCCCGGCCGATGCCTCTATCTCATGCAGCAGGCTATCCACGACGGATAGCCCCGAAGGCACGGCGAATTGGAGACCGCCTTCCTCCACCGTTATCGATGAAGACAGTCCCCGGGCAGATCTCCTCTTGAGCGGCCTTGTGGGAGAGCCGGTCTCCTCCTACGAGGCCGGGTCCTCCAGAATCCGAGCCCGCCTCCGACCCGACGCTTTGCTGGGCCCCAGGGCGAGATCCGCCTCTGAGCACTCGCGGGGCGCTACCACCGGGGGAGTATGAGCCGGGGCGGGCTGTGAACGGGAAGAGCCGGCGCCCCCAACCTTCGTGACCGGCCTCGGCTGGCGTATGGACTTTCTGAGCGAGTCCATATCCATGGGTCCTGCACAAAACCGAGTGCAAAGGAGTCAGCGACACAGGAAATATACAAGCCAAAAAAGCAAACCTAAACTTACCGATGAACTCAACGGGGATGAGTCCGGCCCAACTCAGAACCCTCTCAGAAAACAGCACGTCGTAACGGGGGATGGGCTCCCACGATGCCACTCTCACCGCGGCGGGGTCGCTGGACTGGTTCCCCGGCAAGTGCTTCTCCCTCGACCACTCTGTAGGCACGGGCCAGTCCTCGCCCTCGGGAGGGAAAACGAAGAAGAACTTCTTCTTCCAGTCGTGAATGGAAGAAGGCAGGACCACGACCCCCGTCCCGGTGGCGTCCCCTGGTCACTTTCTGAAAGAGAGATAAACCCACCTCGGGTCGTCCGCTCGACCACCGGGGTGATTTTTGAAGATGAGGGAGGAATCAAGGAGGGAAAGGCTGAAGGGGATCGCCTGTAACTTCAGGCGGATCAGGAACCCGAGGAGAATCCTCCATGAGTTCGGCACCAACTAAACGGGAGCTAACCCGAAGAAGTTCAACGCTCCTACGACCTCAGGAGAGAAGGGCAGGCGCATTCCACCCCAGAATGCATCCAAATACAGGGCGATCTCCCTGCCCCGTACTCAGTCTGCCCTCTCTCCCTCCTTGGCCAGACGGAGCGTATAGCATGAGGGGATGTGGAAACGAGCCCGAGCGTTGGCAAGCTCGTCCTCATGCCTTATCCAACATAAGGCGCCAGGGGCGGCATCTACCGCCTCCTCCCTGGGGGCTGCCCCCGCCGCACGATCCCGGGAAAAGGGGCCGACCCCTGCCCTCCGGAAGGACTCGGACTCACCTAAAGGGTTCCTAGAACCTACCTCAACGACATCTACTGACTCGAAAAGAGAAGACATCTAACCTTGGGAAGAATGATTCTCAGGAAACGAAAGTGGAAGGAAGGAGATGAGCGCCGAGCAACCGAGGCCTAGAACGAGGAATATGAAGGAGTAGGGGCCCTGGAACGGGCCTCACCCCTATTTACCGTCACAAGCGACCTCATCCAATGGTGCCCTTCATCTCCCGCCAAGACGCCTCCTCGCGTCCAACGGCTCCGATTGCTCCACTTGTCGTCCCCGCACTGGACCATACCCTTTCAGACGTCGCAGGTCTGCACACGTCGCGTCAGCCAACCGACGCTTGACACGTGGGCCAACACTTCAAAGCGACATGAACCGGCGCACCCTCCTTAAATGCGGAGATCCCCCCCTCCCGATTCGCTAGCAGAAAAGACAGCTGACGGCCCGGGGACGCGTCCCGACGAAACCTTAGGAGGGAGCTCACCCCGGGAGGCCCAGCAGTCCACTCCTGACCCGACCCTGAAACCGGTCGGGACAGGAGTGGGGGGCTAATGATGATGCTCAATATTGGGGACCCCTAAGATCAGGACACGTGGCGGATAGCACGTCCCAGAACTCAGAAGGAAGGTCCCACAGAGGCCGACCAGGCCACCCCTGTACCCGACCTGCCGGCACAAGCCAGCCCTCCTTGGGGCTCCATGCAGATTGGCCTCCTCGGCCCCTCAGCTCGCCCTGAGCTGCCACAAGACCAAGTATCCTCGGCCTTCTCGCTCGTCTACGAGTCCCCCGACCGAGGCCGTCTTCCTCAGTCCTCCGCCCAGCTCCACCGCTCACAGGCGTAACCGCCGCTCCGCGAATCTCGCCATGTGCAGATTCTCCGCCCGCAACATCCCATGTTCCACACCTCCACGATCCCTATTAATGGGCGATCCGCTCTCTACGCGGGCATGACGTCGAGAGCGTAACTGCAGGCGAGATTCTCACGCCTGCTGCTGCATGCCTCCACCACTATATAAACTCCCATCACAGAGGGTCAAGTGAGCGATTTTTGACTCCACTTAGCCGTTACGCTGCTCGGATCCAGTACTAACTTGATCGTCGAAGGGTCCTCGGTGGTATCCAACCATCCCGGGACTTCTTTGCAGGTACTTGGCGCCAACTCCTCCAATCACTGATTTCCTCTACACCCCTTGAGACCCACACACAACAGGGAATCCCCTCCAGAATTTACCAGGAGATCGACGGAAGACAACATCTGAGGGAGATCTGAAAAGGACCTCCATCACCATATCTTAGATGATAATGATGAAGATGATGCATTCCGATCGTCGGAAAATATGATGGAGGATATGTTTTTTTACATTATTCTATATATATATATATATATATATATATATATATATATATATGAGAATAATGGAGGAACGAGGCCATAGGAGGGAATTTCCTCCTATGACGTCGAAAAAATACAATCTCTATCGTGATTTCCGATGATCGGCATCCATCATCTTTATCGTTATAATCTAAGATATGAGTCACCAAATTTCATGTGATTCTACAACCTTTTCACCGTTGAATTAGTGGGTTCAAAATTAACGGTTTATCGACAATAGAACTTTTTACATTGCTAAATCAAAGGTGAAAAGGTTGTAGAATCACATGAAATTTGGTGTACCCACATCTTAGATGATAACGATGAAGATGATGGATTCCGATCATCGGAAAACACGATGGAGGACGTACTTTTTCGACCCATAGGAAAAAATTCCCTCCTATGGCCTCTATTTATAAAGAGAAAGAATAATGGAGGAAAGATGTCATAGGAGGGGATTTCCTCCTATGGCATCGAAAAAGTACCCCCTTCCTCATTTTTTCCGACAATCGGCACACATCATCTTCATCGCTATCATCTAAGATGTGGATACACCAAATTTCATGCGATTCTACAACCTTTTCACCATTGATTTAGTGGGTTCAAAATTAACGATTTACCAACAACAGAACTTTTACATTGCTAAATCAACGGGGAAAAAGTTGTACAATCGCATGAAATTTGGTGTACCCACATCTTAGATGATAACGATGAAGATGATGGATGCCGATCGCCGGAAAAAATGAGGTAGTACGTACTTTTTCGACGCCATAGGAGGAAATTCCCTTCTATGGCCTCTTCCCTCCATTAACCTCTCTCTCTCTCTCTATATATATATATATATATATATGAGAATAATGGAGGAAAGATGCCATAGGCGGGAATTTCCTCCTATGGCGTCGAAAAAACACACCCTCCATCGTGTTTTCCGACAATCGGCACCCATCATCTTCATCGTTATCATCTAAGATGTGGGTACACCAAATTTCATGCGATTCTACAACTTTTTCACCGTTGAATTAGTGGATTCAAAATTAACGGTTTACTGACAATAGAACTTTTTACATTGCTAAATCAATGGTGAAAAAGTTGTAAAACACATGAAATTTGGTGTACCCACATCTTAAATGATAACGATGAAGATGATACATTCCGATCGTCGGAAAACACGATATTGGGTGTGTGTTTTCAACGCCATAGGAGGAAATTCCCTCTTATGGCCTCTTTCCTCCATTATTCTATAAATATATATATGAGAATAATGGAGGAAAGATGCCATAGGAGGGAATTTCCTCCTATGGCGTCGAAAAAATACAATCTCCATCGTGTTTTCCGACGATCGGCACCTATCATCTTCATCGTTATCATCTAAGATATGGGTACACCAAATTTCATGTGATTTTACAACTTTTTCACCGTTGAATTTGTGGGTTCAAAATTAACGGTTTACCGACAATAGAATTTTTTACATTGCTAAATCAACGGTGAAAATGTTGTAGAATCACATGAAATTTGGCGTATCCACATCTTAGATGATAACGATGAAGATGATGGATTCCGATTGTCGGAAAACACGATGGAGAGCGTATTTTTTCGACGTCATAGGAGGGAATTCTCTCCTATGGTGATAATGCTCGATATCGGCGATCCCCACGATCAGGACACGTGGCGGATGGCGCGTCCTAGAACTCAGAAGAAAGGTCCCACAAAGGCCGACCAGGCCACCCTGTACCCGACCGGCCAGCACAAGCTAGCCTTCCTCGGGGCTCCCTGCAGATTGGCCTCCTCGGCCCCTCAGCTCGCCCCGTGCTGCCACAAAACCGAGTCTCCTCGGCCCTCCAGCTCGTCCCCGAGCCCCTTTTGCCGAGGCCGTCTTCCTCGGTCCTTCGGTCAGTTCCGCCGCTCCGCGAATCTCGCCATGCGCGGATTCTCCGCCAGCAACATCCCACGTTCCACGCCTTCACAATCCCCATTCATGGGCGATCCGCTCTCTACGTGGGCGTGACGTCGAGAGCGCAACTGCCAGCGAGATTCTCGCGCCTGCTGCTGCGTGCCTCCACCACTATATAAACCCCCATCATAGAAAGGTCAAGTAAGCGATTTTTGACTCCACTTAGCCGTTACGCTGCTCGGATCTACTACTAACTTGATCGTCGGAGGGTCCTCGGTGGTATCAAACCACCCCGGGACTTCTTTGCAGGTACTCGGCGTCAAACTCCTCCAATCACCAAATCTCCTCAAAACCCATTGAGACCCACACACAACAGGGGATCCCCTCCAGAATCCACCGGGAGATCGACGGAAGACAACATATGAAGGAGATCTGAAAAGGACCTCCATCAGTTGGTGCCGTCTGTGGAAAGGCAAACTCCACAAAAACAAAGTTGTTCTTCCGATCTCCGTCCACATGGCAAGCGACCATCATGAAGATTCGGGTACCAGCCGTCGCCGCCCCCTCACAGGAGGCACGGATGAGCCCCCTCCGGCGACCATCATCCACGCCCTTGCCAGCCGAATAGATCGGCTACAGTCCCTTGTGGAGGCGCTCGTCCGCGCCCAAACGGCCGGGCCTGGGCCCCAGATCGCCGCTCCTCCGCCTCCGAAACGCTCTGCCCCCGTCGGCACGGCCGACCACCAGCAGGCTGCGACCCCTGACCACGAATCTTACGGACCGATACTCCCTGAGGCCCGTTGGGCGCCTCGTGGCTCCACCCCAAGGTCCGCCGCCGGAGCACCACGCCTCGAACCTCCTCACGACCCTTGCCCCCTGAGTAGACGTTAGTCACCTCGCCTGCCCACAGGCATGACCGACACCCTGACGGGGTCACACAGAAGGGGCTCACCACGACGGCTCGAGAGCCACTGCCCCCGGGGATCTGAGGAACCTCATCGATAGGAACCGGAGCCGTGCCCAGACGCAGGTCTCCCACAGCAGAGGCCAGGGATCACGAGGCGCCGAGTCCTCGGAGTACCACGGCCGACTCGACGCCCTCGGGAAGAAGATCGAGGGCATGCGCCGGGAAGGTCACCTCTGGGCCGACGGGGCCGAGTACGCCGCCGACTCGCTCACCAAACCGTTTACCGAGGAACTGCTCGCTGTCCATGTCTCCTCGCGCAACAAACCCCCGAAGGTCTCTCTGTTCGACGGGAAAACCGACCCCAAAGACCATTTGGATGCTTTCACTGCGGGAATGAGCTTCCAGGACCATTTCGATGCCTGCCACCCTCATCCGCTCTGGTCGGGACTGGTTCCGAGGACTCGAGCCTCACTCAATCTCGACCTTCGACGAGCTGGCTACTCAGTTCCTCGGCCACTTCGTTGGGAACCGTCGGCAGAAGCGCACGGTCGACTACCTCTTCATAATTAAGAGCGGAGACAGGGAAACGTTCAAGGCTTACATCACCCGCTTTTACAACGCCCTCCTCGAGGTTCCCGAGCACCGGGACGAGACCGTCATCACGGCGCTCAGGTCTGGTCAGAAGCACAGGGAGTGGCTGCGCTCCTTTGCGATGGCACAGCCTGTTGGATATAGTGCCCTCAAAGTCAATTATTGGATCGCAGGTACGTGATTGCAATGATTGAGGGAGGATCTATACCGATATAAAAGTCTTGCTCGAGATGATAGTATGCTATCTGGTTTGTCTTTATCATCGTTTACATGCTTTAGTTCACTATTGCATGTTGATAGAGCCCATAGGATTCTTGCTTGACTGCCAGCAGTATAATGGCGATCATATACGTGGGAGCTGGGGTCTGTAAGCACGTCCTTAAAGTGTCCCTAGTCATAGGAGTTTCGAGACAGGGCGTCGATACTCCAGAATAGACTAGTGTATACAGTCGAGACCCAGACGAGGGGCGATGGCCGGTCTCACAAGCCATTGGTGTCAGTTGGTTCACTTAAGATGTATACAGGTGCTCATTGCATTATGAGTACACCGGACAGAACTCGCCGGGAACATACAAGTTGGTATTATATATATCGTCAGATAGCAGTTCCCTGGTGACATGTGTACAGGTTAGTTTGTCGACCTGAGATCGTCATTTGTCTCGTGTAAGTTCCCACTGTGCTTTGATTACTACCCTACCACGCTCAAACGAGACGTGCAAACAGGTTTTAGTTGGGTACAGTCCCGAGCCACATGGAGGCAGTGAGCGGATCGTCGGGGATTCGTCTCTCCCGGTATTGGGGGTTGATGTCGCACAGTGCACGGGTGGCCATCACTAGAAATCCTCGGCCGAGATAGTGGAGAATTACTGATTTGGATCAGTAGTTTCTCAGGTGGTGATGGGCTTCATACCGACACGAATTATCGCGTTATTAGGGGTCTGACTTTTTCCACCCCTCTAGACTCGATATGCGATACTCTTAGACGAACGGACCGGACTGTACGGATATTGTCACTGTCAGGCTCAGTAGGGTTTCTGGATGAGTTCGCTTGTCAGCTTCCCTTCCAATCAATACATAGGCAAACGTTACGTACAGCTTGTACCTCTGACGTGCTAGTGGTTATACCCAGTGCCAGTGTGTTGATGAGTTATTAGAGTCCCACACAGACACTTTCCCAAGTTCGGGCGAAACGTTGTTGAGGCCGTATGGTATTATGGCAGGGTTCGGAAAATGCACGTGCGTTTACGCACGTGTCATTTTTCGGGCAGATAATATGGTGGGCTTTAATTTAAGCCGGATCCGAGTATTATACTGTGTAGATATAATATCTTTGTCTCAGTTGCATTTGTATTCGGTCGTAATACAAATGCGGGTATGTTTATACTGTTACGGGGTTATCCTGAAATTCGTTTCAGGATCGCTTTTGGAAGTTGCCAGTTTCCAGTTTTTTATCGCCCGTCTTAAACATGCGGTTAAAGACGGATTTATCTTTTCTTGATGAGTGTGGAAGGTTCATGAAGCATCTAGATGGTAACTAGGATGATGGGGTGGCTAGTGACTCATTAGTGCATTAATTGTGCAATTAATGTATGATGACTAGGTTAGATGATTCATTAGTTCATTAATGGTTTTTGGTGACAAGGTTAATATGACTCATTCTTTCATTAATGTTGTGTCACCCCCTCCTCTTTCCTACACTCACCTCCCTCCTATATGTAACTGGCCGGCCATTCCTTGAAGAAAAAAAGATGGTTGCTTGAAAAAAGATTAAGGTTATGGATTCATGGAAATTAGTATATTCAATTCTCATTTCACCCGATTCCAAAAGGCAACTTCATTAACCGTCCATCCATAGTTTTGGATGTAATGAGACAAAGTGTTATACTCATTCTCCACATCAATCTTGGTCATCTCTTTTAGCAAACTTGATGATCGAGTTGCCTCGGTTCAGAGGCGGGAGCCCGTTTAAAGATCCGTCGACGTGGTGCCACCTGGACGAGAAGACTGGAGATTCAGGAGATCGAAGCAGCCGCAACAAAGTGTGGGATGATGGTTGAAGACCGAAGAACTCGGATCGTTCGGTATAACATTTCTACCTACTTTGTAGTTTGTTAGTTTAGTTTTAATGGCAGATCCGGATTATAGTACACGATAGCGCCAGTTGTAAAAGTTTTTGTTCCGTATTTGGCGTCTGTTAGACGGCCGGGGCGCTACCGTGGACTTACAGTGGTATCAGAGCCTCACCATTAAGCTTTACTAACTTGTGCTAACGCGTTTAAAAGATCGATCGAATGGAATTTCCGAAACTACAATTTTCTGCACTAAAGTTTCTGTCGATTTTTAAAAGGGTCTAAAAATTATTTTGAGCATCACAGAAAAACAAGCAGGCTTTTTGAAGAATAATGGAGAAAAACGGTCAACTGAATCGTCCGTACGGCCGCTGAACCGCAGTCAAAGCCTAGCTTTGACCGCGGAACCGCGGTCGTCTTGGTGTTTCAGTTGGTCATTTTTCTACTGGTGATTCTTTGTTGGAAATTGTGATTTCTGGTATAGTTCTTTTGGGCCCAGTTTTTGTTACTGTACAGCAGATGTACGTGGGGCACACTTCGGGAAATTTTGTCGATCGAAATTTAAACGTGTTAGTTTACAGTACTTATATTATATCTCCGACCGGAAATGTCATTTAAGCGGTAAATTGCGTCTAATTGCTATAAGCTCTTTTAAACGGATTTGCGAACGTGACATTCGCGTTGATGTTCTGTGTTGTGCTGTGATTTTGCGGATATGTCGTGGTGGATAGCAGTGTGCAATGGTAGTGCAGTTTGGATTTATTTGTACATTTGATATTGCGGGACGAGCGTCCAACATGTGGACTGCCGTCACTGCCTGTTTGTATAAATATTCTTTTGGGGCACGACCGGGCTGAGGTCGATGTACCCGTTGTATATATTTTTTATTTCTGTACTAGGTTTACCCCGCGATGGAGTGCACGGATAGCCGGATTCTGGAGGGCAACGGGTCCATATCTCATAGCTTTGAGAGACAGAGGGGACTCACTCTAGAATTGGCAGACTATTCGCCGCACTCGTAGGGGGCACAGGTTGACCCAAGGAGGGGTGCTCAAGTTACCGGATTCCGTGAAGTGTCGGGTGATCCATTCACTTTCCTGTAGGGGGCTGCCTCGCTTCAGCTTTTGGCGGGTAACTTGCTGCACCCGTAGGGGTCTAGGTTTCATTGCACAGGCTATCCACACGACCAGGGGAACGTCGGGTTTCAGTAGCGGCTCTGTGAAACCCGGGGATCCCAGATTATCTGTATTGTTCTATGATGCTTATTACTTTTCTGTAATGTTGCATATTATCACGCCTGGAGCGATTATTGTATATTGGTATATATATTATTAGATATTATATATGTTTTACACCCGCGCTAGTCCAGTCCCCGCTCTGTCGTTAGTTAAGTAACCTAACGGGTGATGACGAGACCCAGAGACGAATGCGGATGGCATATACGTACATTTTATTTTTCGTTCTTTTCTGGTGTGTTTGATTGATGGGACTGCGTTGATTCTGATCAATGCAAAGTAAAACAAACCTATATTTGATGTTGTTGGAACAGTTTTAAAAAGTGTTATTACAAAGACGTTTCCTTTTGTTTTGCACAGTGATATTCAGTTAGAATATCCTGCACCTCATTCGACGAGGCAAGGGCCGAGATCCCTTCACCGGGAGTGACCCCTTGGGCAGAAGTTTGCGTCAGGGTAATAACTTCACTATAGTCGATTACAAGTTGCTTTGCATCGTGGTATTCAGTTGGAATATCCTGCACCTCATTCCACGAGGAAAGAGCCGAGATCCCTTCACCGGGAGTGACCTCTTTAGCAAAGGTTTTCGCCACTATATTTTTATAAAAAGCTATCAGGTTCCTTCAGCGATATCAAGTTCGTTACGTTAAAGGTTTTTCGCCAAAAACCAGCCGCAACCCTCCGTCATTTCTTTTGGGTATTCAGTAGTATTCAAGCTATGTATTTTGACCAACGCCAAGGCATAGTGTTTGGTAGCTGCTGGGTATTCATTTGTTGCATAGATAGATGAGTTGGTTTGGGACAGTCGTTCTGCCATTTTGGCCAACGTCAAGGGTATGTGCGGGTAGGTTCAAATTGACCTGGATAGTGACGGGTAGAACTTGGCATGTGACTTATGACATTTTGACCAACGCCAAGGTCATAAGAGCATGGGACAAAAATCACATCGGGAGTTTCAAATATACAGGAAATTTGCCAGGCATGCGCATACCTTCTGGAGTGTGATAACTTGAGTGGCTTCCATCGAGTTATCATGCGATGAGAGTTGGATCCCGATTCCCACTGATGAGTTAGTTTACTCTTCGGGTGATCCCAACTAATTCTTCTTTCAGGTTTGGAGGAGAATTTGAGATTACAGTGGGAGGTTTCCTGATTAGATAAAGTGATAACCATTCTGATCTAGGTTAGAGTGCACGCAGAGTGTTTCTTTTCTCTCTCTTTTTGGCAGCGACCATTGACCAACCCTAGACTATGACTCAGTGACCAAATTGACCGAACCTTCTTAAAATACTGGCTTTTGGATTGTCCTGGTTGCATAAGTCATTGCAGCTCTTTCTTTTACCCTTTGCATTTCTCAGAACACCTCATATCACTACGAGCATCCACTTCCATTGGATAGATCTATCGTATGGTTATATACGAACTCGAAGGTACTACTTCGAGGATGGATCCAGGTTCAGGAGAAAAAGAATTGGTTTATTCAGTTGTCTTTTATTATCACCTTCTCTCAGGTTGCGAGGGCTCCTTAGTTTAGAAGAGTACACCTATTACGCTTATTGGATGGTCTTATTCCAAACCATAGGCCGGTGCCGAAAGGTAGGGAATGAAGAAAACCAATTAGCCTAAGTAGGGTGTACAGAAGGTAATAACTAAAGACAAAATAAAGGGATTAGAAAGAGGGAAAAGTAAATTGCGACTGTTATCATTCATGACCAAACCGCGTACTTCATCGCCACTCCTATTTCACCTTTGGTTTTTTCCCCAGTTCGGGAGAAATTGAATAAGGTATTATTCAGTTGTCTTTTATCATCACATTCTCTCAAGTTGCGAGTACTCCTTGGTTTAGGAGGGTACACCTATTATGCTTACTGGATAGTCTTCTTCCAAACCATAGGCTGGTGCCGAACGGTAAGGAAGGAAGAAAACCATTTAGCCTAACGAAGGTGTACAGAAGGTAACGACTAAAGACAAATAAAGGGATTTGGAGAGATGGCAAAGAAATATACGGTTATAGTCATGAATTGAATTATGGAAGAGGCATTACTATGAATACCAGGATACCCCTACGAAACATTTTCATGTTTCAGTGCATTGTTAAAGGAAAACTGATTTCCCGATTAGATATTTACTCCAAGGTATGTATTTACCTGGTATGATTCTCACATCTGTATGGTTTTAAAGATGATGAGTTGGAGTAGGTTATTGGGAATAAGGTGATCATCCTCATTATATCGGAATTCGTTGTAATTGGTGATATTTGAGGAAGTCGCCTGAGTTTTTGTCGGACGGCATGTATTTGGTTTTGAGTATCCGTTGTTGTGCACCAATTTCAAAATGATATATCTGTACGTTTATTTTTTATAAAGTGAGATAACTTTTTGAAATTATGTCTGTGACATTTACCTATATCAGTTGACGATTGGGTAAAGAGCATTAAACAACGGAGTAGTTCTTAAACCATAAGTACAGTTTTCAACCTACGATGCGCAGGATTTGAGTTATTCAAACTCAGCGGACTTATACAGAGCATTGTATGTTGTCCAGAGTCCGTCAGGACAAAGGGGTTGGTCCTCGTACTATGTTCTGTTTACTTATGACTTCTCTAGTTTTTAGACAAGTGTTTCGTAGAAATACAATGTCTAAGTTTTGAGAAGTTGTGGGTATAGGAATAAAGTAGAGAACCAGGTGTCGCAAGTATCGGGATTCTTCAAAGAAATCGAAGATGTAGATTCTTGTGAATGGTATTCGAATGATAGTAATGGTTTTGAGAAACTTGTTTCTCTTTCAGGTTACTCATAATTGGATGTATTCCTAAGTTGAGTAATGCTGATTAGCCTCTCTCCATTAAGTTGATATGCACTGGAGACAGTTGCATAATTTGAATCTGGTTTCAATTAAATAAGTGCCAATGTTTCTATATTGGATATAGAATGGTTCATATCTTAACGATGTTAAGGTACGGGGAGTTGTCCAGCTTATGCTTAAAACCAGACACTGGATAACTCAAGGCACGTTTCTATAATGGCAGTTTGTGGGTTAACCCTGGATTTGACGAGGGTTGATTTTCTACCATCTGGAAGATCAATAGTGATATTGTTCTTGACTCGCCACAGTTTTAGTAAAATGGAATTTTTTTCAGAAAACAACAGTGGGAGTATGGTAGAACTGGAAGTGATTCCAGAACCGCAAACGATTACGGAAAATTTAATAGAACCTATATATTCAATCAGGTTTGACATTTCAATAGCCACTCCGCAGATATGGTGGGCAACCTCAGACACCCGAGAGGTACTCCGGTAGCCTCAAGGACGGTGACAGGGAGGTTCTTGTTTACCCAGACTTGACACTACTGTTGTTCCAGGCTATGAGACCCGGCAGGAGGTTAAGTATAGCGTCGTTCTAAACTAGTTTTAGAAGTGCACGTATATATTATTCTGCCAGAGGGTTGTTGTGGTCAGTGGGAGCAGCGGAAGCATAGTGGGCAAGTAGCTTATGTCTATTTATAGACTTGAGCAGATAAAGCGGAGAAAGATCATCTAATTTTGATAGTCATGGCTTTGACTTCATCAAAATAGGGGATGGATCTGTTGAGAAGGTAGTAGGGTGTGATGTCCTGGTATTTGGATGACATACACAGAGTAGAAAGTAAAATTCCTATACTACAATCGGTTATACTGTGGTTGTCACACAGTTGTTTCTCCGCAGAGGATATGGATATAATATCTGACATTCTGGTTTCTAGATCTACGGTTTTAGATCTAGATTTGGGTAGTTTCCCAATGTGGGTACTTTGACAGTATTCTAAAAGCATTTAGAATAGATGACTCCTGGCATGGTGGTGTACCTGCAGGTGATGGAGTCACCCTCTCTAAAAGTGTCTTACAGACTAAAGGGGAGAGGGATGTGCATGATTGGCAGATCACTTGCTTAGGCAATTGAGTCAATCATGAGATGTCAAGTACCACACCAGATGTTGTTTTTGCACTAGATGCAATAAGTTTGTATTAATCCAATCCTGGAGAAACATAAGGAAGCAGTTTTAGAACATAAGTGAATGTTCTACGGATTTGATGACGGCAGCCTCCTTCGGAAGACGGTTATCATTCCAGGCTTCTAAGGTGACAGGATGACAGATTGATTATCAGAGTTATAGTTTTCCCTCTGACAAGCAACAGTATTATGGACAGGTGGTCCAAGAGGATACTGTGGGAGGCATGGTGCGCGATACTGATTAGGTTCGGTTATCAATACAGTCTAAGAAGTTTGGATTTGAAGTTCATTTATGAACTAGATCCCATCAGATATCCAGACATATTCTAAGACAGGTATTACTCGATTCGGGAGATGGCTTTCTCCGCGAACTTGAGATTAAGAGAGACATAGAAAGAAACATCAGGGCGGATCCACTCACTGAAGCTATGAGTATGCGACATCGCAATAATAGCCTTAAGTGCAAGTGGGAGATTGTTGGATATAGTGCCCTCAAAGTCAATTATTGGATCGCAGGTACGTGATTGCAATGATTGAGGGAAGACCTATACCGATATAAAAGTCTTGCTCGAGATGATAGTATGCTATCTGGTTTGTCTTTATCATCGTTTACATGCTTTAGTTCACTATTGCATGTTGATAGAGCCCATAAAATTCTTGCTTGACTTCCAGCAGTATGATGGCGATCATATACGTGGGAGCTGGGGTCTGTAAGCACGTCCTTAAAGTGTCCCTAGTCGTAGGAGTTTCGAGACAGGGCGTCGATACTCCAGAATAGACTAGTGTATACAGTCGAGACCCCGACGAGGGGCGATGGCCGGTCTCACAAGCCATTGGTGTCAGTTGGTTCACTTAAGATGTATACAGGTGCTCATTGCATTATAAGTACACCGGACAGGACTCGCCGGGAACATACTAGTTGGTATTATATATATCGTCAGATAGCAGTTCCCTGGTGACATGTGTACAGGTTAGTTTGTCGACCTGAGATCGTCATTTGTCTCGTGTGAGTTCCCACTGTACTTTGATTACTACCCTGCCACGCTCAAACGAGACGTGCAAACAGGTTTTAGTTGGGTACAGTCCCGAGCCACATGGAGGCAGTGAGCGGATCGTCGGGGATTCGTCTCTCCCGGTATTGGGGGTTGATGTCGCACAGTGCACGGGTGGCCATCACTAGAAATCCTCGGCCGAGATAGTGGAGAATTACTGATTTGGATCAGTAGTTTCTCAGGTGGTGATGGGCTTCATACCGACACGAATTATCGCGTTATTAGGGGTCTGACTTTTTCCACCCCCCTAAACTCGATATGCGATACTCTTAGACGAACGGACCGGACTGTACGGATATTGTCACTGTCAGACTCAGAGGGTTTCTGGATGAGTTCGCTCATCAGCTTCCCTTCCAATCAATACATAGGCAAACGTTACATACAGCTTGTACCTCTGACGTGCTAGTGGTCATACCCAGTGCCAGTGTGTTGATGAGTCATTAGAGTCCCCCACAGACACTTTCCCAAGTTCGGGCGAAACGTTGTTGAGGCCGTATGGTATTATGGCAAGGTTCGGAAAATGCACGTGCATTTACGCACGTCATTTTTCGGGCAGATAATACTGGTGGGCTTTAGTTTAAGCCGGATCCGAGTATTATACTGTGTAGATATAATATCTTTGTCTCAGTTGCATTTGTATTCGGTCGTAATACAAATGCGGGTATGTTTATACTGTTACGGGGTTATCCTGAAATTCGTTTCAGGATCGCTTTTGGAAGTTGCCAGTTTCCAGTTTTTTATCGCCCGTCTTAAACATGCGGTTAAAGACGGATTTATCTTTTCTTGATGAGTGTGGAAGGTTCATGAAGCATCTAGATGGTGACTAGGATGATGGGGTGGCTAGTGACTCATTAGTGCATTAATTATGCAATTAATGTATGATGACTAGGTTAGATGATTCATTAGTTCATTAATGGTTTTTGGTGACAAGGTTAATATGACTCATTCTTTCATTAATGTTGTGGTCACCCCCTCCTCTCTCCTACACTCACCTCCCTCCTATATGTAAGTGGCCGGCCATTCCTTGAAAAAAAAAGATGGTTGCTTGAAAAAAGATTAAGGTTATGGATTCATAGAAATTAGTATATTCAATTCTCATTTCACCCGATTCCAAAAGGCAACTTCATTAACCGTTCATCCATAGGTTTGGATGTAACGAGACAAAATGTTCTACTCATTCTCTACATCAATCTTGGTCATCTCTTTTAGCAAACTTGATGATCGAGTTGCCTCGGTTCAGAGACGGGAGCCCGTTTAAAGATCCGTCGACGTGGTGCCACCTGGACGAGAAGACTGGAGATTCAGGAGATCAGAGCAGCCGCAACAAAGCGTGGGATGATGGTTGAAGACCGAAGGACTCGGATCGTTCGGTATAACATTTCTACCCAGTTTGTAGTTTGTTAGTTTAGCTTTAATGGCAGATCCGGGTTATAGTACACGATAGCGCCAGTTGTAAAAGTTTTTGTTTCGCATTTGGCATCTATTAGACGGCCGGGGCGCTACCGTGGACTTACACAGCCTAAGACCATGGCCGAAGTCAAGGCGTGGAGCGAGTGCAAGGTTCAGCAAGAGTCCGAGGTGAACGCGAACCTTCCCCGGGAAGAACGATCCGACCAGAAGAAGAGGGCTCGGGAGGAGAGGCCGGAGCGTCAGCAGCCCTATCACCCGAAGTTCCAGGAGTACACCCCGCTCAACGTCTCGCTCGCAGTGTTACTAGAGGAGGCCCAAGGCGAAGGGTTCTTCAAGTTCCCTCCAATCCCATGTCAGGCCTCAAAGCGGACCCGGGGCCCTTACTGCGCCTTCCACCGGACGCTGGGCCACGCCACCGAGGATTGCAAGCAACTCCGGGACTACATCGAGGATCTCATCCGATCGGGGCACCTCGCCGCTTACTTAAGGGATAAACGGCAGGCCGACCGCGAGCAGGAGCAGCGCCCTCCTCCCGCCGAGCTGACCATCGGCCAGATCATGCTTGCCTCCGCGGATGACCAGTCCGGCGCCCGGAATGCCCCGCACCCGGCGCCAAGCACGGAGACCAGCAAGCCTCCAGGAAGCTCAGGCCACGCTGATAGGGTCATCTATTAGCATGTACTTTTCTTTTGGGGCAATGTAAATTCTCCCTAGGGCTATTGTCAATTTACTAAATATCAACAGAATATTGCGAGGAAAGTAGAAAAGATCTTATTTATTCCAAAAAAAAGTGAGGGGTATTATGGGCTCCTCAGCCGTACATGCGCAAGAAAAAAGAGAGAAAAAAATTATTATTACAACAGCGGGGGAAGGGGGTGCAGAGAGCACTGCTCGTGATACTCGGTAAAGATCTCGGCCAGCCGAGGCCTCGCGAGATCCAACCTCTCCCCTCGGTTTCCCCCGCGCGTGTTAATCCCAAGCCTCAACTCGTAGCACTCGTGGACAAGCACCTCCGAGAGAGCCAGCCGGTTCGCGGAGATCAGGCCGAAGCGCCTCAGGGACCGCAGCTTGCCTACGGTCTCGTCATAGAGCTGCTCGGACAGGGGGTTATAAAACCCCGGTGACGCCCTCCAGATGGAGTACATCAGCAGCTGCAGCAGGGAGGAACGTCGTGGGAGCAGCCGGCCGAAGTGGTCCTCGATGCTCCCGTACACAAGCTGCACTGTGTCCTCGGTGCAGTTCTGGTCATAGAGGTACACATCCTCGAAATTGATGATCTCGGGGATGGTAAAGGGGAAGTTCTGCATTCTCAACACTTTGTTTGAAAGGGAAGGAAGGACTGGTACTCCTTCAGCCTTATATAGCCCGCTGCACCCCAAGAGGAACTCAACGGTCACCCTCTCTCGCCCAAGGAGTCGCTGCCACGCGGCGATCATTAAGCCTCCTCCGATGGAATCGAAGCGACGCGGCCCTGGCGCTTCACCCCCCCCCCCACACACACATTCAATGCGCAGGCTAACCGTCCCTGTTCCCCATATCCGCAAATGTACGGTCGGGCAAAACCTCATGAAGATTCGGCCGAGCAGCTGCCCTGCCCGGTTGTCCTTAGCCGGCCTCCTCAGGCCCCTAGCGCTAAAGGTCAAAGCCCTCACCAAGAGGCAACCTAGCAGCTGCCCTGCTCGGTTATCCCTGGCGGGTAGCTTCCCTACCGCAACGCCAGGGATCGAAAGTCCTCCCAGAGGCAACCTAGCAGCTGCCCTGCTCGATTATCCCCGGCTGGTAGCTTCCCTACCGCAACGCCAGGGATCAAAGCCCTCACCAAGAGGCAACCCAGCAGCTACCCTGCTTGGTTATCCCTGGCGGGTAGCTTCCCTACCGCAACGCCAGGGATCAAAGCCCTCACCAAGAGGCAACCCAGCAGCTGCCCTGCTCGGTTATCCCTGGCGGGTAGATCCCCTACCGCAAAGCCTGGGATCAGAAAGTCCTCCCAGAGGCAGTTGGGCCCAACCATCGCTCGGCTATCCCTGGCAGGTAGCTTCTCTACCGCAACGCCAGGGATCAGAAAGTCCTCCCAGAGGCAGTCGAGCCCAACCATCGCTCGGCTATCCCTGACGGGTAGCTTCCCTACCTCAACGCCAAGAATCAGAAAGCCCTCCCAGAGGCAGTCGAGCCTGAGAATCCCTCGCTCGGCTGTCCTTCAAGGCAAAAGCCCTTACCAAGAGGCACCTGGCAGTAACCCTGCCCGGCCAAGGGTCCTTGGTAGGCTTCTACAGCCCCTCCCACGCCAAGGACCAAAGTCCTCCCAGAGGCAGTCGAGTCCTTGCTCGGCTATCCCCGGCTAGTAGCATCCTACCACAACCGACAGGGATCAAAGTCCTCACCAAGAGGCACTAGGCAGTAACCCTGCTCGGTCCCCGTCGTGAAGGATCAAAGATCTCGCAAGAGGCAACCGGGCAGCTACCCTGCTCGGTCTTCCCAGGCTGGTAGTTACCTACCCACGACGCCAGAAATCAGAAGCCCTCGCCGAAGGGCAACGGAGCAGCTTCCATCCATCCTCGGCGCAGATAAGGCGGACAGCCCTCTGCCCACCACACGCAGAGGATCCGAGCTGCCAACTAGGGGCATCAGGTCTATCCAAGTCTCGAGCGATCTCCCTTCGACTTCGGGGCCAGGGAGACGCCTTCTCCTCAGCAGCACTTGAATCGACTCGACGGACGATCGCTAGGCAAATAACCGACCTGACATGAAAGCCCGACAGCGCAAAGAAAAAAAAATTAAACCAAAGAAAAAAAATTATTGCTAAAAGGCAGTCTTTACAGAAGGTATTTTTGGCTCCCCAGCCTCACAAAATGCCCGGAGGCTTACAAAATTCCAGACGCGGCAAAGTAAAAGGGAGGAAGAAGACGGGGCTTTAGACCTCGGGGCCAGGAGAGACCTCGGGGCCCTCGACATCCACCACAAGGCGAGCCGGGTCCTCGGCGACTTCCTCGCCAACAATCTCCTGCCCCTCCCCGCTGGCGTCCACGAGGGGGTACTGGGACCGGAGCTCTTCGTCGGCGAATCCCGGGATCCGAGCCTTAACGGCGTCGAGGGCCTCGTGCCAGATGAGGGTCGTGGCGACGGCCAGGTCATCATAGTAGTCTTTCGACTTCTTGTAGTCCTCCGCCGCCTTCGCCGCCGAGAGGTCAGCCAATTTGGCCGCCGTCAGGTCGGCCGACTTCGCCCACTCGACCACTGCCCCCACCTCCTTCCGGAGGGACTTCACTGTCTTCTTCAGGTTGCCGACCAGCACCTGAGCGTCCTCAAGCTTGGCCTCAGCAACCGCGGCGGCCTCGCGGTACCGGGCAACCTCCCACTTCCCGGCCTCCACCTCGCCCTCCAGGGCGACGACCCTCGCCTCCATCGCCTCCAGCTCCCGCTTGGAGCTCTCTTCCAGCAAGGCGAGCTGGCCCGCAGCTTTCATCGCCGGGCCTACCACCTCGGCCTCCATGCGCAAGGCGAGGGCGACGTGCTGAAGAACCTGAAAGGCAGAAGAGAGATCAGGAAGATGAGAGAGGCACCGAACCTCAAAAAATAATAATAATAAAAGACAAGCGCTTATCTGCACTGACTCCTGGGCGATGGACGCCAGCTGAGCCCTGAAGGTCCCCCCGGGGACTCTACACCCGGCCGATGCCTCTATCTCATGCAGCAGGCTATCCGCGTCGAATAGCCCCGAAGGCACGGCAAACTGGAGACCGCCTTCCTCCACCGTGATCGGCGAAGACGGTCCCCGAGAAGATCTCCTCTTGAGCGGCCTTGAGGGAGAGCCGGTCTCCTCCTCCAAGGCCGGGTCCTCCAGAATCCGAACCCGCCTCCGACCCGACGTTCTGCTGGGCCCAGAGGAAAGATCCGCCTCCGAGCGCTCGCGGGGCACTACCGCCGGGGGAGAAGAGTCGGGGCAGGCTGTGAACGGGAAGAGCCGGCGTCCCCAACCTTCGCAACCGGCCTCGGCTAGCGCATGGAAGCCCGGAGCAGTCCATATCCATGGGTCCTGCACGGAACCAAGTGTAAAAGGAGTCAGCAACACAGGCAATATACGAACCAAAAAAGAAAACCTAAACTTACCGACGAACTCAACGGGGCTGAGCCCGGCCCAACTCAGAACCCTCTCAGACAACAGCACGTCAAAACGGGGGATGGGCTCCCACGACGCCACTCTCACCGCGACAGGGTCACTGGACTGGTTCCCCAGCAAGTGCTTCTCCCTCGACCACTCTGTAGTCGCGGGCCAGTCATCACCCTCGGAAGGGGAAACGAAGAAGAACTTCTTCTTCCAGTCGTGAATGGAAGAAAGCAGGGCCACAACCCCCGTCCCGGCAGCGCCCCCTGGTCGCTTTCTGAAAGAGAGATAAACCCACCTCGGGTCGCCCGCTTGACCACCGGGATGATTTTTGAAGACGGGGGAAGAATCAAGGAGGAAAAGGCTGAAGGGGATCGCCTGTAACTTCAGGCGGACCAGAAACCCGAGGAGAATCCTCCACGAGTTCGGCAGCAACTGACCGGGGGCTAACCCGAAAAAGTTCAACGCTTCAACGACCTCAGGAGAGAAGGGCAGACGCATTCCACCCCAAAATGCTTCCAAATACAGGGAGATCTCCCTGCCCCGTACTTGGTCTGCCCTCTCTCCCTCCTTGGACAGGCGGAGCGTATAACGTGAGGGGATGTGGAAGCGAGCCCGAGCGTTGGCAAGCTCGTCCTCATGCCTTATCCAACACAAGGCGCTAGGGGCAGCATCTACCGCCTCCTCCCTGGGGGCTGCCCCCGCCACATGATCCCGGGAAGAGGGGCCAACCCCTGCTCCCCGGGAGGACTCAGGCTCACCCAAAGGGTTCCTAGAACCTACCTCAATGACATCTACTGAATCGACAAGAGAAGACATCTAACCTTGGGAAGAATGATCCTCGGGGAACGAAAGTGGAAGGAAGAAGACGAGCGCCGAGCAACCGAGACTTAGAACGGGAAATATGAAGGAGTAGGGGCCCTGGAACGGGCCCACCCCTACTTATCGCCACGAGCGACCTCATCCAACGGTGCCCTTCATCTCCCGCCAAGACGCCTCCTCGCATCCAACGGCTCCAATTGCTCCACTTGTCGTCCCCGCACTGGACCGCACCCTTTCAGGCGTCGCAGGTTTGCACACGTCGCGTCAGCCAACCGACGCTCGACACGTGGGCCGTCACTCCAAAGGCAAGATACGCGAACCGGCGCACCCTCCTTAAATGCAGAGATCTCACCCTGATTCGCTGGCAGAAAAGACAACTCGCGGCCCGGGGACGCGTCCCGACGAAACCTTGGGAGGGAGCTCACCCCGGGCGGCCCGGCTGTCCACTCCTGACCCGACCAGCTGGCTGGTCGGGACAAGAGTGGGGGGCTAATGATAATGCTCGATATCGGCGATCCCCACGATCAGGACACGTGGCGGATGGCGCGTCCCAGAACTCAGAAGAAAGGGCCCACAAAGGCCGACCAGGCCACCCCTGTACCCAACCGGCCAACACAAGCTAGCCCTCCTCGGGGCTCCCTGCAGATTGGCCTCCTCGACCCCTCAGCTCGCCCCGAGCTACCACAAGACCGAGTCTCCTCGGCCCTCCAGCTCGTCCCCGAGCCCCTTTTGCCGAGGCCGTCTTCCTCGGTCCTTCGGTCAGTTCCGCCGCTCACAGGCGTAACCGCCGCTCCGCGAATCTCGCCATGCGCGGATTCTCCGCCAGTAACATCCCACGTTCCACGCCTTCACGATCCCTATTCATGGGCGATCCGCTCTCTACGCGGGCGTGACTTCGGGAGCGCAACTGCCGGCGAGATTCTCGCGCCTGCTGCTGCGTGCCTCCACCACTATATAAACCCCCATCACAGAAAGGTCAAGTAAGCAATTTTTGACTCCACTTAGCCGTTACGCTGCTCGGATCTAGTACTAACTTGATCGTCGGAGGGTCCTCGATGGTATCAAACCATCCCGGGACTTCTTTGCAGATACTCAGCGTCGAACTCCTCCAATCACCAAATCTCCTCAAAACCCATTGAGACCCACATACAACAGGGGATCCCCTCCAGAATCCACCGGGAGATCGACGGAAGACAACATCTGAAGGAGATCTGAAAAGGACCTCCATCATATGGCCTCTTTCTTTCATATTCTCTCTCTCTCTCTCTCTCTCTCTCTCTCTATATATATATATATATATATATATATGTATATTAGCATATCTTTGTGGGATTTATTGGTTGATTGCTGTTATCGTGTTTGGTTGTAAAGGTTTGGTTTTGATTTAATAAATGGTTCTCATTATCAGTTTCTAGCATATGATTTATGCAGCCTAAAATAGTTGGCAAGTATTTTAGCATATTCAACTTTTTAATTTTGCGGCTGTCATATATTTATGAAGTTCATACATTCATTTTCATTTCATTTCTAATGAATCCGTTTGATATAATTCACTCGGAGTTTAACCTCTGATGTGCTTTCTTATTTTCATTTTTTTTCAATTAATGCATTTTTTATTTCTCAGGGATGTGGTTGCTTTCGATGGTTAAGGAACTGAAGGCAGTACATGAGAACCAGATAAATATATATAAAGTGTCACGTCCTGCTTTCCAATAGACGGAAACGATGACGTAGCAAGCCCGCAACGTATTTATTATGAAATAAATACGGTAAACGTAATTAAGCAATATAACAATGAACAGGAACGACAAGAGTAATAAAATGAAACAGCAACTTTATTTATATTCAACTTTACATACAAATATCTGCAATAAAAGATACAATAGTAAAAACAAATACCTAAACAACGGCATACTAAAAATAAATGCAGGCTAGAAGGAGTTAGTAATCTGACTGTGCAGCAAACTGGTCAAAGTCCTTCTGACTCGACTCTATCTTCTCAGAGACCGGTCCTCCTGACAAACATTCCAAGAAACGAAAACGGAGAGAAATGTCATCAATGAACTAGCGCTCGGTAAGTCCCAAGGAAACAAGAGAGAATAGTATAACATGTGAATAGGAACTAAAAGAACAAAGGACGGTAAAATTGTATATGAGCATCTACAGGTATATGATATTTACTCTAACGTGGTTATTTGTAGTTTGATAAGAAAGATATTCATGTATACGAGAGGAGACCATCTTACCCCGTGAACTATGGTAACATGTAGTACAATGCCCCGTCATAATCCACGGGATAACGGCACGTGAATTTATGTAGATGTCTTTTAAGTGATCTCTCGTACCACGATATACGTTCCGTACCAATCTACCCATTTATCCCCATGTATTGTATTGTATAGATTAAGATTATAGGTCTTGCCCGAATCCATGGATATAAAATGTTTAGGTTCATGTTCAGGATGTATTCATGTATTCAAATAGTCATGTCAAGTTCATGTCAAGTTATAATCATGGTTCGGTCAAGTCGAGTCGAGTATACAAGTTTGAATTTAATGTTTAAATTCAAGTATTTAGGTTCATGATCAAATATTCAAGTTCGTGTTTGATTTTGGATTCAGGTTTGAGTTTGGATTCATGTTGAGTCGGACACTTGTGAACGGATTTACCTCTTGAATTTTTAGGATCGGGAGTAATCGGCAACTGCTGCACATGGACGGCGGGATTTGTCTTTTTCCAAGACAATCGGCATTGATAACTCTGTTAAGTTATCTAACCTAAATAGACAAGCACTCACTTTCTCCGGCTCCTTGGGGCTTAAAAGAATTGATCTCGCTTAAGCCTATATTAAACTAGAGTTCTTAAAATATTATTTTGTATATCTCGAGAGAATTTTATGAAAAATATTTTAATATAGTTTAAAAATAACCTCGATGGTGATTTGTATTATTTAGGGTTGTCATGAGCATGTATTTTAATTATTGAGTATTTTAATGATAAATACCTAGTTTTTAAAAGTTTATGATATTTTATTGAAAACTAGCCCTTTTTAATAACATTGATGGTATTTTATTAAAAGTTTAATCTTTCATTTTAGAAAATATAGTTTCATAATATATTGAAAATACGAATTTATAAATTTTATATAATTTTGAAAATTAGTTTTATTTAGAAAAGTCGCATGTCTTAAAAACCGTATTTTATTTACTTTCGAGATCGAATATTTCGTGAGGAGTTCTACATCTCGGTCTACTATCCCAAGGATGATGTGTGCTAATCTGGATCATCCATTAGCGGGTCCTCTAACGAGAGTTGTAGAGGCGTATTTACCAAGAATTACAAAATACCGCTTTAAAAGAAACTCATTTTTTAAAAGAAGTGGTATTTTATTGTAAAAGTTATTTTTTGAACCAACTATATGTATATGTAGACATCGTGCTATGAAACCAAAGTGTGTGGAGGGAAGGTCGTTATCCCGTGAAGTTTTCCAAAAGTATTGTTTTAACAATATCGAAAAGAGATGATAATAAAGTTCAAGATATTTTAATGAAAAAATTCGTTTATGTTCGTTTCACATGAAAATTTTGGTTAAACTTGAATCTAAACACTTGTAATTAAAATTACAAGTAAAGTGGTAAAATTAGATTGACCAAGATATAAAGGAAAAAGGAGTTCTGGGTTTTAAAAAGAAAGGTATCGGGAATAACTCCACTTTACAGATATATGATTAGGAGATGAATTTCAATGAAAAGAAAGAGAGTTGGGGGGGACTTACTATTTGGAAATATCAAGAAAAGGAAAAGGAAGAAGTGAGGGGCTTCGTGGCGTCGTGGGAGCTCCGGAAACGGCTTCGATTTTCGACGGAAGGAGCTTGGTTGCTAACTCCACTTGCATTTTGGAACTTTTTGAGAGAATTTTTGCTGGAATTTCAGAATGGTAAAGAGCTATAACATGAGGTGGTATTTATAGTGAAGAATTAAGATTTAGGAATTAAAATTTTGGATTAAAAGTATTAAAAAGATATTAACTGGTAAAATGAAGGGTCTCAAATCAAAATGTGCAGAGAAATTAAGGAGAGTCCAAGGGGGGTGTGCAAAGCACGGAGCCATTTGGGCTCATCTCAACAGTCGGCGCCGGCCTATATGGCATTTTGGCCGGTCGGATTTAAGGCAATTGCCTCGAGATTCATGCCACGTAGATTTTTGGGTGTGTACACCTCATTGCGCATGTTTGATTTTTCTGAAACTTTTCATTTCCCCGTGTATTGCACATGCAACTCTTGGGCTTTAAAAATTAAAAAGAAAAAATCAAAAAAAATGATTGTGTCTGATGGGAATCGAACACACGGGCTACGTCACAGCAGTGCAGGGGCTTTACCAGTGAGCTACAAGTTGCTTCTTGTTTTTATTAAACAAATTTAACTTATAACTCTTATACAGGTTGTAATACTCTTTTCTATACAATAACAAAAAAATTCAGTACAGTGATTTCAGGGTCATTACATAAAGGGTTGAAACCGTACATATCTCTACAAAAAAGCCACAGTGCTCTCCTATAGTGTGTTCTTGTTATCATATTTTAACTGAATGCCAAAAAACCATAAACAAAATAAACACAGATTTGTTTCCTTCATGTTAAGCCTAGTTCAAATATTGTTGTTTGATGTCTAAGACAAAAAAGTGCACAGCGCAATTCTTTTATTTGCATTTCGATGAAGATAATAGCATCTTATGTTTTTCTGTTCCTTTGTATTTTATTGGAATCATAATGCAGGTGATGTGTGGGTTTTGTCTTATATCCTCTACGTATTTACAATTATCAAAGGTTGTATAAGAGTTGGATCCATGGTTGATATATGGACATTTTGATCATTTTATATTGATTAAGATTTCTATCATAGCATCTCAATTGAAGCTAAAAGATTTTTGAGGTTCTCCCTATTGCAATTTGTAGGGTTATGATGGAATTTAGCCTAAACTATAGATTCATGTGCCATAAGTTTGTGACTGTCATTGTGTGTATTTGTTGAAATTGAGTTGCATTTTATATTTAATTATGGCTATCAGCTTCAAGATATGCTCCTGTAAGGGACCATTCAGATGTAGCAAATATAAGTATAAATTGTTTTACATCGCCGATAAATTTCAAATATTAAGATATTGTGTTAGCGGTTTGGCGGAGCTCTATCAATCTCCATTCAGGCTGATGCTATGATCCAATCAATTTAGTATCATACAAGGGTATGGTTTAAATGAATTTACATCCACAAACTCCACAATACATATAAAAGCCAGTATATGTTCTGGATATTCATTCCTGAATAACATAGCTTTATGTGTTTCTAAAGCCGTAGCTTAAAGTTTGGGAATTTTTGAACTATTATGAGCTGTTACACTCGCTATCCTAACAATTTCCTATTTCCAACCTACTAAATATAATCTGAAATTTCATATTCCCAAGAAACCAAATACAAAAATATATTTTCATATATTTACGAAGATAGGCAACATAACTAAATTTCCTGCTCCATTCAAAATGATTGAAAACAATTTCAAATTACCTATCTCAGCCTCCTCAATCGCAAAGCCCTCCCAAAGACTTTCTCCACTTCGGTTGCTTCCATCTTAAGATCATCCAAAAGCTCCATTTCTTCTTTCCCCAAACCTCTAAAGAAATTCTCTGCATCTCTCTTAACCTCCATAATACCCTCAGCAAGCCTCTGAATCAAAGTCAATTCCTCTTCTCCCACTTTCTCGACTTCACCCTCGATCTCTTCTACTTCTCTGATTAAAGTTTTTTCGCCTTCTACTTCTCTGATTATAGTTTTTTCACCTGCTTCTACTGTTTTTTCCAGTCTCTCTACAAGGCGAGGCTCGGGTCCACAAAGTATTGTCGGTTGTAATAAATTTGGTGAAGTCCTGACCTACACTTCGAGCTGCTTTTTCTAGTTCAGGGATTATGGACTCAGGTAGTGTTGAGCTTCTAGAGTAAATGACTGCACCTCCGTAGCCATCCCATGCATCGTTGCGGACTCGATAGTATACGAATGCGTAATCGTCAGGTTTGTTTTCAATGCTTGACGATATAATGTACCTGCAGATACATAGAGATGAGTTAAGGAGCAATGAATAGTGAACAACACTTTAGATTCACTAAACTACCCTTAACTATGAGCATTTTTCAGTCAGCCGCCTTTAAAAAATTTATTATGGTAAGGGAGTTCTTCTGGTTAAAATACCCCTAAAGGTAAGCACTTTAAGGGGGCTTACTGTGATTTAAAAAATCTTTAAGGTGGTTAACTGGAAAAATGGTTATGCTTTAGCAGGGACAGAGCCAAGGATCAACAAGAGGGGGACGGGCTTGAATCAAAGAAAAGTATTAGCCGAGTGTAAATATATACGTAATTTGGCTAATATTTTTTTTTATATCTTAATAACAACAATTAATTAATTTAATATATTCATAAATGGTACTCGTGGAATTTTATATATTCAAAACTTTAAAACTCATTGTAACATTGGAATATGCTTTTTCAAGAGATAATTGTAGAGTCAAGAATTATCAATATGTGGGTTATCAAAACTAAAATAATATTTCACCCAAAGGACTTACTTATATGAAGTATATGTAATTATATAGACAAACTAATTCATATATTTGTATAAATATATAATAGCAAGCAGCATTCATTAGAATATTGTAAATTAGATTTGATTAGAAAAACTAGTGTATGGATAAGAATGTTTGTTATCCAAGTGATTTTAAACAAAATATTACCATAATAAATATATTTGCAGTTTTGAAATAGATATGAATGTGAAAAAACAATTAGAATTGTATCCTTTAAAATAGGGATATGGCATTACATATAGCTATTTAACTGGATAGACATATTGCTAGGTGCGGAGGAATAAACCAACGCAGAAAATTGCGGAGAAGGGGGAGACCACCCCCTCACACACACACCCTTGCCTCCGTCCTTGTGATTTAGGGTAGTTTGGTGCAATTTAACCTGAAAAGAATGCTTCGAATTTCATTACACAGCAAAGAAATCCCCAAAAATATGGCCATTGCAATGAGAGTTTTCCAGGTCCACAACTAACATTTCCAAAAGGAATGCTAATACAGTGGGGTTTACTGTAGTTCTTTTTTTAAGGTTTAGTGGTGTTTTGCTGATAACTGAAAAGGTTTGATGATGTTTTGTGTAATTTCCCCAAGAGATTAGATGCAGTGTAAATTACCAGTCATCTGAGTAATGGAGGTACTCGTTATCATGATTAATATAGAATCCCAGGTTGAGAAGGATCTTGAACAAATCTCTGTAGAGCAGATCGAGTAAAAAATCCACTATCAGGAGTTCTTATCCTCCACGTTAAATTCCCCACAAGCCTATCATTTTCCATGTAAAATTCATGTAGCTGACAGTCAAACGTATCAAATGTGGGATTTAGCCCACTTGTTATGTACCACTTTCCACTGAGATCTGACATATTTCTTGCGTGAGACAGCACATTCATTAAATTCGTCTACAACACTATTCTCAAACAAGTCCCCGCATTTGATCTAAAAAAGTTTGAAGCGGCACGTAGTTAAGCCACTTAATGATGTGTAAGCCGATGGAATTATCCCAAGATTAAAAGAGTATACAAGAATGACCTGGCATTCAGTTTCATCAGGTCGGTTGTTGCATGTCTGTAGACATGCAACGTTTGCTGCACAAGAAGGATTAGCAATGCACTTGGCAAGTTCCACCCTGAAAAAAAAATGCTGAATTAACTTTCATAGTATAGTACAGTTGGGGTTTCTCACTGATAAACACCAATAAGAAATGAATTCTGAAGGTACAAGGAAAAACATTTAGCTGGGGCTTTGCCACCTTTGAATGGTGGGGTCTTGTAATTAGCTCAGCTATCAAGAGATAGAGCCAGGCGGAACTAAAAAAGCATATGGTTCTCCATCCAAAAAAAAAAAACTGATAATATTCCTTGGAAATCGTGCAAGAAATATCGATTTCCAATAACCTTTTTATTCCATTGAACTCTTGTTTCACCTATGATGGGCCTAGTGGGGGAAGAATTTGATACAGAACATGCAATTTCCATTTAAGTATTAGTCAAATTCCTCAAATTCAAGGTCAACTTGAAGTTCCGATGGTATATTACAGATTCCACTTCTATACCTTAAGAGGATGGTAGTGTTTCAGAATAAAAGAGAAATAAATTTGCTTAGTTAACTCGACTGTGTTTTAAAAATAAAAGCACAAGCCCTAGTAGAAGATCCACAGATATAATACCATATAACGCAAAATATGCTTGACATCAATACTCCCTATAGGTCAGCTATCATTACCATGGCATTCCAGTGGGCACAAAGGATATGTATGGCTCGGATGATCTGAATCTCTATATGTATAAATACAGATGATCTGAATATCTAAATGTGTAGAATTTGATGGGTCAGGTCTTCAAATGGACTAAGTTCCAAGAATATGATATTGGGAACTCGGATAATTTCAGTAAAGAATGAAATATTAATGATTACGTAAGAAAAAATGGCGAAGTAGCAAGTAATTGCCAAATAAAATACGTAATACATCAGTTGACAGCTAGACATGGTATGCTTTCATTTTTAAGATCAAATCAAGAGGGTTTCAACTTTCAACATTCAAATGTTAAGTGGTTAGATGATAGTAAATGTGGTGAACAAAACACAGGGTAAGGAACTACAACCAAAAAATGGAAAAGGAAAAGGTAGCTGATTAAAGTACCTGCATTCCTTTAGTAGACAAGCACATGTTTTAAGTGAATCAACCGCACCAGTTGATGGAATGGCTAATATTGCATACGAAAGTACGCCAACTATGGCAATAGCCTGTGCTTGCCGCCATTGTTTTGTTATATTCCATATACCTTCTAGGGGATATTCGACTTCTTCAACCTGCAGATATAAGGGTAAACAAACAATTTTGCTTATCATGCTCATAGCTAAAGGGACTATGTAAGGCCTGATCTTTAAGGTCTGCCATGCAGTACACGTTGTAATTTTTTAAGTGTATCGAATACCAAAACAAATGCATTTATAAGTGAAATTTGTGACACGGTAATAATTGTGTGAACCCTCCTTGAACATGGCAGCCCCAAAATTTCTACTGGGGAATTTGAATGTCCCTTGAGTATAGAATTATACAGTAATGTTCTTGGAATTCAGCAGCTCAATTAAGGTTTCTGAACATGAGGGTTCTTTTTCTTTAGGATTTTAAGCATTAACAATTTCTGTTATTTTCAGTTTTTTCAAGGGATTAGGTTTTTTGATAAAAAGAAAATGTTTTCAAAAGTATTATCTAACACAAACACCTCAGAAGTGCATGTACCCTCATCAGTCCTTCTCAATGCGGAAGCAACGAGGTGTATCCTGCTAGAGACGAGTGATGATCTTTCACGCCCCGGTCTACAACAGTGCATATGAGCTCGTGTGCGCAGACTAATTCTTGAAATACTGCCACTGCACAGCAATTTTGCCCTGATTACACTTTGTATTTTCACGCTTCTTCTAGGGAAAAATCTGACATATGATGCACAGCTTCCATTGCGACAATAATGGCTTGTGAATGCACTGGATGCCATAGTCCAATGTCTGGAAATTCCAAAGGAACCTACAAATAATGCCAAAAGGTTAGGGAAATAACATCAGCTGGTTAACAAGCCGTTGTCTCAAACTTTGGGATCGGCTACATAAATATTTTGCTTTCATTCATCTCTATAAAAGGTGAACTCCTCGACTAAATTTATCCATTAAAATATCTTTTTAACTCCATTCATATTCGTTAAGGCACGACTCTTGAGGTTGTTGATCCATTAGCTGCAGTTTGTAACTCCTCCGAACTGTCACGCTTAACAGCCTCCACTGCAGATGTCCAATCCATAATTAATCTTCCTTGTTTTCCATTAATGACTTGTCAACATAAAAACTAACCTACTCTTTGCCCCGATTAAATAAATACATAAATAGATCCCTTTTCCTAAATTTCTCATGAGCAAAGTCATTTCTTACCCAATATCTTATCATATTGCCATTCGTTTCAATATAAGCGCCGCTAAATCACCTAAACATTTGTATGTGAGTTTAACTCTCCTAGTTTCTCTTTAATGACTTTCCAATGATCCAGGCGATAATTTAACCTACGGTTCTCCTTAAACTAAACATAAACACTTGCCCTTTTCCTAAACATCTTGCAAATGCACTCGTTTCATACCGTATCTTTTACCGCATTGCGGCACGTTTCATAAAAAGAACCCTAAATCACCAAAATTTGCGGTGCAGCTGTACAAGCTCATCCATAAACTTAAGATGAAAATACTAGGTAACAAAACAGATGAACACCTACACCTTTCAAATAAGGTGGCTGAGCAAACTCCATTGCTACAATCGTATCAAACCCTAGCATCCACCTCCTAGATTTTTTGAATTTCAGCAGAAAAAGAAATCAAAACCTTGAATTGATCGAGGGGTTTAGGGCTTTAGAGGATTTCGAACCTGGGGATCGAATCGATTCGATGCCGAGTCGAGAACGGTGCTCGGGGGAAATTAGGGTTTCTCATGGCGGGAGATTGAGTAATATGAGAGAAACGGAGGGAAGAAAACAATAAGATGAAGGATAAGATGAGCTTGTCCAGATGCGCCTTTTTTTTATAGCCCTTCGATAATTGGGATTGAAAGGCCCACCTTGGCGGGCCTTATAGTTTGGTGGGTTCTGTGCCTGTCGCATCCGGAATCACTTTTGCATGCCTTCTTTACAGATATATTAAAGTGTTGTCGTAAGCATCATAACCACTATGTCTGGGTTACGGTCCAGTGCCACAAAAAAAAATAGCAAAAAATTTTTTTTATTAAAAAAATATATATATCTGTCCATGTGCAAAAAATCTTAGATAAAATATTTTAACAGGAATCCATTTTTCTCTTTAAAAAATAAATTAAAAAATTAATAGGGTTTATATAACACAACACAGCAAAACGCGTGAAGGGATAAAAAAAAGATATCTGGAATCAAGACGGTCGGGATATGGATAATTGAGTACGAGTTGATCCCCACTAGAGAGAGCTAAAGCGACGCCAATGGCCTTTTGTAGGAGCATGGGTTGTATTAGAAGACGGCATCAATTACATGATTCGCATCTTCATGTAAGTATGCATTATTAACAAACAATTTTTTCATCTAACAAAACCAATAAGCAAGGATGAAAGCCAAGATTCTTCGGCTCTCATGCCATTACGGTGCTTACCCTACTGGTCATCACTGCCAAGCGCAGAGAAGCTAAAGCCAAACTACATGGTGCTTTTGGAGGCAACAACGAGCTTCCTTGTCTCTCTCTCTCATCAAACTTCTTGTTGCCGGTTTATTCAGCTGTGTGGCTGCTTTTTCCATTTTCGTAAATCTCATAGCATTGTTTTTCGGTTCTTTGATGCCTCTCTTGTCGCAAGGATGACAGCGCATCATGTCTTGTAGAAACGAAGACGGTGATATCGCTATGCACTCGGTTAGAAAAACAAGTATCCGCTCTCAAAATCCGCATATTGGTAAAATCCAAAAGCAATGAAAAAACCGCAGCGAAAAGGGTTTAATGCCCAACCTCTGAATGGTGTGTGGTAGTTTTTGGGATGACGAAAATACCAAATGACAATAGCTATATTGAAAGCATCGATCGTGTTTTACGTTTTATGCTATTGACAAAGCAAAACAAACCGCATCTATTAAGCACGTCAAACTCATTAACATAACCATTATTTGTTTCTTTTTTCATTGTAACCGAACATGTATAAACAAACACAATAAACATTGAGAACTTGATCATGCTCAAAATTGTAATAAATCAATTTCACACATAACAAAATCCAAGAATTTTCGGAAAAGGGTAGACTATATTGACCGAATTCACTGTTTAGAGCACGAGCCTAGACCGACAAATAAATAACCTGAATGGAACCCTACATGGACATCCATCACATGTCGTCACATGGCTTAAGGAATTCTACCTATCTATGCCAGTCAAGCCAGCCTTTTACCATCCCCATTTTACCCTTCGTACAAGAAATGTATGAGTTTTTCTTTGCCGTAAGAGCATGGCATAAAGTCTGTCAGAATTGTATGGGTCTAAAGTTAGGGCAATCGAGATTTGTTTTTACATGAACATGAAGGAAATGTCATGCAAACTCCGGCATGCAAGACCCTACCTCCCGCCGACACTGACATTTAGATGACCGCAGACGAAATATAGTTAGGATGTTGGGATCATGTTTTGATAAATTTGTGAAATTCCGGTTGTCTAAACTTAGCTCCGAAACTACACAGCACCTGGTCCTCACGTGATAGACGGAAACCCGAGTTTTTTTCCCAAAATAACTGTAACAATTCTGAAATCTCTGTACAAATATAACTTGTTCAAATATATACAAAGGGTATTTCAGCATGACTAGGAGTTACAGGTTAATTTTGTTCGATAAAAATAAGAAACTATTTGTAGCTTACTGCTTAATACTCTCCACTGTTGTTTCTTAACCTGCGTGTTCAAATCCGATCAATCCCAATTATTTTTATAATTTTTCTTTTTAACTTTTCGGAAGTCCAAGAGTTGCACGTGCAATACACGGAGAATCGAAAGGTTTCAGGAAAATCAAACAAGATTGTAATACCCAGTCCCATTTGTACGCCAATACCAGTATTTAAAATAAAATACATCAACGGGACGGCCGTGTTGCTTCGGTAAGATAAATCTTTCCTCCATTTCTGCTTTGGCGGTGGAGGGGAAATAGTGATCCAAGAAGTATTCTTTGAACTTGCTCCACTCAATCGGCCCATCAAGTCTGCTCTCTTCAACGGACAACCAAGTACGGTGTCACGCCCCGCTTCCCAGTGTACGGCGAAGTGGACGTGACGAGGCCCGCTACGTATGTACTCAGAAGTACATACGCTAAGCGTAACTAAGCAATATAAAATAATCACAAGAGACAAATGATATTGAAATAACAGCAACTTTTATTAATATCATTCTTGTACAATGCATGAAATGAAAATGCAACTGGAATGGAAAAGCAATGCCTAAACAGTGGCATAATAATAAAAGGAAATACTGGAAAGAACAAAGTACAATTATCTAGAGCTCTGGGTCTTCTTGGAACTGCTCCAAATCTTCACTTGTGGGCTCGGTCTCAACTTGGTCCAACGCACCTGACGACATTCAAAGAAGAAAGAAATAGAATGTCGTCAGCGAACAGGTCGCTCGGTAAGTCCCAAAGAAAAGAAGAATGAGAATGGCAGAGTAGCAGTATTTTCTAAAGTATTATGTTGTTGAATATTATGGAATATTGTTTAACGCCATTGTTTGTAGCTTGGTACAGAAGGATACCAGTGTATACGAGGGGGATCTCTATATGCTAAAGATCAGGGCAAATGGAGAGTACAAGGAACCGTTATGCCACGGTACAACAGCAACAGTATTCATGTTAGGTGTCTTAATCTGACCACCTCGTGCCACCTTTAACACCTTCCGTACCAATCTACCCCTTTAAACCCCGTAGTGTTTTAACAGTGTTGTAGTATTGGAATATGTAAACTGGATGACTGACCAAAACCATGATATCAGTAAACATGTTGTAACTGTATAATCAGGAAAATGGAATATCAGGATAATGGATGAATATCTATGGTTTGATTCAGTCAAAATGAATATATTGTTAACTGGATTCAGGGATTCTTGTATTCAAATTTGTATTGGAATATGATTGAATATAGGTTGACTTGAATTATATTCAAGTCAGAATTAGTCAGACTCCAACCCGAGTCAGACTAAAAGAAAGATAATTTGAAGTTCAATATTAGTTAGGGGCCTTATTGTAATTTGTGAAACTTGAGGGGGTTTTATGTAAAAAGTACTTTTGTATAGTTTTCAAAATATACCTCAAGTATTTAATAATCATCTTTATTATTATAATGAATGTGAATTTTATTTGTGTTATTCTAGTGAATATATCCTAATAGAAGAATTAATTGTTTATTTGAAATTCGTGGTATTTTAATGTAACTTTTAATCTTGAATTTTAGGAAAAAGTGGAAACTTTATATTATAACAAAATAGGTGTTTAAATGATAATTATATATAATTAAACACATAAATAATTTTCTTTTATATGAATATTTTATTTACAAAAAGTCTCACGTTCCTTAAATATCGTATTTTAAACCTTTCGAGACCGAATGCTCCTTGCGGAGGTCTGAATCTCGCACTACTAGCCTGCGGGTGCACGATGAACCGTACTATCCCTAACAGGTTCCCCAAAGATGGGTTGTAGCGGCACTTTGCTTAGGTTTTATAAATACTTTTCATTTAGGAAAAACGGTTTTATAAATATAGGGTGTTTATTTGCAAAAGAGTATAGTTTTCGTATTTTAGTTATTAGGGTTTCCTAAGCCAACTAGCCTATTTCTATGGTCTAAACGATGAGTCATTAGAACCCTCAAATCGCCTCTTCACCGTCAATTGCGGCCAGATAAGTGCCAGGTAAGTGGGAAGGAACCACAGTCGTGGGCCTAATTAAAAACCACTAGCCTTAGACATACTTGCCTAGACCCACAAGACAGTTTAGATAAACGATCGATATCCATGACCAATCGTGCTTTCATTTTATATAAGATTTTATTTAGAAAAGTTTACAATTTAAAGATTTAACTAAAGGTTATAAAGGTTATGGTATTTTAGTGAAAAGTCATGTAATTTCGTATTCTGTATTTTTGATATTTATCATTTAGGGTTATATTGAGTGTGTGTAAGGGTAGGTCATTACCCCGTGACTTATATTAGGTTTTGGTGAAGTTTAAAGGTGAAATAAGCTATGTTAAACCTAAAGGTATTAAAGTGCAAGAATACGGTATTCGTAAACGTTATCATTTCATGTGTGAAATTTCATTCAAATTGATTGAAACAAGTTTAGTTATCATAATAAACATGTTTAGGAGTGAGGTACTTGATTACATTAAGAAAAATGAACTTCATGGTATTTTAATGAAAGAAATACGGTTTTGTAAAGAACTTATCATTTCATGTGGAAAAGTGTGATTAAATTGGTTTAAGGGTGATTAATAGTCAACATGCATATGGGTAGATAATATGTATTAGGTGACAAGTGGAATTTTAAAGAAAAATCGAATCGGAAATCGGTTTGTCCGATTTCCGTCGGGTTCCAGAAATTCGTATTTTTACATTAAAGAAAAAGAAGGTAGAAGAGGTGGGACTTACAGGTTTAAACTCTTCTAAAGAGTAAAGAGAACTAGGGAGGAAGGCCGAGGGGTGATTACGTCGCCGGTTGCTCCAAAACGCGTCGTCGGAATTCCGTCAGAGCTTCGCCGGGAACTCGATTTCGAAGCACACTTCTTGTGGATACTTGAGAGAGTGGCTCAAGATTTTGGGGGGTGAGAGGGTAGTGTGTAGGGTTGGTATTTATAGGGTTAGGCTAGGGTTAGGGTAGATGAAAAGTTAAAAATAAAAATATGATAAAATGTAATAAAAATGTATTAAAAGTGGAGTAATTGGGGGTTTTAAAGAGATCTGGAAGTGGTATGAGGCTGAAACTTTGCAGGTGCGTAGGGAATACCAAAAGACACAACTTTCATGTTGTGACCCTCGCCGGAATCGGCCGAATCGTGGGTGACTCGGCCGTGACTCGGTCGGATCACTGAGTCGGCCGAGTTGGCCGATTCCCGACTGATTCCGGTGACCTGGATCTCCCCCGACGGTTCATCTACCCTCTGCAAGTGTTACATCTTTGGGTGTAGTGGGGTTTTTGTGAGATATGCACGTGTAAACTCTTGGTATTCTAAAGGTTTTTTAAAAAATCCATATTAAAAATAATGTGGGGTATGGGATTCGAACTCTGGTGGCTTGGTTCAGCAATGCAAGGTATTACCAATGAGCTACAAGCTCTTTCTTGTAATTATTGTAAGGAATTAAATATTTAAGTTGTTTCCAGCAACAACAATACTCCAATTGTACACTATTTTTAAAGCAAATTTTTGGTATACAAAATTGGAGTTGTTACATACGGGCTTCGTCTTCCAGCTGGATCTTTATCACGTTTGCTTTCTCTTCATCGAGGACCTGTGTAGCCGTCAGTAGCTTCTCCACATTGACTAGCCATTGCCCGGCCTCAAACGGTTCGGCTAATCCTGTAAACACAGCCGGGTTTAGCCTCCGGAAATCCGATACAGTGCCAGCTCTGGCAGGTGTAGCGGGTGCAGCGGCGCCCTTGGAGGCGGCAATGAGAGCGGAGGGTCCTCCTAATACGGTAATTGCCCTGAGACCCTCGGCAAGTAAGTAAGTCTTCGTCTCTTGGGTTTCCGCGAGAGTCGTTGGTGTGTTCAGGATCCTCTCTGTGCGATCCTAGGAACTACAGTCTGAGGAGAGGTCGTTCAAGAAAGTCATATCACTGGAAGATAAATGAAAGGATATGTTAGATACAAAGATGGAAGCAAAAGATAGTGAAGTGAAAACAATATAATAAAACGTAGTTCATGTTATCCCCTTACACTAAAACCTGGCTTTGATACCAACAAAACCATGTCATGCCCCGCTTTCCAAAATACGGAATACGGGAGGTGACTAGGCCATCTATACTCCTACGGTCAGGGAACAATCCCGTCGTGGCTACACTTCAGCTTCTAGAATTATACGGTAATCAATAAACATACCACAGAAGTAAAGGAAACACATCACTGGTTTATTATATTAACTTTCATTGTTCACAATTTACAAAAGACCAAAAAAAAGAAACTACTAACCAAATGCGAATACAAGATTGATTTATGAAAAGCGGTAAAAGTACTAAAGGTACAACCGTCTAAATTTTTGCGAGCTCGAACGGTAGGTCTAACTCCTGAGCTGGGTCCTCTCCAAGTTCTGAGCATGCATTGTCAGGTCGCCAGAGCGACGCAATAGCAACAATATGATAACAATAATGAGGCATGAAAATAAAAGGTAATAACAGTAGAGACAAATAATACATGTAATCGATATGTCAATAATCAATGCAATGTATGACTTGTGTTCCCACTGGTCTCTAAGTTAATTTTGAAATCAAGTTTGCGGAAAGGAGTGATCATGTTTAACGAGGGGCTCGTGCGTACCCGAGACTACGACCCACTGTTGCCCGAGACATAACCCTGTCAGCTGGACCGCTAAGTCCAAACCTAATATATATGAGTCGTCGTTCGAATGATCATCCTCTAAATCACTAATCTCGCTAAATACAAGTTCATTTCCACTTCGATTTCCCCCTTTCTCCCAGGTTTCAGTAAATGTATGTATGGGCTAGTTGTGTTCAAGTACGCACCAATAACACAGTTCTGTTCGCTATTCACGGTACTGTTCACTATCCCAAATCGTTCACTTTTCGCTGGCGTGCTCGACACAACTAATCCGATAGCACTCACGTTCGACGATGCAATACACACTAAGAATTAATAAGGGCGTTCACTATCGCTAAAGGTATCACAGTCGGGTAAATATGTGAATTATGCTGCTAAGCAAGCCATATGCAATAAGTCATCATGCATCTTAGGAATTTAGGAAAATTCACATTAAATTGTAAGATCAGAATTAAGCAAAATAATACAAAAGGGGTAAAAAGTAAACTTAATTATAGATTCAACGAAATTGGTTTCAAATCAATCGAGTTCCGGATTTGCGAATTACGGTCATTTCTTTTTAAGTGTTCTCTACTAGAAATTCAGTTTCTGAACCGAAAGTCCGTTTCATAATACAGTTTTCATCCTGTTGGGATCATAATTAGGCGATGTTACGGTTGAGTAATATTTATATCTATTAATTAGGTTTCCAACACACTAGACGGATCGACAATATCCTCTGTGTGCTGGAAAATATACACTGTTTAAGACCAGGGTATACGTTCTGTCCCTGCTTGGGACTGCAGTACATAACGACGATTTAAAATATGATTAAAATAGAAAACGACAGTAAAAATGAATAAAACCACCACCAATAGTTAGCTGACAGAATAATATTCGCAATGGTAAAGGGTTCCTCATAATATCATTTTCACATAGAGCTATAAAAACATTTTAATTCAGGTGTCGACAAACAGTACTGCTCTGGACTGCAGTCCAGTGCCGCACTCCCAATCAGTTTTCATCATCGTCTTATAACAGTATCAAAATATAAATTATAGGGTGTTGTAGATTGTTGAGTCGGATTCGATACAAGCCCTCGAACACTGCATTCCAGTATGTATCCAAATTTCTATGATTTTCACTAGATAGGTGTACGGGGAATTTCAGATTTGGTGGATCTAAGTAGGGGTGGCCTTTCACGGTGTTAGGGTCCGTATTTTCGACCCAACTTTCTACGTATCGTCCGTTATCCCTAAAAGAATCTAATAACCATAAATTTCGCCACACTGGATTTAGTTTTCATACAAGATACGTATCAAACACCTGATATAGGAATTCGGTATCAGCAAACACACGTTTTCATATATTTCTCGTACAGGTTGTTATCCCTAATATTTTCAAGTTATATCGACCAGTCATAAGTCCTAGTGTGGCTCTGCTCAGATTACGTTATCACGAGGGTTCATTATACCACGTTCAAACACACACATACACACAAGCATGTCGGTATAGTTGCTTTTGTTTGTATATCCAGCTCTAATGTGATTTCCTATACTGCAGCATGAAAACAAGTGAAGATTTTCACTTACCTGGAGACGATGGCGATGGTTGTCATGCCCCACTGCCCAGTAGATGGAACCGATGACGTGGCAAGCCGCAACGTATTTACTATGAAATAAATACGTTAAACGTAATTAAACAATATATAACTGAACAAGAATGACGAGAGTAATAAAATAAACAACAAATTTATTTACATTCAACTTTACATACAACTGTTTGAAATTAAAAGATACAATGATATAAAGCAAATGCCTAAACAACGGCATACAGAAAATAAGTGCAAGAAGAACCAGTAGTCCGGCTGAGCATAGACGGCAGGATAGACTCAGACTCAGTCAGAGTCATGTCAAGTTCAAGTCAAGTAATAACCATGGTTCGGTCAAATCCAGTCAAGTATACATATTTGATATTGATGTTTGAATTCTAGTATTCATGTTCATGATCAAGTAGTCATGTTTGATTTTGGATTCAGGTTTGAGGTTAGACTCAGGCTCAGTCAGACACTTGTAAACCGATTTAAACTCTTGAATTCTTAGGTTCAGGAATTATCGGCAATTGTTGCACATAGACGGCAGGATTTGTGTCTTTTTACAAGACAATTGCCATTAACAACTCCTGTTAATTTTTCTAACCTGAATAGGCAAGCACTCGCTTTTTCCGGCTCTCTGGGACTCAAGAGAATTGATCACGTTTAAACCTATATTTACTGAAGTCCTTAAAATATTGTTTGGTATATCTCAAGGGGGTTTTATGAAAAATATTTTAATATAGATTAAAAAATAAAGCTCGAGGGAGATTTATATTACTTCGGGTTTTCATGAGCATGCGTTTTAAGTATTAAGGTATTTTAATGATAAATACTTAGCTTTCAAAAGTTTAGGGTGTTTCAGTGAAAAACAGTCTCTTTTAGTAACTTGATGCTATTTTATTAACATTTTTTAATCTTTCATTTTTATAAAAATATAGTTTCATAATATAATGAAAATATGGATTTATAATTTTATATAATTTTTAGTTTTTAGAAAAATCGGTTTTATTTAGAAAATTCGTTTTTGTTAAAAACCGTATTTATATTCTTTCGAGATCGAATACTCCGTGAGAAGTGCTGCATCTCGTTATACTATCTCCAGGATGTGCGATAATCCGCACCATCCATTAGCGGCCCCCCTAACGAGAGTTGTAGAAGCATAATTGCAAAGGAATACAAAATACCGTTTTAAAAGAAACCCGGTTTTAAAGTATGTGGTATTTTATTGTAAAGAATATTCTTCGAACAAAATTACATACAAATAGGTCTCGTGCTATGAAACAAAAGTGTACGTGTGGGGTAGGTCGTTACCCCGTGATGTTTTTCCTAAAGGTATAGTTTTAACGAAAACGTAAAAAAGTGATAATAAAGTTCAAGGTATTTTAATGAAAAGGTTTAATTACGGTGGTTTCACATGAGATTCTTGGTTAAATTTGATTCTAAATATTGGTATTTAAGGTTACAAGTATTGTGTAAAAATTAGGTTGCTCAAGGTATAAAGGAGAAGGGGTTTCTAGGGTGTAGAAAAAGAATATCGGTAATAACTCCACTTACCGATATAAGTTTTAAAGTTGAATTTCAATGAAGAGAAATAGAGTTTGGGAGGGACTTACGGTTTGAAAAGCTTAGGAATAGGGTGATGAAGGTAAGAGTGTCGTCGTAGCGTCGCGGGAGCTCCGGAATCGGTTTCGATCTTCGACGGAAGTAGTTCGCTCTCTAACTCTACTTGCACTTAGGAACTTTTGAGAGAGTTTTTGCTAGATTTTTCAGAATGGTGAAGAGTTAGGACATGTGGTGGTATTTATAGTAGAGAAATAAGGTTTGGAAATTAAAAATGTGGATTAAAAAGTATTAAAATGATGTTAAATGGTGAAATGAAAGGTCTCTGTTTGATTGCAAGGAAATCAAACAGTGCAAAGGAGCCGAGGGGAGTTGAAGAGATGAGTGTGCAAAGAACGAAGCTCGTCGGTCTCGATCTGACCATCCCCGCCGGCCCAAATGCATGTTTGGCCAGTCGATCTTGGCTCTCTGGCCTCGAGATTCATGCTACATAATTAAATCAGTGTTTACACAATTTTCCACATGTTTTATTTTTCTGAACTTTTCATTTTCCCGTGTATTGCACGTGCAATCTTTTGGGCTTCCCAAAAGTGAAAAAGATAAATCAGAAAAAAAATTTGTCTGATGGGAATCAAACGCACAGGCTGCGCCACAGCAGTGCAAAGGCTTTACCAGTGAGCTACAAGTGGCTTCTTGTTTTTATTTAATAAAAGTGACTTATAACTCAAGCTCAGGCTGTAATACTCTTTTCTTGTATATTAACAGAAAATATCTGTACAGAGATTTCAGAGTTGTTACAACAGCGGTGAACGATGATGAACGGTACGGTATGACGCACGCATGGCTAGGCACAACACGAAAACACGGCAAGTTTGGCCTCGGCTCGAGCTCGGCGTGGCTTCGGGGCTTGGACTCGGCTAGTAGCTCGGGTATGGACAGCGAAAGGTGGCCGGAGGCGGAGCACGTGGTTGCGGCCAGGTTGTGGGGAGCTGGTAGAGTGTCGATGGCTGTGAGGAGGAGCTTGGTGTGGTCATGGGGAGGGATGATGTAAGTCGGTGGTGATGATGGAGGTCGGGGTGATAATGGATGAGGGCTCGGTTGATGAGGAGAGCGAAGGGAGCTCGGCGAAGAGAAGCTCGTCGGGGTTCGTAGGGGCACTGGTCGGCCGGAGGCGAAAGGATGTCGAGGGGAGGATTCTCGTCAGGGTGGAGATGAGCGGTGTTGAGGTCGGGTCGCCGTCGTAGATAGAGAGCTCGTCGGAGATGAAGAGGTTGGGGGCGGCGGCGATTCGGATTTGTGGTTGATGCGACGAGGCAATGGCGGTGAGAGGCGGCACTGGAGGCGGCTGCAGGGGTCGGCTGGAGCATATAAGAGGCGCTCGCGATGGAGGAGGTTGCCGTGAGGGTCGACTTGGCAGCTCGGCGGTCACGACAGTGAGGGGAAGGAGGGCATGGTGGGGTTGGTCGGTTGAGATTTTTTAGAGAGAAAAGAGAGGGAGAGGGAGAATGAGAAGAGAGATAGTGTGTGTGAGAGATCGAGATGAGAGTGTGTGTGTGAGTGTGTTTAAAGAGAGAGAGGGTTAGGAAACGTGAGAGAGAAAGAGAGAGAAAATTTAAAATTTAAAATAATTAATTAAAGTAAATAAATTTGTATTAATTAAGATTAATATGAGAATCAAGCCATTTAAATGGGAATTGATTTGGGTATTAAGTGGGTTTTAAAAAGGGAAATTCAAAAGAGAAGGTGGCAGTTGGGGAAAGAGTTGGGTTTGGGCTATGAGGCTTGAGCTAGGTTTAGCTTAGTGAGACTATTTGGGTAAAATATAGATTAGGGTGTCGGGAAAATAAATAAAATATTTGAGTATGGAAAAAGTATAAATAAAATAAATAAAATGAAAATGGGTAAATTATTTGGAATAACATTTTATTTTAAATACGGGTATTGGTGTACAAAGGGGACTGGGTATTGCAAGGATGAATGAGGAGTTAAGATCGAATAAAACACATGGCACGAGTCTCGAGACACGTGGTGAAAATCCAACCGCCTATTTCCCTCCCTAGGCCACTGCTGGCAGTTTTGATGAGGCCATCTGCCCCCGTGCTTCGCCCGTGCACCCCTTCAGCTCCGCTCTACTCAATTTTCTTGTTTTTTTTATTTGAATTCAACCAGAGACTTTCAATTTCTCCATTAACACTGTTTCAATTCTTTTTAATTCAATTTTTAATTCTCATGCCTTCGTTTTTACCCTATAATTACCACCCCATCCCCTAGCTCTCCCTTATTCTGAAAAATTATCAAAATTTATAAAAAAAATCTCTAAGTTCAAGAAGGTTTAAGGCCAGTCAAGTGGAGTTAGCGATCCAAGTTCGTTCTATTGAAGACCGAAGCCATTCCCGACGATACCGTGACGCCACGAAGACTCTCTCTCTCTTTTACTCCCTTCTCAACGCTGCACAAACCGTAAGTCCCTATTTCTCTCTTTCATTTCGACTCAAACAGACTTCTAAAATCATATCGACAAAAGTGGAGTTAATCTTGATATTATTTATTTTTAAAGCTTTTACCATCTTTGATAGGTCAAATAAGTCATCAAAATTCTCTAACATCACTTCAAAATATTATTCGCATTATTTATCTTTTGATGTAATTAAAATTTCTTACGAAATAAACACAAATTGAACCTTTTCATATAAATACCATGAACTTTAAAAGTAACCATTTTATCGATACCTAGAAATATATATCTCTAGAAAACTCACAGGGTAATGACCTACCTCATCACATATACCATGCATTCATAGCACGGTATGTAAGATTACAAGTTTATCCAAAATGAAACAAATTACATTAAAATGCCATTACTTTTATAAAATGTTTTATCGCTGTTTAAATCTTTTGCAATTGCGCCTGTGCAACCCTTTTAGGGGAATCCATTTACGGATGGTGCGGGTCATCGCAAGACCTTGGGATAGTAGAGTGGGATACAGAACTCCTCACGGAGAATCCGGTCTTGAAAGAAAATAAAAATACGATTTTTAAAAGAAATACGACTTTTTAAAATAAATCAAACTTTGGAAAATTATATAAAATCATGAATCCATATTTTCAATGAAAAGAAGTTGCGAAAAATATATTTTTAAATGAAAAATTAAAATTTCAATAAAAGATACCATCAAATTTCCAAAAGCAGTGGTTTTCAGAAAAATACAATAAACTTTTAAAAGTTAGATTTCATCACTAAAAAACTACATAAACTAAAATACATTTGCATAAAAACTCTTAATATTATAAATTACTCTCGAGCTTTATTTTTTAAACAATATTAAAACATTTTACATAAAACCCCCTCGATAAATGCAAACAATATAAATACATAATAAACAAATAAGAATAAATCTTTAAGAATCCTATATTAATATAGGTTTAAGTGGTATCATTTCTCTTGAGCCTCGGAGAGCCGAAGAAAGTGAGTGCTTGCCTATTCAGGTTAGATAACACTGCAAATTAATGAAGTTATCAATGACAATCATCTTGGAAAAGAACACAATTCCTGCCGTCCATATACAGCGGTTATCCGATTGCTCCTGAGCTTAAAATCTTCAAAGTTAAATCTAGTAATATGAAATGTGTATGATTCGAATACAGATTCGGACTCTAATCCAAACTCGAACCCAAATTTGAACGTTAACTCAAACTCATTCTACTCGAACTAACTTGACTCGACCCAAGATTACAATTGGTATAACTCGCATTTATTTGACTTACTCGACTACATTATTCCCTGTTGCAATCTATGGTTTGACCAAGACATGTTATAATCAACCAAGCAGTCAACTAAGGATATCTAACAGTTATAATATATTATACTCAGGGTGTATGGGATAGTTTCATGTGTAAATCCAACGGAAGTTCAGAAATCCCGTATTAATCTACTCGAATTCTATTTACTTGAATCTCAATCGAGTCGATTTCTCTATTGCTCGGAGTCCCGACACTAACACATAAAATGGGCCCGTGTTTTCTTACTCCTGGGGCCCTACTCTTGAGCTCGTAAACACTTCTACGGCTGCGTTGATATTCACACTTGGAACTTAACATTAAAATAGTTACCATATAGAGACCTATAGTACATATACCCGTATTCATTTACATATACTCTTATTCGACATATACATTGCCTCATGATTATTCTATACTTGCCACGTTTCATTTTTAGTTTACTTTTGGAACTTACCGAGCGCTAGTTTGCTGACGAGTATTCCACCCGCCTTTATTTTCTTGGAATGTTCGTCAGATTCTATGGGGACCGAGGGGGTGGACGTTACAGAAGAGGAGCACGATCAGATCGCGGCTTAGGCTTAGACCAGCTATTTTTTTTCTTTCAGTTTATACATGCAACCCGTGTAGGCATTTCTGTTATTGTATTTATTTTTCGGTTGAACTCTTATATCTGTAAATATTTCAATTTTGAATGCTGTTGAAAATTTTACAGTCTCCATTTATTCTTGCTTTGTGCATCATTGCTTCAACACGCTTAGTGTATTTATTTAGAGAATGACCTTCTCTGGATAAATATGTCGCGGGCTTGCCACGTTATCGTTTCCGTCTATTGGGAAGCGGGACGTGCCAATAACACTATTTAATTAAATAATTCCCAGATTGATACTGCCTCAAAAATAATTTCCAGAATAGACCTCCGTACAGCCGCGTTAGATGCCAAAGGAAAACGATATTGTCAATAGCGTTTTGTGTTTTCCTCAAAATGAAAACGCTATTGGCAACAACGTTTTTTCTCTTGATATTAATTTTGCCATATGTCTTATAAAGAATTTATTCTATTTTCAAAAAACCATGAGATTTTTTCACCGGTTCTCTCGATTTTGTTTCAATTTCAACAAAATCAAAATAAATATCTTACTTGACACATGGGAAAATCAACATTAACAAAAGAAAACGCTATTTATATTAGCGTTTTCGTTTGGTATCCAACTGTACGGCTGTTTATTCTGGGAATTATTTTGGAGGCCATTATCATTTTAGGAATTATTTAATTAAGCAGTATTATTCATGGAAAAAATACCGGAAACCCCACCGATCTGCTTCCAATCGAGTCGGCCTATTGCCACCTGTGTCTCGACCCTCTATAGCCTCTCACCTCCTGACGAAGCTTTTCTCATTGTTTGCCCTCTTTCCCTTGCTCTCTCTCTCTCTCTCTCTCTGAAGAGAAACAAAAAAAAAGAAAAGAGACTAATACTCTCTCTCCCTCTCTCTCTCTCTCTCTCATTCGAAAACACCAACTCGATCTCAATTCCTTCAATCGATCGATGTGTATGCATCCCCTTCTCCTGACGACGATCATCGACTCCTCCTCGATCGTCTCTCTCGACTCCCAATCGCATCTCAAACCCCTCGCAAACCCTAGCCAGGTGCCGATTCCTGATCTGCTTGTCCATTGCTTGTTTTTTTGGAAATCTAGGGTTTTGGATTTAGATTTTTTGCTGTTTGATTTGTTTGTTTGGCCTAGGGTTTTCTTGAAGAGTAGAGGGAGAAGCGATGGCGAGTCATCGGTCGCACTTCTCTCTGAGGGCACAGCAGATCTTATCGGGTGTGAGAGCCGTATCTCCTTCCCTCAAATTAGAATCCGAACCGGTAATTTTTCGTGATTTTCAACTTCCATTTTTTTTGGGGGCATGGTTGTGTGTAGGAATTAGGGTTTTTGCGATCAGATTGGAATTATTGGATTATTTTCTGTGATAGCTGAAGTAAAGATGATTCATGCTTTGTTTGGAAGCGAATGGTTTTAGTCCTGGAATCTTGAAGACATGAACTTGTTGAATCTGAAAAGGAGAGATTTATGTGCGCTGTAGTAGCAACTTTGTTTAAATATGCATTCCAAATCATGCTATGTTTCTAAAATGCAGCCCTAAAATCAGTATTTTTATATTTCATACTGAAATTTCTAGATAACTCCATATCATAGAGTTCCATCCAGAAATCAAGCTACCATAAGATTAGTCCATTTTTCTTTACAATGGCAGAGATCTCAGCTGGAAATCAATTAGAAGGCGAAATTTAGATAATCGAGAAAGTTAATGGTGATACATGAACTTGCTAACATCCGTGCGTTTTTTGAAGACCGAATTTCACCAAATCACCAAATAAATTTGGGCATATTATTAAACTTTAAAAAACCTTCTAGATAATAACCTGCTCGAAAAACTTACTGTCATGTGCACAACCATAATTCCTAAAAATGCTCTTTTAGTTTTATCCCATTACACCACAATCACTTTCTTCCTCCCTTATCATTTTCGTACTTCATCATCGAATTTGATACTCGTTGTTTCCCTCTCTCTCTCTCTCATTCTCTCAATCACCACCATTCTTTTCCAAGTTTTTTCTAGAACCTATAAACTCCTCAAATCCAAAGCCAAATCATATTTTTTTGACTAAAAAATCTGTTGCGTTTGCCTTATCCTTCACCTTAAAAGAAACAACTTACAACAACAAAGACACCAAGATTCTAATCCGGGACCTTGAGATAATGGGTTTAATATTGGCTTGTCATTACCTTGAACTAATGGGTGGGGTTTATGATGCACGTCTTTGATCGACGGGTTGATAAGAACATAATTTTACTAAAGGACTTTTTTCTTGAAAAATGAATAATTTTAATGTGGTTAGATTGCCATGAATCCCACGTCCAACACTACGACCACCTCTAATATTATTTCACCACCCACCACCCCCATCCTAACCTCCCGCCTACATCCATCATCACCTACTGCCCACCGCCTTCACCTCCACCCACTGCCACTATCCACCATGTAACCCTCACCCCCAAAAGCTTAGAGAATGTTTTTAGAGCGAGAAATTTATATGGTATTTTCATTGAATTACCATCATCATCATTTTCTTCTTTTCTTATCTTATATAACAAGTTACAAATTTGATGCCCCCAAAATACCTCTACTCCATTTTTTCAATCTTCGCAATTCCATGAAAAATAGGCAAAATCCAATATCCTATCATCCGTTCATCTTAACATCCCTCTTCCATTGCCTCAACCTTCATTCACAAAGCAATAAATTACAACAACAAAGGTTCCAAGATACCTTTTATGGGTTGGTGAATGCAGTGGGTTAATGAGGTTCCAACTTTGGCTACGAACACCTTGAATTGATGGATGTGGATGCATGATAAATACATTTGATTAATTTGCTGGAGGTATAGAATTTAAGAAAGGTAAGATACCTTCTATGAGTTGGTGAAATGTAAATTTCGTGGGTTAATAGGGTTCCAACTTTGGCTATGAATATCTTGAATTGATGGATGCAGATGCATGATAAATACCTTTTGATTAATTTGCTGGAGGAATAGAATTTAAGAAGGGTTTTGAAAACACGAGAATTTTAAGATAGGTCGACGACAATTAATCTCAACATTCAACACTACAATCAACTTCACTATACTCCACCACCCATTATTTTTATCCTAATTAACCACTCGCCATCGGCCTCTTGCTATCTCCACTATCATCCTGCCACTTGCTGTCTCTATCTCCACCTCCATTTTCACCCACAACCCACTTCCTACCATCTCCAACCCTCGGAAAGTTTTAGAGAATTTTTCCAGATGTAGAAAGTTCATAAGGTAGTGGTGAGACTCATAAACGAGTATTCCCCGATCACGACACGTGGCGGATGACGTCATCCGCTAAACCTGCTAGACTCCTGGGGCTACGGAGCTGGAACAAGTATGATACATCGGGGACATTCTTCGGCACCTCGCCTCCGAGATTGCATCCGACCCTTCAGGGACATCTCCGGAGTACCTTCCCAATTTCGCCTAAACGACCATCCGACAGCTCTCCTCCGAGCAATCTTACAGCCGAGCATCCTCGGCCATCGAGCTATCCACCGAGCTAAACTTTCTCGGCTTTCCTGTTCAACCGAGAGCACGGAGCCCAGGCGTCCCCATAACGGCTCCGTGTATTTTGCCACAATGAGATCTCCGCCGCTCCACGATCCGCATCTCACGTTAGCGTATCTCGCCATTAATGAGCGCATCACGCCATTAATAGGCATGTCCCACCATCAGCGCGAACGTGATGCAGAGGTGTAACGGGCGGCGAGAATCTCGTGCTGGTCCACTTCATGTGACCACTATATAAACCCCCTCCACCAGACGATCCAGGTAAGTCAGATTGATTCCAATACGCCACTACTCTACCATTATTTCCCGGTGCTTGCTTTATCGTCGGAGGGTCCTACGGTGGTTCCCATCCCGGGACTTCCCTTGCAAATAGCTCGGCTCCCACGGTATCCAACAACCCATTGAGATCCACACATCCAATTTTCACTCTTAATCACAACCGTTCAGAACCGCTTGCAGCTAGATTGACGGAGGACAACATCTGAGGGAGATTCTGACCTCCATCAGGTAGTTTTTTCAAACTTCTAAGTTAACTTGTTTATACTTGGTAAATCAAGCCTTATTAAAAATAAGATATAACTTTTAGTGCAGTTTTTTATTTTATTTTTAAAACGGCGGAAAAACTTCTATTGGCCTTAAAGAGAAAGAAGATGAACTCACATTCTTTTCAAACAGTGCTAGGGCATTGTGGGAGTAAGGGAAAAGATTGTCATACAAGATGCAAAGCTCATGTTTGAGGCATGAAATACATGCCTTGAGAATGGTTACAACCTCAGTTTTGCCCTTGGTTTTATGTGTTCTTTAGAATTGGATATTACCTTTCTTGGCAAATGTATTTTCTCTATCGTATACTGCATTTATGCCTGACAAATGGGACGAGTCCTCGTTGAGTCGCCTCGCTTCGCGTTGCAACAAGACGAATTTTGTTCGTTTTCATTACTGACGGGGGCCTCGTCTAGGCCAGTCGGGTGAGGCAAACAGGTTTGGGAATTTCCAAGTTCGATTCGCTGCGATTCGCCTCTCCTGAGTCGCGAGTCAACTCGCCTCGCCTCGTTGCCAATGGCTGGTTTTGACTCGTCTCACATCGTTTTCCTCACCCAATGGTCAGATTTGCATTCAACCCGCCTCGCCTAGGATTCCCCCCAATGGCTAGTAATGACTTGTTTTGACCGCGCCGATTCATCACACGTTTTTTCTTCTTTCATTTTTAGTCTATTTATTTGTCTTTTTATTAATTTTTAAGAACATGCAAAGTTAGGCGAGTAACTCGTCGAACCTACCCCGCCTCGTGAATTCCTAGGCGAGTCGACAAGGCGAGTGGGTTCAGCTGTTCATCTCTGCTGCTTCAATTCGTCTCGCTCGCCTGGCAAACAAGGCGAGTCCTACTTGCCTCGCCTTGCAAACGAGTTAGGCGAGTCAGCTTGGCTCGCCTCATTTGCCAGGTCTTCCCGCAACCGAAATATCTAGGAGAAATTTGAGGATGCTTGCTCATCTTTTAGGAGGATGGCAAGGCCCAGTTTCGGCACTAATTAAGAAGGCTGATAGCCAATCATAAAAACATTTGTGGTCTTCTGTGGAGGTTTATACCTGCTCTCTATTTTGATGGGAAAAAAGTTTTAGATGACGGTGATCCCGGGAGATAAATGTTTTAATCCTAGACAAGTTGATTGATGACATAAACGATCTCCATATTCATAGTTCTATTTGGATAAGGGTGTTCATCTATTTCTGTCTAATAACTTGTCCGACTGTGTCCTTGTCTGTCAGCTTCCAAACAAAATGGTCATGCTTTTATCTCCCTGTTTTTTTTTGCGTGGTGATTTTCTTACGTACTTGTAATTTAAACGAACAGGGGCAGCTAACCCTTAGTTATGTGTTTTGCTAATCATGAGGTGCATGAGTATTCAAAATTAGCATCTGCTATAACATTAAGCACTCTAGACTGTAGTCTACCTATCAGAAAGCAATTGCATGAGAAAAAGGTTCTCCACAATGTGTCTTTTGCAAAACGTGTTATACATAGCATTTGATGATTTCGGGCAAGCAACCCCCAGGCATTGACATGATATTACTCGAGTCTCTTCTGAATCTTTCTGTATATGTGCCAACATTCTGCATCTTGATTAACTTCTGGCTGGAAAAAAGAAAGAATAAAGAAGTATAGAACACCTGGATTCTGCCTTCCTCCCTCGCATATTGCATCGGTATTTTAGCCTTTACAGTTTTATATTGGTTCATATTTTCTAGAAGCACAAAACCAAACCGATTCTTATTGTAAAAGTCGCAGGCTGAAGTGACAAAAAACACATGCCTTCATTTCCTTGGATGACATTTTTTTCATATAATTTTAATTAATAAAAATGGAGTTGGTACTCAAAAGCGTGGTTTATGCCATGCTTCCAGTTTAACTAGTTGGCTCAAGCCAATCAATATCTGATGCTGTTTAAATTACAGCCTGTAGAACTTGTAATGGATCGGTCTGAAGTCTTCGGGTTTTGGCACCGGTTATTTGTTTCTGCATCATCAGAGCTAATTCTATTATTTACTTATTTGTTTCTGCATCATCAGAGCTAATTCTATTATTTACTACACAACAACAACATATCTTTATCCCAAAGTTGTAGGTTTGCCTGCACGAATCCTTTCCTTTTCTTTCATCCAACTATGTTATGGGCCATCTTCATGAACCTTTTTAACTACCTCCATCCACCTACTTCTACTTGGTGCACCATTGAGTGCAACTTTTTTCACTTATACCAGGCGAGCTTATCAGCCTCTGAGTTGCACCTGGCCCAATTATTTTTAGATTAGATCTTCTCATTTAGTCCTCAGTGGGGCTACCTCCAACGTCTGGTCGATTTATGGTTTTTTATAGGTGCTCATATTTCCTATCTGTCTCTTAGAGTACCACTTCTACCTGGTTCATTGATTTCATTTGGAAATTACTCCTCAACCTCTTAATATTCCAATCCATTAAAATTTGCTATTGCTGTAGTCATCATCTTTAATTTTTTCATTAATTTTATGGGTACTCTATGATCAGATCGTATCTTAGATATTCACCAAGGTTTCAGACAGAAAGGAAATAGAATCTTTATCTGAATACCGTCTGTTAACCAATTTTGGGGAAATTCTGTTTCTGATAATTGAACACCATTATAGGTACATTTAACATGCATTTCTCTATTCCATTCTTTCAAATCCTCGTACCACTCGGGGAATTGCAATAATAGCATACGGCCAAAATTTTTTGCTATTATCAATAAGGGTAATATAACGTATTTTCTAAGAAAAGATTGGGTTACTAACATTAAACCTCTTATTGCTTGAGTAAATATAAAGGTATCCCAAGCTTCTGATACTCTATATTCACATGTACTCCATTATCACTTTTCCATTTTAACTACCCTGCTTTGATTTTGCGAACCAAATTCTCGACAATTGGTTGATTCTAAAGACGATATTATTATTCTAGGTATCTTGTCCTTTACTCCGCAATGCATGCTCATTAATTCTCATAATTTTGATGAAGTTGCAACCAAATAATCTATATTTGTTTTGCTTTAAATTCTTCAGATTCTAAAGCTTAGTTCCACCATTTTATTTTGGAAGTTAACCAAAATATACATAGATTATGAGTGCCATACATGTGTGTTGCACCTTTTTGATGGTAATAAATCAAGAGACAAACTTTCACTTAGAAGCACAGCCTTAAATTATATGCTTTCCCTTATTATATTGCAAGTGCTTTCTACATTTGTTGCTGTGCTGATACTTGTTATTGTGTCAATCTTTGCAGTCCCCACAAGTTAAAGCTTTCATTGACAGGGTGATTAAAAGTCCATTACATGATATAGCCATACCTCTTTCTGGCTTTCGATGGGAGTACAATAAGGTGCCTCGATTTTCACTGTTCCTACTATTATCGTAAATTCAAATCACTGGCTATTTATCTTATTCCATGCTCATGATTTCAGGGAAACTTCCACCATTGGAGGCCACTGTTTCTGCATTTTGACACATATTTCAAGACTTACATCTCAAGCAGGAAAGATCTGCTTCTTTCTGATAATATTTTGGAGGATGAGTTTCCTAAGCATTCTGTCGTACAGATCTTAAGAGTAATGCAAATAATTCTGGAAAATTGCCACAACAAGAGTTCGTTTAGTGAGGTATGTTGAATTTCCAAGAATATTTTCTTTGTTCTTTTTTTTATAAAAAAAAACAACGTCCAAACAAGTATTTAATTTCATGACGTGTGCGCGCACACACATAGAGAGGTAATTATGTGCTTAAACTTTCGTCTCATTTGGAGCTGTATTCTGATTATATATCTGCATTCCAACCAGCACTTGAAGCTTCTACTTGCCTCAACTGATCCAGAGATTCTGATGGCCACCTTGGAGGTTCTTTCCACACTGGTTAAAATAAATCCTTCCAAGTTACATGTGAGTGGCAAGCTGATTGGTTGTGGTTCTATAAACAACCATCTTCTTTCTTTAGCACAGGGTTGGGGCAGTAAAGAAGAGGGCTTGGGTTTACATTCATGTGTTGTGGCAAATGAGAGGAATCAACATGAAGGGATGTCTTTGTTCCCATCAGACGTGGAGAATGAATGTGATGGAACACAATATCGTCAAGGTTCAACGCTCCATTTTGAGTTCAACATGTCTGCTCACAGTTCTGATCAAACCAGTGATAAGAGCAAACCCTCAAACTTGAAAGTCATATATATTCCAGATCTTCATCTTCGGAAGGAGGATGATTTAGTCATTTTAAAGCAATGTGTTGATCAATTCAATGTTCCTACAGAGCACAGGTTTTCGTTGCTTACAAGGATTAGATATGCCCATGCCTTCCGCTCTCCAAGAACCTGTAGACTGTATAGCAGGATCTGCATTCTTGCATTCACTGTACTGGTTCAGTCCAGCGATGCTCATGATGAACTCGTGTCTTTCTTTGCAAATGAACCTGAATACACAAATGAGTTGATAAGGCTTGTTCGTTCCGAAGAATCTGTCCCTGCAAATCTAAGGGCGCTTGCTATGCTTGCGTTGGGGGCCCAATTAGCTGCATATTCATCATCTCATGAACGGGCCAGGATACTCAGTGGCTCGAGCATTATTTCTGGCGGGGGAAATCGAATGGTGTTATTAACTGTCCTTCAGAAGGCCATCTTATCACTTAGCAGCCCAAGTGATCCTTCCTCTCCTTTATTTGTTGATGCTCTTCTACAATTTTTTCTTCTACATGTTCTATCTTCTTCAAGTTCTGGTAGTGCTATTAGGGGTTCGGGAATGCTTCCCCCTCTACTACCACTCCTACAAGACAACGATCCATCCCATACTCATCTTGTCTGCTCAGCAGTAAAGACTCTTCAAAAGCTGATGGAGTACAGCAGTCCATCTGTTTCCTTGTTCAAAGATCTTGGAGGGGTTGAACTTATGGCTCAGAGGTTACAGATCGAGGTCCATAGAGTTATTAGTGCAGACAGTGAGAATAACAATGCTATGATCACTGTTGATTCAACAAAATGTGAAGAAGACCATCTATACTCCCAAAAGCGGCTTATCAAGGCTTTGCTCAAGGCACTGGGTTCTGCTACATATTCTCCAGAAAATTCTACGAGGTCACAGAATTCCCATGACAATTCCTTGCCTGCTTCTTTATGTCAAATTTTCCACAATGTTAACAGATTCGGAGGGGACATATATTTTTCAGCGGTGACTGTTTTGAGTGAAATTATACACAAGGACCCGGCTTGTTTTCCTGTTTTGCACCAGTCTGGTCTTCCTGATGCTTTTTTGTCTTCAGTTGTATCAGGGATTCTCCCTTCTTCGAAAGCGTTGATCTGTGTTCCTAGTGGTCTCGGAGCAATCTGCCTCAACAATAAAGGGTTGGAAGCAGTCAAGGAAACATCTTCATTGAGGTTTCTTGTAGACATATTCACGTCGAGGAAATATTTGGTGGCAATGAATGAAGGTGTTGTCCAGCTAGCAAATGCAGTTGAGGAGCTTCTTCGACATGTCACCTCATTGAGGAGCACTGGGGTGGACATAATTGTTGAAATTGTCAATAAACTTTCCCCCTCAGGAGAAGACAAATGTGAAACTTCTGGGAAAGCAGACGAGAACACTGCCATGGAGACTGTCACTGAAGAAAAAGCAAGTGAAGGGCATGATTTGGTCAGTGCCATGGACACCAATGCTGATGGCATCAGTAATGAGCAGTTTGCACAGCTTTCCATATTTCACGTGATGGTGTTGGTACATCGGACAATGGAAAATTCTGAAACATGTAGATTGTTTGTTGAGAAGGGCGGTATAGACAGTCTAATGAAACTTTTATTGCGGCCTAGCATCACACAATCATCTGAAGGAATGCCCATTGCTTTACACAGCACTGTGGTTTTTAAGGGGTTTACACAGCACCATTCATCTCCTTTAGCGCGAGCATTTTCTTCCTGTTTGAAGGACCATCTAAAACAAGCTTTGAGCGGATTTAGTTCAGCTTGTGGTTCATTTTTACTGGCTTCAAGTCCCACACCAGATAGCAGAATTTTCTCTTCACTTTTTGTTATTGAATTCCTTCTGTTTCTGGCTGCTTCCAAGGATACTCGCTGGATGAGTGCACTTCTCACAGAATTTACCAACTCGAGCAAGGATGTCTTGGAAGATGTTGGACGAGTTCATAGAGAAGTGTTATGGCAGATTGCCCTTCTTGAGGATTCAAGACTTGTCATTGATGGCGAGAGCTCTACAACTGCAAATGATGTCCAAAGATTGGATTCAGGAACAAGTGATTCTGATGGCCAAAGGTACAATTCTTTTAGGCAGTACCTTGATCCATTACTGAGAAGAAGGGTATCAGGCTGGAGTATCGAGTCTCAAGTTTCCGACCTTATAAGCATATACCGAGATCTTGGTCGAGCTGGTAGTGGTTCTCAGAGACTTGGAACGGATAGTTTTTCGCCTTCCCGATTTGGATCAAGTCTCCAACCGCAGTCATCTACCTCTGCAGACGCCAGTGCTACTGGAAAAATTGAAAATGACAAGCAAAGATCTTATCCCTCTTCCTGTCGTGATATGATGAGATCACTTTCATATCATATCAGCCATCTGTTTATGGAGCTTGGAAAAGCGATGCTAATTTCTTCTCGCCGTGAGAGCCATCCTGTAATCTCCCCCGCCACCTCTGTTGGTACTACAATTTCCTCCATCATGTTGGATCACTTGAATTTCAGAGGCCATGTCAATCCTTCTGAAGCTGAGGTCCCCATATCTACCAAATGTCGGTACCTTGGCAAAGTTATTGAATTTATTGACGGGGTTCTATTAGACAGGCCAGATTCATGTAATGCAATCATTCTGAATTGCTTTTATAGCTGTGGGGTGATTCAGGCTGTTCTGAATACCTTTGAAGCTACCAGTCAGTTGCTTTTTACAGTTAATAGGGTACCTGCTTCTCCTATGGAAATAGATGAAATTAGCTTGAAACAAGAGAAGGAAGAAGCAGAAAAGGATTGGATTAATGGTCCCTTGGCCAGTTATTGTACACTTATGGATCACCTTGCAACATCATCTTTCATCTTCTCCACGTCTACAAGACAGTTGCTTGAACAGCCTCTTACAAGTGGAGTTGTTCCGCTCCTGCAGGACCGTCCTGAAACATTCGTAAAGGGACTACAATCCAAGGTTTTGAAGGCAGTACTTCCTATTTGGACTCACCCACACTTTGTAGATTGCAATTTGGAATTTATTAGTGCTATGATTTCTATCATGAGGCATGTGTATTCTGGGTTTGAAGTTAGGAATACCAATGGTAACACAGGCAGTAGAATAGTTGGTCCTCCTCCTGATGAAACAGCAATATCCATGATCGTGGAAATGGGGTTTACTCGTGTTAGGGCTGAGGAAGCTTTAAGACATGTTGGATCAAATAGTGTTGAGATGGCAACAGATTGGTTGTTCGCACACCCAGAAGAACCACAAGAAGATGATGAACTTGCCCGAGCACTTGCCATGTCCTTAGGGAACTCTCATACCCAATTGAAAGACGCTGAAGCTTCAAGTACCGATAATCCTGTTCAAGAAGAGGAAACAGTTGAACTACCTCCAGTTGATGACATGTTATCAGCATGTGTCAAACTTTTGCAGGTGAAGGAGTCTCTAGCCTTCTCTGTTCGAGACCTGCTTGTGATGATTTGTTCTCAAAACGATGGCAATTACCGAACAAAAGTCCTGACATTCATCATTGACAGCATCAAGGGTTGTTGTACCACTTCTGTTCCATCCAACACCACTATGCTGTCTTCTCTCTTTCACGTTCTTGCACTGATTCTTCATGAGGACCCAGCTGCACGAGAAGTTGTTTCGAAGGCTGGTCTGGTAAAGATTGCTGTGGATTTACTCTCTTATTGGGACATGGGCTCACATGATGGTGACAAGTCTCAAGTGCCCAAGTGGGTTACCGCCTGTTTTCTTTCTATTGATAGGCAATTGCAGGAGGATCCAAAGTTGGCTTCAGAAGTCGCCAAATTGGGACAGTTGAAGAAGGATGACAGTAGTACTCAACTCTCTATTGTGATTGATGATAGTGAAAAGAAGGATTCTCTTTCCTTGAGACCAGCATCCGGGAATTTGGATATAAACGACCAGAAGAGGCTGCTAGAGATATCCTGCAGGTGTATACAGAACCAAATGCCTTCTGAAACGATGCATGCGGTGCTTCAATTGTGTGCAACTCTCACCAAAGTTCACTCCGTTGCTATCAGTTTCCTTGATGCCGGAGGTCTGCATGCGTTGCTTAACTTGCCCATCAGTAGCCTCTTTCCTGGATTCAACAATGTTGCAGCTGCAATAATCCGCCACATTTTAGAAGATCCTCATACCTTACAGCAAGCTATGGAGTTGGAAATACGCCATAGTCTTGTGACAACCACAAATAGACATGGAAATGCAAGGGTCACCCCACGAAGTTTTGTTCAGAGTTTGTCCTTCGTTATCTCCAGAGACCCAGCAATATTCATGCAAGCTGCCCAAGCTGTCTGCCAGATCGAGATGGTAGGTGATAGGCCCTATGTGGTGCTTTTGAAAGATCGGGAGAAAGACAAAAGCAAGGAGAAAGATAAAGTAACAGAAAAAGACAAGCAACCTTCTACTGGTGGGAAAATTACCGGCAAGGATGGTGGTGCCGTGACTCCAGGCAGCGGACATGCTAAAGTGTCAGATTCAAATGCTAAAAGTGGCAAGCTCCATCGGAAATCTCCTCAGAGTTTCACTAGTGCAATCGAACATCTGCTGGATACGATTGTGACTTTTGTTCCCTCGAAAGCTGATAACCTGGTTGATGATGGTCTGGGCAGCTCTTCATTAGCTGATATGGAAGTTGATAGCACTGCTGCGGCTAAATCAAAGGGAAAGGCTATTGTTGTTTCATCTGAAGAAAGAAAAATTGCAAAGCAGGAGTCTTCAGCTTCTCTTGCCAAGACGGTATTTGTTTTGAAGTTATTAACCGAAATACTTTTGACCTATGCCTCATCAATTCATGTGCTGCTCCGTAGAGATTCTGAAATCAGCAGTTTTCGTGGCAATTCCCAAAGAGCTTTGACTACCAGTTGCACGGGGGGGATATTCCATCACATTCTGCACCAGTTTCTGCCATATCCAGGGACATACAAGAAGGATAAGAAGGCAGATGGAGATTGGAGGCATAAGTTGACAGCGAGAGCTAACCAGTTTTTGGCGGCATCAGCAGTTCGTTCTTCTGAGGGACGAAAAAGGATATTTTCTGAAATCAATGCTGCCTTTAGCGACTTTGTTAGAACATCCACGGGCTACAGAATACCGGACTCCGCTACGCATGCCTTCGTTGATCTGCTCAATGATGTTCTCGCTGCCCGCTCACCTACAGGTTCATATATTTCTGCGGAAGCTTCGCTAACTTTTATTGATGTTGGGCTTGTGAGGTCACTGACTCGGACCTTACAAGTTCTGGACTTGGATCATGCTGATTCACCAAAGGTGGTTACCGGGATTATCAAGGCTCTTGATTTGGTAATGAAGGAACATGTTGCCTCTGCTGAGCTTAATTCTGCGAAAGTAGGGAATTCACCAAAACCTACCTCTAATCAGAATCAAGTTGACTCGTCATATGGTGATGGATTCCAACCACTGGAAACCACAGCCCATCCTGATCATAATGAACCAGGGCCTGAACGTACGGAGTCTCTTAATGCTGGCCAAACTTCAGGGAGTTCAGATTCTGCAGATGATATGGATCATGATCGAGATCTAGCTGCAGGTTTTGCTCGAGAAGCTGAAAATGATTTTATGCATGAAAATTCAGAAGAAGGTGGAGGCCTTGAGAATGGTATGCCGACTGTCGAAATTAGATTTGATATCCAACAGACTGCTGAGGAGGATCTAGGTGACGACGACGACGACGAAGATATGTCAGGTGATGGTGCAGATGAAGTAGATGACGAAGATGAGGATGAAGAAGAAGAGAATAATGATATGGAGGAAGATGCAGTCCATCAGATGTTGCATCCTGACACAGATCAGGATGATCATGAGATTGATGATGAGGAGTTCGATGAGGATGTAATGGAGGAAGAGGAAGACGACGACGACGATGATGATGGGATGATTCTCAGGCTGGAGGAGGGTATCAATGGAAATATATTTGATCATATTGAGGTCTTCAGTGGGAGCAACAACTTTTCCAGCGAAACATTGCGTGTGATGCCTCTTGACATTTTTGGGTCAAGAAGGCAAGGGCGCACTACATCTATTTACAATCTCTTGGGAAGAGGTGGTGAGCACGGTGGGCACCATGAACACCCACTTTTGGAAGAACCTTCTTCGTTCCGAAACATGGTCCATCAAAGACAGCCTGGTGAGTGCTTTGTGTGTTTCCTTACTATTTCTTGATGATTTGAGATTAAACATAGCCACTTCTTGTTAGTTTTAATTGTTAGCATCTTAAAGCTTAACTCCCTCTTATCTCTTGAGATATGAAGATAATCAATTAAGTTTTATTTAGGATTATTGCTTACATATGCTGTTCTTTTTTTCTCTCCAGAGAATACGGTTGATACGGCATTCTCAGATAGGCATCATGAGAGTAGTTCTGCACGAATGGATGCTGTGTTTCGGTCACTGAGGAGTGGGAGGCATGGCCATCGGTTCAATATGTGGTTAGATGACATAAATCAACGTGGTGGGTCTAATGCACCTACAGTGCCTCAAGGTATCGAGGAGCTGGTTGTAACTCAGTTGAGGCGACCTACAGCAGAACCGGAACAGCCTTCTGGCCAAGATGCAGCTACAGTTCCACCACGAGAAAAAGATGATCCCAACCATTTACAGCGGTCAGAGGTTCCCGTAATTGAAGAAGCACCTGCAGAAGATAATGAAAATAATGAAAATATGGTTATACCTTCACCTGAGACTCTGGTAAATGGGGCTGGTAATACTGGTGATGGACTTTCTGGTGACGATATGCCTCGAGAAAGGGACACATCTGCTGTGAGCGAGCAAGTTATTGAGATGCAGTATGAACGCAGCGATGCAGCTGCACGAGACGTGGAGGCAGCAAGCCAAGGAAGCAGTGAAAGTGGGGCTACTCTAGATGAAAGCCGTCGCAGCTTGGATGTGGAAATAGGAAGTGTTGACGGGCATGATGACGGAGAAAGGCCTCCTTTGAGAAGGCTGATGGGGAGCACAGTGCCCATGAACAACAGAGATGCATCTCTGGAAAGTGTTAGCGAGGCTCCACCGCATCCTCATGAAGATGCTAATCATAGTGATATAGTGGAGGAGAACCAACAGAATAGAAATGATGCGTCAGATTCGATTGATCCGACATTTTTGCAGGCTCTCCCTGAAGACTTGCGAACTGAAGTGCTTAATTCACACCAGAATCAAGTAGCACAGCCTTCTGGCGACCAGTCTCAACCTCCTCATGGAGAGATCGATCCTGAATTTCTCGCTGCACTCCCTCCTGAAATTCGGGAGGAGGTATTGTCTAACCATCGCGCTCAAAGGCAGAATCAGTCACATGAGTTGGAAGGTCAGCCTGTTGAAATGGATGCAATGTCAATAATTGCTACATTTCCTTCAGATATACGAGAGGAGGTACATGCCTAATGATGGGCAAACTAATGTAGTGCTTTCTAAAGGGAAATGAATTGTGTTTGTTTATTTATTATTATTTTTAATAAAAAAATTGTTGTATGTTCCTGCACTCACATACTTATCTTGCAATTTATTTTTGCAATTTCAGGTGCTTTTAACATCACCAGATACTCTCATAGCCACTCTACCACCTCCCCTTATTGCGGAGGCCAACATGCTGAGAGAAAGGTTCGCACATCGGTATCATAGCAGCACAATTTTTGGCATGCAGTCTAGAAATCGGCGTGGTGAGTCTTCCAGGCATGGCGATATCATTGGATCCAGCTTGGATAGAAATGCTGCAGATGCCTCACGCAAATCTGCTGCAGGCAAAGTGATTGAAGCTGATGGCATTCCTCTCGTTGATTCAGATGATCTAAAGGCAATATTAAGGATCCTTCGTGTTGTTCAGGTAACATAGTTGGCTGATCATTGTTGCTTTTGCGTAATGTTTGGGTGGCTTTGATGCATATTGACAGTGATGTAAATTTGCAGCCCCTGTATAAAGGTCAATATCATAGGCTTCTTTTGAGCTTATGTGCACATCATGAAACCAGGATGTCCTCGGTGCAAATTTTGATGGGCATACTGATGCTCGATCTCCGGGGTCCTGTTAGCAAGAACCTTGATGCTTCTGAATCACCATATCGACTGTATGGCTGTCAAAGCTACATTATATATTCCCGCCCTCAATTCTCAGATGGTAAGCTTTTTCAAGATGGTTGCTGTTGAATTACATACTTTTATATTCAGTAGAACCTTTAGAATATTCTAGTTGCTTATTACGAATGCTACTTTCAAATTTCTATCAGCATATATTTATTGATAGCGTTGAATTTTCCTTTTTGAAGTATCTTTACACTTTTTTTTTATATTCTTAAGTGCATTTAATGTCCCCTTTCTGTTCTTTGGTTGACACATATAGAAGCCTTGCCATACTTTCTTGATATTTATATTATAGTGAGTGAGCTAACATAGTATATGTGAGGGATACCTTTGGCTTACTTTTTATATAATTATTTTGTAGGAGTCCCCCCTCTGCTTTCGAGGCGAATCCTAGAAACACTGACGTACTTGGCGAGAAACCATCAATATGTGGCAAAACTATTGCTTCATCTGGAGCTTCCACGGCCAGCTTTATGTGGCATTGGCACATCTGATCAAGGTCGCGGTAAAGCTGTAGTTATGGAAGAAGATAAACCTGAAGACAGGAAAGGCGATTTTTCTGTTGTTCTGCTTCTAAGTCTTTTGAATCAGCCGCTGTACATGAGGAGCGTGGCTCATCTTGAGCAGGTTGGCAGAAATTATCTTCCTCTTTCTTGATGCTACCTAGTATTTTGTACACAGCTTAAACCTAATATTTTTGTTATTTGCAGCTCTTAAGCCTGCTTGAAGTCATTATGGTTAATGCTGTGAGTGACTCTGGGTTGTCGACTGAACCTAGAGTATCTTCTGAGCAGCCATCTGGCTCTGAGGGTACCTCACAAGATGCCAATATGAATGTTGACTCTGCTGGTGCTTCTGAGGGTGTAGACGGTGGTAAGTCATCCAAGGTCGAAGATAATAACAGCTCTTCTGCACCTGTAAACCATGAAAGCAATACACGTGCTGTACTTCTTGGCCTTCCACAAGGGGAACTTCGACTTCTGTGCTCATTGCTTGCACGTGAAGGGTATGTATAATTTCCTCTAATTAGCTTCTTATGATGCAGTTAAGTAGCTCGTGTATTTCTCCACTCGTAATCTCTATTCCGATTCTTGTTGTTGAAAGGTCATCCGATATCATCTTCACCTATATTCTTATATCTTGTTTATATTGTTGTGTGGCAATTATAGAACTCTATGATGTATTTAAAGATTGGTGCACCTTGCATGAAATTTTGCAAATAGCCTCTTTGTTTTTGTTACTTTTAGAAATTTTAAAGCGATTTTTCAATAATCGTTGACCCTTTGATTATATTTATTTTTCCTATTGCTCTGTGACTTCTTTTCTCGCCTTTGTTGGGTTTCATCATATCATATCTTCTATAGATAATGATATCATTATTCATTATTAATATACACATCGTCAACATACTTGGAGATCTAGCGATCATTTCACTGGGACACTTTCTGTCTGTTGGGATTTCAGCCCATGTTCAATTTACCATAACTATCATCATTTACTGGTGCAGTGGTTATTTGCTGTCGTGTTCTCCTATTCAAACTTTTCTTGTGTTATTCTACTTGTTTATATGCCATGTGTTTCACTTTGTTTTGTTACAAGAAATATCGAGTGCCCCATCGTTCTATTAGAAAATGTACAGCCGATCTCTAAATAATTCACATGCAGATATTTATATCTTTTTATATGCTGATGGTTTAAATTCGTTTGCAGATTGTCAGACAATGCATATGTTCTTGTGGCAGAGGTGTTGAAGAAGCTGGTGGCTATTGCTCCGACCTATTGCCATTTATTTATAACAGAACTAGCTAATTCGATGCATAACCTCACCACATCTGCAATGACTGAGCTGCACTTGTATGAAGATGTTGAGAAAGCGCTTCTCACTACATCTTCCACCAATGGGACATCCATCTTACGGGTTTTGCAGGCATTGAGCTCTCTTGTTGTTGCACTACATGAAAAGAAAGACCCCCAGCTTCTTCCTAAGAAGGACTGTACTGACACTCTTTCTCAAGTATCAAAAATAAATACTGCATTAGAATCCTTGTGGGTGGAATTAAGCAGCTCCATCAGCAAAATTGAAAGTTCTTCAGAGTCGGCATCTGATCTGGCTATTTCTGATGATTCTGCATCCACAAGTGGAAATGCAATGCCACCACTTCCAGCAGGCACCCAAAACATTTTGCCATACATTGAATCTTTCTTTGTGACTTGTGAGAAGCTACATCCTGAGCAGCCTGAAGAGGCTCCAGAGCCTGGTACTGCAACAACTTCAGATATTGAACAAAAATCTTCTGGGGCCTCTTCAAAAGCTGATGAGAAGAATGTTGCTTTTGTGAGGTTCTCAGAAAAGCACAGGAAGCTGCTAAATGCATTTATCCGCCAAAACCCTGGGTTACTTGAGAAGTCATTCTCTCTCATGCTCAAAGTACCCCGGTTCATTGATTTCGACAACAAGCGTGCTCATTTCCGATCAAAGATAAAGAATCAGCATGACCATCATCATAGTCCAGTCAGAATTTCTGTGAGAAGGGCCTACATTCTAGAAGACTCGTATAACCAGCTTCGAATGAGGTCTCCTCAAGATTTGAAGGGAAGGCTCACTGTTCATTTCCAAGGGGAAGAAGGTATTGATGCCGGGGGGCTTACTCGGGAATGGTATCAGTTGCTGTCTCGTGTTATTTTTGATAAGGGTGCTTTGCTGTTCACCACAGTGGGCAATGACTCCACGTTTCAGCCAAACCCTAATTCTGTTTACCAACCAGAACATCTGTCATACTTCAAGTTTGTTGGACGAGTGGTAAGTTTTTATTCTGGCGGTGTAGACTACATAATGCATTTAGACAACACTATCGAACTTTGAAATGCAAACACCAGTGCTAGCCTGGGGTTTGTTACAACTTTTGGATGGTGTTTTATGTACATTTTAACTCACTTTTTTAGCGTTTAATGGTGCTTAAGTAATTTTTAATGTACGGTCTTTGATAGAAAATGGGAAAAGTTCAATGGTGTTTAATGGAAGGGTAATTTATAAGCCGCTGAGAACTTTTTTTTGTTATTATTTTTGGTCTGACAATATGATTATTGCTCTAGGTTGGCAAAGCACTTTTTGACAGCCAACTTCTTGATGTTCATTTTACCCGATCTTTCTACAAACACATTCTCGGGGCGAAGGTCACTTACCATGACATTGAGGCTATAGATCCTGATTATTATAAAAACTTGAAGTGGATGCTCGAGGTGAGTTGTCTTATCTTGTGAGAGTTCTTAATTCCTCAAGTCTTCTGCTTGGGATTTGCATTGTAATTCTACATTTTGTTTGATCCTTCTTGTTTTACAAATTGTAGAATGACATAAGTGATGTTTTGGACCTCACTTTTAGCATGGATGCTGATGAGGAGAAGCTGATATTATATGAAAAGGCAGAGGTAAGAGGCTTTAGCAGAGCTGCCTAAAACTATTTTGTTTAGAGTAATTCTAGCAGTGGCATATGTTTTTTTGAGTAAAACGAAAGTGTAAAGCCCCCACGTTTTATTAAATGAGATTTTAACGAAACAACATGAAAGGAATAAAGTAACTAAAAACAAAGTACGGAACCGGGAACAAACCCCATACATGCCAAGTCCAACACCGGAGTACAACCCCAAAAATGACATGAAAACCTCCCTCACGAAAAAAGAGAAAAACTAGGACATGTAAACCCGTTCGGAACGAGTACCGCCAAAATCATATCCTAGCTCAAACACTCGTCTACGTCTTTGTGACCTGCTGCTGTCCCCCGTTTGCTTGACCCGCCGCCGCTCCTATATCGGTATCGTCCGTGATCAGTAATCTAGCCTGCTTTTGTACGCCCTCCAATGCCATCCCTGACCATAAGAGAGTTACCGTGTCAATCGAATTCCCAATTCCAGCAATAGATTTGTACTTGTTATTAAAAATTCTATCGTTGCGCTCTTTCCAAATCAGCCAACAAGTAGCGCAGCCCAAATATCCCAAAACGATTGGTCAATACTATGGATGTACTGGTCCCTTCATGCCCCCCCAAAGGTCATGAAAGGAACAGGGTAATGTCGGCCAACCTAGGACTCTATGAGGCTTCTCCCAAATCAGAATAGAAACCGAGCAAGTGATGAGAAGGCGATCTACATTTTCATCTACATTACCACAGTGGGCAAGCGGTAGGGCCTATCCACTTCCTTTTTCGTAAATTACCCATCGCTAGAATAGCATCCATTTCAGCCCGCCATAAGAAAACCTCGACCTTTAAAGGGACCTTGATCTTCCAAAGTAAGGACGTGAAGTTGCTACCCAAACCCCCATAATTAAGCACACGATAGAGGTTTTTATAGAGAACATTATTAGGTCCCCACTTCCACTTCATCCGGCCTTCTGCCTCCTCGTCGGTTGGCTTCCAATCCTGTAAATAGGTTATTAACACTCAGCATTCCTTTCTTTCAGTCGTTGAAAGAGCTCTCCTAAACGAAGGCCACCATTTATTGTTCTTACACTGCTTTGCGACCGAGACATTTGTGTTTTTTGCCAAGGAAAAAAGAATTGGGTATTTATTCTGCAAACTTATATTGCCACACCAGAAATCCTGCCAGAAATTGATATGATTGCCATCCCCCAACGTAAAAGTCCCTCCTTTAAAAAAGGCCTCTACTAAATTGATACCCTTCCAAAACCCGGAGGCCGATCCTAGGTTCTTACATGACGCATTAGGGACCCCAGACCTGTTAGAGTATGCTACCCTAGTAGTTTTCACCCAACCACTCTCTGCACTCACCTTATGTGCCACCCATCTTCACCACCACTTCCCTAGCAGCTCCCTATTCATGTCGTTAAGATTTTTGATACCCAATCCTCCTTCCAGTTTCGGCCTACACACCCGGCCCCATTTTGCAACATAATACCCTCTACCCTGGCCACCATTACCTTTCTATAAGAATCCACGTCTTAGCGAGTCAATTTTTTTGATAACCCAAGCTGGAAGTAGGTAGAACGACATGTAATATACTGGTAGCACAGTAAGCACCGAGTTAATTAGAGTAACTCTTCATCCTAATGAAAGGAAAGTCGCTTTCCATCCTTCCAATTTGCGCCGAAAACAATCTATCAGTGGGTCTGAATCCCTCTTCTTTAGCGAACCGGGTCGCAGAGGTAGGCCAAGGTATTTAATTGGGAAAGCCAAAGTTTTGCAGTTAAAAATACTAGAAAGCACATTATCCCAGGGCTTTGACACAACAAAGTTAGTGTGCTTTTGTTATAGTTAAATCTTCAACCCTGACTAGAGCTCAAAGGTGTATAATATCCACTTCAATCTGACGGCTTCTAACATGTCATTCCTCTCAAATAGGATTGTGTCACCCGCGTATTGAATACTAGAAAGCACATTATCCCAGGGCTTTGGCACAACAAAGTTAGTGTGCTTTTGTTATAGTTAATCTTCAACCCTGACTAGAGCTCAAAGGTGTATAATATCCACTTCAAACTGACAGCTTCTAACACGTCATTCCTCTCAAATAGGATTGTGTCACCCGCGTATTGAAAATTGATCACCGCGTTTTTATCGTCACCTGGACCTAATCCCAAACAGGATTTGTTGTAGTGGCATATGTTTGAATTTGAGTATTCTATACGAGGAGTCAATCTATGCCCAAAAAAAATAAATCAGGTATTCTTTATTCTTGAGAAGCGTGACTTAAAAACGATCAAAAAAAATTTCATTTAATGAAAAAACACATTCTGTTAATTTTTTTTGTAGGCTAACTATATGCTAAATTTCATGCAGGTAACTGATTCTGAGCTGATTCCTGGTGGGCGGAATATCAGGGTCACAGAGGAAAATAAGCATGAATATGTTGACCGTGTTGTGGAACATCGGCTAACAACTGCCATTAGACCACAAATCAATGCATTTATGGAAGGCTTCAATGAAATGATCCCTCGGGATCTGATTTCCATATTTAATGACAAAGAGCTGGAATTATTGATTAGTGGACTCCCTGATATCGACTGTGAGTAGAAATGAACATATCATTTTTTAGTAATAAATTGTCCAGTAAATTGTTGCATTAATGTTAAATTGATAGCTCTTTCGAAGAATTTTTAATTATTGTTTGGGCTGTGTGCAGTGGATGACTTGAGAGCAAATACGGAGTATTCTGGCTATACCAATGTGTCTCCTGTGATCCAATGGTTCTGGGAGGTGGTTCAAAGCTTCAGCAAGGAAGACAAGGCTCGTTTCTTGCAGTTTGTCACTGGCACCTCAAAGGTATGACCTCAAGTGAAATGCCTTGCCTTATCATCTTGCCACTTAATTAGAATTTAATGACTGATTCATTAGCAACTTGTTTAGATACTTGAGAGGTGTATATAAATAATCGAAATGCATTGCCCCCTGCTTCATATTGACAATTATATCTCAATGGCTGATTCATAATCGACTGTTGTTTAGTTACCTGAGTTGTAAACTTTAACAACTACAACACGACAAGCCTTTATCTGGTAAGGCATGACAATTGAGACAAGATAAAATCTTCGAGACATGCATCCGACACAACGGAAGGAGAGGGACGTATCCTATTTATAGGGGAGGGGGTATCATATGAATTGATTAAATAAATAAAAATAAAATTGGGTTGGGGGGGGGGGGAGAAGAAGAGGGGGTGGGCGTGGGGGTTCTGGTACATGAATTTCTTTTTTTTCCAGCTCTGTTATAAGGGTCATATCTTGATTCAAATTATCAACAAAGCTTTTAAAAAAAAATGTTGAAACAGTTGCGCAACATATTTAAGGCATTTTCTTTTGTTTTCTCTCAAATGGCACAGCCCCAAACTTGAAAGCGTTAGGTGAGAGAAAAGAGGAAAAGGGGAATAAATTCAGCTCGAGTAACACTGACTTCTAATATTTTGTTTATAATTGTTTGGACAATTCTTATCGTGTGCTTGTATGTTTCAATGCATATTTTTAATACTACAAATGGTTAATCTTTTTGATGTTTTGACTTAAACTCCTTTCTTTTTATATTTAAACACTCGTGGTTTGCTATTTTTAACATCTTGACTGCAGGTTCCTTTGGAAGGTTTTAGTGCACTCCAAGGAATATCTGGCTCACAGAGGTTTCAGATCCATAAGGCCTATGGCACCTCGGCTCACCTGCCTTCAGCTCACACATGGTTCGTTCTCGTCTCTATTTTATGCTCTATTTAAAGGATTATAGACTCAATATCTTGAGTTTTCTTCAGACATTAGAATGCCATGTGGCTTAGTAGTTAGTGGGTGACATGCGCCATTTTCGAAGGAAAAGTCTATTTGGATTTATAGTTTTCTATATTTACGAGTCTCTCAATTTATTAAGCTGCTGCAACAAATTTATATAGCAAAATTCTTCCATCATTTTTTATATGTAAAATCTTAAAACCAAATAGAATTGCGCAAAACATCATTTTAAAGTACGTATTTATGATTTTTTTTTTTGTGAATCTAGTTTTAATCCAGATGAACATATGCGACTTTCTCTGATTTTCTCTTTCGTTTTTTTTAAATTTCAGTTTCAACCAACTAGACCTGCCAGAGTACTCTTCTAAAGAACGCTTGCAGGAGAGGTTGCTCTTAGCCATCCATGAAGCAAATGAAGGGTTTGGATTTGGCTGATGTGTGGGGCCCAGAAGCCCCAACACCTCGGCTCTGTATATAATATAGAAATTGAGTAGACGTAGGGTCCAAAGAGCAAGGGAGCAAGTGCGAGAGAAGCTTCCGCCAATGAACCCTAATTTTTAGCGAATATTTTCGCGTCAACTTGATTGTGCAAGAACATGGCTCGAGGAAAAGAAAAAGAAAAACTGCAGACAGTTCTTTTCGGTTTGCAGGTAGAGTGATGGGATCGTGGACAGTTCTAGAAACATCAAACTAGAAGGGATCGGGCATCCCTATACATTTGACTTCTCATTTCTGTTATTTTTCATCTTTCCGTTTTGGATATTTGATGCTCATTAACAATAGTTTTCTGTGCTCTCTAGCATTGATTTTAGTCGACCTAAAAATTCATTTTTATTGATTTCCGGCCTTGTCCATGTGTGAATCCTTGACAGCCAATTGTTACATAATAGATTAGATTCCTGTTGGTTATCTGATTCTTGTTCAGTTTGCCTTTTGGTTACTATTCTCTATTTATGCAACTTGCATTTGAACTTTGGCAATGTTTAGCGAGTCTCTCTTGTTCTTTGAAGACTAATTTCCTCAGTTTGATCTTTCTTGAAGAGCCATTCTTGCTCATCTACTGGGAAGCAGGCTGTACTGTGTACACTCAACGTTTATAAAATTTGTAGTAAATTTGTAGTAAGCCAACTATGCTGTAGGATAGCGGCGTACTTTACCTTCATTTTCGTGGATGCGACCTCTTAGGGTTTGAAAACTGTAGAGAGCTTTATCGCATCAGCTATATCCAATTGGTCCCTCCTGCACAGAATTCGATCTTGAATCGCCGCTGCTTTGCAAGGGATGGATGATGGACGGTTCTTTTAAATCTCTCTCTTTGGATTCTTTAGCATGTTAATTTGCCCAGGTTATGTTTCTAAAACCTCACTTATTTCATCTCGCAAAAGCAGAAGAAAAAAGGGAACAATTTAGAGCCAAATTTATGCAATAGGTTTTGGCATCGTCAGGTTATTGCTTTTCAATTATCAGTTGTGAAAGAGTTTGAGATCTGATGTGGAGCTACACTCTGCTTGGACTGCAAAAGCCTTGATGGTTCCTTGACATGGATCATGCCCAAATGTCTCTTTTGAAATACGAATGCTGCATCCATTCTTCCCTTCACAAACCTGCAACAAAACATATCGCCATGTGGCAACTACTGGTTATGATCATAAATGCTTCAATTTTGCATCAATTTTATCATGCGCAAGCAATTTGAACCCAACTTTAACTAATATGCTATATAGATAGCGATAGGATGAGATGATGAGATTAGATTCTTAAAGTGAGATGGAAAAATCTTACCGTTGGATCGACCATCGAATTTTTGCATCATGTTCTACACGTCAAAATATGTGTGTAAAAAATTAGACTTGGAGGCTCGTAAGTCATGCATCAAGGGTATGCAATTTTTACGACACTTTAACAACCATCCATTTTGCGACCTTGATATCCATACCATAGAAATGTCTAAATCATCTAAATTTTTGAATACATATGTTGATTGATATGTAGAACAAAATGTATGGAGCCGATTGTCATTTTGATTGATGGATGTTGGTCAGATTTTTCCATCTCACTTTAAGAATTCCATCTCACCATATCGCTACCCATAGCGGCACTATATACATTTTAACAATTGTGGAACTCTTTTTTGGGATATTCAAAATATTTATATTGTATCCTACCAGTATTACACAAGTCTCAATGTCTAAGAAGCCAACAATCTATGCACTAGACTATATTGTTATTTGTATTCTAAGTTTAGATTTGCTGATTTTTGGAAAATTGCAAATCCAAGAATCCCTTGGAAATTGCTAATTCACAAATCCCACTCTTGGAAATTGCTAATCCACAAAACCACATTCATGCCTGAGTCTGTACTTAGATTTAAACATTTATATCATACATGATTACTACCATTCAAATCTCCATACCTGTGATACTACAGACGGCGAGGTCTTTGCATGACATTCGCCAAACGAGAATCCTCCACAGCCGCCACTAGGGTTTCCAAAGCTCGCAAATGTTATAACAGAGATCTTCTGTCCACCATCGCAGCGTAAGTGCACTTCCGGTGAAAGTTCAGAGATATTTCCACTAGTTAAACCTCGACGAGACAAAGTGGAGAGAGGTGGGTAGTGAGTTTCTCATACTTTTGAACATATGGTTTTTGTGGAATGCACTTTTAGAGAAATTTTTGAAAGGTTTCCACCAGTTTCGTCAAAGAGAATAAGGAGATTATCTGAAGGCTATAACCACTCTCTTGGAATATGGTATCTGAAAATATTTATCATATTATATCATTGTAAGTGTATGCACTGCATAAATACAAAACTCTTCCTGCTTTTGCTCATATGGCAGAAGACCTAACCCTTTAAAAGCTGCACTTTACTAGTTAAGCCCAACTTTTTTCCATATCTAATTAGACATATGCATCGCATATGATTTTATGTCACTTCTCTTTCCAAAATTACCCCAAAAAAACATAGATAGATTCATGGACTACCATTCGATTAACAAACTCGAGAAGAAATACTAGCACTTGTTAAACTTGGCGATAGAGGTCAAATTTTTTCTTTTTCTTTTTCTTAAGGCTGTGTGTGTGCATGTGCGTGTTTTCCTGCAATAGAGCCTGGAAAATATAAAAGATACCTACTAGTTTAAGTTATTGCAGGTCATATAACTTCAAGCCATTATCGATTTTTTTAGTTGATCATTGCTAATTTGGAAAATCAATTTAAAAAAAAAAGTTGGATCCAAGTACTTAAGTTACAGTTCTTTTCACCATTGGCTTGCATGACATGAATATGAATAGAGGTTTTGGGCCCTGCAGTGACACTGCAAAGCCCTGGGCCCCACCGCAGCCTGAGGGGCGGCCCTGCAGTGTCACTGCAGGGCCCTTTTGGTCATATGAATATTGTTGGATGTTGATTTATGATATGATTCTTGGCTAACCACTCGCAGGCTTAAACTTTTGGGTAACATGGTTATTGACATTATATAGTAGCATGGGAGATCGGATGTTGACGTATCACTCACGTCTTGATAATAATTAAGATTGAGGTTATTAAAATAAAGAGAAAAAGGTATCTATTGAACCTAATTTTAATATGCAAGTTCAAGGAGGCAATTATACCGGCTTTGAGTAGGTTTTCCACAGTTGGTAGTGCACTTGTCTTCATTATAAGTCCCACGATAGTTGCATTTCGAGCATCCACTTTTAGGTGCAACCAATGACCAGAACCGTCCAATTCCATGACCATTAACCCATGCCTGGCCCTTTCCCATGCTCATCAGGTCGAGACTAACTGCATCGTTACCTTCAGGAGTATCAAAAGAAGCCTGCGTTGCAAGAAAAAAAAAACATCAAAAGTTGAGTTAATCGGGGAAATAATTAGTTTCGTACACTAAAGCAAAGTTCAAAGGGAAGGAAAAAATACTGATGCAGTAGTGATTTGGAAGAATCAGCAAAAGATATATATAAAGATCATTATTTCCATGCCAGTGAACCAAAAGTTTAAAGGTTAGAACCTAAGGTTTCGCACCGTGGGGAGGGAGTTGATATACGGAACAATGCTCGTGACAAAACAAATCACGCAATCAACCACGAAAGATCATAACAATAATTAAGTGCGAGAACAAGATAAGAAATCACAAACCAAATAAGAGAGGGATCTGTTAACGGGGTTCACCTACCGTATGGTTAGTCCCCGACAAAGCGGAATCTGCAAACGTCTGCTAACAATTCTTGAATCAATTACACCGAGCAACCCTAGGAGATTTCTCTCAAATCTCTCTAGATCTAAGCCGTCACCCTCACTATACAATAGTCTCTCCCTTTGATTTAATTTGGCAGTGCAAACACTATATGAGAGGTCCCTATTTATTGTTAGGTCCCTAGTACTTGCGCCGCAATACTCTCGGCCAAGGTGGAAGTGAAAACGAAAACTTTATGCAAGCATTAGCGACCAAAACCCTAAAATCGATTCCAAACACTAAACTAGAAAGCAAAAATACAAGGTTAGGGGGCTAGCTACCTTTGTAGCGTGTCCGCCCAATTACGGAAGACCCCTACACCACGCCATGAACTCTATCTAAGCTTCGAAGTCATTGGAAACAAGCTTGCAAGCCGATTGCCTTTGCCAAAGATGATCCATCCGAGGAAGTCTGAATCCAAGCTCTAACTTCACACTTATATATCAAAGTGAAGCAACTAACACTCTAAACTTGCTAGGAATATGGTGTTAGGGATATAGCAGTGATGAATCTCTTGCTCTCTTTTTCTTTTTCTTTTCAACTTAGAAACTAAAAACTCAAGAAAGGAGAGAAGGAAGAAGCATATGTATGAAAAACCTCAGCCTTTCTCTCTCTCTTGATCTTATCTAAAGTGAAGAGAGTGGTGGAATTGTGACCCACACATGTGAGTCACAAGCCCACACTCTTCACTTAGCTTCCAAGAAGATAAGTATAGATGTGTATAAAAACACACACATATATACATACTACCGTATATGCAATAAATACATGTACCGTATTCGTATCAAGATACAAATACCCGTTTAGTATCAAGATACAAATACCCGTATTCATATAAATACCGTATCGTATCAAAATACAAATACCCAAAAGAGAGATAATGAGAGATATAATACTAGCTCACAATGATCCGGGTATTTTACAAACATGCTAGTATTACCAAAATGCCCGATTAAAACACGTGTATAAAATCCACGTATTTAATCGAACTCCAATACGTATCAAAATACACACACTTTATCGTTTCGTCTGAACCGGGAAACCCTCTGTGTGGGACTCTAAAAACTCAACAATACGCTGGTAGTGAGTTTAACCATAAGCACGTCAACGGCATTAGCTGTACGTAACGACTATCTAAGTATTGAACGAAAGGAAGGTCGACGAGCAAACACATCCGTACTCCTACTGAGCTTGTAAGTGATACTCATTGTACAGTCCAGTCTCTTCTTCTAAGAGTATCGCATATCGGGTCTAGGGGTGGATAACGTCAAACCCCTAATAACCCGATAAGTAGTGTCGGTGTCAAGCTCATCACCTACAGAGAAATTATTGATCTCCCATTAGTAAATATCATCCACTATGGTCAGGAATTTATGGTGATAGCCAACCGAACATAGCGCGATATCGACTCCCTATACTTTGAGAGACGAATCCCTAATGATCGCTCACTGCCTCCATGTAGCTCGGGAATGTATCTAACTAAAATCTGTTTGCACGAATTAGTAGAGCCGTAATAGGGTAGTAATCTAAGTACAGTGAGAACTCACACGAGACAAATGACGATCTCAGGTCAACAGACCACCTGTACTCATGTCACCAGAGAAATGTTATCTGACGATAGGTATAATACCATCTAGAAATTCTCGGCGAGTCCGTCCGGTGTACTCACCTCCAGTGCGCACCTATATACAATCTTTAGATGCAACACACCAATGGCTATGAGACCTGTCACCGCCCCTCGTCGGGGTCTAAAAACGTATACACTAGTCTACTCTGGAATATTGATGTCCGGTCTTGATACTCCCACGACTAGGGACATTTAAGGACGTGCTTATGGACTGCCTAGATCTCATAAGTATGACCGCCATCATAACTCTGATAGTCAAGCAAAGATCGTCCGGGCTTTTTCATCATGTATTAACGACATGTAATAACGAGTAAAACATATACACATTAATGATAAAAACAAACCAGATAGCATACCATCATTTCGAGCAAGACTGTTCTAACCGTATAGGTCCTTCAATTACCATAATTGCCTACCTGCAATTACAATAATTGCCTTGAGGGCATTATATCCAACAATCTCCCACTTGCACTTAAGGCCAATTATTACGGTATCGTATACCCACAGCTCGTGTAATACCGAAAACCCAACTTCTCTACTAACAGCTCGTGTGTTCGAGAAATAGCCTTAGTGAGTGGATCCGCTATAATGTTTCTAATATTATATCTCTATATCTCAATTTCGCGGAGATCAACTATCTTCCGAAATGAGTGATATCCGCCTTAGAATTTGTCTGGATACACGATGGGACCAAGTTCACAAATAAACACATTTATCCAACAAACTTCTTGGGCTGTATTCTCCGCTGATCATAGTCAGCATCTTGCGCCATGTCTACCTTAGTATCCCGCTTGAAACCCTTTCCAACATACTTCCCCTCAGAAGAGGGTAAACTTATAACTATGATATCCATTCTGTCATCCAGATCATCTTGGAAGCTAGAACAGGTGACCACCTCCTTTAGGAGGCTGCCATTACCACATACCAAGAACATCCTCATATGTTCATCACTGCTTCCATCTGTGACAACCAAATTTTGACCGATTGTAATATAGGAACATCAATTCCCATTAGGAGTATGTCATCCAAATACCAGGACAATACTCCCTATATCCTTTTTACTAGGTTCATATGTTGTTTTGATGAAGTCAAACACCTTGACCGTCACATCAAAACAGACAATCCGTCTCCGCTATACTTTCTTTAGTCTACAAATAGACATAATCTACTCGCATACCTTTCGCTGCTCCCACTGACTACGATAACCCTCTGGCAAAGTCATACACGTGCACTTCTAAATTCCTATTAGAAAGGAGTTATAGTCATCCACTTGGCAGATCTCATAGTCATGAATAGCAGCAGTGGCAAGTAAGGTCATCATTGCTATGATGCAAACCTCCCTGTTACCGTCTATGAGAAAACCGAAGTACCTCTCGGGTGGCTGAGGTCACCCACTAAAATTTGCGGAGTGGCTAAGCTTTGTCGGGTCAATTGAATCTCTAGGTCATACTAAACTTTTAGTAACCGTTTGTGGTTCTGGAATCACTTCCAACTCTACCATACTCTTACTAATTTCTTTGCAAAAAAAATTCCTTTTATAAAAAGGTGGCGAGTCAAAAACAATACAACTATTGATCTTGAAAATGGTAGAAGTTAAACCCTTGCGAATGCTTGGGATAACCTACAAACTGCCATTACTGAAATGTGCCATGAGTATATCGGGATTCTGCTATCAGCACGAACCGGATTACTTCATATTTTAACTACCTTTAAGATATGCTACCATTCTATGTCCTTATAGAATCTAAGACACTAATTTATATGGAACCAGATTCAAAAGTTATGCAGCTATTTCCAGCGCATATCACATAATGGAAAAATGCAATACAACATTACTCGTCAAGGAGCGCATCCACGGATGAGAAACCTATGAGAGAGAAAATATTCTCAATATTACTATGGCGGAATACTTAGCATAAATATCTATATTTTCGATCACTTCGAAAAATCTTGATACTACCAACGTATGGTTTTCTACTTTATTCTTATACCTATGAACTTCTCAAAATCTTTTGGACTTTACATTTCAAAGAATGTGTGTCTAAAACCAGAGAAATTATAAATAAAACAGAACGAAATAAGAATACCATCCTTTTGTCCTAAAGGACACCAGATAACATACATTACCATGTATAATTCCTAAGAGTATACTAACTTAAACTCCGTGTGTTGTAAATTAAAAAATGTATTTTGGTTAAGAACGTCTATACCGTTATTCAATACACCTTACCTTATCCTCAAGTGATAAAGGTAAATGTCTAGGACACAATTTTCAAAAAATTATATCCCACTTTATAAAATAAAGATACAGATATATCGGTTTTGAAAAATGGTGCACAATAACGGTTATTTAAAACCAAATATTTGCTGTTAGGCAAAACAAGAATGTTTATCGCAATATCACCAATTGCTATGAATTTCGATATTAAGGATCAAGTCACCCATTCCCAATAATCTACTCAGTATCTGTAACGACATACAGATGTGGGATTTCAATCTGGTATACACATACCATGGAGTCAGAATTAATTGGAAAAAACAGTTTTCAATTAAAACTACACCGGAAAACCGAAACATTAAAATATTTCAAGAGATGGCCGAGTATTCCTACTAATGCCTCTTCCATTGCCCAGATTCATGACATTAGTAGCTATTTCCTTTGCCCTCACCGCAATCTCTTTATATGTCTCCACATCTTACCTTATGTATATCAACTTAGGTTAGTTGGCTTTCTTCCTTTCCTATCTTTCGGGACTTGCCTAAGGTTTGGAAGAAGACCATCTAATAAACATAACTAGTGTACTCAAGTAATACAAGGAGCTTACAACTTGAAAGAAGGTGAAGAAGGGGAGACAACAAAATTATACAATTCAATTTCTCCAGAAACTGTGGTCATCTTCGGACTAAAATAATTTCTTCGAGTTCGTATATAACTACACGAGATGGACATTCTAAGCAATATGGATTTTCGTAGTGATACGTGTTCTGGGGAAGGCAAAGGGAAAGTAGGAGTGGTAAGGACATATGCGACTTTGTCGTGAATCATGACAATCCAAAGCCAAAATGTAAAAAGGTTCGGTTAATTTGGTTTACGAATTTTAGTTTAAGGCCAGTTATGTTCGCTGCCAGAGAGAGAAAAAAGAAACACTGAGCGTGCACTCTATCTTAAATTGGTTTATTAATATATCTAATTAGGATAGCTCCCACTGTTTTCTCGAATTCTCCTTCAAACCCTAAAAGGAGAACTAGTCGGGATCATATACATCTTACAAGTTCGCTAACCGTTCAGCCATATCAGTGTTGGTACTCCAAGGGAGGTCTTTTGCACGGACCCAATTAATAACCCCATTTCCGCAGAGGCATAACACCGTTAACATCTTTCTAGATACATAATGGGTTAGCTAGATGTGAAGTCAAAATCTCTCGGGAGTAATAACTACTCATCAGTGGGAATCGGGACCCAATCATCATTGTATGATAACCTTGATAGAAGCCAACCAAAATCACCACACTCCAGAAGGTATGTGCAAACCTGGTAAGTTTCCTTTATATTTGAAATTTCCGATATATTTTTTGCCTCTAGCGGCTTATAACCTTGACAAGGTCAACAAACCATAAGTTGCTCGTCAAGTTCAACCCGTCATTATTCTGGATTAATCTAAACCACGCGCATGAGCCCTTGACAAGATCAACAAGGCCGCACGACTTTCCTAGCTAATCGCATCACCGTGCAACAGAAAATCACTACAGAGCTACCGACCACTACGCCTTGACAATTGCCAACAAACATTACACGAATACTAAGCAATACTAATCTGAAATGATGGAAGTATACGTCTGGTTTTTGGCGAAAAACCTTTAACGTAATGAACTTGATATCGTTGAAGAAACTCGAATGGCTTTGTAAAGAAGTGGTTTAGGCTCCGCTTTTAAAACGAGCGGTTTTGAAGAAAACCGAGTAGTTTTAAAATTTGGTTCCGACAATATCAATTAGGTTTGTTTTTCTTGCATTAAACATATAATTGAAAGGTTCCTTAGCACCCTCACTACGTTTTCTATGGCATCAAGCATGCAATTTTAAAAAACCTAGAGTGCTAAGCAACCCTAAACCAAGGATCTAACTAGAGGATTAGGGTTTAACTAACAAGTAAACTACTTTATACTAAGTGAATTTGGAATACCCTTTGTAGACCGAGATTCATGGCTAACGGCTGACGGCTAAGTGTATCAGGAACTACGTTCACCTTCCCAGGATGATACTGTAGGTTGATGTCGAAGTCCGCCATGAGTTCTAGCCATCTTCTCTGCCGCATGTTTAACTCCTATTGAGTAAATACATACTTCAGACTCTTATGGTCAGTGTATATATCCACTCATTCTCCCAAAAGATAGTGGCACCAAATCTTAAGTGCGAAAATAACGGCTGCCAACTCCAGATCATGTGTTGGATAGTTGTGCTCATGAACTTTTAGCTGTCTTGATGCAAAGGCTACAACTTTTCCAAGCTGGTGTAGAACACATCCTAATCCTTTATCGGACGCATCGTAATGCACAACGAATCCTCCAGACTAATCCGATATTACAAGAATAGGAGCAGAAGTTAATCTTGACTTGAGTTCTACAAAAGCGTTTTCACATGCTTCTGACCACACGAATGCTTCATCTTTATGTGTGAGCTTGGTTAGGGGTGCTGCAATCTTCGAAAAGCCTTCAATGAATCGTCGGTAGTATCCTGCTAATCCCAAGAAACTTCGTATATCTTTCACCGTCTTTGGTGTCGGCCATTCGCTGACAGCTGACACCTCAGCTGGATCTACTGAGATTCCTTCGCCTGAAATAATATGTCCGAGAAATTCGATTTGATCTAGCCAAAATTCACACTTGCTGTACTTGGCGTAGAGCTGATGCTGTTGTAATGTCTCCAGGACAATCCGTAAATGCTCGGCGTGTTCTTTCCGATTCTTCGAATACACTAAAATGTCATCGATGAAGATGACAACGAACCTGTTTAGAATGCTGTCGCAATGTTTTGTTGGTGGCCCATGCAGGTCCCTCAGTAGTAGGTCTGTGGTTCGAGGACGAACCATTGTTCAAAGGTGGGGAGAATGTCGGGACTCGGTTCTTGTTCACGGAACAAAGTGCCACGCCAATTGTCATGCCTAGGGGGTAGGGCCACCTCTTGAGTCCATAGGACCCACTGTAGAACAATAGGGAATTTTCGGAACACATTCCCAAAGAGGACCGAACTGCATTATAAATGTAATGATACCATCCACAATTACAGAGGCTCCTTTTAACTGAATCGGAACTAAAGGAGCTTGAGAACTCCGTAGTTAAGCATGCACAGGCCAGGAAAGTCTTGGGATGGGTGACCTCCTGGGAAGTGTCACGCCCCGCTTCCCAGTGTACGGTAAGGAGACGCAACGATGCACGCTTTACTCAGAAGTAAATACGCTAAGCGTAAATAAGCGATATAATATAAATGTGCACAAAAAGACATGAGATGTAAATGAACATCAACTTTTTATTTATTAAACATTCTTTACAATGCAACTGAAAAGTAAATACAATATGGAAAGCAATGCCTAAACTATAGCATGAACTAAAAGTAAAAGTATATACAGGTGACTAAAGCTCCGGGTCTTCTGAAAACTGCTCCAAGTCTTCTGAACTGGGCTCGATCTTCAAAGAGTCGGGTCCTCCTGACAACATTCCAAAGAAAGAATAGAAAAGGAATGTCGTCATTGAACAATCGCTCGGTAAGTCCCAAAGAGAGATCGAAATAGACTGAATAGGTAAAGAGATTAAATATCTGGTTTAAAGTATGATTATTATGTTAACGCGGTTGTTTGTAGCTTGGTACAGAATGTATCAGTGTATACGAGAGGAGTCCAACTTTTCCCGTGGAATAAGGTATACGGAGCATAAGGAACCGTCAAGCCACAGAACAACAACACGGATATTTAGGTTAGGTGTATTATGGTTACAGTCTCGTGCCACTTCTAATACATTCCGTACCAATCTACCCCGTTAAAAACCCTGTAATGTTTATTGTGTTGTTTTGTAGTGATTTGTAGATGTAAGACTTGCCGAAACCAGGATATCAGTTGTTCATGTAAATGGATAAGAATACATAACGGATAGTCATGTAGACAAGTCAATGTATATCCATGGTTCGGTCAAATCGAGTCATGTTGATATAGATTGTATTATGGTATAAATGGATTCATGTTGTATTGGAGTTATATTTGAATTGTATTCATGGATGGATTGATTTTCAGATTTGACTGAGACTCAGATTGAGTCAGACACCTTAAACAGAATTGAAGTCCTGAATTAGTTTTGGAGTTATCGGTAAATGCTGCACATGGATGGCAGGATTTGTGTCTTTTCCAAGACAATTACCGTATTGATAACCCTGTTTTTAGTTGTCTACCTTAAATAGGCAAGCACCCACATTCTCCGGTGTTCCCCTCCGAAACACAGAGACGCGACCATGTAGGTCCGTCTTGCCTGAATTCGGGGCAGATGCTAATTGGTGCTATCCGTCCACCTCTCCGAAGATGCCAAGCTGATTTATGACACCATGTATCGAAAGTTTAAACGGATGCAGCCGATGTAGCAGACTTCGTCAGATTCCCCCTTATTTGAAGGGTTTTTGATTGTGGGGACGCTCTTCCCTGCAGGCGTAAGCCCCTGAAGTTAATTACGCTACTGTATCAAGGTAACCACTTTCTCCTTCTCCATATGGTCACTTCGTGTCGTGTGTATTTGTTTTGTTTTTGGTTGCCCGTGGATTGTATACGGAGACTAATTTATGTTGTCGCCCGTAGGGCGTGGATTAGTCCAAATCCGTATTTTCTTAGATTTGGGTTTGGGGTTGGGTTTAAGGATACGTTAGTCTCATTTGACACTAAGATCAACTTAAACGTTTGTTAAGGATACGTTAGTATAATTTTAGACTAAGATCAACTTAACGAGATCGTTTAGATCCAACAAAAGAGCATTTGGGCTCTATTGTTTAGTTTAGGGACATTGCGGTCGATTACCAGTTTAAGGACATGGTGGTCCAATGTTAGTTTAAGGACATCTCGGTTCAAGGTTAAGGACATCATAGTCCGTGGGTTTAAAGGGACCCCACAGTCCGAGGTTAAGGACATCACAGTCCATGGGCTTAAGGAGCCCACAGTCCATGGAATGATTGGTTATCAGGACCGTCACCTCTCTGAAGACGTTGAAGGATTACAATGACAAATATCAGAGGAGTGAAGAGATGTACCCTTGAACCAAAGTTGATTGGGAAATCTGTAGTCCAATTTGAGACTAAGATCAATTAATTAGATTATGAGCACACGTGCTCAGTTAAATCTGAATTGAGGACTTATGGCCAACTTGGGCTAAATCTAATTAGGTTTAAGAAAGTTGAACATTTTTTTGGGTTCAATTTTTCTTTATTTAGCAATGCTAGACAGGGATTTGGGGGTTCTGACAACATTTTGTCTTTGGCTGAGCACTAAACATTCATTATAGCTCTGGATTTTAAGGTTTAGTTGAAGGGGAGATTTGCCTCTGGAAAAACTTAACCAATTTGGGCTAAACTTGGCTTTAAAATAGTGTTAAACACTAGAGGATATTTGGCTCCCACGTGCTCCTACGTGATGTGCTGAAAATAGTGTTAAACACTTAGGACGAAGCGCTTAAAATAGTGTTAAACACTAAAATTGAATTGGTCACGTGGGGTCACGTGAGGCATCTGAAGATGGGGCCAGGCTTCCTTTATTTTGTTCTCAGAATATTCAAATAAGTGTTGAGCACTTTTAGTCTTTGAAATCATCACGTGTGGACACGTGACAATGCCACTGCGTTGGGCATCGATTCCTCTGTCTTCCCCTATTTTATTCTTTTGAAAAGGGTGTTTGTCAGGGGTCACGTGGGGACACGTGAGGCGCCCTAGATCGGTACTGCCTTTAGCTTTGTTCTCTTTTATTTTGAGGGTCACGTGGGAGCACGTGAGGCATTGTCTCTGGGCTAATTCCTTCTTATTTTGAGGAGTCCATTAAAGGGTCACGTGGGGGCACGTGAACATGCCTTATTCATTCCTTTTTGTTCGTTGGGATGAAGGGTCACGTGTTACCACGTGATTATATTGGATACTTGATCTTTACGTGCATGGAGAGCTTCAAGTCTCTTGTTTTAAGAATTAAATTCTTTTATAGGGTTAAACCCTAATTTTATTTAGAGAAATTAAATTCCTATGTATTTGGAAGAATTAAATTCTTTTGTAAGATTAAACCCTAGTTTTGTTGGAGGAATTAAATTCCTATGAATTTGGAAGAATTAAATTCTTTTATAGGGTTAAACCCTAACTTTGTTGGAGGAATTAAATTCCTATGTGCTTTATGGGAGAATAAAATTCTCTAGACTTAGGTCCTCCCCTAGGCTGTAGATCTGCATGGCAGAATCTCCCCGATGAGAATTAAATTCTCAACTTATGGGGAGATCTGCTTCTGCAGATCTTCAACCAAATGAAGAACTAAGTTCTTATTCAGAAGAGTTAAACTCTTAGATTGAGAATTAAATTCTCTTTATTTTATAGAATGATCCCTCATCTAGGATTTCTTTCTTTTCTCAAGAGACCTTCTTTTCTCTCTAGAGAATTAAATTCTCTTTTGTTTTGTATTCCTCTCTGTTGTTCTCTCTCTAAAAAAAATCGATCCCCTCTTTCTCTTCTTGGCTCCTATTTATAGGAGAAAGAAAAGAATCAATTTGTTTAGTGAATCTTTCATTGAAAGATTTTGGTTGTTTTTGTAACCAACCTAATCTTTTAGATCATCCGGTGAATTTTATTCACCATTGGATTTTTAATTCAAAAGATATTTTATCTGTTATTCCTGGCAAATTTCAGGAAAATCTTTCCTTGTATAAAATCTTTCCATAAATTGGTGATTTTTAATCACCATTGGATTTTTAATCCAACGGTGCTCCATTTTACAGAGCACAATTTTTTTGTTTGGAAAGATCTAAGGAAATATTAGGATTTTGATTTCCCTTAATTAGAATTTAATTCTACTAATTCAGAAGGTTTAAGAGCCTATCACGTGACCCACTGAATAAGCTTTTAACCAGAATTTAATTTTGTTGTTTTACAGAACTCAGGAATTATCACGTGTCAGCACGTGACTCTTGGTCACGTGTGAGCACGTGATGCCCCATTGGGGTCTTTCCTTGCTGTTTTATTACACTTTTAATTCTCTTCAGTGGTTTTTTAAAGGCCCATCACGTGTTGGCACGTGACCCCATCGTTAGAATTTAATTCTTATTAGCCAGAGAACTTGGGAACCCATCACGTGTTTGCACGTGACCTGTGGTCACGTGTGGGCACGTGATGCCGCATTGGGGTATTCCCTGCTGTGTTGTTATACCATTTAATCCCTCTTAGTGAGTTTAAGAGGCCCATCACTTGTGGGCATGTGACTCCTATTGATTAGAATTCAATTTTATTATAACAGAATCCTCAGGAAACCATCACGTGTCAGCACGTGATGCCCCATTGGGGTTTTTCCTGATATTTTTATGAGGGAACAAATACCCCCACAACGTTGTTCTCACGTGTTTGCACGTGAGTGCAACGCTGTAACTTTTGTGGCCGTGGGATCTGCCTAGGGAAGGGGGTAGATGAACCATTTCCCATCACGTCCTATAAATGCATGGGTCTCTTCAGAAGCGCCTCCACTTTTCATCTTCTTCCTTGCTCGTTTTCTTCTGAGAATTTAATTCTCTTTCCCAGAGCTCAGTTCTCTGTCTCAAATATTTCCAGAGTTTAACTCTGTCAACAAAAGATTTCCCTTTTCAGGTAGGGATCTTGAACGGCTGAAGAACTTCTTGTAGAGATTTTCTTTGTATTTTAAATCCACACCAAGGGTTTTTCCCTTTAACAAGAACCCATCTTTCCAAGTTCTTTAAAATAATGTCCAACCCTTAAATAATAAACTCCTTTTGTTAGGGCTTCTCTGATCTCAGGGATCGATGGTGATACTTGTCTTCTCTCTGGAATTTAATTCCATTTCAAAGAGTCTTTAGCTCTGAAAATGTTTTCTGGGAATTTAATTCCTCTGTTCAAAAGGAATTTAATTCCTTTAAAGAACTTAGTTCTTAAAAGAAGACTTCTTGGGATTTTCATCCCGAGTTGTTCTTGCAGGAAAAATTTCAGTAGAAATTCTACTTGATTTTCGCAGAGTCCAAGATGGGTTTCTCTTTGGGAGAATGTGTAGAGTCATTTGAATTCATTGAGAATCTTCCCTTTATTCTCATGATGATTGCTCAGCCTCATTATTAGTGAGCCGCCATCTTGATTTTGTAGGGCCCCTGTGTTTTGTAACCAATGGTCCCATAAAATAAGTTCTTTGTCGTTTTCTTCCACTGTCGTTATATATATATATATTTATAAATATATATATATATATATATATATAAATATATATACACGTGCGGGCTTCATTAACAGTTTCCTTTCCTTTGTTTCAGGAACAATGGCTTCTCTTCCATACTTCCCTTTCACCAGCTCGGAGGCCGCCTTTCCTCAGTCACCGTCTGATGATGAGGTGATGACGATGATTAGAGCTCACGACCCTAATTGCACCAGCTTGCTTTTATGGGGGACCTGGTATGGACATATCATTCGGGGCCGCCACAGCTTCCTTTGCGAGATACCAACAGAGCTTACCTACCCATTTCTGCCGATGGAGCGTCCACGGACCGCCTTTGCTATGGAGATGTCGAATTGGACCCCTACGGGACGGCTTGAGCCGTCAATAACTGGAATTCCAAACCACCCTGTGCCGGCTATAGACATCTTAGGGCGTCGTATCTGCCAAGGTGATGCCCAGCCCTGGGGACAGGTTTACAAAATAGGGCTTACTCCTCGACATCCCACATGCTATCTTCTCTGGGCTCGTTACATTCTGTCTGCCCATCGTGCGCGACTGTAGAGGGTTAGGCTCTACCAGGCGGTGTATGCGTCTCTCTTCCACTATCAGTCCCCTCACGTCTGGTGGGTTAAGGCTTTCCTAAATCAATGGAATCTTCCCACCAACACCTTCTTGCTAGGGGATCGCGAAGTTTCAATTTCTCTGGAAGAGTTTCGCGAGATCTCGGGGTTGCCGATCAGGGGGACGCTCTATGAAGAACTGCTGCCTCCTGATGAGTATGTTTTCGAAACTGAGCCTGCTATGCTTGATGGCTTGTCGACTGAAAATGCCGTCCGCCACAAGCACCCAAGTCTAATCAAGGCTCTGGGCGTTTTTGAGAAACTATTCACAGAGTCAGAGGAGCAGGGCGTCACTTTCAAAAGCTTTATCGCTTGCTTCCTTCGCGGAGATGTTCTATCAAAGACGGTTCCAAAGTTTGCGAGTATCAACGACCCCTTCGGGTTCGGTTTAAATAAGCTACCGGCTAAAGAAGAGGATTTGCTGCAGTTCTACATTCCAATCCCGTCGGCTGTACCTTTTGAGTCGATCGCAGCTCCTGACATAGATAAAGAGACTTTCTTTGTGGGTTTTATCAGCGTCTGGCTCAGTTGGTTCGTTATTCCAACGCACCGTCGATTCATGAGAGCTTTGGTCATCTACCCTGCTTATCGCATTGCCGGAGGGACGCGACTAGCCGTGGGCATCGCGGGGCTAGTGCATCTGTATCATGGGCTAAGCGCCGCAGCCAATACTTCAACTCCAGGCGTGGATGTGGTGAATTTCTCTCTCCATTACTTTATGTCATGGATTGAGATGCATGTGCTAGGGGCATTTGTCGCGCATCAGAGACCTAGCTTTTATGATGCCTACACTTTTCCGCGGCTCATGAGGTTGGTGGACGCTTCGGCTCCTGATCCGACTCAGTTCGGAGCTATTCGTGTGCTGCTTAATCCCTATGCCAATATAGACGGGATGGTATTTAACGATCTAGTCCTCTCTGCTCCTTCAGTACCGATTCAACATCTTTTCGACTCGTCGAAAGAGGGAGCACCCTCCCTGAAGCCCAAGGAAGCCATGGACTTATATTCAATCAGACTAGGTTACCTGGTGTTTCTTCAAAACGGTGCGGCCCTTTTTATGCGGTACAACCCACACCGCTTTGCTCGGCAACTGGAATATGACCAGGGTGTCCCCTTTGAGGCGTTTACAATGGAGCCCAGCCCGTCGTCGGAAGTTGTTCGTGACGCCGCTCATCACTTCATGCGGCTGAACACCGGCCCTCTCTTCGTGATTCTTGAGGCTGACTACATTCCTCGATGTGTGGGGGCTTTCACGGGCTGGTACCTCCACCGAGTCAGTCCTGTTATTGTTGAGTAGAGGAGGACGCTCCTTGGATATAGGGTTCCCACTCCAATCCAGTTTACGAGAGTCCCGCCGCGATTGCGGGCAGTGGTTCGCCCTCCCCTGAGAGATACTGGTGTCGTGCTTATTCCTGAGGCGGTGGAAGTGGATCTAACTCCCACAGCTGGTATGCCGCTGCGCACTAGAGCCCAATCAAGGGCCAATAAGGCGCCAGTAGCAGTGTCATCAGCTGCAGCGTCAGCAATGGCAGTGTCGTCATCGGTAGCACCATCGAGAGAAGATATTGAAGGCGAAGTAGGTCAACGTCGCACTAAAGCACCAAGGGGGAAGAAACGATCGTCTTCTGCAGTTAGTTCTGGGTCCAAGAGGCGAAAGAAGACGGTCACCAATCTGCTCGACTTTTTAGTGGAATCCGAGCCTATCCTTCAAGATGAACCACTAGCCATGCAAGAGCCAGATAGTAGTCTTCTTTTTCCGGGTTCATCCGCCGATGAAGCCGCACAATTGGCTGAGGCTATAAGACGCTCTCAGGATGAAACTGAGAATGTAAGGATCCCGAAAAGGCCTTATCCTGCCGTCATCTTTTACGAAGATCCTCCATCGATACGGCGGATATTTATAGGTCCTTTGGAAGAGAAATGCGAGATAGCTCTTAAACAGCCTATCTCGGCCGATGCCGAAGATGCGCTTTCGTTGTGTACCGGTGGCCACGAGTCTACCCTCGAACCCGGGCGAGCATACCTCCTTAGGAAGGAACACCGGCTTGAACAAGCCATACTAGAAGCTCCTTTGCACATTGGTATACTCATTTTCTTTGTAATATTTTGCACTGCTGATATATATATATATTCTTATCTTCGTGAAAACTTTGCAGGGACTTCGGCGATGGCAGAGGACCTGAGTTCGAGTCGCGCCTTGACTATGGACTCCACAAATATCCCCGATGAGACACTAGTAAGTGTGGAGGGGGTCGATACAACTGTTATTCCTGCCACGGAGCTCCCATCGGTGATTTCCGTTCCCCCGGTGCTTGCCATCCCGGAAGAGGCATCTTCATTGGCCGCGGAATCAATGGATCTTTCTGGGGATGGCCCGGAGGTTGTGGGGCAGGTAGTTGAGGCTACCGTCCTTTCTGTTTACCCCAATCAGAGCAAAGCTCTGTTCAAATTCCAAGGCGGGAAACGAAGCAACGCTTCTGTTTCCCCAATCAGAGCAAAGCTCTGCTTTGAAAATTGAAGTAAAAATTAAAAGTTGAAATAAATGAAGCAACGCTTCAGTTACGCAAGCGCTGCGCTGCGTGACACGTGTCTGCACAGCATAGTCACAAATTCGTCATTCGGGAATAATTCGGCGAGGTCGAAAATTCGGATTCGGAGAATTATTCGGAAAAAATCGGCAGGTATTCGGGAAAGATTCGGTAAGTGTTCGGGAAATGTTCGGGAAGGATTTCGAGCAATAAATTAATATATGAGACGCTAGGTTTTGATTTTGTGAATTATTTGCTGTTTTTTAAATTATTCGGTGTTTTATCACATAATTCGGGAATAATTCGCGAATTATTCGCGAATAATTCGGCCAGTTCGGCAATCACGAATAATTCGGAGATTAATTCGTTTGATCAAGAATTCGCGAATTATTCGCGAATTCGGCGAATAATTCGCGAATTATGTGACTATGCTGCACAGTTGCGCAAGTACAGCTGCGCAAGCGCTGCGCTGCGCGACACGTGTCTGCGCAGTTGCGCAAGCACAGCCGCGCGACACGTGTCTGCGCAGTTGCGCCAGCACAGCGCTGCGCTGTGCAAGCGCTGCGTTGCGCGACATGTGTCAAGCGCTGGAACGTTTACGCCAAACAGAATTAAAATTCTAATAAGATCTTTCTGTTCTTGTTAAAACAAGAAGATTTTCGTCTGTAGAACAGAAACCCTTGGATCAAAGATCCAACGGTGGGGAAAATTCCCCAAATCACTCAGAGAAAAATATCTTTAACAAATTTAACCGATTTATGGGCATTATAAAAAGGACCCTAGGCCTCAATTCAAAGGCATCAACATTTGTGAGAAATCAAGAACTTCAAACAGAGAAAACTCTGAAGAAATTTCAAGAAAAAGGTAAAAACCTTCATAAGATAGAAGAAATTTCTTCTAATAGATCATTGATCTAAGAACAAGATCAACGATCTTCACATAATAAACAGTGCTTTGCATTCTTTATGAACCATTGGTTCTTTGAAATAAGAGAAACAAGAAAAACTTGTTTTCTTTGATCTAAATTAGATCAAGAAAACAAACAGTGCTTTGCACTTTTTCATGAACCATTGGTTCTAAAAAAGATTCTCAAATTATAGTGCCTTGCACTTGCAAACTGCGCTGTTGCGCTCCTGGATTGGCGCAAGCCACCAGAGAGCGCCACATCTGAACGATCTACGCTATGCGCTTTTGAAATAGAGTCTTGCTCTCTGGAATTGGCGCAACTCACCAGAGCGTGCCACGTGTCTGCAGCGCAAGCGCAGCGCATTGGCGCAGCGTACTGCGCTTGCGTGACACGTGTCAACACCATAAGCGCTTGCGCTCAGTGATTGGCGCAAAGCGCCTGACAAATGCAATGCATTTCTTTTGCTAAAGGGCCAGGCCCAAATCAAAAAGGCCTAGTAGGCTTAATTAAATTGCAAAGCAACAAATGGGCAGAGCCCAGGTAAAATTGATGCTCGGCATCATTTATAAATGGGCAGAGCCCAAGTAAAATACAAATCAGTACTCTGCATCCTTTATGGGCAGAGCCCAAACAAAAATAAAAAGTAATGCAATGCATTATTTAAATGTGGGCAGGCCTAGTAGGCTGAAGATAAATAAAGGCGTTGAATATTTTTCAACTGGACTTAGCCCAATCAAGGCCGTAAGTCCTCAAACTAAATTGACCGAGCAAGATTGCTCTCCCAAATCAATTTACCTCCGGTTCGAGGGTATATCTCCGAACTCCTCTGACACCTATCGTTGTAGTTCCTCAACGATGTCAGAGAGGTGACGGGTCCCAACGACCACACATGAATACGGACTGCGGGGTCCTTAAACTCGTGGACCGAGACGTCCTTAAACTAATGGTGGACCACCACGTCCCTAAACTGGAACATGGACCACCACGTCCCTAAACTGGAATATGGACCACCACGTCATTAAACTAAACCATAGAGCCAATTGCTCTTTTTGGGTCTAAACGATCCCGTTAAGTTGATTTTAGTCTGGAGATTAGGCTAACGTATCCTTAATAAAAGTTTAAGTCTATCTTAGCCTCAATATGGCTAACGTATCCCTAAACTAAAACACCAAACCCAAATCTAAGTAAATACGGATTTGGACTAATCCACGTCCTACGGGCGACGGCATTACTTAGTCTCCGTATACAATCCACGGGCATCCACAAACAAAACAAACATACACGACATGAAGTGAAATTCTGGAGAAGGAGAAAGTTGTTACCGTTACGCGGTAGCGTAATTAACTGCAGGGGATTGCGCCTGCAGGGAAGAGCGTCCCCACAATCAAAACCCCCTCAAACGAGGGGGAATCTGACGAAGTCTGCTACATCGGCCGCATCCGTCTAAACCTCCGATACACGGTGCCATAAATCAACTTGGCATCTTCGGAGAGGTAGACGGATAAAACCATATAGGATCTGCCCCGAATCTCAGGCAAGACGTTCAGTCGTCACCGCCATTCGAAGGGGAACACTTTCATTGGAACCTGCAGTGGCGGCCACTGCTGCTCAATTAGAGGTTGTTATACCGGCCCATGTCCCTGATGATGTGCCTGGAGGCATGGAGGAGGCCGCCGAAGCTGCTATCCCTCCAGTCCAGAGTGGGAAGAGCATCGAAGGTATTCTTCTATCTTTTGTTTTAATGTTCTCTTCATTATCCGAACCTTTCTATCTTTTCAGAGTTACGAGGATTGGCGGCGTCCATCGTGGACTTGTCCCCAAGGAATTCTTTTCAGCGCCTGTTAGAGATGGCCGCTCCGCATGCGATATCCCCTCAACGCATCGTCCTCTCTTCCGGGCAAGGTAAACGTCATTTGCCTTCTCCTCACGACATTATTATTATCTCATATAATGATACTGATGCCTTCTGCAGTTTTGGAAGCTGATGACGAAGTTGAGATTCTTGACGGGCCTGGGGATCCTTCAGACCCTTCTTGCATGACCGTGGGTAAGTAAAGTTTCAATGTTGTTCCGCCTGCTCTTTACTCGCGAGTTTCGCTGATTGTTTTCTATGAATCTTAACAGGTTTGCCAGTTCTTACCACGCTGGAATCTCGCATCGTGATGCCGCCCGGCCCCTATGCTCTACGTGCTTCGGAACGGATGGCAAAGCTAAGCCTTCACTCCTTGTCAGCTCTGATTGAAGACCTTCGTGCTGGCAGTCTGATCACGGCCGAAGCATTTGCCGGTGAAGCCAACGGTTCTCTTCCCTTTCTTGCTACTTACCATAGTGAAACATTAGTGCAAGTCTGGGTTGAGTTCTGTCGTCAGGTGGAGGCTTGCTTGCATATTCTTGAATGTACACGTCTTCCTTCAGAGGTTGTAGCTGCAAAGGCGAGCTTACGGGGGCTGATTGAGCGGTGCGCTGCGAATATGCTATCATGCGAAAAGAGGCTCAGTCGAAAGTTTTCAGAAAGGGAGCTGGCTTCCAAAGCGCTGACGGAACTTCAAGCCAATCTTACGGCCAAGACCACTCGGGCATATGAACTTTGGCGGGTGCTTCAAGAAGCCATCAGGGAGGTGGTAGCCATTGACAAAGCCATCATTTTCACTCGCGAAAAGGTCGAAGCTCATAAGGTTACCGAAAAGGAGCTTGAAATTCGGCTTGCCTCGTACCAGGCCCAACAGGCTCAAGCGGAGGCCCGTCTCTTAACGATAATATATCATGAAGCTGAGGCCCAGCGGAAAAAGGATGAACTGGCAAACCTATTGAATCGTCCGCCGGCTTGAAGAATTGTATATTTTTTATTCTTCTTTTGTACATACTCCTGAATGAGAGTATTTTTTTATTCTTTCATAAATTGTACTTTGTATTCATTTTGATTCATGAATAAAAGACATATTTTGTTTCATAATGGTGTGTCCCTTTTAGTAAATGCATTTTATGGATAATCTATTTTGATCTCCTTGCAGGACAGCGATAGCTTAGGAGTCAGGGTTAGGATCTGCCTCCTAAGACTTTTCAACTTTATGAGCCGTGAGGGTCTCATAAAAGTATTTCTCCTTACGAGTCGTGAGGATCTCGTAAGTGTAATTTCTCCTTAAGAATCGTGAGGATTCCTAAGTGCATTTTCTCTTGAGAGTCGTAAGGATCTCACAAGAGAATTTTCTCCTTACAAGTCGAGAGGACTTGTAAGTGATGGATGAGGTTGACATTATCCGCATTACACGGGGTTAAGGGTTGCTCTGGCCATTTCCCACGGGATCAAGATTGACTTTAGCCGTGTTCTATGGGACCAGGATTTGCTCTGGATGTTTCCCACGGGGTCAGGATTGACATTAGCCGTGTTCCACAAGGACCAGAATCCGCTCTGGATGTTTACCATGGGTCAGGATTGACATTAGCCGTGTTCCACAAAACCAGGATTTCCTCTGGACGCTTCCCACGGGGTTAGGATTGACATTAGCCATGTTCCGCAAGGACCAAGATCCACTCTGGATGTTTCCTACGGGGTCAGGATTGACATAGGCCGTGTTCCATAAAACCAGGATTTGCTCTGGACGCTTCCCACGGGGTCAGGATTGACATAAGCCGTGTTCCGTAAAGACCAGGATCCGCTCTGGATGTTTCCCACGGGGTCAGGATTGACATAGGCCGTGTTCCATAAAACAGGGATTTGCTCTGGACGCTTCCCACGGGGTCAGGATTGACATAAGCCGTGTTCCGCAAGGACCAGGATCCGCTCTTGATGTTTCCCACGGGGTCAGGATTGACATAGGCCGTGTTCCACAAAACCAGGATTTGCTCTGGACGCTTCCCACGAGGTCAGGATTGACATAAGCCGTGTTCCGCAAGGACCATGATCCGCTCTGGACGTTTCCCACGGGGTCAGGATTTACATAAGCCGTGTTCCATATGACCAGGATTTGCTCTGGACGCTTCCCACGGGGTCAGGATTGACATAATCCGTGTTCCGCAAGGACCAGGATCCGCTCTGGATGCTTCCCACGGGGTCAGGATTGACATAAGCCGTGTTCCATGAGACCAGGATTGGCTCTGGACGCTTCCTACGGGGTCAGGATTGACATAAGCCGTGTTCTACGTGACCAGGATTTGCTCTGGATGCTTCCCACGGAGTCAGGATTGACATAAGCCGTGTTCCGCAAGGACCAGGATCCGCTCTGGACGCTTCCCACGGGGTCAGGATTGACATAAGCCGTGTTCCACGAGACCAGGATTTGCTCTGGATGCTTCCCACGGGGTCAGGGTTGACATTAGCCATGTTCCGCAAGGATCAGGATCCGCTTTGGACGCTTCCTACGGGGTCAGGATTGACATAAGCCGTGTTCCACGTGACCAGGATTTGCTCTGGATGCTTCTTACGGGGTCAGGATTGACATTAGCCGTTTTCCGCAAGGACCAGGATCCGCTCTGGACGCTTCCCACGGGGTCAGGATTGACATAAGCCGTGTTCCACAAGACCAGGATTGGTTGACTTTATATGTATTTCACGGAGTCGGGGGTTGACTCTCGGTTGTCTGTGTACCGCCAAGTCATGGAACCGGGAATCGTCGAGGTTCCGCTTTGCTGATGTTGCGTCTGTTGTAATGAGACGAATGTTGAGATGATCTCCAGGCTGTCTGTGAACCGTCGAGACTTGGCTCTTTTTCGGATGGAGCATGGGGGGAAGGTACGGTTCCTTCTTTGTTTGTGCCCCTGGATTGTATACAGGGATCGATGTGATCTCACCTGTAGGGCAAAAAGTTTCATTTTATATATTTTTCTTTCCGCGATGCTCTATCATTTCAGCTTTTATATCGTGAAAGTCGCGATTGACCAATCATTTCGGCTATTTTTCGCGGTGCCCAATCATTTCGGCTATTTGTTTTATTTACTCGCTGCTTTTTATTGCGAGTTGCCCAACCATTTCGGTTATTTTGTATGCATACATTTTTACTTGCTGATTTTGTTGCAAGTCGCCCCATCATTTCGGCTATTTCGTATGCATTTGTGGCTCGCTGGCTTTTCGCTGCGAGTTTGGGATTGGACACCGATTTCGGCATCAGCACCGCTACAACTGGGATATTGCTAGGAGCGAATCATCATTTGCCTCTGTCGATGTCGAACAAAGGTGGCTTAGTAAACAGGGTTAAAATCCTGTTGACTAAGGCTTTTAACTTCATGAGCTGTAAGGGTCTCATGAAGGTATTTCTCCCTATGAGTCGTGAGGATCTCGTAGGTGCGTTTTCTCTTTAGGAATCGTGAGGATTCCCAAGTGTATGGCTTCTCGTAAGTCGTAAGGATCTTACAAGATTGTTTTCTCCTTATAAGTCGAGAGGACTTACAAGTGTTGAATATTCCTGCTCCTGCCCCTGCTCGAGGATCTGTCTTTGACAGATTGAATATCACCCCCCAAAGAACAGAATCAGTCTTTAAAAGGCTGACACCAGCCGCACCTCATTCGTATAGGGGGCAAGAAGAAGTTATCTCTGCCGCCGAGCCAGTCCCAACGGCTCGTCATGCTCGACGTCGCCATTGGCGACGAGTAAGGAAGGCAGGGGCCAACTCCCCCTCAGGGCTAACTCCACTTGCTCCAGTGGTGGAAGTTAATGCTGCTGTTCCAACTGGGAACAACTTTGAACCACTTAGGAGGGTACGTAAGAACTCTCTAACCGCTACACTGAAGAAATCTCCTCCACCCGCGGAGAGAGTTTCAGAAACGAAGCAAGAGCAGCCCCCTCAACGGCTGTCCTAAAAAAATTATAAAGTTTGGCGGAGAGTCCAAGACTCCGTAATTGACTTAGATCGCTCTAGTCAACAGAAAAAGGCAAAGGTGCAAGAAGAAAAAGACCGTCCGATCAAACAGGAAAGGATGACAGTCACCAGGGTGCCCACTGCAACGGCCCCCTCAACTTCAACGGCCCACAAAAGAAGAAGGCCGGAGAAAATCCCCGCGCCCGCGGCAAATGCTAAAGGTGGTGAAACTAAACGCCCTAAGTCTGGGGGAATGGTGGTTCATACCGTATACATGGCGTCGGGAAAAGAGGACAGCCGTGCACCTACAGGTCATAGACCACTTACACGGTCAGTGACCAAAGCTCAGGAGCAACAGCAAAAGCTCCAGGAAATGATGAACGCGATGGCCGCACTTACTTGGCCAAAAGAAAACCCTGAAACGTTCTCGGATGAACGCCAGGGGCAAGAGATTGACGCCGAGTTCCTTCGGCGGATATTGGAGAAGAAGGATAAAGAGGTTGTGGAACAAGCAACCAGCATAAAGAAAATGGCCCTCCTATTCCGAGACATGGTGGGTATGATGATTCAGCAAGACCCTCCCGCTGAAGATCCCCCGATCATTCTTGAAGACGATAGGGGAGAAACGTCAAATCCTCCACCGGCTCTGTCAACAGCCAAGGAGGAGGCAATCTCCAAAGCTGACCTAGACGAATACATAGCTCAACAGATCCGGGTTCATCAGACGACTGAAGCAACCGGACAGGTTGTAAAAACGGGACGACCGTATCCAGGCTGGTACGACCAGATCAGGTACCCGCCAGGTTATATGATACCAAAATTTCATGTGTATAAGGGGACTGGCAATCCCCACCAGCATGTTGCCCAGTTCAGGGCACTCTGCGGCAACACTGGCGGCGATGATAAACTGTTGCTTCGCCAGTTCGTTGGAAGCTTATCAGACACAGCGTTCGAGTGGTACTCTGAGCTCCCGAACGACTCTATCAAGACCTTCGCGGAGATGGAGCTGTTGTTTACCCAGCGTTTTGCAAGCGCCAGTGAACACATCCCGATGACGGCACTGATTAACGCCAGGGTATGGTCAGGCGAGACATGGGTTCAATATACTATACGGTGGCAGAACTTATGGTCAAAGTGCGAGCAGCGCATTGAAGAAGCTCCTGCAGTGGGTATGTTTGTGGGAACTCTTGATCCGCAAGCAACCATCTCGCAATTTATGATGTTCTTCAAGCCGACTACCTTCCAGGCCTTGATTGACAAGCTAGCGCAAATGGATCAGATGGGCCATAGACCCCCTCTTCCAAAGCCGGACTCCCGAAATGAAAGGGGGAAGGGAAAAGCGATCGTTGTCGCTAATACTCAACAACAGCCGAGTAACTCGAAGCCGGTTGTTCGTCAGAATAATATGCGTCCGCAGGTACCCCTTAGGGAGAGACTAGGACGTCCTTACTCGTTTCCCCGAGATAAGACGAAAAGATTATTCGAGCTGGCGTTGCGCAACCGACTCATAAATCTGCCGGAGCCAAAACGTACGTCGCAACCAAATGATATCAGTGAGCCCAACTACTGTCCCTATCACCGAGTACCGGATCATCCGATCGAAGATTGCTACGTCTTCAAAAATTGGGTTGAAGACCAGTACCAACAGGGCAAGTTTGTGTTATCCGACAGATGGAAGGTGAATCCGCCGCAACCTCACACCTATAAGAGGATGAATACGCCGGGGGCAATGTGCTCTCTCGTTGAGGAAGCCCCATGGGAGGTTGTGCTATCAGCTAAAACAAAGAGGATGCTGAACAATCTTCAAGCATGCCCAGCGATTAGGTGGAAGAACCCGTTGGAAGCTCAGATCATTGAGGGAATGTTGAAGCCGCGTCCAACTCAAAAGATCGATAGTAGTGGCCCAAGCATTCACAACCAGCCGTCAAAATCTTCGAAGAAGAAGAAGAAGAAATCCTAGAAGCCCGTGAAGCCTGGCGACGAGCGCACGGACTTACAAAAACAAATTGACGCGCTGGAGGAATACAACCAGAAAGCGCGGACTCCCATTACACTCCAAGAGTTCCTCAACCACGCCTTTCGAGAGGAAGATGATGGGAAGAGTTCGTCGGATGAATCTGAGGAATGCGTGGCGAGCTGTCATATGATTTCCCATCCGTTTACAGACGATGAGGAAATTCCTTGAGCTGAAAAGCTGGAGGTGAACCCTGAACCAGAAACTCTACGACCGTCAGATGAGATGATCGATGCCTTCCTGAACGAGATTCGTCTGAAAGTTAAAGCCAATCAAGAGCGTGAAATGGCCATACTGGAGGGAGCTAAACACCGCCGACTGGACGAAAGAATCGAGGCACTCTCATCAAATCAAAAAACATCCGCTGCCGATAAAAGCAAATTCAAGACGAGGAAAAGGTTCGCCAAAGCCCTATCATTGGGAATGGAGCTACCACCCTCTGAAGAAAACACTCTCGGTGGAATAGAGACGTATCCTAATTATTGCCTATATCATCAGAAGATCGCACACGCTACTGAAGACTGCGACTCTTTTAAGTGTTGGTGGCAAGGGTATGTCACTCACAAACATTTCGTCAACAGAACAAAGCGGGAAGCTCATAGACGCCCCAAAAATACGACAGATGAGTATAAAAGAGTCACCGGCAATTGCCACAGGAACGACCCCGATGAAAAAACAACCTTCAACCCTCTCTTTGAGGAATCCATCTCTGAAAAATTGAAGAGTCATGAAAACATTCATCCGTGCGAGGGCGTACTACCCGGAAAGAATCACGGACCCGCAAACGACGGAGCGAACAAAAGGGATAAAGGAAAGGGAAAAATGACCTTCGTCGCCAATACTCAACAACAGCCGAGCAACTCAAAATCGGTTGTTCTCCAAAACAACATGCGCCCACGCCTATCACTCGAGGAAAGACTGGAACGTCCTTACTCGTTTCCCCAAGATAAAACGAGGAAACTGTTTGAACTGACAGTACGCAACGGATTCCTCAATCTGCCGAATCCGAAACGTCCGCTACAGCCAGGAGATGTCAACGATCCTAATTACTACCCCTACCATCGAGCAGTAAGTCATCCGATCAAGGACTGCTTCATTTTCAAAAATTGGATTGAAGACCAATACCAACAGGGCAAACTCGCGCTGTCCGAAAACTGGAAGGTGAGCCCGCCGCAACCACATGCTCCGAAAAAGATGGATATGCCGGGGGCATCATGCTCATTCATGAAAAAGGCCCAATGGACCACTACGTCCTAAAACTGGATAACGGACCGAAACGTTCTTAAACTAATGACGGACCGAAACGTCCTTAAACTAATACCGCAGCATCCGTAGGCTGACGAGATGAAAAAAAAAGAGAGAGAAGAAAAATACAATAAATAAAAACGGTATGTCCATAAGCAAAACGGGCACGGATGAAAACCCGAAAGGGCTCCGTGAGTAAAAACAGCAGGGCTACCGGTGAGTGTTCGTGAAAACCCGAAAGGTCGCGACCTCGTTAAAACAAAAAAAAACAAAAAAACAAAAAAAACGGTATGTCCATAAGCAAAACGGGCACGGATGAAAACCCGAAAGGGCTCCGTGAGTAAAAACAGCAGGACTACCGGCGAGTGTTTGTGAAAACCCGAAAGGGCGCAATCTCGTTAAAAGACACTTATAGGGTCCTCTCGACCTTGTAAGGAGAAACCACCCGCGTGAGATCCTTACGACTCACAAGGGGGCAACACACTTAGGGATCCCCACGATTCCTAAGGAGAAAATACACTTGCGAGATCCTCACGACTCGTAAGGAGAACTCTCTTATGAGACCCTCACGGCTCATAAGATTTGAAAGCCTTAAGTTACAGAGACCTAAACCTGTGCTTAAGCAACCCCCGCAACTTCCGATATTGCCCTACAAGTGGTCCAATACCGGCCCTTGTATACAATCCATGGGCGCGAATAAACGTTTCCCTAACCCAGTCCCATCCGGGACTAGGGATACGTTCGCATGGTGAACAACCCTTGTAAGTCCTCTCGATTTACAAGGAGAAAACCCTCTTATAAGATCCTTACGACTTATAAGAGAAAACATACACTTAGGGATCCTCACGATTCCTAAGGAGAAAATACACCGACAAGATCCTCACGACTTGTAGGGAGAAATACCTTTGTGAGACCCTTATGGCTCATGAAGTCAAAAGCCTTAGTCGACAGGACCCTAACCCTGTTCGCTAAGCCACCTTTGCTCGACATCGACAGAGGCAAATGATGATTCGCTCCTGGCAATATCCCAGTTGTAGCGGTGCTGATGCCGAAATCGGTATCTAATTCCAGGCTTACAGCGAAAAGCCAGTAGGCCGCACATGCATACGAAATAGCCGAAATGATAGGGCAACTTGCAATAAAAAGCAGCAAGTAAAAACGTATGCATGCAAAATAGCCGAAATGATTGGGCAACTCGCAATAAAAAGCAGCGAGTAAAAATAAAATAAATAGCCGAAATGATTGGGCACCGCGAAAAATAGCCGAAATGATTGGGCAATCGTGACCTTCGCGATATAAAAGCTGAAATGATAGAGCATCGCGGAAATAAAACAATAAAAACAAATATATGAAACCTTTTGCCCTACAGTTGAGATCACATCGATCCCTGTATACAATCCAAGGGCACAAACAAAGAGGGAACCACACCTTCCCAACAGGCTCCGCCATAAAGCTAAGCCAAATCTCGACGATTCACTAACAGCCTGGAGACCAACAGCGATGTTCCTCCTCATTCCAGCAGGACACGGACGTGATATCACCAATCGGAGCCACGGCAAAGTCCCCAGTTCCAAGACTCTGCGGTTCACAGACAACCTAGAGTCAGCAAATGACCTTCGTCTCGGAAATAAGTCAGCCAATGACCTCCGTCTCGGAAACAAGTCGCCAATGACCTCCGTCGCGGAAACAAGTCTGCCAATGACCTCCGTCACGAAAACAAGTCAACCAACGACCTCCGTCTCGGAAACAAGTCAGCCAATGACCTCCGTCTCGGAAGCAAGTCAGCAAATGACCTCCGTCTCGGAAACAAGTTAGCAATGACCTCCGTTGCGGAAACAAGTTAGCAATGACCTCCGTTGCGGAAACAAGTCAGCAAATGACCTCCGACTCGGAAATAAGTCAATCAAAGACCTCCGTCTCGGAAACAAGTCAACAGCGATCTCCGACTCGGAAACAAGTCAATCAAAGACCTCCGCCTCGGAAACAAGTCAACAACGACCTCCGACCCGGAAACAAGTCAATCAAAGACCTCCGACTCGGAAACAAGTCAACAACGACCTCCGACCCGGAAACAAGTCAATCAGCGACCTCCGCCTCAGAAACAAGTCAGCCAACGACCTCCGTCTCGGAAACAAGTCAACAACGACATCCGACCCGGAAACAAGTCAATCAAAGACCTCCGCCTCGGAAACAAGTCAACAACGACCTCCGACCCGGAAACAAGTCAATCAGCGACCTCCGCCTCGGAAACAAGTCAGCCAACGACCTCCGTCTCGGAAACAAGTCACCTCCGACCTCCGACTTGGAAACAAGTCAATCAAAGACCTCCGCCTCGGAAACAAGTCAACAACGACTTCCGACCCGGAAACAAGTCAATCAAAGACCTCCGACTCGGAAACAAGTCAACAACGACATCCGTCTCGGAAACAAGTCAACCAATGACCTCCGTCTCGGAAACAAGTCAACCAACGACATCCGTCTCGGAAACAAGTCAACAACGACCTCCCTGTTGGAGCAATACTTCGACTCGAGGAAACAAGTGTCCTTGACGAAGAAAATTCTGATTCGCGTCGACTCGCAGAGCAACCAGTGTCTCCGTGGGAAATTCTCGATTCGTTTCAACACCAGGGAAACAAATAATCCTTGGCAAATACCTCAATTCAGGGAAACTAGCATCCTTGATGAGAACCTCCTGATTCGCTTCGGCTCGCAGAGAAACCAGTGTCTCCGCGGGAAATTCCCGATTCGTCTCAACTTGCAAGATGAAGCCTCAGGCAGCAGGGATTAAAAAACTTGCTTCCTGAACATTGGAACCCTGCAAGTCGGTCTAAAGCGGTCTCTTGCATACTATTCACGGGTCTCACTCTCCAAAGTCGAGTTTCGACAAGGAGGGAAACAACCGCTTATGGGTCCTCTCAACTCGTAAGAGGGAAAAATTCTCTTATAGGATCTTTACGACTTATAAGGGAAAACACACTCAGGAATCCTCACGATTCCTAAGTAGAAAGTACACCTACGAGATCCTCTCGATCCGTAGGGAGAAAAGTCTCTATGAGACCCTCACGGCTCATAGAGTTGAAAGTCTTAGGCGGCAGATCTGAACCTGCGACCTAAGCCATCGATGTCTCTTGGAGAAATTTAGATGCTCGCTCTATCATCTGTCAACCATGTTCACTACGGTAACACGCGGATAATAAAAGAAAGAAGAAAGCGACAGAAAGAATATCTGATTGGCGTTGGATTAAACATTCGAGACACACTCATTCACGCACGTGCAAAAGACTCAGAACGAAAAATAAGACAAGCTGGGATAAAACTTTTCCATTAATATGGCCAAAAATTCTTACCATCATAAAGCAATAAACGAGAAATATTATTACAATGGAATAACCTCAGATCCAGGGCACGGATTGAGGAAGTCAAAAGTAAGGCCATCCAGAGTTCTTCTGGCCTTTCTGATTATTCTTGTGCGCAGCCTCTCGCGCTCCTGTGTGTCAAGATCCTCGGCAAGCCCCCCAGCCTTCGATAAGCAGCGACTATCGTCGTCTGCTGGAAAATTTGGTGCAGGATGTCGATGAGGCTATCTCGCCGTTTCTTCGAGATCAGCCCCGACAGGTACACTGAATGCACCTTGTCTTCGGCATCAACCAGCGCATTGAGCGGTAGGGCCTTGTGGAACCCCGGGAGTGCTCTCCAAATTGCTCCCAGCACGACTTTTAAGAGAGCAGAGCGGCGGGGGAGCAGCCAACCAGCACGTGCGTTCAAACGACCCATGACCTCCGCACACTGGGCATCCGTAAACTCCTGGTCTTGTTGACGGCCCTGTACACGGATATCCTCATAGGTGATGAATTCATGCAGACTGTACAGACGCACCGCCATAATGCCTGAAGGAAATATCCTTGGAAGATTAACAATGATAAAAAGGGAGTTAAAACTCCTCGAGAGCAATGCTCTGCAGACAGGAGTGACACTTGTCAAGTTCAGTAATGAGGAGAATTTGAGGAAAATCCCCTAAAAACATTAAGAGCTTTGCTCTGCAAAGGTGATATAATAATAATAATAATGTAAAATGCCATCTTTAACTTCCAAGATCCATGAAGAATTCTTAAGAGTTCTGCTATATAATTTGAAAGGAGCGAAACTCCATTAATGAATCAAGAAATTATAAATGAAAGCAGAGCTCTATTAATGGAACCATAATAGGGTTCTCCTTAGTCCTCTTTAGACCCCTTTAGAGCAAAACTCTGCTAAATGAAACCCTAAATGGGCCTTCTTTAGATCAGGGATCTATTGAGAGCAAGGCTCTTAAAATTGATTTAATTTAATCCAAATTAATTTTTTACCTAAAAATTCTCTAAAGTTTGAACTTTTAAAAATGTTAAACAAGAGAGCAAGGCTCTGAGATTCTGAAAATAAAATTCTTGGAGATGATGATCATCTGTGGAGGGCCAAAGGTCCTATTTATAGGCATCAAGTGTCCTTTCAACTTCCAAAAGTTGCCGCGACGGTTGGAATTCTGCCACCGCTGCGCTCACGTTTAGAGCGCCATGTGAGCGCAACGGTGGGGGGCATTTGTTTACCCTAATCAGAGCAAAGCTCTATTCAAATTCCAAGGCGGGAAACGAAGCAACGCTTCTGTTTCCCCCAATCAGAGCAAAGCTCTGCTTTGAAAATTGAAGTAAAAATTAAAAGTTGAAATAAATGAAGCAACGCTTACAACTGCGCAAGCGCTGCGCTGTGCGACACGTGTTAAGCGCTGGAACGTTTACGCCAAACAGAATTAAAATTCTAATAAGATCTTTCTGTTCTTGTTAAAACAAGAAGATTTTCTTCTGTAGAACAGAAGCCCTTGGATCAAAGATCCAACGGTGGGGAAAATTCCCCAAATCACTCAGAGAAAGATCTCTTTAACAAATTTAACCGATTTATGGGCACTATAAAAAGGACCCTAGGCCTCAATTCAAAGGCATCAACATTTGTGAGAAATCAAGAACTTCAAACAGAGAAAACTCTGAAGAAATTTCAAGAAAAAGGTAAAAACCGTCATAAGATAGAAGAAATTTCTTCTAATGGATCATTGATCTAAGAACAAGATCAACGATCTTCGCATAATAAACAGTGCTTTGCATTCTTTATGAACCATTGGTTCTTTGAAATAAGAGAAACAAGAAAAACTTGTTTTCCTTGATCTAAATTTGATCAAGAAAACAAACAGTGCTTTGCACTTTTTCATGAACCATTGGTTCTAAAAAAGATTCTCAAATTATAGTGCCTTGCACTTGCAAACTGCGCTGTTGCGCTCCTGGATTGGCGCAAGCCACCAGAGAGCGCCACATCTGAACCATCTGCGCTATGCGCTTTTGAAATAGAGCCTTACTCTCTGGAATTGGCGCAACTCACCAGAGCGCGCCACGTGTCTGCAGCGCAAGCGCAGCGCATTGGCGTAGCGTACTGCGCTTGCGTGACACGTGTCAACACCATAAGCACTTGCGCTCAGTGATTGGCGCAAAGCGCCTGACAAATGCAATGCATTTCTTTTGCTAAAGGGCCAGGCCCAAATCAAAAAGGCCTAGTAGGCTTAATTAAATTGCAAAGGAACAAATGGGCAGAGCCCAGGTAAAATTGATGCTCTGCATCATTTATAAATGGGCAGAGCCCAAGTAAAATACAAATCAGTACTCTGCATCCTTTATGGGCAGAGCCCAAACAAAAATAAAAAGTAATGCAATGCATTATTTAAATGTGGGCAGGCCTAGTAGGCCGAAGATAAATAAAGGCGTTGAATATTTTTCAACTGGACTTAGCCCAATCATGGCCGTAAGTCCTCAAACTAAATTGACCGAGCAAGATTGCTCTCCTAAATCAATTTACCTCCGGTTCGAGGGTATATCTCCGAACTCCTCTGACACCTATCGTTGTAGTTCCTCAACGACGTCAGAGAGGTGACGGGTCCTAACGACCACACATGAATACGGACTGCGGGGTCCTTAAACTCGTGGACCGAGACGTCCTTAAACTAATGGTGGACCAACACGTCCCTAAACTGGAACATGGACCACCACGTCCCTAAACTGGAACATGGACCACCACGTCATTAAACTAAACCATAGAGCCAATTGCTCTTTTTGGGTCTAAACGATCCCGTTAAGTTGATTTTAGTCTGGAGATTAGGCTAACGTATCCTTAACAAAAGTTTAAGTCGATCTTAGCCTCAATATGGCTAACGTATCCCTAAACTAAAACACCAAACCCAAATCTAAGTAAATACGGATTTGGACTAATCCACGTCCTACGGGCGACGACATTACTTAGTCTCCGTATACAATCCATGGGCATCCACAAACAAAACAAACATACATGACACGAAATGAAATTCTGGAGAAGGAAAAAGTTGTTACCGTTACGCGGTAGCGTAATTAACTGCAGGGGCTTGCGCCTGCAGGGAAGAGCGTCCCCACAATCAAAAACCTCTCAAACGAGGGGGAATCTGACGAAGTCTGCCACATCGGCCGCATCCGTCTAAACCTCCGATACACGGTGCCATAAATCAACTTGGCATCTTCGGAGAGGTAGACGGATAAAACCATATAGGATCTGCCCCGAATCTCAGGCAAGACGTTCAGTCGTCGCCGCCATTCGGAGGGGAACACTTTCATTGGAACCTGCAGTGGCGGTCACTGCTGCTCAATTAGAGGTTGTTATACCGGCCCATGTCCCTGATGATGTGCCTGGATGCATGGAGGAGGCCGCCGAAGCTGCTATCCCTCCAGTCCAGAGTGGGAAGAGCATCGAAGGTATTCTTCTATCTTTTGTTTTAATGATCTCTTCATTGTCCGAACCTTTCTATCTTTTCAGAGTTACGAGGATTGGCGGCGTCCATCGTGGACTTGTCCCCAAGGAATTCTTTTCAGCGCCTGTTAGAGATGGCCGCTCCGCATGCGATATCCCCTCAACGCATCGTCCTCTCTTCCGGGCAAGGTGAGCGTCATTTGCCTTCTCCTCACGACATTATTATTATCTCATATAATGATACTGATGCCTTCTGCAGTTTTGGAAGCTGATGACGAAGTTGAGATTCTTGACGGGCCTGGGGATCCTTCAGACCCTTCTTGCATGACCGTGGGTAAGTAAAGTTTCAATGTTGTTCCACCCGCTCTTTACTCGCGAGTCTCGCTGATTGTTTTCTATGAATCTTAACAGGTTTGCCAGTTCTTACCACGCTGGAATCTCGCATCGTGATGCCGCCCGGCCCCTATGCTCTACGTGCCTCGGAACGGATGGCAAAGCTAAGCCTTCACTCCTTGTCAGCTCTGATTGAAGACCTTCGTGCTGGCAGTCTGATCACGGCCGAAGCATTTACCGCTGAAGCCAACGGTTCTCTTCCCTTTCTTGCTACTTACCATAGTGAAATATTAGTGCAAGTCTGGGTTGAGTTCTGTCGTCAGGTGGAGGCTTGCTTGCATATTCTTGAATGTACACGCCTTCCTTCAGAGGTTGTAGCTGCAAAGGCGAGCTTACGGGGGCTGATTGAGCGGTGCGCTGCGAATATGCTATCATGCGAAAAGAGGCTCAGTCGAAAGTTTTCAGAAAGGGAGCTGGCTTCCAAAGCGCTGACGGAACTTCAAGCCAATCTTACGGCCAAGACCACTCGGGCATATGAACTTTGGCGGGTGCTTCAAGAAGCCATCAGGGAGGTGGTAGCCATTGATAAAGCCATCATTTTCACTCGCGAAAAGGTCGAAGCTCATAAGGTTACCGAAAAGGAGCTTGAAATTCGGCTTGCCTCGTACCAGGCCCAACAGGCTCAAGCGGAGGCCCGTCTCTTAACGATAATAAATCATGAAGCTGAGGCCCAACGGAAAAAGGATGAACTGGCAAACCTATTGAATCGTCCACCGGCTTGAAGAATTATATATTTTTTATTCTTCTTTTGTACATACTCCTGAATGAGAGTATTTTTTTATTCTTTCATAAATTGTACTTTGTATTCATTTTGATTCATGAATAAAAGACATATTTTGTTTCATGATGGTGTGTCCCTTTTAGTAAATGCATTTTGTGGATAATCTATTTTGATCTCCTTGCAGGACAGCGATAGCTTAGGAGTCAGGGTTAGGATCTGCCTCCTAAGACTTTTCAATTTTATGAGCCGTGAGGGTCTCATAAAAGTATTTCTCCTTACGAGTCGTGAGGATCTCGTAAGTGTAATTTCTCCTTAAGAATCGTGAGGATTCCTAAGTGCGTCTTCTCTTGAGAGTCGTAAGGATCTCACAAGAGAATTTTCTCCTTACAAGTCGAGAGGACTTGTAAGTGATGGATGAGGTTGACATTATCCGCATTACACGGGGTCAAGGGTTGCTCTGGCCATTTCCCACGGGATCAAGATTGACTTTAGCCGTGTTCTATGGGACCAGGATTTGCTCTGGATGTTTCCCACGGGGTCAGGATTGACGTTAGCCGTGTTCCACAAGGACCAGAATCCGCTCTGGATGTTTCCCACGGGTCAGGATTGACATTAGCCGTGTTCCACAAAACCAGGATTTCCTCTGGATGCTTCCCAAGGGGTCAGGATTGACATAAGCCGTATTCCGCAAGGACCAAGATCCGCTCTGGATGTTTCCTACGGGGTCAGGATTGACATAGGCCGTGTTCCATAAAACCAGGATTTGCTCTGGATGCTTCCCACGGGGTCAGGATTGACATAAGCCGTGTTCCGCAAGGACCAGGATCCGCTCTGGATGTTTCCCACGGGGTCAGGATTGACATAGGCCATGTTCCACAAAACAGGGATTTGCTCTGGACGCTTCCCATGGGGTCAGGATTGACATAATCCGTGTTCTGCAAGGACCAGGATCCGCTCTTGATGTTTCCCACGGGGTCAGGATTGACATAGGCCGTGTTCCACAAAACCAGGATTTGCTATGGACGCTTCCCACGAGGTCAGGATTGACATAAGCCGTGTTCCGCAAGGACCATGATCCGCTCTGGACGTTTCCCACGGGGTCAGGATTTACATAAGCCGTGTTCCACATGACCAGGATTTGCTCTGGACGCTTCCCACGGGGTCAGGATTGATATAATCCGTGTTCCGCAAGGACCATGATCCGCTCTGGACGCTTCCCACGGGGTCAGGATTGACATAAGCCGTGTTCCATGAGACCAGGATTGGCTCTGGACGCTTCCCACAGGGTCAGGATTGACATATGCCGTGTTCTACGTGACCAGGATTTGCTCTGGATGCTTCCCACGGAGTCAGGATTGACATAAGCCGTGTTCCGCAAGGACCAGAATCCGCTCTGGACGCTTCCCACGGGGTCAGGATTGACATAAGCCGTGTTCCCCGAGACCAGGATTTGCTCTGGACGCTTCCCACGGGGTCAGGATTGACATTAGCCATGTTCCGCAAGGATCAGGATCCGCTCTGGACGCTTCCTACGGGGTCAGGATTGACATAAGCCGTGTTCCACGTGACCAGGATTTGCTCTGGATGCTTCCTACGGGGTCAGGATTGACATTAGCCGTGTTCCGCAAGGACCAGGATCCGCTCTGGACGCTTCCCACGGGGTCAGAATTGACATAAGCCGTGTTCCACAAGACCAGGATTGGTTGACTTTATCTGTATTTCACGGAGTCGGGGGTTGACTCTCGGTTGTTTGTGTACCGCCAAGTCATGGAACAGGGAATCGCCGAGGTTCCGCTTTGCTGATGTTGCGTCTGTTGTAATGAGACGAATGTTGAGATGATCTCCAGGCTGTCTGTGAACTGTCGAGACTTGGCTCTTTTTCGGATGGAGCCTGGGGGGAAGGTACGGTTCCCTCTTTGTTTGTGCCCCTGAATTGTATACAGGGATCGATGTGATCTAACCTGTAGGGCAAAAAGTTTCATTTTATATATTTTTCTTTCCGCGATGCTCTATCATTTCAGCTTTTATATCGTGAAAGTCGCGATTGACCAATCATTTCGGCTATTTTTCGCGGTGCCCAATCATTTCGGCTATTTGTTTTATTTACTCGCTGCTTTTTATTGCGAGTTGCCCAACCATTTCGGCTATTTTGTATGCATACATTTTTACTTGCTGATTTTGTTGCAAGTCGCCCCATCATTTCGGCTATTTCGTATGCATTTGTGGCTCGCTGGCTTTTCGCTGCGAGTTTAGGATTGGACACCGATTTCGGCATCAGCACCGCTACAACTGGGATATTGCCAGGAGCGAATCATCATTTGCCTCTGTCGATGTCGAACAAAGGTGGCTTAGTAAACATGGTTAAAATCCTGTTGACTAAGGCTTTTAACTTCATGAGCTGTAAGGGTCTCATGAAGGTATTTCTCCCTACGAGTCGTGAGGATCTCGTAGGTGCGTTTTCTCTTTAGGAATCGTGAGGATTCCCAAATGTATGGCTTCTCGTAAGTCGTAAGGATCGTAGAATGTTTTCTCCTTATAAGTCGAGAGGTCTTACACGTGTCTTTTGACATATGAGCATATCCCCAGTCTCTGGTGGGACTCTTGTTAGGGAAATGTTTATTCACGCCCGTGGATTGTATACAAAGGTCAATACTGAACCACTTGTAGGGCAATGCTGGAGGTTGTGATGGCTTAAGAACAGGTTCAGATCCTTGTAGCTTAAGGCTTTTGAATCTTATGAGCCGTGAGGGTCTCATAGGAGGGTTCTCCTTACGAGTCGTGAGGATCTCGTAAGTGTAATTTCTCTTTAAGAATCGTGGGGATCCCTAAGTGTGTTGCTCCCTTATGCTTCGTAAGGATCTCACGCAGATGGTTTCTCCACACAAGGTCGAGAGGGCCTTGCAAGTGTCTTTTAACGAGATTGCGCCCTTTCGGGTTTTCACAAAACTCGCCAGTAGCCCTGCTGTTTTTACTCACGGAGCCCTTTCGGGTTTTCATCCGTGCCCATTTTGCTTATGGTCATACCGTTTTTTTTATTTATATATTTTTTTGTGCCAGCCTTGGGATACTGCGGTCTGTAGTAGTTTATCGATGTTTCGGTCAACAGCCAGTTTTAGGACATAGTAGTCTATCGTTAGTTTAAGGACGTTTCGGTCCGTAGCCAGTTTTAGAACATAGCGGTCCATCGTTAGTTTAAGGACGTTTCGGTCCGCAAGCCGGCTACTACATATAGAGTTTAGGCTTAGGAAGATAGCGAGCGGACATAGGCGTCGTCATCTATCATTGATCTAGGCTGTGACTCGTCAGGCATAGTATTTTTTCAGGAAGGGAACGTTTATTGGCCTGAAAGGCCTTTCGCCATGCATGTCCATGAGTAGATAGGCTCCACCCTGGTAAACTTTGTCTATGATATACGGGCCTTCATAGTTCGGCTGGAATTTCCCCTGCTTGGCATGATTGGGGATCATAGGTCTCTTGACCACTAGCACGAGTTTGCCTTGGCGGAATGTTCTCGGCCTAGTCAATCTCTCGTATGAGCGCGTCATCTTTGCTTTGTAAGCCTCTAGATTTTGTTGCGCCATGAGACGGGTTTCATCAAGGGCATCAAGTTCCTCAAGCCGAAGATGAGCATTTTCTTCGTCTGTTTGCTCGTAGTGAACCGCCACTCGTAGAGAGGGTAACTCTATCTCGAGGGGGAGTACCACTTCTGTGCCGAATACTAATGCGTACGGCGTTGTGTTCATGGCTGTTTTGAACGTAGTTCGATACGCCCAGAGAGCTTCATGCAGTCTCTTATGCCAGTCTCTCTTATTTCGAGACACCGTCTTTTTCAAGATCTTCATCAAGGTCTTGTTGAAAGCCTCAGCAAGACCGTTAGCTCGGGAATTATAGACTGAAGAGTACCTCCAGTTTATGTTATGCTATTGTGCGAAGCGACTGATCTTGTGGCTTCTATAGGCTGGCCCGTTATCGGAGATAATCGGTCGCGGAGTGCCGAACCGATAGATGACGTGTGTCTTGAAGAAATGGAGGATATTCTCCGTCTTTACTTCTCTTAGGGGTACTGCTTCTGCCCACTTAGAAAAGTAATCGGTCGTCGCCAATATGAATCTATGTCCTCTGGACGATGCTAGTTCGATGTGGCCGACTATGTCAGTTCCCCACATTTCGAATGGCCAGCTAGCCACCGTTGGGTGTAGCGGATTTGGATGCTGGTGGATAAAGTCCCCGTGAATTTGGCACGAGCGGCACTGCTTTGCGTATTCAATGCAGTCCTGGATCATCGTAGTCCAATAGTAGCCCATCCTTTTGATCTTCAGTTTCATCTTCGGCCCGGCTTGGTGAGAACCGTAGAGTCCGTCGTGAGTTTCTTGGATGACTCTCCTTTCCTCTTCAGGTCCCAGGCATCTTAGCCATAGAGAATCAAATGATCTTTTATACAGAGTATCATTGACGAAAGCAAAAGATAGAGCTCGTTTCATGAGCTGATGTCTTGAGGACGCATCTTCAGGCGTTCGACGGGATTTGAAGTAGTCTGTAAAGACTTCTCTCCAATCCATAGACTTTTCCCGGTCTTTTATTTGTAAAGCCATTTGCTTGGTCGCTTCCTTTTCTTTGGAAGACTCCGAAGATATTTCTGCCGGTGCAAGAACCTGACGGCTTTGCACAACGATCCTCACGTCATCGAAGTTCTCGTCGGCCAGTTCTTTAGCGAGCTTGGCTAATGCATTCGCCTTACTATTGTCCGTACGCGGTATGCTTTCCAGGGTGTATGAGGGAATTTGAGTTAGCAGTTGCCGTACTCTCTCGCCGTACTTCACCAACTCTGGCTTGCACGTTTGATAGTCGCCGTTTACTTGGCTGACGACCAGCTGGGAGTCTCCGTATATGAGGAGGTTTTCGATTCCCATGTCGACAGAGATCTCAAGACCCGCTATCATAGCTTCATATTCGGCTTCATTATTTGTCCCCGGCTCTGTTAAGGAGAAGTCAAAACGCATTATCCCTCCTTGTGGCGTCACGAAGATGAGGCCCATCCCGGATTTAATCATGGGGGTGTTTTGTTTGCGCTTCTTCATGGAAGATGCTCCATCAAAGTAGAGTTCCCACTGGGTATTATCCTCTCTTCTCTCCCCGTCGATCATGTCAAACGCGTGCTCGTCTGGCAATTCGCAGTTCAAAGGAGAATCGGCAGGTATCGGATGCTCAGCGAGGAATTCGGCGATGGCCTGGCCTTTCACTGCCCTGAGTGGTCAATAAGTTATCGAGAACTCCATTAAGAGTAGGGCCCATTTAGCAAGTCGCCCCGTTATTATGGCTTTTGACATTAAATATTTGAGAGGATCCACCTTTGATATGAGATGGACCTCATGTGCCAACGCATAGTGTCTGAGCTTCGTTATCGCGAAGATCAACGCCAAGCAGTGTTTTTCGATGGGGGATTAGTTGCTTTCTGCCCCCAGGAGAACTTGACTCAAGTAGTAGAGGGCCCTCTCTTTCCCTTGGTCGTTCTCTTGTGCCCATAATGCTCCTAGAGAACCCTCGAGGGCGGTTGTATACAGAATGAGAGGCTTTCCCTTGACCGGAGCGGCCAATACCGGCGGATTTTGCAGGTATTGCTTGATTTCGTCCAGTGCGCCTTGGCATTTGCGATCCCAGATGAACGGGGTTCCCTTCTTCATCAAGTGACTGTAAGGACGGAACTTGCCGGAGAGATTGGCTATAAATCGTCGGATATACATGAGCTTTCCTTGGAGAGAACGCAGCTGCTTGAGAGTCCTTGGTGGAGGCATTTCCATGATCGCTTTGATCTTCGACGGGTCTATCTCGATGCCTCGGTGTCGGACGACAAATCCTAGGAACTTGCCCGAGGAAACCCCGAACGCGCACTTGAGAGGGTTCATCTTCAAGTTGTATTTCCGAAGGCGCTGAAACACGATCTTCAGATGCTCTAGATGTTCCTCGTATGATTTGCTTTTAACCATGAGGTCGTCGATATAACACTCGATGATTTCATGTATGAGGTCATCGAAAATCTTCATCATAGCCCTCTGATAGGTGGCACCGGCGTTCTTCAGACCGAAAGGCACACCTTGTAGCAGAATATGCCCAAGGGAGTCCGGAAAGCGGTATGCTTCTGGTCCTCGGGATGCATTTTTATCTGATTGTATCCTGATGAGCCGTCCATGAAGGAGAAAACTTCGTGAGTGGACGTATTATCTATCATCATCTCAGTGACCGGTACTGGAAATTCGTCCTTCGGACAAGCTTTGTTGAGATCCCGAAAGTCCACACATATGCACACCGTCCCATTTTTCTTCATCACTGGGATGATGTTGGCGATCCAGTCAGGATATTGAACCTCTTAGACGAAGCCGGAGTCGATTAGCTTCTTGACTTCGGCGTTGATGCTCATTTCAAGTTCGAGCCGCATCCTTCTTGACGCTTGTTTGACTGGCTTGATGTCCGGAGATATCGCCAATCTGTGCACGGCTATTTCTGGATCTAGTCCTGGCATCTCGGAATAGTTCCATGCGAAGCTGTCTTTGTACTGCATGAGCACGTCTTTGAGCGCAGCCACCCTTTCTTCAGACAATAGTTCACTGACGAATGTCGGCCATGGGTCACTTGCCGTCCCCAAGTCAATTTTCCTGAGGTTATCTGCAGTAGTATGTATCCCATATTCCAGCTCTTTTGGCGCCGGCGGAAACTCTGAGATCACCTCGTCATCATCGTTTTCGAAGCACCAGGGGAGATCAGCCATATCTTCGTATGTTCCTTCTTCTGACAGCATTATCACATGACATGTACGAGATCGCTTCCAAGACCGATGTCGATCTGGTTCTACTCTTGTGGCTTTGGGTTCATGCTTCTGCGGTGGGGTTACCCTCCAACTGCTGGATAGAGCGAACCTGCCTTGCTGATACTGGTCTTCTACCCAGTCTTTGAATGTGAAGCAGTCTTCGAGAGGATGTCCTATCGCTCGGTGATAGGAGCACTAATCCGGGTGAGAGACCTCGCCTGCTTTCTCGGGGTGCTTGGACTCCGGGAGTGTCATCATCTGATGTTTTATGACAAGATCGAGTATCTTCTTCGTATTGTCTTGGGGAAAAGAATATGCTCGACCCATCTTCTTTATAAGAGACAGATCCCGGCTGCTCGATTCTTGATCGTGTGGTTTCTTAGATCTGTTTTGCCGCTGTTGAACGTTTTTTCCGTTCTTTGGTTTATTTTTGCTTCTGCGCCGGGTCTTTTGCATGACGGGTTAGCGACGAAGAGTATTGTCATTCTCTGCGGCCTGTTGAAGGAGGCATTGCATCCTGGCTTTCTCGTAAATGTCCATTTTGCGACTATGGTCATCTCAGACCTTCTGACCCGCTTCCCTTATTATCTTATCCATTTGTTCTTCAAACGACGGACTTGGCACTTTTATGGCGGGATCTCATTTTGGTTCAGGGTTAGCGTCTTTTAACAGAACGTCTCCTTCTTCATCGAAGTCATGTATGACATAGCTGACATGGACTCGTTCCCGTTTCTTGGATCGAATATATCTAAGCTCGATTGTTTCCATTCTCCCGTTGGGCAATTTTCGCTGAGTTCCAGGGACGCTCCAGATCCTGTTGTAGAACTGAGCTTGTCGAGCAGTCTGTTTGAAGGGAATGCCTTGGCGTCTTAACAGCCTTTTTAATCCTTCTGTGTAGTATCTAGGCAGACGGATGGGCTGGAGTTTGTCAAGTGCAGAATCGTCACCATGCCAAATTTCTTTCTCCACTTTGGTTTCTGTGGATTGATAAAAGAGGATCGCCTTTTCATCTCTTTGCCTGGGAGGGACGTAGAATGTTTACAGTTCCTGCACACTATAGGTACCAAGCACGTCAAGCTCTTTGTAATGCTCTTGCGGAACCATGGCGATTTGCAAACTCCGATCATCACCAGCGAAGGCTTGTATTGATGGCCGAACGGAAAATACGGCATTGATTTCATCTTCCGAATCGCAGCCGAAGATCAACATAGGGGTGGATGGTCCCTGCTTGTTACATTGAGGCGGCCCTGAATAAACTATTTCTTCTTCCTCCTCAGTGTCACTCCCGAAGACTGGAATAGTGGTGATAGCTTTGTCCTTCGATTTATGACATCTCTCCGTGTCTTCGAAATCTGGTAAGAAGTATTTTGCATCTTCGTACTTTCGAACTTCATTCACGGAGAATGGGTTCAACTCCCCTGTCACAGTATACTCAAGACCATCCTTGAAATACTTCATACACTGATGTTGTGTAGAAGGGATGATGTTGTATTCGTGTAACCAAGGCCTGCCGAGCAAAGCATTGTAGCAAGTCTTGGCGTCAATGACATGAAAATTGATGTCCGTGACAAGCAGCCCAAAGCGTAGTGTCAATATTACAGATCCGAGCGTTCGTGATGACTGGGAGTCAAACCCGGAGATGGTGATTTTATCACGGGCGAGGTGCTGAACGTTCATGCAGATTTCCTTCAACACTCTCACATTGAGGAGATTGACGGAGGACCCATTGTCAACCAGGATCTTGCTTATCTTAATATCATGACAGTATCCGGAGACATAAAGGGGGCGGTTATGCTCGCATGTCCCGAGGAGGAGATATTCGTCGCCGAAAGTGATGTCAGCAGTGTGCACTTCTTCCAGCTCATCCTTCATCTTTTCATCGGTGAGGAAGGCTTGAAACTGGTCAGGCTCTTGTAACGCCTTGATCAGAGAATGTCTTGCTTCTTTTGACAACAAGAGGGCATTGAGAATGCTTAGCTACGAGGGTAGCTTCCTCAGGTGTGCCAGAACGTTGTAATCCACCTTGTTTTTCTTGGGCGGGTCCTTGGCTGTCAGCTCTTTGACGACTTGATCATCTAGGTCGATATCTTCGGGGACTTTTTCTTTCCCTTTATCTTTTCTGTTCGATCCACTGTTAGCAGGTCCACGATTCTTTTCTGGCAGCGTACGATTGCGCAGCTGAATGTTCTCACAGGTCTTCATTTCTTCCGTCTCGGAGGTGGGTTCTTTGAAGAGAGGGCCAAGGGCTATTTCTTCATCAGAATCGCTCCTGAATGTGAGAACTTGCGATCCCCCAGCGTCAACCATACGACAGTTGTCGGTAGTTTTCATATGCTCCTCGGTCGTATTTCTTTGCTTCCGACGAGTTTTGCGTTTCATCCGCTTGAAATGTTGTCGGTGAGCAACATATCCCTGCCACCAGTTTTTAAAAGCGTTTCACTCTTCAGTAGGGTGCGCAATCCTTCGATGATATAAGCAGTAGCTAGGATGTATATCCGCTTCATCAGGAGTGTTTCCTTCGGAGGGTGGCAGCTTTAATCCCATCGATATGGCTTTGGCGAACCTTTTCCTCATCTTGAACCTGCTTTTGCTGGCCATGGGCATGTCTTGATCCGGTCGGAGTGCTTCAACCCTTTCATCCAGTTGCCGACGTTTGGCTTTCTCAAATATGGCCGTTTCGCGCTCTCGATCAGCCTTGCTTTTCAGAAGAGCTTCATTCAGCAACCTGTCAATCATCCCATCTAACGATTGTAGGAGTTCTGGTTCAGGCTTTGCCCCCAGTTTCTCTGCGTCAGGAGCTTCTTCACCGTTTATTAACGAATGAGAGATCTCGTGGCAGCTTGCTACATAATCATCAGGTTCATCCGACGAACCTTCTCCATTGTCCTCATCTCCGTCCTCAAGGACGTGGCTGAGGAACTCTTGAAGTGTGATCGGGGTCCGCGCCTTCTGATTATATTCTTCCAGCGCGTCAATATGCTTTTGCAGATCCGTGCGCCTATCACCAGGCTTCACGGGTTTTTGGTTCTTCTTCTTCTTCTTCGAAGACTTTGACGGCTGGGTGTGGACATTTTGACTATCACCACCAATTTTTGGAGTCGAGCGCGGTTTCAGCATTCCCTTGATGATTTCGGGTTCCAGTGGATTCTTCCATCTGATCGCCGGGCATGTTTGGAGATCCTTCAACATTCTTTTAGTCTTGGCTGAAAGAACGACCTCCCATGGATCTTCTTCTAAAAAGACCATGATGCTCCCGGTGTGTCCTTCCTTTTAAGAGCGTGCAACTGAGGTGGACTTACTTTCCAATTCTCGGACAGGGCGAATTTGCCCTGTTGGTATTGGTCTTCGATCCAACCTTTAAAGACGAAGCAATCTTCAATTGGATGGCCTATCGCTTGGTGATAGGGGCAATAATTGGGATTATTAGCCTCACCGGGTTGCAATGGGCGTTTCGGATTCGGCAGATTGATGAGCCTATTGCACACCGATAGTTCGAATAATCTCCTCGTTTTGTCCTGGGGAAACGAATAAGGGCGCTTTATTTTCTCATTATAGAATCGCCGTCTCTCGTCTAAGCGATCAGTTAATTTTGGACCACTGGGCTGCTGTTGAGCATTGGCGACGAAGGTCGCTTTCCCTTTCCCTTTTTCATTCCACGACTCCGGCTTCGAAGAGGAAGGCCTGTGGCCCATCTGGTCCTTTTGGGCCAGCTTATCAATCAATGATTGGAAAGTGGTTGGCTTGAAAAACATCATGAATTGGGAGATGGTTGCTTGAGGGTCAAGAGTGCCCACGAACATGCCCACCGCAGGCGCTTCTTCGATGCGCTGCTCACATTTTGACTACAAATTCCGCCATCGTATTGCGTATTGAACTCATGTCTCGCCTGGCTTTACCCTGGCGTTAATTAGTGCGGTAATCGGAGTACGCTCGCTAGCGCTTGCGAATCTTTATGTGAACAACAACTCCATCTCTGCAAATGTCTTGACAGAGTCGTTCGGGAGTTCAGAGTACCATTCGAACGCTGTCTCCGACAAGCTGCCGACGAACTGACGAAGCATCAGTTTATCGTCACCTCCAGTGTTGCCACATAGAGCTCTGAACTGAGTGACATGCTGGTGGGGATTGCCCGTCCCTTTATATACATGGAATTTAGGGATCGTATATCCCGGCGGGTACCTTATTTGGTCATACCAGCCCGGATAGGGTCGTCTAGTCTTAACGATCTTCCCAGCCGCTTCATTCGCCTGGTGATCTCGTATTTGCTGAGCAATGTAATCATCTAGAGCGGCCTTGGAGATGGTCTCCTCCTTGGCTGCTGAAAGAGCCGGAGAAGGGTTCGATGACTCCCCTCTGTCGTCTTCAATGACAATCGGGGGGTCTTCAGCTGGATGTTCTGGCTGTAACATCATCCCGGCCATGTCTTGGAACAAAAGAGCCATTCGTTTTATGTTGGCTGCCTGTTCCGCGGCTTCTTTTTCTTTCCTCTCAAGCATTCTTTGGAGGAATTCAGCATCAGTTTCTTGTTCCTGACGCTGCTCTGAGGTCTCTGGACTTTCTTTCGGTCCAGTGAGTGCGGCCATTGTAGTCAGCATCTCCTGAAGTTTTTGCTGCTGTTGCTCCTGAGCCTTTGTTATCGATCGATGACCCGTAGAAGCACGGCTTTCCTCTTTTCCAAAAGCCATATAAACGGTATGTGTTACCATGCCCCCAGACTTTGGGCGTTTAGATTCAGCGTCCTTGCGGTTCGCCGCGGTCACAGGGGCTTTCTCCGACCTCCTTCTCTTGTGAGCGGTTGAAGTTGAGGGATCTGTTGCAGCGGGCACCCAGACGGATGACATCTTTTCTTGCCGAGATTTAATCTTCTTTGGTCGGCGAGAGTAGTCCTGGTCAATCACCAATTCCTGGACCTGTCGCCAGACTTTGTAAATTTTGGAGGACAGCCGCTGAGGGGGCTGCTCCGGCTTCTTTTCTATAGCATTCTCCACAGGTGGAGGAGATCTTTTCAGCGCGGTAGTTGGAGAGTTTTTGCGCACCCTCCTTAGCGGTTCAAAGCTGTTCTCAGTTGAAACAGCAGCATTGATTTCCACCGTTGGAGCCGGCGGAGTCAGTCCAGAAGGAGAGTTGCCCCCAGCCTTCCTTACTCGGTGCCAGTGGCGACATCGAGCGTGTCGAGCCGTTGGGATTATCTCAGCTGTATGGGTAACTTACTCATGCCCCCTGCGTTGGTCAGAAGTTGTCGTTGTCAGCCTATTGAAAACTGATGTCCGCTGAGTGGGGATAGCCAATCTATCGAAGGCAGACTTCCGAGAAGGGGAAGTAGCCTTGACGATTTCGCCTGGAACGAGAGCTGAAACGGTTAGTCTTGTGAAGACCGACCCCTTGGCAGGAGAAGCCGCTTTGACGACTTCGGCAGCAGGGATGGCTATCCTCTTCGGGATGACCCTTTCTGGAATTGCATGCTTTTTCATGGGCCCACATGAACTTTGGCCCAATCTGTCAAAGACTGAGGCACTTGGTTTGGTCGACCAGCTGAGAGGGGCCGCGATAGTGGTAAGTCGATCAAAGAACGACTTCTTTAGGGCTTCTTGCGACAAAAACGGGGCATTGAAGCTCATCGGTGGGATCATAGTCCTAAAGAACAGCCCAGTGGTGGCCTGTGTTACTTGCTCCACTGGCATCTTGAACAAGGAGGCCGCTTGGGGCCCGTAGGTTACACCTCCAGATGAGGTGGAACGGGAGTTGCAGTTGCAGCTGGAGCAGTTAGAGGACATTGATATTCTTTTTTCTACACGAGAGTAAAATCAAATCTTAGTACCTCGAACCCAAGGGCAACCATAGAAAACCGCGATTCGTTCGCGAACATGACACACAAAGTGTGGAGTGGAAAGAGGAAAAGGTCCCACCGGGCGTGCCAGAATCTGTTCCCCTCCGAAACACAGAGACGCGACCGCGTAGGTCCGTCTTGCCTGAATTCGGGGCAGATACTAATTGGTGCTATCCGTCCACCTGTCCGAAGATGCCAAGTTGATTTATGACACCATGTATCGAAGGTTTAAACGGATGCAGCCGATGTAGCAGACTTCGTCAGATTCCCCCTCATTTGAGGGGTTTTTGATTGTGGGGACACTCTTCCCTGCAGGCGCAAGCCCCTGCAGTTAATTACGCTACCGTATCACGGTAACCACTTTCTCCTTATCCTGATGGTCACTTCGTATCGTGTGTTTTTTTTTTGTTTTTGGTTGCCCGTGGATTGTATACGGAGACTAATTTATGTTGTCGCCCGTAGGGCGTGGATTAGTCCAAATTCGTATTTTCTTAGATTTGGGTTTGGGGTTGGGTTTAAGGATACGTTAGTCTCATTTGACATTAAGATCAACTTAAACGTTTATTAAGGATATGTTAGTCTAATTTTAGACTAAGATCAACTTAACGGGATCATTTAGATCCAACAAAAGAGCATTTGGGCTCTATTGTTTAATTTAGGGATATTGCGGTCGATTACCAGTTTAAGGACATGGTGGTCCAATATTAGTTTAAGGACATCTCGGTCCAAGGTTAAGGATATCATAGTCCGTGGGTTTAAAGGGACCCCACAGTCCGAGGTTAAGGACATCATAGTCCGTGGGTTTAAAGGGACCCCACAGTCCGAGGTTAAGGACATCATAGTCCATGGGCTTAAGGACCCTACAGTCCATGGAATGATTGGTTATCGGGACCCGTCACCTCTCTGAAGACATTGAAGGATTACAATGACAAATATCAGAGGAGTGAAGAGATATACCCTTGAACAAAAGTTGATTGGGAAATCTGTAGTCCAATTTGGGACTAAGATCAATTAATTAGATTATGAGCACACGGGCTCAGTTAAATCTGAATTGAGGACTTATGGCCAACTTGGGCTAAGTCCAATTAGGTTTAAGAAAGTTGAACATTTGTTTGGGTTCAATTCTTCTTTATTTAGCGATGCTAGACTGGGATTTGGGGGCTCTGACAACATTTTGTCTTTGGCTGAGCACTAAACATTCATTATAGCTCTCGATTTTAAGGTTCAGTTGAAGGGGAGATTTGCCTCTGGAAAAACTTAACCAATTTGGGCTAAGCTTGGCTTTAAAATAGCGTTAAACACTATAGGATATTTGGCGATCACGTGCTCCCACGTGATGTGCTGAAAATAGTGTTAAACACTAAGGACGAAGCGCTTAAAATAGTGTTAAACACTAAAATTGAATTGGTCACGTGGGGTCACGTGAGGCATCTGAAGATGGGGCCAGACTTCCTTTATTTTGTTCTCAGAATATTCAAATAAGTGTTAAATACTTTTAGTCTTTGAAATCATCACGTGTGGACACGTGACAATGCCTCTGCGTTGGGCATCAATTCCTCTGTCTTCCCCTATTTTATTCTTTTGAAAAGGGTGCTTGTCAGGGGTCACGCGGGGATACGTGAGGCGCCCTAGATGAGTACTTCCTTTGGCTTTGTTCTCTTTTATTTTGAGGGTCACGTGGGAGCACGTGAGGCATTGCCTCTGGGCTAATTCCTTCTTATTTTGAGGAGTCCATTAAAGGGTCACGTGGGGGCACGCGAACATGCCTTATTCATTCCTTTTTGTTTGTTGGGATGAAGGGTCACGTGTTACCACGTGATCATGTTGGATACTTGATCTTTACGTGCATGAAGAGCTTCAAGTCTCTTGTTTTAAGAATTAAATTCTTTTATAGGGTTAAACCCTAATTTTATTTAGAGAAATTAAATTCCTATGTATTTGGAAGAATTAAATTCTTTTGTAGGGTTAAACCCTAGTTTTGTTGGAGAAATTAAATTCCTATGAATTTGGAAGAATTAAATTCTTTTATAGGGTTAAACCCTTACTTTGTTGGAGGAATTAAATTCCTATGTGCTTTATGGGAGAATAAAATTCTCTGGACTTAGGTCCTCCACTAGGCTTTAGATCTGCATGGCAGAATCTCCCCGATGAGAATTAAATTCTCAACTTATGTGGAGATCTGCTTCTGCAGATCTTCAACCAAAGGAAGAACTAAGTTCTTATTCAGAAGAGTTAAACTCTTAGATTGAGAATTAAATTCTCTTTATTTTATAGAATGATCCCTCACCTAGGATTTCTTTCTTTTCTCAAGAGACCTTCTTTTCTCTCTAGAGAATTAAATTCTTTTTTGTTTTGTATTCCTCTCTGTTGTTCTCTCTCTAAAAAAAATCGATCCCCTCTTTTCTCTTCTTGGCTCCTATTTATAGGAGAAAGAAAAGAATTAATTTGTTTATTGAATTTTTCATTGAAAGATTTTGGTTGTTTTTGTAACCAACCTGATCTTTTAGATCATCCAGTGAATTTTATTCACCATTGGATTTTTAATTCAAAAGATATTTTATTCGTTATTCCTGGCAAATTTCAGGGAAATCTTTCCTTGTATAAAATCTTTCCATAAATTGGTGATTTTTAATCACCATTGGATTTTTAATCCAACGGTGCTCCATTTTACAGAGCACAATCTTTTTGTTTGGAAAGATCTAAGAAAATATTAGGATTTTGATTTCCCTTAATTAGAATTTAATTCTACTAATTCAGAAGGTTTAAGAGCTTATCACGTGACCCACTGAATAAACTTTTAATCAGAATTTAATTTTGTTGTTTTACAGAACTCAGGAATTATCACGTGTCAGCACGTGACCCTTGGTCACGTGTGAGCACGTGATGCCCCATTGGGGTCTTTCCTTGCTATTTTATCACACTTTTAATTCTCTTCAGTGGTTTTTTAAAGGCCCATCACGTGTTGGCACGTGACCCCATTGTTAGAATTTAATTCTTATTAACCAGAGAACTTGGGAACCCATTACGTGTTTGCACGTGACCTGTGGTCATGTGTGGGCACGTGATGCCCCATTGGGGTATTCCCTGCTGTGTTGTTATCCTTTTTAATCCCTCTTAGTGAGTTTAAGAGGCCCATCACGTGTGGGCATGTGACTCCTATTGATTAGAATTCAATTTTATTATAACAGAATTCTCAGGAAACCATCACGTGTCAGTACGTGTCCCTTGGTCATGTGCGAGCACGTGATACCCCATTAGGGTTTTTCCTGATATTTTTATGAGGGAACATCCGGCTCCCCGAGGCTCAAGGGAATTGGTCCCGCTTAAACCTATATTTACTAGAGTCCTTATTGTAAATTAATATAACTTGAGAGGGTTTTATGAAAAATGGTTTTGATATATTTTCAAAATAAACCTCAAGTATTTATTTATCGTCTTTAGGGTTTTCATAGATGTAATTTTTATAAGATGAGATATTCTAGTGGATATAAACCTAAATTGAATTGTATATGGTATTGTCATGTAAATTGACTTGTATTGATTTCTTGATGGTATTTTCATGAACTTTTGTGGTTCTTTTCTTTTGATTTAGGAAACATGGAATATATTATATATTTAAAATAGATATTTTGATATAAAAATAGAATTTATTTATTAATAGAAATCTTGTTTTGTTAAGAATTGTAATAATAAAAATTCCATCGAGATCGTATGCTCCGTGAGGAAGTCTGCATCTCGCCCTACTAGTCCGATAGATGTGTGATAATCCGCACCAATCAAATCGGATTCCCCAAAATGGGTTATAAGGACATAATCGTATGGAATTTGATTAAAACAATTAAAAGAAATACAGTTTTGATAGTTAATGGTATTTAACTGTAAATTCGTCTTAGCCACAAAAACATTGTTTTCAAGCCATCGTGTTATGTCATGATGAGTGTTGTGATGAGATAGGTCATTACCTTGTGAGTTTTCTAAAGGTAATATGAGCAATATGATGAACTAATGTCGTAGGTAAAATTTGTGGTATTTAAACGAAAAAGTGTAATACAAGTTGCATAGCGTTTTATTTTGAATTGAAACTTGTTCTAAATGTTGTTTTTTGGTTGCTAAACAAGATATAAAGAGATGGTTGATTTGTTGTTAAGAAAAGTTGGATTTTTAATGAAATTAGAATCAGAAATCGGAATAACTCTTCTTCCGACGAGTTTTAATAAAAGATCGTTTTAGAATAGAGAGAGAGAGGAGAGGAAACTTACTGGTTGAGAAGAGTGAGAAGAGGTGTAGGAAGGTTTTGAAGGCGTCGTGGAGTCGCGGTGTCGCTGGATTTGTCCCGAATCGTCCCCGGAACTTGACCTTGGGCTAACTCCACTTGTACAACTTTTTGGACTTGGAAAAAATTTGAGAGTTTTGATAATGGATTTCAGATTAGAGAGGGATAGGGTGTAGGGTGGTATTTATAGGATAGAATAAGGGTTTAGTGTATTAAAATGAGAATTAAAATGCATTAAATTTTGTTTTTAAAGCTCATTTTAATTCTCTGTTAATGTGCAGGAAAATCCAACAGAAGAGGAGTAGTGGGGGAGGCCAAGGGGTTAGGGTTTAAATTTTTGGGGCATTTGCGACGGTTTGGATCGGCGGCGCCGGCCCAAACACATTCCTCGCCGGCCGATCAAGAGGGGGTGGGGCTTGGATGCATGCCACGTGTCGGGGTCTGTGTGTACAATATTTTCCACATGTTTGATTTTAGTGACTTTTCATTTTTACATGTATTGAACGTGTAAACTTTTGGGCTTCCAAAAAGTTTAAAAGAAAAATCAGCAAAAATAATATGTGGCTGAGGGGATTCGAACACAGGGGCTACGTCACAGCAGTGCAATGATTTACCAATGAGCTATAAGTGCTTTCTTGCTGTTCTAAAACAATTCAAATACTTATAGCATACTCAGGGTTGTAACAATCCATTTAGTACATTAACTTTAAACAAATTTTGTACATTATAAATAGAGTCGTTACAGGAAGTGGCCCCTAGTCGAGTCCGGTTCGCTCTACAGGGAAAAACCGTGCGGCTCCGGCCAGAGCAGACAATACCATCTGTACTGGAGCATGGGGCGTTATATGTACATAAGAATGGGACCATCCAATTGCTGAGGTTTCCAATGAGGAGGCTGACAGACTGGTCCTGCTCTAGCGGCTGTTCACACTTGACAGTAAGGTTGCGCCATCGGGCAATAAAGTCCGTGTTGCTTTCGTTTTTCCCCGACTTGGTTCTCATGAGGTTAGCAATGGAGATTTTGTCACTAACACTCATGAATCTTTTCCGAAACAGAGACTTCATTTGGGCTAAAGTAGTGACGGACCCGTCCGGTATACTTGCGTACCAGTCGAAAGCGACACCAGTCAGGCTGTTGACAAACCGACGAAGAAGGAGCGCATCATTGCCCCCTGTATTTTCGCATGACGCTTTAAAGTAGGAGACGTGCTGATTTGCGTTTTCCGTCCAGTCAAATCTTCCGAACATAGGAATGACATAGCTGCTCGGGAACTCGATCAGATCGTACTGTGCTGGATATGGCCGCCCACTACTACCAATTTCTTTCTGAGCTTCGGTTTCGGCCACCAATATTTTAACCTTGCTGGTGACTAAATCTATTATCTGATCTTGTGTTAGCGGGATAGTGCTATCTGGGGCCAAGTCGTCCCCAGAAGCAGAATGTGGCCGGCTTTCGTGCAGCTCACCCAATCTTGGACCCAAGGGGACAGGCATCGGTTGCTTCGGGTTGTCATCAGTCGGCTCATGAGTAGAGACATGTGCCTGATTGGAAGGTGCCCGAGTAATTTGGGCCGTAAGCTGCATCACAACATTTGTCAGGTCATCAATTTTTGAGTAGAGCTTGGCCATCTCTTTATCTTTGCTCCTGAGCTGTTTTCGAAGCTCTTGAAGCAGCTCTTGCTCTGCGGTCCTGGGGTGGAAAGTCGGCCCTTCCTCGCTGTCCGAGCTTGACTCCACATGGACTGAAGGGTCATTCTGCCTATCGGCCTCATCGAGAGGGTTTTCATCGTCCAGCGGAGGCGGCTGATCTTGGGAAACAACAACCACATTCAAGCCAGATTGGGCTTGGGATGTGGTGGCCCTATCATTGCTTTTGCTGCGCAAGTTGTCGCTGGGACGCACGCCCGCCATATAGACCGTATGGATAACATATCCAGCCATCTTTTTAATATTGGCAGCTGATTTTGCGGACTGATGTCGTGGCCCTTCTTTTTTGGTAACGGGCAATCGAATGAAGGCGGCTGGCCTGACCAGGTTCTTGAATGGTGTTGCGCTTCCTTTTTGGCTTTGTCACGCTGTTTTCGCACGGCACAAAGCGCCTAATAGACTCTTGAAGAGACGGTGTCATGATTTCTCTGTTGGGGCTGGGATACGTCTCTTGTAGCATCATTCGTGTTGGGTTACCTAGCACGACAGCAAGGTTTCGGGAGGCATCGACCATGCCATTTTCAAAAATTTGCCACGCTAAATAACCCTAACCCTTGAATCTTAACTAGAGAATTAGACGATACAAGAATGTAAACAACTTTACATCAAGTGAACAAGGAATACAACATTTGTAGATCGGTCCTTCACTTCTATAACTCCGTGTAGTAGTCCCTTCGCTCCAAGTAGTGATCTCCCGGACTCTAGAATGGCTCCACAAGATGAAAGGAATAAGCTTGCTTAAAGTTTTCGAGACCGAAGATGATCTACGTCGAGGAGATACCAACTCAAATTACCTCTTCACTAATTTGGAATTAGTGAAGCTAACGCCCTAAACTAAATGGCTAGTCTAGTAGAAGATGATGAAGTATGATTTTTGCTCACTTTAGAATTAATTTTCTCACTAATTTTCTTCACTTCTCAAAAACCCAGAGAGCTAACTCTTAATGAAGAAGATGATGAAGAGAATAGTGTTATAGCAACCATGGGTGAGAAATATCTCATATAACTCATGTAGAGACATAACCATGGTTTTAGATAATGGTTAGGTTAATAAATATCTAAAGCAAAACAAAATTAGTGGACTAAGTCAATGGTTCCACAAGCTTCCACAAGCTTCAACCATGTGCTTAAATTTCTAACTAATTATTTGATTTACATTAAATAAATAAACCCCTCATTATATTAAGCATGGTGTGAGTCTCATACACCCATGTTGCATGTATAATCAAGTATGACACAAAAAGAAACACAATTAATATATATCACATATATATTAAGTGTGCACATGTAAGAAAAAGAAATGCACAAGTGAGCTAATATTAGTTAATGTATGTTAGTATATCAAATATACAATTTTACATTAAATTATTAAATCAACACTTGATTTAATAATCCGGCTATATCACATATAACCAACTAATATCATATGTATCAACTTATCGAATCAACACTTGATTCGATAACCTGGCTATATCACATATAACCGACCGGTATCACATATCGCAAGAATAGAATACGGTATCACATACACGTATTAATCTCGGTCCTGCACATATCACATATGTGCTCCTACTTCGTTTCGCCTGAGCCACGAAACCTCTGTGTAGGACTCTAATGACTCGTCAATACGTCGGCAGTAGATGATGATCATATCAAGCACCCACAAGCCGTCAGCGGTACTAGCTGGACGTAACGGCTACCCGGGTATTGAGCGATCAGAATATCAACAAGAAAGCCTGCTCATACTCTTGTAAAGCCTGTCAGTAACACTACCGTACAGTCCGGTCTCTTCATCTGATATGTCGCATATCTAGTCTAAGGGTGGTAAACGTCAGACCCCAGTAACCGATAAGTCGTGCCGATGTGAGGCTCATAACAGGTCGAGAAACTACTGATAACACTTACCAGTAAATCTACGTATCGGCCATGGCCAGGGACTTCCTGTTATGTCCAATCGAGCACAGCGCAACATCAACCCCCAATACCGGGAGAGACGAATCCTCTCCTATCGCTCATTCCCTCCATATGACTCGGGACTGTACCCAAAAACCACCGTTTTGCATGTTCTCTTGAACGTGGTAAGGTGGAAATCAAAGCACAGTAGGAATCACACAAGACTCTATGACGATCTCGGGTCTACAGACTAATCTGTACCAGTGTCACCAGAGAACTGCTATCTGACGTTAGGTATAATACCATTTAGGAGTTCTCGGCGAGTCCTGTTCAGTGTACCCAGTCTCCACTGAGCACCCGTATACCATCTTTTTTGTCAAACACTAATGGATGTGGGATCATCCATCGCCCATCATATGGGTCAAGAAGCGTATACGCTAGTCTACTCTGGAATATCGATGCCCTGTCTCGATAATCCTCGACTAGGAACAATTAAAGAATTAACTTGTGGACTACCTTGGCCCCACCAGTATGATCTTCATCATAGTCCTGGTAGTCAAGTACACATCCTAAGGGATTTATCAATATGTAAGAGCAAGACAGTATCACAATACAAGTCTACATGTTAAGACAAAGAGCAACCAGATAGCATACTATCATGTCGAGCAAGAAAGTCCTCTCTATATATGTCCAAGCATCCATTATAACATACATCAGATGTACAATAATGGCCTTTAGGGCAAACATATAACTAACAATTCGGACTACTGTCTTCCTGATTCTGGCGGTCATGGCGTTTTTCTAAACCCACTTCAAAGGTTCGAAAGAATTGCTGACTTTTACGGCCGACTCAGCCGTCGTCGTGGGGTGACCCTGCTCTTGGAACATCACAAGATTCTATTTGGCCGGAGTCCTTGCCCTCTTGTTGGCTCGATACTTGAGCCGCTTCTGTCTCAACCTTTCTGTTTTGAGCACTTGGCTGGCTACGGCTTTTTGGGAAGCCGCCGTAGACGGGGCGATAGAGGGCTTTGGAGATACGCCTGATTGTGTACTTGTTGGAGTTGTTGCCTGAGCTCGTCCGCAACGTTTGATGATGCCCTTTGTACCAGAAGTCTTGCCCCCAGCTGGAGCACCAGAGAGTCGTTCGGACACCGTCTTAGGTTTGGGTTGTGGTGCCTTAGCGATCACAACGTTCGACCTCTTGCCCTTTGAGACCGGCTTGGCCACTTGGTTTGCCAGAATTTCTGCCAGATGAGCGCTTCCGTCAAGGTAGATGATGATGGAACCAAATTGGCGGGGTGACTCCTCCCATTGCCGGCTGAGACTTGTAGGGAGAACCACGCGGGCATTGATTTTGACCACGTAGGGAATCGGAGTCGCGTCAGAAACGAAGCTCGTCTTGAGAGACATGATTGTTGAGTTCGAGATTGTGACTAAAAACTTGTTAACCTGTACACAAAAAAATGACTTTAGTACAAGCAATCGATATATATGTTGATTGAGTTCGCATGAACGTTTAACCCGAAATATGGGAGGAGAGAAAAGGTCCCACCGGGCGTGCCAGAATCCGTAAAGTGTTTTTCGTCACCCCATTGATATGGGAATGCGCACGCTTGTCAGGCATGTACAGATTCCCCCTGCCTGGGGCAGACCGAAGTTTATTGATTATGGGGATCCGAATCTCCGGCAGCCGCGGACTAAGCTGCCGTTAATTACCCATCACTTTTGAAGCGAGAGAACCTCCGATTGACGGGTCAAAATGGTCATGCGAACTCAATATGCCGTATGCTTGTGTTGTGTTTTGATGAGTATTTGGAAATATCGGGGGCCTCGTAGAGTTTACAGGGGTCCCGCTATCCGGATAGCTGGCTGGGGGTTAAGAGGGCTAGCAGTCCCCGTGTGGGGTGCGTGGTAGTGCCCCGTTAGAAAAAAATTCTAACGAGAGTGGTAATTTTAGTGTGAAGTGTCTAGAAAAGAAAGAGGGGCGAGTAGCGTCCTAAGGACGTGCGGGCGCTGGGCGCTAGTGCCTCACATGACCGGCACGTGGGCGTTGGGCGCCCGCAGGCCACATGCAAGGCGCATGGGCGCTGGGCGCCTGCGCCTCACGCGCCCGACATGTAGGCGCTGGGCGCCCACGGTGCATGTGCAAGGCGCATGGGCGCTGGGCGCTAGGTGCCTGCAGAAAAAGGGCTTAGCCCCGGGATCTAGAGTTATCTCCCAAAACGATTTTTATTTTTTTTTATTGTGGAGTTCAACTCCAAAAGAATTTTTATTATGGAGTTAAACTCCAAAATATTTTGAATGAAGTTAAACTATTAAAAGGATTTTATTTGTGGAGTTAGACTCTAAAAGATTTTGAATGGAGTTAAATTCCGAAAGACTCCAAAAGATTTTGACAAATGGAATTGAACTCCCAAAAATCTTCGGAGATGATCAAAGGGGACCCCTTTCTTCTCTCCTTTAGCCCTGAATCTTCTTCTGAGCCTTAGATCATCCCAAAGTAGGATTTTTAGAAACGGGTCTCCTTCTTCCTCCTCTCTGTTGGCTGGATCTTGGAGAAAAAAAGGATGAGACTTAAAAATCTCCCATTTTGGAGAATTAATGGAAAATCCGAATTCCCCTTCAAGGGTTTTATGGTGACAAACTATTTCTTTTTGGAAAAGGAAGAGTTAAACTCTTAATTTAATTCAGAAAAGAGAAGAAGGTTTAGAATCTTGAGGAAGGAGAAGGAGGCACAAAACACTAACTTTTAGAGAGAATGAAATGTTGTTATTGATTTTTTCATCATGTTTGCTTTTAAAGGCTACACACTTTACATATAGCCCCTTGGGCTTCGCCAAATGGCACTTGTGCCACCCCATACCTTATGTGCTTATTTGTTTTTGTACATAAGCCATGCGGTTTACAAAATTTTGGCTTTCTGCCCATTTTTCATACATTTATTTCTAAAAAATTGCATTGAACTAATTTATTGCTTCATTCTTGCATGGAGTCGGCCCCTTCCATTCTTGGTCTTGACTTGGGCTTGGGCCCACTTCGCTTGACCTTGGGCCTGCTTGGTTGGGGGTTGACTGACTTTGACTTGGTCGACTGGGGTGTAATTTTTGACCCCAACAGTTGGTACTGGTGTTGTTAGAAGAATTCATCACCTTGATAGAAAAAGAAAGGTTAGGATATATTCAAAAAATTTGAAATGCAAGGATTGTATAGTTGTTGATTCTTATAATTCTTGTGATATATTACTTAAGATTTCATGCAGAACTGACCTGTATGGGCCGCCAACAAAACCTGTCATGCCCCGCTGCCCAATAGACGGAAACGGTGACATGGCAAACCCGCAACGTATTTACTATGAAAATAAATATGTTAAGCGTAATTAAGCAATATAAAAATGGACAAGAATGATAAGAGTAATAAAATGAAACAACAATTTTATTTACATTCAAATTTACAAACAACTGTTTGAAAATAAAAGATACAATAATAAAAGCAAATGCCTAAACAATGGCATACTGAAAGTAAACGCAGGCTGGAAGAAGCTAGTAGTCAGGCTGAGCTGCAATCTGGTCCAAGTCCTCTTGGCTCAGCTCTACGTGTTTAGAGTCCGATCCTCCAAACGAACATCCTAAAGAAAGAAAACAGAGAGGAATGTCGTCAATGAACTAGCGCTCGGTAAGTCCCAAAAGAAGAAAGAAAAGATAGTATATAATGTGAAATGAACATGTAAAGTTGTATATAATCGTTCACATGCATAAGATAGTTATTCTAACATGATTATTTATAGTTTGATAAGAAAGGAATTCATGTATACGAGAGGAGTCTATCTTACCCTGTGGACTATGGTAACATGTAGTATAAGGCCCCGTCATAACCCACGGGACAACGACACGTGAATTCATATAGATGTATTTTAAAGTGACCTCTCGTGCCACGATATACGTTCCATACCAATCTACCCCTTTATCCCCACGTATTGTATTGTATAGATTAAGATTATGGGTCTTGGCCGAATCCATAGATATAAAATTTACATGTTCATGTTCATGATGTAATCATGTATTCAGGTAGTCATGCCAAGTTCATGTTAAGTTATAACCATGGTTCGGTCAAGTCGAGTCAAGTATTCAAGTTTGAGTTTGATATTTGTCACGCCCCGCATCCCAATATACGGGGAAGTAGACGTGGCGAGGCCGCGACGTATTTACTCAGAAGTAAACACGTTAAGCGTAAATAAGCAATATAAAAGTAAAACATAAGAATGACAAGAGATGTAATGAAACAACAACTTTTCATTTATATTCATTCTTTACATGCAACTGGTAAATAAAATACAATAATGGAAAGCGATGCCTAAACAATGGCATATGAACTGAAAAGAAAAGTAAGTACAAGTAAGAACTAGAACTCTGGCTCCTCTGCAAACTGCTCCAAATCTTCCTGACTGGGATCGATCTCCTGAGAGTCGGGTCCTCCTGACAACATTCTAAAGAATGAAGAGATATGAATGTCGTCAGCGAACAATCGCTCAGTAAGTCCCAAAAGAGAGATAGATCAAGTAAATGGAATAGATCTGATAATTTATCTATTTTTGTTATGCTAACGTAGTTGTTTGTAGTTTGGTACAGAATGTATCAGTGTATACGAGATGAGTCCAATGCTCTGTGGACTAAGACATATGGAGTACAAGGCCCCGTTAAACCCACGGGAAAACGGCATGAATATTCAGGTTAGGTGTATTATGATGACCGTCTCATTCCAATTCTAATACATTCCGTACCAATCTACCCCGTTAAAAACCCCGTAATACATATTGTATTGATTGTAATGAGCTGTAGTATAAGACTTGCTGAAACCATGGTATAAGTTGTTCATGTAAACGGTTCGGATGTAAACAGATAGTCATGTAGTCAATTTCAAGATATAGCCTTGGTTCGGTCAAGTCAAATCATATTGCATGTTTGTATTGTTCGGTATTCATGTTCAAGTTCAAGTGTTCATGTTTGATACATTGGATTCATTTTGAATTGGATATATGGTTGGATTCATGTTTGCATTGTATTCAGATTAGACTGAGACTCAGATTGAGCCAGACACTTAAACAGATTTGAATCCTGAATTTGGTTTAGGAGTTATCGGTAACTGCTGCACATGGACGACAAGATTTATGTTTTTTTCCAAGACAATTACCATTGATAACACAGTTTTAGTTTTCTACCTAAAATAGGCAAGCACCCACTTTCTCCAGCTCCTTGAGGCTCAAGAGAATTGGTTCCGCTTAAACCTATATTTACTAGGGTCCTTAATGTAAATTTAATATAACTTGAGAGGGTTTTATGAAAAATATTTTTAGTATACTTTCAAAATAAACCTCAAGTATTTATTTATCGTATTTAGGGTTTTCATAGATGTAATTTTTAAAAGTGAGGTATTCTAGTGAATAAATACCTAGCTTGAATAGTTCATGGTATTGTGTGTAAAGTTGATTTGTATGAATTCTTGATGGTATTTTCATGGAACTTGTTATTCTTTTATTTTGTTTGGAAAACGTGGAATTTAATAATATCTTAAAAATATGTGTTTTGATAATATTTATATATTTATTGAAAGATAACCTTTTATTATTTAATAGAAATCCTCGTTTTTCTTAAAAATTGTATAAAAATTCCATCGAGATCGTATGCTCCGTAAGAAGGTTTGCATCTCGCTCTACTAGTCCCGAGGATGTGCGATAACCTGCACCATCCCGATCAGGTTCCCTAAAATGGATTGTAGAGACATAATCGCAAGGAATGTATGTAACAACCCTAAACTTCATGTACAATTTTTTTCCAAAAATACAGAAAGGGATATCTTAGCCTGAGCACAAATTATAAATTTGATTTGCTTTTGAACAGCAAGGAAGCACTTGTAGCTCATTGGTAAAGCCTTGCACTGCTGTGACGTAACCCCTGTGATCGAATCCCCCCTGCCACATATTATTTTTATTGTATTTTCTTTTAATCGTTTAGAAGCCCAAGGGTTTACACATGCATTACACGTATAATGAAGAGACACAGAGTAATAAAACACGTGCACGGGGGTATATGAGACGACGGGGACACATGGCTAAATATCCAACACCCATCACTGGGAATGGACCGGCGAGATCCCTTCCTGGCCCGGCGTCACCGGCCTCCCTCCGTAGGTAATGCCCCATCTTGCTAACCCTAATCCCTTGGCCTCCCTCCTTAACCCCTGTACTATTTATTTTTATTAAAAATAAATAGAGAATTTAAAAGTGGCATTAAACCAAAATTTTAATGCATTTTTAATTCATTCTTCATCACCTCAAAACCCTAATTTTTCCTATAAATACCACATCACATTTCACCCCTCCTCATTTAGAATTTCCTCACAAAAACTCTCAAAAATTTCCAAGTCTCAAGTTGTGCAAGTGGAGTTAGTAAAGGGCGAAGTTCCGAGAAGATTCCGGCGACGAAACGACGCCCCGACGGTTCCATAGTCTTACCCTACCTTCCCTCTATCCTTGTAGCCAGTAAGTTCCCTTTCTCCTCCTCTTCTACTATTCTAAAACTTTTATCTTTCAAAACTCGTCGGAAGCGGAGTTAATCCGACTTCCGATTCGATTTTCCTTAAAAATTCCATTTTTATTAAATAACAAAATACCATATTCTCTCATAAGGTTTAACAAACATAAATAAACACATTAGAACAAGTTTTATCTCAAAATAATTCATGTTGCAATTTTTATATCACTTTTACAGTAAAATACCATCATATTTATAAACGACATTGTTATCCACTTTTAACCGTATTACTTTTGGAAAACTCACGAGGTAAGGATCTACCTTATCACAACACACATATTGGACATAACACGATAAACTTTGGAATTCTAGATTATGGGAAAATACGTTTTTACGAATAAATATCCTAAACTTACAAAACCGTTTTCTTTAAAAAGAGTGTTAACTAATTCCTTACAATTACGCCTCTACAACCCATTTTGGGGAACCCCGATTGGGATGGTGCGGCTTATCTCACGTCCTCGGGCCTGGTAGAGCGAGATGCATACCTCCGCAAGGAGTATTCGATCTCGATGGAATTTTTAATGCTATTTTTAAGGAAATGAGATTTCTACAAAATAAATAAAGTTTATTTTTATTATATATATATATATATGAATATTATCAAAAGATCTATTTTAAATATATTATACAAATATTCCATGTTTTCTAAATCAAAAGAATCACAATTACATGAAAGTACCATTTCAATACAATACAATTCCAATATTTCATTAAAATACCATATACAATGAAAACTAGGTTCTACTCACTAGAAGATTTCACTTTTATAAAATATACATCTATGAAAACCCTAAAGATGATAATTAAACACTTGAGGTGTATTTTGAAAATGTATCAAAACTATTTTTACATAAAACCCTCTCAAGTTATACTAAATTACAATAAGGACCCTAGTAAATATAGGTTTAAGTGGGACCGGTTCTCTTGAGCCTCGGGAAGCCGGAGAAAGTGGGTGCTTGCCTATCTAAGATAGACAATCTAATAACGGTGTTATCAACACGGTAATTGTCTTGGAAAAAGACACAAATCCTATCGTCCATGTGCAGCAGTTACCGATAACATCAAAACCAATTCAGGACTTCAATTTCTTTTCATAGTGTCTGACTCAGACTGAGTCTCAATCTAATCAATCTGACTTGAATGTGATTCAAGTATAAACTACAATTCAACATGAATTTCGTCTATTCAATCTATATCAATCTATATTGACTGAACCAAACCATAGATATACTCCGTTTACATGACTATCCATTTATATCCATTCTGTTTACATGATATCATGGTTTCAGCAAATCATCCATCTATATAACAAAACAATACAATTAATACAAAATACATTACGGGAATTTAAAGGGGTAGATTGGTAATGTGTTAGAAGTGGCATGAGACTGTAACCATAATACACCTAACATGAGTATCTATTGCCGTTGTACCATGGCTGAACGGTTCCTTGTGCTCCGTATACCTTAGTCTCCGGATAGTGGGACTCTTCTCGTATACACTGGCATATTCTGTACCAAACTACAAATAACTGCGTTAACAATACAATCAAACATTATACTAGATATATTCTCTTTTCTTTCCGTTCTACTTCTCTTTTTCTTTGGGACTTACCGAGCGATTGTTCGCTGACGACATTCCTTTTCTTCTTTCTTTGGAATGTTGTCAGGTGGATCGGACGTATTAGAGATCGAGACCAGCCAGGAGAACTTGGAGCAGTACACAGAAGACCCCGAGCTATAGTCACTTGTACATATTTTTTTTCCGGTTATGCCATTGTTTAGGCATTGCATTCCAGACATGTATTTACATTCTAGTTGTACTTGTAAAAGAATATTTAATAAATAAAGTTATTGTTCATTTATATTGATATCTCTTGTGTACATTTTACTTTATATTGCTTAGATACGCTTAGCGTGTTTATTTCGGAGTAAATACGTAGCGGGCCTCGCCGCGTCCCCTCCCCGTATACCAGAAAGCGGGGCATGACAATCTAATCACACAATTTAAAGAAATACGGTTTTTAATAGTTTAAGATATTTATTTGAAAAGTCGTATTTGCTATATGATATTGTTTTCAAGCGAATCATGCTATGTCAAGTTATATGTATGTGAGAGGTAGGTCATTACCTCATGAGGTTTTCTAAAGGTATGCTAAGCTAAATACTTAAAAGATGTCATATGTAAAGTTTGTGGTATTTAAACGAAAATGCAAATAGAAGTTACATAACATGGTATGTTAAGATGAAACTTGTTCTTAATATTTGTTTCATGATTATTAAGCAAGATATAATGATATGGATGATTGGTTATTAAGAAAAATTATGATTTTAACAAATTTAGAATCGGATGTCGGAATAACTCCATTTCCGACGAGTTTTGAAAAGAGAACTTTTTAAATTAGGAAGAGAGGAGAAGAGAGGAGACTTACAAGCTTAGAGAAGAGAGGGGAGGTTTAGGAAAAAGTTGGTGGTTTCGTGGAGTCGCGGGGTCGTCGGAATCGTCTCGAATCCTCACCGGTACTTGACCTAGTGCTAACTCCACTTTTACACTTCTTTGACTTGGAAAATTTTGAGGATTTTTGACAATAGATTTCAGAATGAAGAGGACTAGGGTATGAGATTGTATTTATAGGGTAAAATTAGGATTTTGAGAATTGAAGAGAGAATTAAAATGCATTAAAGTTTGGATTAATGGGTGATTTTAATCTCTCTGTTAATTTACAGAGAAATCAAACAATACTGGGTAGTGGGGGTAAGCCAAACGATTAGTGTGCAGAGTTTGGGGGCATTACCTACGGTGAGGCCCGGCGACGCCGGTCTGGAGGGCCATCTCGCCGGCCAAGTGTAGGGGGTGGGGCTCTGGATCGATGCCACGTGTCCATGTCGGTTCATATAACATTCAGTGCATGTTTGATTTTCTGTGACTTTTCATTTTACGTGTATTGCACGTGTAAACTTTTAGGCTTCCAAAAATTTAAAAGAAATATCATTAAAAATATATGTGGCTGATGGGATTTGAACACATAGGCTACGTCACAGCAGTGCAAGGGTTTACCAATGAGCTACAAGTGCTTTCTTACCGTTCTTAAATAAATTAAATTTATAACTTGTGATCAGGCATACAACTCTATTCTGTATATTAACTTGAAAATTTTCGTACAGTAAAATTTGAGTCGTTATGTTTTACCCTCCTTACAAAAATTTCGTTCTCGAATTACAATTATATAACGACTAATTTAAAAATAAGAAAGGGCATCTTGCACGCATGTCATCTTCTCTATCCCACGTTGATTCTCCTGGTGAATCTTTTCTCCACATCACTCGAACAAAGTTTACTTCCTTGTTCCAAAATGACTTTACCTTTCTGTCCAGGATTTCAACGGGTTGCTGCTCACAAGATAGATCTGTCTGTACAGTGAGCTCGGAGCGATCATGGATGTGGCTAGGGTCACTCACATATCTTCGAAGCTGGGATATGTGGAATATGTTGTGCACTCCTTCCAATGAGGGTGGAAGTGCTAAACGATATGCTACTTCTCCGACTCGTTCGAGTATGTCGAACGGTCCAATGTATCTCGGACTGAGCTTACCCCTCTTGCCAAATCGAATTACTCCACGGTTCGGAGAGATCTTTAAGAACACATGATCTCCTGGCTGGAACTCCAGGTGTCGGCGCTTTGCATCATCCTAGTGCTTCTGTCTATCTTGGGCTATGCGCATTCTTTTTCAGATTGTGCGAACTACGTCCATAGTCGCCACGATCATCTCTGGTCCAAGGAGTTCCCTATCTCCGATGTCGTCCCAACTCAACGGTGATTGACACTTCCTTCCATAGAGTGCTGCAAAGGGTGCCATTCCAATACTCGCTTGGTAGCTGTTATTGTATGAAAGCTCCACAAGATGTAGGTGATCTTCCCACGATCTTCCGAAGTCTAACATACACGCTCTGAGCATATCTTCAACCATCTGAATCGTTCGCTCAGACTGTCCATCTGTTTGTGGATGGTAAGCTATGCTAAAGTTCAGACTCGTTCCCAAGCTAGCTTGCAGACTCTGCCAAAACTGCGATCGGAATCTGGTGTCACTGTTTCCCCCAATCAGAGCAAAGCTCTGTTTCAAAATTCAAAATTTGAATTGAAGCAACGCTTCAGATTCAGCGCTCTGCGTGTTGAGCGCCACGTGTCGAACACAGACGCGCTAGCGCCAAGTGTGCTGCGCCCTAGGCAGCACACCCCTAATCAGAGCAAAGCTCTGTTTAAAATTCAAAATTTAAGTTGAAGCAACGCTTCAGATCCAGCGCTCTGCGCTGCGCGCCACGTGTCAAACACGGGCGCGCTAGGGCAGTTGCGCTGCGCGCCACGTGTCAAACACGGACGCGCTGCGCAGTTGCGCTGTGCGCCACGTGTCGAACGTAGGTGCGCTAGCGCAAGGTGCGCCAGCGCAAGGATTAAAAATCCCCCACCGTTAGATCAAAAGATCTACTAATAATAAATTATTAATTAATCGGAACTAAAAATCTGTTATGGAAAGATCTTTCCAATCTTATTAAAATAAGAAGATTATCTTCTGTAAAAAAGAAGCTTTAGGATCAAAGATCCAACGGTGGGAAATATTCTTAAATCAATCAGAGAAAAATCTCTCAAAACTGATTCAATAAATCATTTGGCCCTATATAAAGGCCCCTAGACTTCAAGTCTAAAAGGGGGATAGAAGATACAGAAGAGAGAGAGAAAAACAGAGAAAAAACCCTCTGCAAGTTTTGAGAAAACTCAAAGAGAAAGAAAAGCAAGCCTTGAGAAAAAAGAAGATCATTTCTTCATCTTCAAGCTAAAGAACTATTTCTTGAACCACAGAGATGAAATCATCTCGTAAAAAGAAGAACCATCTTCTAAAAAGTTCATAGATCTACAAAAGACTAAGGTCTTTGATGTTAAGAAAAAAGATTAAAAGATCTAATTATAAAAAACTAATAGAAGTATTTTACTTCATTCACAGATCTCTGATCTATAAAGGCAGAGCCCTTTTTATTAAATAAGAACTTTTGTTCTTGAATCTTGAGGCAAAGCTTCCTTTAAGAGGAACATAAAAGTTCTTTGATCTTAAAATTGATCAGATGCGCTTTGCGCTATTGAAAAGTGTCTTGCACTCATGAATTGCGCTCTTGCGCTCATTGGACCGGCGCTCAGCGCCAAAAGCTACCACGTGTCAACCAAAGACACAATCTACGCTTTGCGCTTCTGAAACAACGCACTGCGCTCATGGGCTGGCGCTCAACGCCAAACACGCCACGTGTCACTCGCTGGCGCGCCAACAGACTAGCGCAAAGCGCTCATAAATTAAAAGCGCAATGCGCTAATGAACTAGCGCTTAGCGCTAAGCGCGACACGTGTCCTCTTCGTGTGCGCTACCTGATAGAAGCGCAATGCGCTCTTTAACTGGCGCAAAACGCCTGGCGCGCCACGTGGCGCATTGTCAGAACACAGTTTGTTCTGATGAAGACAAAAGATGTCAGAACCCAATGCTTAGCATTATTAAAAGGACCGAGCCCAAATAAAGGCTTAATAGCCAGAAAAAAAATGTGTTAAACATTTTAATTGGACTTAGCCCAATTCTGGCCATAAGTCCTCAACTTATCTTGAACTGAGCACATCTGCTCTTTCAATCAACTCACCTTGGTTCAAGGGTACATCTCTTCACTCATTTGATATTCGTCGTTGTAATTCCTCAACGTCTTCAAAGAGGTGATGGGTCCCGACAACCACATATTTCATAGACTATGATGTCTCTAAACATCGGAATGTGGGGTCCTTAAACTCACGGACTATGATGTCCTTAACCTCGACCGTGATGTCTTTAAACTAACATCGGATTGTGGGGTCCTTAAACTCACGGACTATGATGTCCTTAACCTCGACCGTGATGTCTTTAAACTAACATCGGACTGTGGAGTACTTAAACTCACGGACTATGATGTCCTTAACCTCGACCGTGATGTCTTTAAACTAACATCGGACTGTGGGGTCCTTAAACTCACGGACTATGATGTCTTTAACCTCGAACGTGATGTCTTTAAACTAACATCGGACTGTGGGGTCCCTAAACCCACGGACTATGATGTCCTTAACCTCGACTGTGATGTCTTAAAACTAAAATTGGACTGAGACGTCCCTAAACTAACGATGGACCGTAATGTCCTTAAACTAACTATCGACCGCAATGTCACTAAACAAAACAATAGAGTCCAATTGCTCTCTTGTCGGATCTAAACGATCCCGTTAAGTTGATCTTAGTTTAAAATTAGACTAACGTATTCTTAACAAACGTTGGAGTTGATCTTAGTCTCAAATGAGGCTAACGTATCCTTAAACCCAAACCTCCAAACCCAAATCTAAGAAAGATATGGATTTGGACTCGTCCACGCCCTACGGGCGACAACATAAATTAGTCTCCGTATACAATCCACGGGTAAGCAAATACAAAACAAACATCCACGACACGAAGTGACCATATGGAGAAGGAGAAAGTTGTTATCGCGATGCGGTAGCGTAATTAACTGCAGGGGCTTGCGCCTGCAGGGAAGAGTGTCCCCACAATCAAAAACCCCTCAACGAGGGAGAATCTGACGAAGTCTGCTACATCGGCCGCATCCGTTTAAATCTTCGATATACGGTGCCATAAATCAACTTGGCATCTTCGGAGAGGTGGACGGATAGCACCAATTAGCATCTGCCCTCGGAATTCAGGCCTTGACGTCCCAACGTCCCGGTCGTGTCTTCCGGCGGGGAACAGTCACGATCGAAGAAAATGCAAACCGATACTCCATATAATCTCACGATCTCCTGCATGAGTTCATGGGTATCAGAAATAGTACACTATGAAGAGTTAAATCTTACTTAAATTCAGACTTACTTCCATGTACTTCTTTGCTAGTGTCTCGGTAGATTGGCCAACTCGAAATAGGATGAAGTGAGCCGACTTTGTGAGTCGATCCACAATAACCCATACCGCATAGTTACCTTTCGTGCTGCGAGGAAGTGCAGTCATGAAGTTCATGGTGATGTGTTGCCACTTCCATTCTGGAATAGGTAACGGTTGAATTAAACCGGCAGTCCTGTGATGTTCAGCTTTTACTTGCTGATGGAGGTTAGGATTTCCACTTATGAGTATCATCACTTGCTGACACACCAAGCATTTGGCTACGCTTTTGGCTACTTCACGCTCCATGCCGTGCCACCAGTAATGTTGACGTAGATCTTTGTATATCTTTGTACCGCCAGGGTGTACTGAGTACGGAGAGCTATGAGCTTCCTTCATCAACTCTTCCCGAAGAAGACCTTGTGGTATACACAATATGCTTCCGTATCTCAAAGATCCGTCTTCATGAATGATGAAGTCTATTTTTAGTCCACTTTCTACTTGTTGTCGGGACCCGGTTCTTGCTCACGGAACAAAGTGCCACGCCAAGTGTCATGCTTAGAGGGCGGAGGCCACCTCTTGAATCCGTGGGACCCACTATAGAACAATGGGGAATCTTCGGAATACATTCCGAAAGAGGATCTGTATTATAAATGAAATGATACCACTCTTCAATACAGAGGCGCCTTTTAAGTGAATCGGCACTACAGGAGCTTGAGAACTCCGTAGTTAAGCGTGCTCGAGCCAAGGGAAGTTCCAGGATGGGTGACCTCCTGGGAAGTGGCCCCTGGTCTGGTCCGGTTTGCCCCGAAAGACAAAACCGTATGGTTTCGGCTTTTCTCCGCCGAAAGACGCGACTGGGACGTTGGGACGTTTAGCCGGAATTTTGGGGGCAGATGCTATTGGGTTTTATCCGTCCACCTCTCCGAAGATGCCAAGTTGATTTATGGCACCATGCATTGGAGGTTTAGACAGATGCGGCCGATGTAGCAGACTTCGTCAGATTCCCCCTCGTTTGAGGGGTTTTTGATTGTAGGGACGCTCTTCCCTGCAGGCACAAGCCCCTGCATTTAATTACGTTACCGCATCGCGGTAACAACTTTCTCCTTCTCCAGATGGTCACTTCGTGTTGTGTGTGTTTATTTTGTTTTTGGTTGCCCGTGGATTGTATACGGAGACTAATTTATGTTGTTGCCCGTAGGGCGTGGATTAGTCCAAATCCGTATTTTCTTAGATTTGGGTCTGGGGTTGGGTTTAAGGATGCGTTAGTCTCATTTGAGATTAAGATCAACTTAAACGTTTGTTAAGGATACGTTGGTCTAATTTTATACTAAGATCAACTTAACGGGATCATTTAGATCCAACAAAAGAGCATTTGGGCTCTATTGTTTTAGTTTAAGGACATTACAGTCCATAAGTTTAAGGATATCATAGTCCATGGAGTTTAAGAACATCATGGTCTAGTTTAGAGACATCATAGTCTGTAGGATTTAGTTTAGGGACGTTTGCGGTCCATAAGTTTAAGGACATCATAGTCCATGGAGTTTAAGGACATCATAGTCCATAGTTTAAAGACGTCATAGTCTGTAAAGTTTAAAAACAGTATAGTCTATGAGTTTAAGGACCCCACAGTCCGTGGTAGTTTAGAGACATCATAATCTGTAAAGTTGGACATCATAGTCCATGAGTTTAAGGACCCCACAGTCCGTGAAATGTCTGGTTGTCGGGACCCGTCACCTCTCTGTAGACGTTGAAGGATTATACCGACAACTATCAGAGGAGTGAAGAGATGTATCCTTAAACCAATATGGGTTGGGAGATCTGTAGTCCAATTTGGGACTAAGATCAAAGATTTGTGAGCATATGAGCTCAATTAATCTGAATTAGGGATCTGTGGCCAACTTGGGCTCGGCCCATTCAGGTAAAATATTGAACATTTAATTAGGCTCAGTCCTTTTTTATTTAACAATACTGAGCATTGGTTTGGGTTCTGACAATTGTTTTTGTCTTTTATTGAGTGCTGAGCACTTATTATAACTCTGGGGCTTTTATTTAAAGCACACTTTGTGTTCCCTCAGCGCACACGTTAGGATCACGTGGTGCGCTTGGCGCTGTGTACCAGTCAATGAGCGCACATCGCTTCTTGTGAAATAGCGCGCACGTGAAGAGCACGTGGCACGCTTGGCGCTGTGCGCTAGTCAATAAGCGCATGGCGCTTCTTATGAAATAGCGCACACGTGAGGAGCACGTGGCGCGCTTAGCGCTGTGCGCCAGTCAATGAGCGCAGGACGCTTCTTATGAAATAGTGCACACGTAAGGAACACGTGGCGCGCTTGGTGCTGTGCGCCAGTCAATGAGCGCTGGGCGCTTCTTGTGAAATAGCGCACACGTGAGGAGCACGTGGCGCTGTGCGCCAGACTTTGGAGCGCTGATGTGCTTCTTTAAACTTGGAGCGCTAAGGCTCTGCAGCGCTGTGCGCTAGATTTGGAGCGCTGAGGTGCTCCTTTTAATTGGAGTGCTAAGGCTCTTTTTAGGCAGCTTTGCTCTATGAGAATTAAATTTTCTCTTATACGAGACTTTGTCTCATGGATCTAAGAACAAAGTTCTTATTTTATAGGAGATATTTCAATCTCTTATGTTTTTGGTGAAAGGCTTTGCCTTTATGGATCTGTGATCCTAAGAGAATTGAATTATTCTCCCCCCTTTTATAATGAGATGTTATGATCTCTTTTGTGAAAGATAGTTTTCTTATAGATCTATGATCTAGCATAAGAACTAAGTTCTTTTTTCTGATGAGATACTTTGATTTCTTTATTTTACCTTGAAGAAATTCTTCTTCTGCCGAGAGCTTGATCTTCTCTCTGAAATTTCTCAAGGTTTAGGGGGTTCCTCTCTTTTTCTCTTTCGATTTGAAAGCTTATGGAGAGGTCTCTCTATGCAAGACTTGAAGTCTTGGGTCCTTTATATAGTGAAGGCTGATTTGTTGAATCAGTTAAGGAGATCTTTTCTCTAATTGATTTGGGGATGTTTCCCCCGTTGGATCTTTGATCCAAGGGCTTCTGATTTACAGAAGGCAATTTTCTTATTTTTAACAAGATTGGGAAATTTTCCCCATACAGAATTTATTCTGTATGTTGGTGATTTTTAATCACCATTGGATCATTGATCCAACGGTGCTCTGATTTTCAGAGCACAATCTTTCCTGTTTGGAAAGATTCTGAGGAATGTTTCCTTAACAGAATTTTATTCTGGTCAATTGATGATTTTTAATCATGTTCGTTGGATTTTTGATCCAAAGGCCGAGAACATTTTTTTCTATTGCCGGCGCTCACATGCTTTGCACGTGGTGCGCTGCTTGGGGTGCAGCGCTCTTAGCGCCAGCGCTTACGTGCTTTGCTCGTGGTGCGCTGCTTGGAGTGCAGCGCTCTTAGCGCTAGCGCTCACGTGCTTTGCACGTAGTGCGCTGCTTCAGAGTCTAGCGCACTTGGCGCTAGCACTCATGTGATTTTTACGTGAGCACTGCCTCAGAGTCTTTGACTCTCAGCGCTAGAGCTGCTAGCGCTAGCGCTCTCGTACTTTACACATGAGCACTGCATCAGAGTCTTTGACTCTTAGCGTTGGCGCTGCTATAAAGTGCTGCTTCATTTCAAATTTCGAAATTTGAACAGAGCTTTGCTCTGATTGGGGGAAACATCGGCCAGAGCGGATAATACTCTCTGTATTGGAGGTGGGGAATGCCAGAATGGTATCAGAGCTGGTCCCTCAATAGTAGGTCTGTGGTTCGAGGACGAACCATTGTTCAAAGGTAGGGAGAATGTCGGGACCCGGTTCTTGCTCATAGAATAAAGTGCCATACGGAACAAAGTGCCACGCCAAGTGTCATGCCCAGGGGGCGGGGGACACCTCTTAAATCCGTGAGGGCCATCTCTTGAATCCGTGGAACCCACTGTAAAACAATGGGGAATCTTCGAAATACATTCCGAAAGAGGGCAGATCTGTACTATAATTGGAATGATACCACTCTTCAATACAGATGCGCCTTTTAAGTGAATCGACACTACAGGAGCTTGAGAACTCCGTAGTTAAGCGTGCTCGAGCCAGGGAAGTTTTGGGATGGGAGACCTCCTGGGATGTGGCCCCTGGTTAGGTCCAGTTCGCCCCGAAGGACAAAACCGTGCGGCTTCGGCCAGAGCGGACAATACTCTCTATATTGGGATGGGGTGTGACACTTGTTCTCTGATCTTTTACAACTTGGCATCACTTGTTTGAGCTGCTTTGATTTGATTGACAATAGTAGACTGAACTTGTAAGTTCATCAACTTTGAAGTATTACCTGGCATAACCACTTCTATCTCCATCTTGTGTAATTCTTGTTGAAGCTTCCACTGTGCGGTGAGATTCATTGATAGTGGTTATCGGCTAAGTGCATCATGAACTACATTCACCTTTCTTGGATGATATTGTAGGTTGATATCGAAGTCCGCCATAAGTTCTAGCAATCTTCTCTGCCGCATATTCAACTCCTTCTGAGTAAACACATACTTCAGACCCTTGTGATCAGTGTATATGTCCACTCATTCCCCAAGAAGATAGTGGCGCCAAATATTAAGTGCAAAGATAACGGCTGCCAACTCAAGATCATGCGTTGGATAGTTGTGTTTATGAATGTTCAGTTGTCTTGATGCATAAGCTACAACTTTTCCATATTGGTGTAGAACACATCCTAATCCCTTACCGGATGCATCGCAATGTACAACGAATCCTCCAGATTAGTCCGGTATTACGAGAATAGGCGCTGATGTCAATCTTGACTTGAGTTCTACAAAAGCTTGTTCACATGCTTCGGACCACACAAATGCTTCATTTTTACGTGTGAGTTTGGTCAGGGGTGTTGCAATTTTCGAAAATCCTTCTATGAATCTTCGGTAGTATCCTGCTAGTCCCAAAAAACTTCGAATGTCCTTCACTATCTTTGGTGTCGGACATTCGCTTACTGCTGATACTTTAGCTAGATCCACAGAGATTCCTTCGCCTGAAATGATATGTCCTAGAAATCCGACTTGATCTAGCCAAAATTCGCACTTGCTGTACTTGGCATAAAGTTGATGCTATCGCAATGTCTCCAGGACAATCCTCAAATGTTCAGCGTGTTCTTTCCGACTCTTTGAACACACCAGGATGTCGTCTATGAAAATAACAACAAACCTGTCTAGGTATTCTCGGAAAACCTGGTTCATCAGATTCATAAATATGGCTGGTGCATTGGTCACTCCAAATGGCATCATGAGAAACTCATAATGACCATAGCGAGTCCTGAATGCCGTCTTCGGAATATCAGACTGTTTGACCTTCACCTGATGATAACCTGAACGAAGATCTAACTTTGAGAAAACGCAATACCCACTTAGCTGATCGAACAGATCATCGATGCGCAATAGTGGATACTTGTTCTTTATCGTGACTTCGTTCAGAGCTCGGTAGTCTATGCACAATCTGTATGAACCTTCCTTCTTTTCACAAGCAGAACTGGAGATCCCTAATTTGAGGTACTGGGACGAATCAATTCTTTCTTCAAAAGTTCGTCCAATTGAGTACGGATCTTCTTCAATCCTTCAAGACTTAAGCGATATGGTGTTTTGATTACCGGTTGTGCACCAGGTACTAAGTTAATACTGAATTCAAGAGCTCGATTGGGAGGCAAACCTGAGATGTCTTCAGTAAATACATTTTCGAACTCTCGAACTACTTCTGGCTTGTATTCTTCAGCTTGTGTTGTTGCAATCACTGCCTTTCTTAGTTTAGCCTTGTAGGTGCTAGGTTCCAGGGTACGGTCTCCACTTTTGAAATAAAAGACCGGATGATCCGGTATCTTGAACACTGCCCTCCTTTAATGACAGTCGAAGGTAGCGTAGAAAGTTCCTAGCCAGTCCATTCCCAAGACTACATCGAAATTCGGTATGTACAACACCTTAAAGTCAGCATAAAATTCTCTGCTACAGACGACCACTGGACACAGGCCGTATCCCAAAGTTGCCTTTAGAACGCCGTTCCCTGAACTGACATTCCAGCTGGATACGAACGGTTTAACTGGAATCGTATGAGTTCGGACGAACCGTTGCGACATAAAGCAATGTGATGCTCCAGTATCGAAGAGTGCTAACGCAGGTAGGGAGGCTACTAAGATTGTACCTAAGTTGTGTGGGATATGTTTAAGTATGGAAAAGAATATATTGATGTAAACAAGTATTGAACAGATTTGAAAGATGGGAAGTCACCAGTGATGACTTGGCCAGTGGCTTCAGCTTCTTCCACAGTTATTGTGAAAGATTGATGCCTAAGTACATTCCTCCTTGCTGGGGGAGCATTCCTATGTCCGTTCCTCTGTCCTTGAGTTGGGTTCCTTTGTGCATGATGGAACTGATGAGGAGGAGGTGCAGGAGGTCTACGAGGAGGTGTAGCTGGGAGAGCAAGTCGAGTTGCAGGTGCCTGGATAGCTGGCCGCTGCGGATAAGTGTTTGCTGGTCTGAGGGCTAGATTTGGATTGAGTCTACGGGACATGCAACAATGTCGTGAGTGGATGAGCTGCAGACTAAGCACAGGCCGTTTGCACACCTGCAGTCCTTCGCCAGGTGTCCATTCCTCCTGCAGTAGGTGCAAAAGTCTGGAGTGTGCCGGTTAAAAGTTACTCCCGATCTCCTGGGTAAAAACGATATCCTGGAAGAGGCTCCTCCTGCCATCTGAGTGGCAGGGCGCTTCACACCGGCAGATTAAGGTCTGCCCTTCTTCTTCACAACTGTCGCATATCTTCGGGCAGCCTTTAGTGCAAAGTCGTGGGTTGGGAAATCCCCTGTAGCTAATGCAGCTTAGATCTCCGGGTACAACCCTTGCTGAAATCGTCGTGCTCTGATCTCAGCAGTCGGTATGAGATATGCCGCAAACCTGTTATGGTTTTGTGTTAGCAGTGTAGTATGTTATATTAGGAAATTGAATATTTGAGACATATCTTACCTACTAAGTATGGTGAACTCAGCATCATATTCATCCACAGATTTGGTCCACATCGAACCTTGTTGCAGGTGAATGAATTGCTGCTCCATGTCAAAACGGTCAGTCTCGGGAAAATATTTCGCGTCGAACATGTCGCGAAATGTCTTCCATTCAATCGGCTGGGAAAGACGGCTTTCTTCCGCCTTCCACCATACTCTGGTGTTATCTGTGAGTTGCAGTTTCGCAACTCTTACCCAAGCAATTTCTGACACTTGTGCTGCTGCCAGATCGTCTTCGATGGATTGAGCCTATTCTTCTGCCTCCAGGGGGATCTCTTTCCCAAAGAACTGTTTAGGGTGCAGTGCCCGGAATTGTTTCACACCGGATGTCTCAGCTTTTAGGCGGTGCAATAGGATAGCAGTCTGCTGCTGCTGTCCCTCCAAAAGGCTCTTGATTGCCTCATGCAAAACTGTCTGCTCGTTGATCGGAGCTGCTACGGTAGGTGTAAGTGGTAGAAGTGGTGGTGGTGGTGGGGTGTTGCTATTAACGTTCGTGCTCGTATTGTTTGGAGAATCCATAACCTTGAAAGAAAAATAGGGTTAGGATAGATTCAAGGCATTGAAATGTAAAGAATGTTTTTTTGTTGCCGATTCTTGTAATTCTTGTGCTATTTGCTTAGGTTTCCATGCAGAACTGACCTGCATGGGCCACCAACAAAACCTGTAACGCCCCGCTTCCTAATATACGGGGAAGTAGACGTGGCAAGGCGGCGACGTATTTACTCAGAAGTAAATACGTTAAGCGTAAATAAGCAATATAAAAGTAAAACACAAGAATGGCAAGCGATGTAATGAGACAACAACAATTTATTTATATTCATTCTTTACATGCAACTGGAAAGTAAAATACAATAATGGAAAGCGATCCCTAAACAATGGCATATGAATTGAAAAGAAAAGTAAGTACAAGTAAGAACTAGAACTCTGGCTCCTCTGCAAACTGCTCCAAATCTTCCTGATTGAGCTCGATCTCCTGAGAGTTGGGTCCTCCCGACAACATTCCAAAGAAAGAAGAGATAAGAATGTCGTCTGCGAATAATCGCTCGGTAAGTTCCAAAAGAGAGATAGATCAAGTAAAAGGAATAGATCTGATAATTTATATACTTTTGTTATACTAACGTTGTTGTTTGTAACTTGATACAGAATGTATCAGTGTATACGAGAGGAGTCCAACTTGCTCCGTGGACTAAGGCATATGGAGTATAAGGCCCCGTTAAACCCACGGGACAACGACACGGATATTCAGATTAGGTGTATTATAGTGACCGTCTCATTCTACTTTTAATACATTCCGTACCAATCTACCCCGTTAAAAACCCCGTAATGCATATTGTATTGATTGTAATGAGTTGTAGTATAAGACTTGCCGAAACCATGGTATAAGTTATTCATGTAAACGGTTCATATGTAAACGTATAGTCATGTAGTCAAGTTCAAGATATAGCCTTGGTTCAGTCAAGTCAAATCATGTTGCATGTTCGTATTGTTCGGTATTCATGTTCAAGTTCAAGTGTTCATGTTTGATATATTGAAGTCATGTTGAATTGGATATATGGTTGGATTAATTTTTGCATTGTATTCAGATTAGACTAGAACTCAGATTGAGTGAGACACTTAAACAAATTTGAGTCCTGAATTAGGTTTAGGAGTTATCGGTAACTGCTGCACATGGACGACAGGATTTGTGTTTTTTTCCAAGACAATTACCATTGATAACCCAGATTTAGTTTTCTACCTTAAATAGGCATGCACCCACTTTCTCCGACTCCTTGAGGCTCAAGAGAATTGGTCCCGCTTAAACCTATATTTATTAGGGTCTTTAATATAAGTTTAATATAATTTGAGGGGGTTTTATGAAAAGTATTTTTAGTATACTTTTAAAATAAACCTTAAGTATTTATTTATCGTATTTAGGGTTTTCATGCATGTAATTTTTAAAAGTGAGGTATTGTAGTGAATAAATACCTAGCTTAAATGGTTCATGGTATTTTGTGTAAAGTTGATTTGTATGGATTCTTGATCGTATTTTCATGGAACTTGTTATTCTTTTATTTTGTTTGGAAAAAGTGGAATTTAATAATATCTTAAAAATATGTGTTTTGATAATATTTATATATTTATTGAAAAATAACTTTTTATTATTTAATAGAAATCCTCGTTTTTCTTAAAAATTCCGTCGAGATCGTATGCTCCGTGAGGAGGTCCGCATCTCAAGTTCCGAGGATGTGCGATAATCCACACCATCCCGATCGGGTTCCCCAAAATGGGTTGTAGAGGCATAATCGCAAGGAATGTAATCACACAATTTAAAGAAATACGTTTTTTTAATAGTTTAAGTTATTTATTTAAAAAGTCGTATTTGCCACATGATATTGTTTTCAAGAGAATCGTGCTATGTAAAGATGTATTTATGTGAGAGGTAGGTCATTACCTTGTGAGGTTTTCTTAATGTATGCTAAGTTAAATACTTAAAAGATGTCATATGTAAAGTTTGTGGTATTTAAACGAAAAATGCAAATAGAAGTTACATAACATGGTATGTTATGATGAAACTTGTTCTCAATGTTTGTTTAATAATTATTAAGCAAGATATAATGAAATGGATGATTGGTTATTAATAAAGATTATGAATTTAACAAGTTTAGAATCGGATGTCGGAATAACTCCACTCCCGACGAGATTTGAAAAGAGAACCTTTTAAATTAGGAAGAGAGGAGAAGAGAGGGGAGGTTTAGGAAAAGGTTGGTGGCTTCGTGGAGTCGTGGGGTCGCCGGAATCGTCTCGAATCCTTACCGGAACTTGAACTAGTGATAACTCCACTTGTACTCTTCTCTGACTTGGAAAATTTTGAGGATTTTTGACAATAGATTTCAGAATGAAGAGATCTAGGGTATGGGGTTGTATTTATAGGATAAAATTAGGGTTTTGAGAATTGAAAAGAGAATTAAAATATATTAAAATTTGGATTAATGGGTGATTTTAATCTCTCTGTTAATTTACAGAGAAATCAAACAGTACTGGGGTAGTGGGGGTAGGCCAAACGATTAGTGTGCAGAGTTTGGGGGCATTACCTACGGGGAGGCCCGGCGGCGCCGGTTTGGAGGGTCATCTCACCGGCCAGGTGTAGGGGGTGGGGCTCTGGATCGATGCCACGTGTTCATGTCGGTTCATATAATATTCAGCACATGTTTGATTTTCTGTGACTTTTCATTTTACGTGTATTGCACGTGTAAACTTTTGGGCTTCCAAAAATTTAAAAGAAAAATCAGTAAAAATATGTGGCTGATGGGATTCGAACACATGGGCTACGTCACAGCAGTGCAGTGAGCTACAAGTGCTTTCTTGCTGTTCTTAAACAAATTAAATTTATAATTTGTGTTTATGCTTACAATTCTATTCTGTACATCAACTTGAAAATTTTCGTACAGTAAAATTTGAGTCGTTACAATATTGGAATTCGATTTCAGGTTCATGATCAAGTATTGAAGTTCGTGTTTTATTTTGGGTTCTGAATTGTGTTTGGATTCTGGTTTGAATTTGGATTCATGTTGGGGTTAGAATCTTATGAAAGGATTTTGTTCTTGCAACATCTTAAGTTCGGAAGTAATCGGCAACTGCTGCACATGAACGACAGGATTTGTGTCTTTTTCCAAGACAATTGCCATTGATAACTCTGTTAAATTGTCTAACCCGAATAGGCAAGCAGTCACTTTCTCCGGCTCCGTGGGCCTCAAGAGAATTGATCCCGCTTAAACCTATATTAAACTAGAGTCTTTAAAATATTGCTTTGCATATCTCGAGGGGATTTTATGAAAAAATACTTTAATATAATTTAAAAATAAATCTCGAGAGTGATTTATAATATTTAGGGTTTTCATGAATATGGATTTTAATTTAAATGGTATTTTTGGTGATGCAACTTAGCCTTTTTAAAAGTTTGTGGTATTTTATTGAAAACTAGCTCTTTTGGAAACTTGATGGTATTTTATTAAAATTTTTAAATCCTCGTTTTTAAAAATATAGTTTCATAAAATATTTTTTTATTGAAAATACGGATTCATAGTTTTATATAATTTTTGTTCAAAAATTAATTTTATTTAGAAAATTCGCATTTCTTAAAAACCGTATTTTATTTACTTTCGAGATCGAATACTCCGTGAGGAGTTCTTCATCTTGCTCTACTATCCCAAAAATGTGCGATAATCCGCACCATCCATTGGCCGGTCCCCTAATAAGGGTTGTGAGGTGTATTTGCCTAGAATTACAAAATACTGATTAAAAGAAACCTGTTTTGAAAAGGTGTGGTATTTTAATGAAAAACTTATTATTTAAAATAGCTATATGTTTAGAGTACCGTGCTATGGAACCATAGTGTGTGTGTGGAGTAGGTCGTTACCCCGTGATGTTTTTCCTAAAGGTATTTAACAATTATTGAAAATGATGGTCATACGAAAGTTTATGGTATTTTGAGGAAAAGTTCGTTATATGATAGTTTCACATGAAAATTTTGGTTAAACTCAAAACTAAAAAGTTGTAATCAAAGATACAAATATGGTGGTAAAGTTAGTTTGACCTATGTATTAAAAAAAAGGAAGTTCCAAGTTCAAAAAAATATATCGGAGGTAACTCCACTTTACCGATATATTTTTAGCAGATGATTTGAAATGAAAAGAAGAAGAGATGATAGAGATTTACGACTTTATAACTTTGAGAAGGGAGTAAGGAAACGGTTTCGATTTTCGATGGAAGGAGTTTGGTTGCTAACTCCACTTGACTCCACTTGTACTTAGGAACTTTTGGGATGATTTTACTAGAAATTTTCAGAATAGAGGGGAGTTAGGGTATGGGGTGGTATTTATAGTGGAGAATTAGGGTTTAGAAATTAAAATTTTGTATTAAAATGTATTAAAAAGGTGTTAAATGGTGAATTGAAGGGTCTCTGTTTGATTGTGGGAAAATCAAACAGTGTACGGGGGTTAAGGGGAGTTGAAGAATCAAGTGTGCAAAGCACGGGAGAATTTGGACTCATCTTGACCGTCGATGCCTGCCCTAGGGGGAAAACGGGCGGTCGGATCTTGAGGCCTTGCCTCTAGATTCGTGCCACGCGTCAAGTTTGGTGTGTACACCTCATTGCGCCTGTTTGATTTTTCTGAAACTTTTCGTTTCTCCATGAATTGCACGTGCAACTCTTGAGCTTCCGAAAAATTAAAACGAAAAATCTTAAAAAATAATTAGGTCTGATGGGAATCAAACACACAAGCTATATCACAGCAGTGTAGAGACTTTATCAGTGAGCTACAAGTTATTTCTTGTTTTTATTAAACAAATTTAACTTTTAACTCTTACACAAGCTGTAATACCCCTTTCTGTACAAGAAATTTCTGTATAGAGATTTCAGAGCCGTTATAACAAGCGAGAGGGTGGAAAAGGCAGCACGTTAAAATTTCAACCATTAAAAAATACATAAGAAATGCAATTCTAACATGATAACCTTGCTAAAATTTTTTTTTAATCATTCATGGCGTTTTATTTTTCAATCTTATAACCCGAATTCTCTTCTATTGATTGAAGGGTAGAGATCCAATCTTGGATCAAGCTATTCAACAAAACAAATCATAAATAAAGATCAAATCCAAAGTTCAAACGACAGACCATTAACAATCAAAATTGATTTACCACGAGATCAATTAAACAGAAAGAGAAACACCACTTCCAAAATTAATTCAAATTAGGAATTTTGAAAACTACATCTGTTGCTTATAAATCAGTAACTATATGTGAATGATTAAATCGATGAACAACCTACAAGTGGTTATAAAAAGACTTTTTTTTATATCAACTTAGATCTTGATCAAAGAAAAGAAACCTCAAAAACAATAAATCCTAATTCAAGATTGGCAGTGAGGCATTAATCAAACAATGAAGGGATGCAAGGGATAGGAGAGTGTTAGATACCTCTTGTGAGAAGTTGTTAAATAATTAGTTAAGGAGCTTGATAACTTTGTTATGAAGTTTGTTAGGATATAATTAGTTGTGGTCTATAAATAGATATGCTTTGTAATAGAAATGTATATGTTGAATGTTGAGTGTTGAGTGTTGAATGAAAAAATGAATTCTCTCATTTACTAGTTGTATCTTTTTTACTTGTCTTTTTTCCCGATTAAAAAGTTCTTTCAATTCAATTCCTGTTCTTGTCAATTCAATACGTTATGATTTTATTCCCAAATTTTCCCCAAATCAAACCCTAGATTGGAAAAATGCCTAAGAAAAATACGAAGGTGAGCGACCAAGCTCATCATTTGGTATCAGAGCTTCAAGAAGAAGATCATGATATCGATGAAATTGATGCGGATTCATCAACAAATGTTCAAGATTGGGGTCCTCAAATTCAACAAATTGATACCCGATTGGATCAATTCGATGAGTTTAAGGCTTAAATGGTTCATCAGCATGCCGATTTCAAGCAACAACTTTTCCAGTTGCAGAATTCAGTCAATGCGATCTTGATTGAATTCAAGAATTCAAGAAATGCCGAGTTTAGGGTTTCACCATCTCAGGGCCACATTTTGGGAGCGACGATGTCATCTCCTACAGCGCAAGGATTGGGATCTAGAACTGCAGTAGATCCTAATCTAGGAGCAGCGGTAATTAGGCTCCAACCTGAAATGAGGTTTCCTGTACAAGTTCTTGAACCAAAGTCCTTATCGACGCCAATCAAATTGGCGAAATCAAAAGAAGCAGAGCTCAAGACTCGACAAGAAAGATTAGCAATCAAGAACGCTGGGTTTCATTTGGTGATAAGTGGAGAAGGTAAATGATCTTTGTCATGCAAGAAACCATCGTTGCATCGTCAAAGTTCTCGATATTTCTCTCAACCATGTGCACCCCGATTTCTTCGTTCTTTGCTATCAAGACGATCTCGACCTCGACGCCCTCGCAAGTTTCGCCAAGTTTCGAAATGCTCTATCAAAGTGAACTTGAAACAATCTCGTTTCAGAAGCAAATCGAAGCCGTGTACCAATATTTTTATCTTTGTTCGATGTCAATTTGATGAAAGACGGTATTTCCAACACTTTGTTCTTGATGATTACAATTCAAGTGCCTAAAGAAAGAAGAAAAAAGAAAGAAGGAATGAGAGAAAAAAAGAAAGAAAGAAGTGGAGAAAAAAGGTTAGTAAGAAAAGAGGTAAGCATGTCTTTAGGTTCTTGAACTTAACATTAGAGCCGCCTCTCCCGGAACTGCCGCCACCAAAACTGTCACCATTCGAATTGCCTCTCTCGTGCTTCATTTCATCCTCTTACTACCTAAAGAAAGTCTTTTTCAGCATGGATGATATTTCGTTGGAGATCACTACATTCTTGGTTTTATGCAATTGAAGCCATTATGCGGACACATGGCTCTTGATTTAAGATGAAGATTATGATACTGTAGTGACCAAAAAAAAAAAGAATCCATTTGTGTTCTTCAAGAAAATTTGAAGCATATACAACGACAAGGTGTTCGTTGACGATCGATTCTTGACCTTGAGGACAAGGTCAATTTTGAGAGGGAGGTAATGTTGGATACCTCTTGTGAGAAGTTGTTAAATAGTTAGTTAATGAGCTTGATGACTTTGTTATGAAGTTTGTTAGGATATAATTAGTTGTGGTCTATAAATAGATATGCTTTGTAATAGAAATGTATATGTTGAATGTTGAATGTTGAGTGTTGAATGAAAAAATGAATTCTCTCATTTACTAGTTGTATCTTTTTTACTTGTCTTTTTTCCCGATTAAAAAGTTCTTTCAATTCAATTCCTGTTCTTGTCAATTCAATACGTTACGATTTTATTCCCAAAATTTCCCCAAATCAAACCTTAGATTGGAAAAATGCCTAAGAAAAATACGAAGGTGAGCGACCAAGCTCATCAGAGAGGCTTACTGTTCGGCCGATCTATGATCGTCTACCCGAGTAAAAGACGCCTCGAAGTGATCGAGACAATATGGTTGGTGCTGATTCAAAGATCTTCTCCTATAGTGTTCCTCCTCCTTCTAGAGTTCTTAATCCTTGAGAAAATTTCAATCTTGGAGAGGGAAAGGCAGAGGAATAAGATGAAAAATCGGAGCGAAAAGGAAAACGACTGTGTAAAAAGACATTAAGGTTTTGAATGATTTTAAAGGGCATCTGACTGCTCGGTTAGGTTTAGAAAAACCGAGGATAAAATATAGGATACTAACAATCGCGTAAGATCGCACGAGAAATATCGTGTGATCCCAAACTATTAAAGTTGTCGGGAACGGCCATCTTGACGCTGGGGACGACCCGACTTAGAGTTTTAGGCTCGGTGATGGAGCTCCTTTTCGGACCTCCTTCAGATGTTGTCTTCCGTAGATCTCGCGGTGAACTTAGCTGATTGCCCTTCGTTGCGTGTGGGTCTCAATGGGTTTTTGGAGGAAGAGGTGGGGTGTGGAGGCTATCGCCGAGTACCTGCAAAGAAGCCCCGGGGTGGTCTGGTACCACCGAGGACCCTCCGACGCTCAAGTTAGTAATAAGACCCGAACAGAGTAACGGCGTAAAGTGTAAAGAATGGCTTAATTGACCCTTTTGTGATGGGGGTTTATATAGCAGTGGTGGCACGCAGCAGCAGGCGCGAGAATCTCGCCGGCAGTTATGCTCCCAACGTCACGCTCGCGCAGGGAGCGGATCGCCCATTAATGGGGATCGTGATGGCGTGGAACGTGGGATGTTGTTGGCGTAGAATCTGCGCATGGCGAGATTCGCGGAGCGGCGGTTATACCTGTGAGTGGTGGAGTAGGTCGGAGGGCCGAGGAAGACGGCCTCGGCTGGGGGATCGGGGACGAGCGAGGAGGCCGAGGAGTCTTGGTCCTGTGGCAGCTCGGGGCGAGCTGAGGGGCCGAGGAAGTTAATTTGCAGGGGGCCCCGAGGAAGGCCAGTTTGCGCTTGCAGGTCGGGCACAGGGTAGCCTGGTCGGCCCTTGTGGGCCCTTTCTTCTGAGTCTTGGGACACGTCGTCTTCCACGTGTCCTGATCTTGGAGGTCGCCAATATCGAGCGTCATCATTATCCCCCCACTCTTTCCCCGACCAGCTAGCGGGTCGGGTCAGGAGTGGATTGCCAGGCCCCCCGATGTGAGCTCCTTCTCAGGGTTATGCCGGGATGAGTCCTCGAGCCGTCGGTTGTCTTTTCCGCTAGCGAATCAAGGTGAGATCTTTGCATTTAAGGAGGGTGCGCCGGTTCGTGCACTTTGCAGTCGAAGCGACGGTCCACGTGTCGAGCGCCAACTAGCTGATGTGACGTGCGCAGGTCTGCGGCATCTGATGGGACGCGGTCAATCGCTGGGCTGCCACATGGAGCGATCGGAGCCGTTGAGCGCAAGGAGTCGTTTCGGTGGGAGATGATGGGCGCTATTGGATGAGGCCGTATGCGGAGGAAACAGAGGAGGCGGCACCTGCCGAACCTGAGCCGACGGTGGGCAACGTTGCTGAGGCTTCGGAGCCTGAGATGGAGGTTGAGGGGTCTGCAGCCGAGAAGGTCATTGATGCCGAGCCTGAAGTGGCGGCAGATGAAATGATCATTACAACTGAGCCCAGGGTGGTGGCGGACGAGGCGCTTGAGGTCGGCGATCTCGTGGTGACGGCGAATGAGCCAATGGAGACCGCGAAGCCCGCAGAAGTAGCGGGTGAGATGGGTACGACTCTTAGGGAAGAGTTAGCCGCTCTCTCCCAAGAGTCCGGCAACGCTCCAATCATTGCCCTCCCCGTGTATGATCTTCCGCCGTCTCCAGGTCTTGCGAGCACGACAACGGTCCCTATTGAGTCGGGTGACGAGGCTACGGGCGGTGGCCTCATGTCAATGGAGGAGGGAGTGGCCTCCGTTTCGGCCGGCAGCTCGTCAGGTAAATCCCAAGTTACCGTCCTTTTTATTTTGCAATCCTTTTTGACAAGTTCACCTTTTCGTAACGCAGGTGCAGCCAGCGCCGATGCCCCACTGCTCGAGGGAGCACCTTCAACGACTGCCTTGGCGGTGGTTACCTCTCAGCCCTCTCTCATACCATCGAAGATGTTGGAAGGTATGGGTTTGCAATTTATTAATCTTGTCTTTCAGACGTATAATTTGTGTACTAAAGTCGTACTTGTTGTGCCTTTCAGGAGTGCTTTTTGACCATCTTTATCAGGTGTTGCTCTCACACTTCTCCTTCCCATTCGAACTCGCTTCTTCCTCTGGTGGCGCTGGTGAGTATGATTTTCATTAATATCTTCCTTTTCCATTGATGGAATTACTTCTAACCTTTTTTCTTGTCTCGACTGCAGTGCTACAGATTGAAGGAGGGGATAAAAGATCAGCTGTGCCACCGGCCCTTCCGGCCTTGCCACCTGTCTCAGCTGGTACAGCGATTATCACATTGATAACCCTCCCCTTTTTATTTTCTGTATTGTTATCTGATCACATCTTGTTTTTTTTCAGCTGTCGTTCCAGTCTTGGCGCCCTTCGAGCCCCGCATTACAATGCCGGCGGGTCCTTATCTAAGGCGTCCATCTTCGAAAGGCGCCGCGAATAGTCTGCGCATGTTGAGTGACTACGTCGAGGAACTCGACGTTGAAACTCCTACATCTTCCGTAGACTTCGCTACGGCGGTTAACCCAATGCTGGTGATACTCGTGAACTTTCATGATGAGGGCATCATCGCATCTTGGGTTAACTATTGCAGGGAGATCGAGGCATGCCTGCATCAGCTGGAGTCGATGCGTCCCGCTCCTGAGACCTTAGCCGCCATTAATCAAAGGGCGGCGTGGATTGAGCAGAGTGTTTCTTACTTCCGCCATCTCGAACAAGAAGTCATTTCAAGGCGTAAGGAGCGCGGTGAGACTTCGAGCAAGTCTGCCCAACTGCATGCTCGGGTGGAGGCCAATGCTGCACGGCCGAAGATTGTCTTTGAGGGCCTTCTGCAATGTCTTTCCGAAGGGTTATCATTGAGGCAACAACTTGACGTTGTCGAGCGGGATGCACCCAGCCAGGAGGCAGCCCAGAAGGCGGCCGAGGAGCAACTTTCATCTTTTTTACAGCAGCGGGCCCAGGTGGAAGCGGAGGTGGCCGCGGCAGCCACTCAGGAAGAGGCGCTGAAGGAAGTGCGAGAGCGGCTTGCGGATTTGTTAAAGACACTTCCTCTTCAGTAGCTATCCCTCTTTGCATCGTTTGTACTTGTAAATAAAAAAATGTATATATATATATATATTTTATTCTTTAGCACAATGTATCATGTACTCAATCAAGTTTATGAATAAAAGATACACATTTTTTTTTTGTAATGTCTTATGCTATTCCTTTGCCTTTTCTTTACTTATTATCAGCATGCTGTCACAATTAGCAGATAATAGAGTAAGCACCTTGATTTCTTCACGAGATAACGATGGCTTAGGCCGCAGGTTCAAATCTGCCGCCTAAGACTTTTCAACTCTATGAGCCGTGAGGGTCTCACAGAGACTTTTCTCCCTACGGATCGAGAGGATCTCGTAGGTGGGTTTTCTCCTTAGGAATCGTGATGATTCCTAAGTGTATTTTCTCTTGTAAGTCGTAAGGATCCTATAAGAGAATTTTTCCCTCTCACGAGTCGAGAGGACCCGTAAGCGGTTGTTTCCCTCCTTGTCGAAACTCGACTTTGGAGAGTGAGACCCGTGAATAGTATGCAAGAGACCGTTTTAGATCGACTTGCAGGGTCCCATTGTTCAGGAAGCAAGTTTTTTAATCCCTGCTGCCTGAGGCTTCATTTTGCAAGTTGAGACGAATCGGGAATTTCCCGCGGAGACACTGGTTTCTCTGCGAGCCGATGCGAATCAAGGGGCTCTCATCAAGGACGCTAGTTTCCCTGAGTTGAGGTGTTTACCAAGGATTATTTTTTTCCCTAGTGCCAAGGATTATTTGTTTCCCTGGTGTTGAAACGAGTCGAGAATTTCCCACGGAGGCACTGCTTGCTCTGCGAGTCGACGCGGATCGGGAGGCTCTCGTCAAGGATTGTTTGTTTCCCTGAGTTGAGGTATTTGCTAAGGATTATTTGTTTCCCTAGCGCCAAGGATTATTTGTTTCCCTGGTGTTGAAACGAGTCGAGAATTTCCCACGGAGGCACTGGTTGCTCTGCGAGTCGACACGCATCAGGAGGCTCTCGTCAAGAATTGTTTGTTTCCCTGAGTTGAGGTATTTGCCAAGGATTATTTGTTTCCCTGGTGTTGAAACGAGTCGAGAATTTTCCACGGAGATACTGGTTGCTCTGCGAGTCGACGCGGATCGGGGGGGGGCTCTCGTCAAGGATTGTTTGTTTCCTTGAGTTGAGGTATTTACCAAGGATTATTTGTTTCCCTGGTGTTGAAACGAGTCGAGAATTTCCCACGGAGACACTGGTTACTCTGCGAGTTGACGCGGATCAGGAGGCTCTCGTCAAGGATTGTTTGTTTCCCTGAGTTGAGGTATTTGCCAAGGATTATTTGTTTCCCTAGTGCCAAGGATTATTTGTGTCCCTGGTGTTGAAACGAGTCGAGAGTTTCCCACGGAGACACTGGTTGCTCTGCGAGTCGACGCGCATCAGGAGGCTCTCATCAAGGATTGTTTGTTTCCCTGAGTTGAGGGGTTTGCCGAAGACACTGGTTTCTTCGGAGTTGGGATGAATCGTTGAGGTTTGGTTTCGTTTTCTGGCGGAGCCTGTTGGGAAAGTAAGGTTCCCTCTTTGTTTGCGCCCTTGGATTGTATACAGGGATCGATGTGATCTTAACTGTAGGGCCAAAGTTTTATCATCATTTTTTTTATTTTATTTCCACGATGCTCTATCATTTCAGCTTTTATATCGCGAAGGTCGCGATTGCCCAATCATTTCGGTTATTTTTCGCGGTGCCCAATCATTTTGGCTGTTTATTTCGTTTTTACTCGCTGCTTTTTATTGCGAGTTGCCCAATCATTTCGGCTATTTTGCATGCATACATTTTTACTTGTTGCTTTTTATTGCAAGTTGCCCCATCATTTCGGCTATTTCATATGCATATGCAGCCTACTGGCTTTTCGCTATAAACCTGAAATTGGACACCGATTTCGGCATCAGCACCGCTACAACTGGGATATTACCAGGAGCGAATCATTATTTGCCTCTGCCGATGTTGACCAAAGGCGGTTTAGCGACCAGGGTTAAGGTCCTGTCGACTAAGGCTTTTGACTTCGTGAGCCGTAAGGGCCTCACAAAGTTATTTCTCCCTACAAGTCGTGAGGATCTTGTAGGTGTATTTTCTCCTTAGGAATCGTGAGGATTCCTAAGTGTTTGTTCCTCTGTAAGTCGTAAGAATCCTACAGGAGGGTTTTCTCCTTGTAAATCGAGAGGATTTACAAGGGTTGTTCACCATGCGAACATATCTCCAGTCACGGATGGGACTTGGTTAGGGAAATATTTATTTGCGCCCGTGGATTGTATACAAGGGCCAGTATTGAGCCACTTGTAGGGCAATATCGGAAGTTGTGGGGATTGCTTAAGCACAGGTTTAGGTCTCTGTAACTTAAGACTTTCAAATCTTATGAGCCGTGAGGGTCCCATAAGAGAGTTCTCCTTGCGAGTCGTGAGGATCTCGCAAGTATATTTTCTCCTTAGGAATCGTGAGGATTCCTAAGTGTGTTGCTCCTTTGTGAGTCGTAAGGATCTCACACGGGTGGTTTCTCCTTACAAGGTCGAGGAGACCTTATAAGTGTCTTCTAACGAGGTTGCGTCGTTTCGGGTTTTCACAAACGCTCGCCGGTAGTCCTGCTGTTTTTACTCACGGACCCCTTTCGGGTTTTCATCCGTGCCCTTTTTGCTTATGGACCTACCCTTTTTTTTTATTCTTTTTATATATTTTTTTTTACGAGGTCGCGCCCTTTCGGGTTTTCACGAACACTCGCCGGTAGCCCTGCTGTTTTTACTCACGGAGCCCTTTCGGGTTTTCATCCGTGCCCTTTTTGCTTATGGACATACCGTTTTTATCATTATTTTCTTTTATTATTTTCTTTTTCTCTTTTTTTTTCTTCTTTTTTTTTATTCATCTCGTCAGCCTAAGGATGCTGCGGTAGTAGTTTAAGGACGTTTCGGTCCGTTATTAGGAAGGCTGGCTACTGCTTGTAAATCTTGAGCTTAGGAAGATAGCGAGCGGACATAGTCGTCGTCATCTTTCATTGACCTAGGCTGTGGCTCATTAAGCGTAGTATTTCTTTAGGAAGCGACCGTTTATTGGCCTGTAAGGCCTTTCACCGTGCATATCTATGAGTAGATAGGCCCCACCCTGGTAGACTTTATCTATGATGTACGGGCCTTCATAGTTTGGTTCGAATTTTCCCCGCTTGGCGCGATTGGGAATCATAGGCCTTTTGACCACTAGCACAAGTTCGCCTTGGCGGAATGTCCTCGGTCGGGTTAATCTTTCATATGAGCGCATCATCTTTGCTTTATAAGCTTCCAGATTTTGTTGCGCTGTGAGCCGGGTTTCATCAAGGGCATCAAGCTCGTCAAGCCGAAGGTTAGCATTTTCTTCATCTGTTAGCTCGTAGTGGACTGCCACTCGCAGAGAGGGTAACTCTATCTCGAGGGGGAGTACTGCTTCCGTACCGAATACCAACGCGTACGTCGTTTTGTTCGTGGCCGTCTTGAACGTAGTTCGATACGCCCAGAGAGCTTCTTGCAGTCTCTCGTGCCAGTCTTTCTTATTTTGGGACACCGTCTTTTTCATGATCTTTGTCAGGGTCTTATTGAAGGCCTCGGCTAGACCATTAGCTCGTGGATTATAAACCGAGGAATATCTTCAGTCTATGTTATGCTGTTGTGCGAAGCGACTGATCTTGTGGCTTCTGTAGGCTGGCCCGTTATCGGAGATGATCCGTCGCGGAGTTCCAAACCGATATATGACGTGCGTCCTGAAGAAATGGAGGATATTCTCCGTCTTCACTTCCCTCAGCGGCACTGCCTCTGCCCATTTGGAGAAGTAGTCAGTCGTCGCCAGGATGAAACGATGTCCCCTGGACGATGCTGGTTCGATGGGGCCGGCTATGTCAGTTCCCCACATTTCGAATGGCCAGCTAGCCACCGTTGGGTGTAGTGGATTTGGATGTTGGTGGATGAAGTCCCCATGGATCTGGCATGAGTGGCATTGCTTCGCATATTCGAGGCAATCCTGAATCATCGTGGGCCAGTAGTATCCCATCCATTTGATCTTCAACTTCATTTTCGGGCCCGCTTGGTGAGAACCACAGATTCCGTCATGAACTTCCTGAACGACTCTTTTCGCTTCGTCAGGTCCTAAGCAACTCAGCCACAGAGAATCAAATGACCTCTTATACAGAGTATCATTGACGAAGGCGAAAGACAGAGCTCGTTTCATGAGCTGATATCTTGTGGACGCTTCTTCAGGTATTCGGTGGGACTTAAAGTAGTCTATGAAGACTTCCCTCCAATCCTCAGCCTTTTCCCGGTCTTCTATTTGCAAGGTCGTCTGTTCAGCCGCTCCCTTCTCTTCGGATGATTCCGGAGATATTTCTGCTGGGGTAAGCACCATACGGTTTTGTACTACGATTCTAACATCATCGAGGTTCTCGTCAGCCAGTTCTTTAGCTAACTTGGCTAATGCGTCCGCTTTGCTGTTTTCCGCGCGCGGTATACTTTCCAAAGTATAAGAGGGAATTTGGGTCAACAGTTGTCGCACCTTTTCACCATACTTCACCAACTCCGGTTTGCACGTTTGGTAGTCGCCGTTTACTTGACTAATGACCAGTTGAGAATCTCCGTATATGAGAAGGTTTTCAATTCCCATGTCGATGGCGATCTCGAGGCCTGCTATCAAAGCCTCGTACTCAGCTTCGTTATTTGTCCTCGGCTCTGTTAGGGAGAAAGCAAAGCGCATTATCCCTCCTTGTGGAGTTACAAAGATGAGCCCTACCCCTGATTTGATTACAGGGGTATTTTGTTGGCGCTTCTTTATGGAGGATGCTCCGTCAAAATAAAGCTCCCATCGGGTATCACCACCGTCGATCGCATCAAACGCATGTTCGTCTGGAAGATCGCAATTCAAAGGAGAATCGGCGGGTATCGGATGCTCAGCGAGGAAGTCGGCGATGGCCTGGCCTTTCACTGCCTTGAGAGGTTGATAGGTTATCGAGAACTCCATCAAGAGCATAGCCCATTTAGCGAGTCGTCCCGTCAATATGGCCTTTGACATTAAATATTTAAGAGGGTCGATCTTCGAAATGAGACGGACCTCATGCGCCAATGCATAGTGCCTGAGCTTTGTTATCGCGAAGATCAAGGCCAGGTAGTGTTTTTCAATGGGGAATAGTTGCTTTCTGCCCCCAGAAGAACTCGACTTAAATAGTAGAGTGCTCTTTCTTTCCCTTGATCGTTCTCTTGCGCCCATAATGCGCCTAAAGAACCTTCGAGGGCGGTTGTGTAAAGAATGAGAGGCTTTCCCTTAACCGGAGCAGCCAACACTGGCGGGTTTTGCAGGTACTGTTTAATCTCGTCCAGCGCGCCCTGGCATTTTTAATCCCAGACGAATGGAGTCCCCTTCTTCATCAGGTGACTGTAAGGGCGGCACTTTCCAGAGAGGTTGGCTATAAATCGCCGAATATATGCGAGCTTTCCTTGGAGAGACCGCAACTGTTTGAGAGTTCTCGGCGGAGGCATTTCCATGATCGCCTTGATCTTTGACGGATCTATCTCAATACCTCAGTGTCGGACGATGAATCCCAAGAATTTGCCTGAGGAAACTCCTAATGCATACTTGAGAGGGTTCATCTTCAAGTTGTATTGCCGAAGGCGTTGAAATACAGTTTTTAGGTGCTCGAGATGTTCTTCGTATGATTTGCTCTTAACCACGAGGTCGTCGATATAGCATTCGACGATTTCGTGTATAAGGTCATCAAAGATCTGCGTCATGGCTCTTTGATAAGTAGCACCGGCGTTCTTTAAACAGAAGGGCATCACTTTATAACAGAATATACCCAAAGGAGTCCTGAAGGCGGTGTGCTTCTGGTCTTCGGGATGCATCTTTATCTGGTTATACCCTGATGAGCCGTCCATGAAGGAGAAAACCTCATGAGTGGAAGTATTATCTATCATCAGTTCGGTGGCTAGCACTGGGAAATCATCCTTCGGGCAGGCTTTATTGAGATCCCGAAAGTCCACGCATATGCGCACTGTCCCATTTTTCTTCATCACCGGGACGATATTAGCGATCCACTCAGGATATTGAACTTCATGGATAAAGCCAGAGTCGATTAACTTCTTGACCTCAGCATTGATACTCATCTCAAGCTCAAGCCGCATCCTTCTTGGCGCCTGTTTGACCGGTTTGACGTCCGGAGATATCGCCAATTTGTGCACAGCGATTTCTGGATCTAGTCCTGGCATCTCGGAGTAGTTCTATGCGAAGCAATCTTTGTGCTGTACAAGGACGTCTTTTAACGCAGTCACCCTTTCTTCAGATAGCAGCTCACTGACGAACGTCGGTCGTGGATCGTTCACCGTCCCCAACTCGATTTTCTTGAGGTTATCCGCAGTGGTATGTATTCCATCCTCCAGTTCTTTCGGAGCTGGTGGAAATTCTGAGATTACCTCATCATGGCTGTTTCCGAAGCACCAGGGAAGGTTATCCACGCTCTCGGGCTCTTCTTTTAATATTGTTATCATGTGACAGGTGCGAATCCGCTTCCAATCCCAATGTGGAGTTGGTTATGTTCTTGTGGCTTTGGGTTCGTGCTTCTGTGGCGGTATTACCCTCCAGTTGTCAGACAGGGCGAATTTGCCGAGCTGATACTGATCTTCAACCCAATTCTTGAAGGTGAAGCAGTCTTCGAGAGGATTCCCTATTACTTGATGGTAAGAGCAATAATTCGGGTCAAAGACTTCGCCTGCTTGCTTGGGGTGTTTGGACTCCGGCAGTGTAAGCATCTGATGTTTTAGAGCAAGATCAAGTATCTTCTTCGTCTTGTCCTGAGAAAACGAGTACGCTCGACCCATTTTCTTCATGAGGGATGGATTAATAACGCTCGACTCCCGTTTGCGTGGCTTCTCAGCCCCGCTTTGTTGCTGCTGAGCTCCTTTTTGACCTTTCGACTTGTTTCTGCCTCTGCGTCGAGCCTTTTTTATAACAGGTTGACAGGGGGCGGCACTCTCATCTTTGACGGCCTGTTGAAGGAGGCGTTGCGTTTTGGCTTTCTCGTAGATTGTCATTTCACGGTTGTGATCATCTCGGACCTTTTGACCAGCTTCCCTTATAAGCCTGTCCATTTGTTCTTCAAACGACGGACTGGGCACTTTTGCATCAGGAACTTTTACTGGTTCAGGATTAGGGTCCTCCCGTTGAGCATCTGCTTCTTCATTGAAGTCGTGCACGACGTAACAGTCGCGGAGCAGCTCTCGTTTCTTGGAGCAAATGTATCCGAGCCCGATCATCTCCATCCTCCCACTAGGCAGCTTGTGTTGAGTTCCGGGAACGTTCCAGACCCTGTCATAGAATTTGTTCTTTCTAATGGTCTGTTTGAAGGGTATCCCTTGGCGCTTCAACAGACTCTTCAAGCCTTCTGTATAATATCTGGGTAGACGGATGGGTTGAAGCCTGTCCAACGTAGGATCTACACCGTGCCAGATTTCTTTCTCCACTTTGGTTTCTCCAGAGCGGAAGAATAGAATTGCCTTCTCACCTTCTCGCTTGGGAGGGATATAGAATATTTGCAGCTCTTCTACACTGTCGGTACCGAGCGCATCCAGTTCTTTATAATGTTTAATCGGCACCATGGCGACTTGCAGGCTTTGCCCTTCGTCAGCGGAAACTCGTATTGAAGGTCGGGCAGAGAATACAGTATGGACTTCATCCTCCGAATCACTACCAAAGATCAACGTAGGAGCGGATGGTCCCGGCTTGGTGTATTGGGGCGGACCTGAATGAAGTATCTCCTCTTCCTCCTCGGTATCACTACCGAAGACAGGGATGGTAGCGTTAGTTTTGTTCTCCGGCTTGCGACACCTTTCCGTGTCTTCGAAATTCGGCAAGAAGTATTTGGCATCTTCATATTTGCGAACTTCATTCACGGAAAACGGATTCAATTCTCCCGTCACGGTATACTCGAGACCATCCCTAAAATATTTCATACACTGATGCTGTGTAGAAGGGATGATGTTGTACTCGTGTAACCATGGTCGGCCGAGCAGAGCGTTGTAGCATGTCTTTGCATCTATGACGTGGAATTTAATGTCCGTGATGAGCAGTCCGAAGCGTAGCGTCAGTATCACAGATCCAAGAGTCTTTGATGATTGGGAGTCGAACCCGGAGATGGTGATCTTGTCTCGAGCAAGATGCTGGACGCTCATGCAGATTTCCTTCAGCACCCGCATGTTAAGGAGATTAACAGACGATCCGTTATCGATCAGGATTTTGCCTATCTTTATATCATGGCAGTATCCTGAGACGTAGAGGGGGCGATTGTGTTCGTACGTCCCAAGGAGAAGGTCTTCATCGCCAAAAGTGACATCTGCCGTGTGCACTTCCTCCAATTCATCCTTCATCTTTTCTTCGGCCAGGAAAGCTTGGAACTGCTCCGGGTCCTGTAGTGCCTTAATTAACGAATCTCTCGCCTCCTTTGATAGTAAAAGGGCGTCAAGAATGCTGAGTTGCGAGGCTAGCTTTCTCAGATGTGCTAAGACGTTGTAATCCACCTTATTCTTTTTCGGCGGGTCTTTGGCAGTTAGCTCTTCCGTGACTTGGTCATCCAAGGCGATCTCCTCAGGGACCTTTTCTTTCCCTTTGTCTCTTTTGTTTGGAGGTCCGAGATTCTTTTCGGGCAACGTGCGATTACGCAGCCGGATATTTTCACAAATCTTCGGCTCTTCTTCTTTTCTAGAGGTGGACTCTTTAAAGAGAGGGGCAAGTTCTAGCTCCTCATCAGAATCGCTCCCGAATGTGAGCACTTGTGATCCCCCAGTGTTGACCATGCGACAATTGCCGGAGATTCTGTTAAGCCCTTCGGTCGTACCGTTTTGCTCTCGGCGGGTCTTGCGCTTTTCCCGTTTAAAATGCTGTCGGTGAGCAACATATCCTTTCCACTATCTATCGAAAGCTTTACACTCTTCAGTGGGGTGTGAAATCTTTCGATGATATAAGCAATAGGAGGGATGCATTTCCATTTCACCAGCAATGTTTCCTTGGGAGGATGATAGCCTCATACCCATTGACATGGCTTTAGCAAACCTCTTCCTCATCTTGAATTTGATTTTATCCACAATGGGCGTACTTTGCTCCAGCGGAAGTATCTCAATTCTTTCGTCAAGGCGCTGGCGTTTGGCCCTTTCGAATATAACCTCCTCGCGCTCCCGATCAGCTTTGCTTTTTAAGAGAGCTTCATTAAGGAATGCGTCAATTACTTCATCCGACGGCCCCGAGATTTTTGGTTCAGGATCTGGCCCCAGCTTTTCAGTACAAGGAGTCTCCCTATCGTCTGTAAGCGAATGGAAAATCATATGACAGCTCGCCACATATTTCTCGGATTCATCCGATAAACTTTCTCCCTCATATTCCTCTTGAAAGACGTGATTGAGGAATTCTTGGAATGTAATGGGAGTCCGTGCCTTCTGGTTGTATTCCTCCAGCGCGTCAATTTGTTTTTGCAAGTCCGTGCGCTTGTCGCCAGGCTTCATGGGCTTCTTTGACTTCTTTTTCTTCTTCTTTGAAGATTTCGACGGCTGGTTATGAATGCTTAGGCCACCTCCATCGATCTTTTGAGTTGGACGAGGCTTCAACATCCCTTCAATGATCTGCGGCTCCAACGGGTTCTTCCACTTGATTGCTGGGCAAAATTGAAGATCATTTAGCATCCTCTTTGTCTTGGCTGATAATACAACCTCCCAAGGAGCTTCTTCAATGACAGAGCATGTTGCCCCCGGCGTATTCATTCCCTTAGAGGTGTGGGGTTGCGGTGGATTCACCTTCCATTTGTCGGACAATGCAAACTTGCCCTGTCGGTACTGGTCTTCAAGCCAATTTTTGAAGACGTAGCAATCTTCGATCGGATGACCCAGTACTCGATGATAAGGACAGTAGTTGGGTTCATTGACATCACTCGGTTGCGAAGGACGTTTTGGATCCGGCAGATTTATGAGTCGGTTGCGCAATGCCAGCTCGAATAACCTTCTCGTTTTATCCCGGGGAAACGAGTAAGAACGCCCCATCCTCTCCTCAAGGGCTACGTATGGGCGCATATTATTTTGACGAACGACCGGCTTCGAGTTGTTCGGTTGCTGTTGAGCATTAGCGACAACGATTGCTTTCCCCTTTCCCTTCTCATTTCGGGAGTCCGGCTTTGGAAGAGGAGGTTTATGGCCCATTTGATCCATTTGCGCCAGCTTGTCGATTAGTGCCTGGAAGGTGGTCAGCTTGAAGAACATCATAAATTGCGAGATGGTTGCTTGCGGATCAAGGGTTCCCACAAACATTCCCACTGCGGGAGCTTCTTCTATGCGCTGCTCGCATTTTGACCATAAATTGCGCCACTGTATAGCATATTGGACCCATGTCTCGCCCGGCTTTACCCTGGCATTAATCAATGCCGTTATCGGGGTACGCTCGCTTGCACTTGCGAAACGTTGGGTAAATAGCAGTTCTATTTCAGCAAAGGTCTTGATAGAGTCATTCGGGAGCTCGGAATACCACTCGAACGCCGTATCTGACAAGCTGCCAACGAACTGACGGAGCAACAATTTATCATCCCCACCGGTGTTGCCGCAAAGCGCCCTGAACTGGGCGACATGCTGGTGGGGATTGCCAGTCCCCTTATACACATGGAATTTTGGTATCGTATAACCTGGCGGGTACTTGATCTGGTCGTACCAGCCCGGATACGGCCGCCCTATTTTTACGACCTGATTGGCTGCTTCCGTCGCTTGATGGACCCGGATCTGCTGAGCTATATATTCGTCCAGGTCGGCTTTGGAGATTGCCTCCTCTTTGGCTGTTGACAGATCCGGAGGAGGATTCGACGTTTCTCCCCTATCATCTTCAAGGATGATCGGGGAATCTTCAGCGGGTGGATCTTGTTGAATCATCATACCCACCATGTCCTAGAACAGGAGGGCCATTTTCTTTATGCTGGCTGCTTGTTCTGCAGTCTCTTTATCCTTCTTCTCCAGTACGCGACGAAGGAATTCGGCGTCAGTTTCTTGTTCCTGACGTTCATCCGAGGACGTCTCAGGGGTTTCTTTTGGCCCAGTGAGTGCGGCCATTGTGTTCATCATCCCCTGGAGCTTTTGCTGTTGCTCCTGAGCCTCGGTCACCGACCATGTAAGCGGTCTATGACCCGTGGATGCGCGGCTGTCCTCCTTTCCCGATGCCATGTATACTGTATGAACTATTATGCCCCCAGACTTAGGGCGTTTAGGTTCACCGCCTTTGGCATTTGCCGCGGGCACGGGGATTTTCTCCGGCCTTCGTCTTTTGTGGGTCGTTGAAGTGGAGGGGGCCGTTGCAGTGGGCGCCCTAGCGATTGTTGTCCTCTGTTGTTTAATGGGACGGTCCTTTTCTTCTTGCACCTTCGCCTTTTTCTGTTGACGAGAGCGATCTGGGTCAATTACGGAGTCTTGAAATCTCTGCCAAACTTTATAAATCTTTGAGGATAGCCGGTGAGGGGGCTGTTCTTGCTTCGTTTCCGGAACTCTCTCCGCCGGCGGAGGAGATCTTTTCAATGTAGCGGTTGGAGAGTTCTTACGTACCCTCCTCAACAGTTCAAAGCTGTTCCCAGTTGGAACAGCAGCGTTGACCTCCACCACTGGAGTAGGTGGAGTTAGCCCTGAGGGGGAGTTGCCCCCTGCTTTCCTTACTCGTCGCCATGGCGACGTCGAGCATGACGAGCCGTTGGGACTGGCCCGGAGATAGGGACAGTCTCTTTTTGCCCCCTGTCTGAATGAGGCGCCGTTGGTGTTAACCTCTCAAAGACTGAGGTTGTCCTTTGAGGGATGATATTCAACCTGTCGAAGACAGATCCTCGAGCAGGGGCAGGAGCAGGAATAATCAGTCTTGAAAAGACTGACTCTTTGACAGGGGAAGCCGCCTTGACGACTTCTGGAGCAGCGGCTATTGCCTTCCTTGGGACAGCCACCTTGGGATTCACAGGCTTCTTGGTGGGCCCCTCAGAGTTTTGATCTAGCCTCGCAAAGACAGAGGCTGTTGGCTTGGTAATGGACGACCCGTTAACATGGGACGTCGTAGCAGTGAGCCGGTCGAAGACCGACTTCTTGTTCACTTCTGGTGCAGGTATTGGCATAGAGAAGCTTGTAGGTGGGATCATGGTCCCGAAAAACAGGCCGGTGGTGGCCTGGGTCACCTGTTCTACCGGCAGAGCGAGGAAGGAGGCCACTTGGGGCCCATATGCTACACCTCCAGGTGAGGTGGAGCGTCCGTTGCAGTGGCACTTCGAGCAGTTGGTGCAGTTAGAGGCCATTGATGCTTGAGTTCTGCGCCAGGCAAAAGACCAAATCTTAGTAACTTGAAATCCAAAGGCAACCGTTAACAAACCGCGATTGGTTCGCGAAGACGACACACGAAGTGTGGAGTGGAAAGAGGAAAAGGTCCCACCGGGCGTGCCAGAATCTGTTCCCCTCCGAAAGACGGCGGAGACGTTAGGACGTCTTGCCTGAGATTCGGGGCAGATGCTATATGGTTTTATCCGTCCACCTCTCCGAAGATGCCAAGTTGATTTATGGCACCGTGTATCGGAGGTTTGGACGGATGCGGCCGATGTAGCAGACTTCGTCAGATTCCCCCTCGCTTGAGTGGTTTTTGATTGTGGGGACGCTCTTCCCTGCAGGCGCAAGCCCCTGCAGTTAATTACGCTACCGCATCGCGGTAACAACTTTCTCCTTCTCCAGAATTTCACTTCGTGTCGTGGGTGTTTGTTTTGTTTGTGGTTGCCCGTGGATTGTATACGGAGACTAGGTTATGCCGTCGCCCGTAGGACGTGGATTAGTCCAAATCCGTATTTACTTAGATTTGGGTTTGGTGTTTTTAGTTTAAGGATATGCTAGCCGTATTGAGGCCAAGATCAACTTAAACGTTCGTTAAGGATACGTTAGTCATGTTTGAGACTAAGATCGACTTAACGTGGTGATCCATTTAATATATGGCCGTCGGGACTCATCACCTCTCTGATGTCGTTGAAGGATTACAACGATAGATGTCAGAGGAGTTCAAAGATGTACCCTTGAACCAAAGTTGGTTTGGAGTTTTATAGTTCATTTGAATGTTTAAGGATACGTTAGCCATGTTTGAGGCTAAGATCTACTTAAACGGGATCGTTTAGATCCGACAAAAGAGCATTTGGGGGCTCTATTGTTCCAGTTTAGGGATGTAGTGGTCTGTGTTCCAGTTTGGGGACATGGGAGTCCATTGCCAGTTTAGGGACATGGTGGTCCGTATTCCAGTTTAGGGACGTGGTGGTCCGTCATTAGTTTAAGGACATTTTGGTCCAATATTAGTTTAAGGACGTTTCGGTCCATCGCCAGTTTAGGGACGTGGTGGTCCATTATTAGTTTAAGGACGTCTCGGTCCGATATTAGTTTAAGGACGTCTCGGTCCAATATTAGTTTAGGAACGTCTCGGTCCAACATTAGTTTAAGGACGTTTCGGTCCATCGCCAGTTTAGGGACGTGGTGGTCCATTATTAGTTTAAGGACGTTTCGGTCCGATATTAGTTTAAGGACGTCTCGGTCCAATATTAGTTTAGGCACGTTTCGGTCCAACATTAGTTTAAGGACTTTTCGGTCCACGAGGTTATCGACCCCGCAGTCCATATTCATATGTGGTCGTCGGGACCCGTCACCTCTCTGACGTCGTTGAATGATTACAACGATAGGTGTCAGAGGAGTTCGGAGATGTACCCTAGAACCGGTCGTAAATTTATTTAGGGAGCGGCCGTACTCAGTCAATTTAATTTGAGGACTTACGGCCACGATTGGGCTAAGTCTAATTAAAAATGTTCAACATTTTATTTGCTTTTGCATTGCATTTATTTTTATTTTTATTTGGGCTCTACCCATAAAGGATGCAGAGTATCAATTTGTTTCGGGCTCTGCCTATTTATGAATGATGCAGAGCATCAATTTTACTTGGACTCTGCCCTTTTTATTGCTTTGCAATTTATTCTGGCCTGCTAGGTCTTTTTGACTTGGGCCTGGCCCTTTAGCAAAAGAAATGCATTGCATTTTCAGGCGCTTTGCGCCAATCAAAGAGCGCAAGCGCTTGTAGTGACGACACGTGTCATGCAAGCGCAGTGCGCTGCGCTAGGGCGCTGCGCTTGCGCTGCTGACACGTGTCGCGCTTTGGTGAGTTGCGCCAATTTCAGAGAGCAAGGCTCTATCTTATAGCGCAGATGGTTCAGATGCTGACACGTGGCGCTCTCTGGTGGCTTGCGCCAACCCAAGAGCGCAACAGTGCAGATTTTCATGTGCAGAGCACTATTAATTTGAGAATCTTTTAGATTCAAGAACCAATGGTTCGTTAAAGGAAGTGCAAAGCACTATTTGATTTCTTCGATCTAATGAGAGTCAAATAAAAACAAGTATTTCTTGTTTTTCTTATTTAAAGAACCAGTGGTTCATAAGAAGTGCAAAGCACTGTTTAGATCCATGATCTATTAGAAGAAATTTCTTCTATTTTTATAAAAGTTTTTACTTTTTTCTTGAAACTTTTCCAGAGTTCTCTCTGTTTGAAACTCTCGATTTCTTAATAAATGTTGATGCCTTTGAATTGAGGTCTAGGGTCCTTTTTATAGTGCCTATAAATTAGTTAAATTTGTTTAAGAGATTTTTCTCTGAGTGATTTGGGGAATTTTCCCTACCGTTGGATCTTTGATCCAAGAGCTTCTGTTTTACGGAAGAAAATCTTCTTGTTTTAACAAGAACAGAAAGATTTCTTTAAAATCTTAATTCTATTTGGCGTAAATGCCCCAGCGCGTGACACGTGTCACGCAGCGCACAGCGCAGCGCAACTGCGCTAGCGCATCTGCGCTGACACGTGTCGCGCAGCGCAGTGCTTACGCAACTGAAGCGTTGCTTCCTTTAATTTTGCTTTTAATGGAGCTTTGCTCTGATTGGGCGCGCCTCTTTGGGCGCTGCGCTGACGTATCAGCACCTGACACGTGGCGCGTTGCGCCCGAGATTTGAAGCGTTGCTTTTAAAATTTGAATTTTGAATTTCAACAGAGCTTTGCTCTGATTGGGGAAACAGCCGTCATCTGGGGGTGACCGGGCAGGGTAGCTGCTCCGTCATCTCCTACTAAGGCTTCATGCATCTGTCGCGGTGGTAGGGGGGTTACCCGCCAGGGATGGCCGAGCAGGGTAGCTTGTCGGCCGTCTCTTTCGAGAGGTTGGTTCTTTAGAGCTGTGGGTAGGCGACTACCAGCCTTGGGGGGTTGAGCGGGGTAGCCGCTCCGATACCCATTGTGAGGGCTTTTGATCCCAGGCGTAGAGGGTAGGAGCCGGAGTTTGACCGAGCAGGATAGCTGCTCGGGTGCCTCTGTATGAGGGCTTTTGATCCTTAAGGACGGTGGTAGGAAGATACCAGCCGTCGATGGCCGGGCAAGGACCCGACTGCCTCGGGGAGGACATTTCGATCCCCGGCGTGTGGCAGGGAAGCTGCCCGCCGGGGATAGCCGAGTGAGGGAACCTCGGGCTCGGCTGCCTCTGGGGGGGCTTTCAGATCCTTCAGGACGGGGACCGAGCAGGGTTACTGCCCAGTGCCTCTTGGTGAGGACTTTGATCCCTGTCGGTTGTGGTAGGAAGCTACCAGCCGGGGATAGCCGGGAAAGGACCCGACTGCCTCTGGGAGGACTTTGGCCCTTGGCGCGAGGAAAGCTACAAAGCTGTAGGAAGCCCACCAAGAACCCTTGGCCGGGCAGGGTTACTGCCCGGTGCCTCTTGGCGAGGGCTTTTGTCCTGAAAGATAGCCGAGTGAGGGAACCTCTGGCCTCGACTGCCTCTGGGAGGGCTTTTTGATCCCTGGCGTTGTGGCAGGGAAGCTGCCCGCGGGGGATAGCCGAGTGAGGGAACCTCGGGCCTCGACTGCCTCTGGGAGGGCTTTTTGATCCCCGGCGTTGGGGCAGGGAAGCTGCCCGCGGGGGATAGCCGAGTGAGGGAACCTCGGGCCTCGGCTGCCTCTGAGAGGGCTTTTTGATCCCCGGCGTTGTGGCAGGGAAGCTACCCGCTGGGGATAGCCGAGCGAGGGAACCTCGGGCTCGGCTGCCTCTGGGAAGGCTTTCTGATCCCCGGCGTTGCGGCAGGGGAGCTGCCGGCCGGGGATGTTTGAGCATGGTAGCTCCTGAGTTGAATCTTTGACGAGGCGCAGCCTGGTCGTTCGGCTGTAGGTGCGGGGAATGGGAACGGTCGGGGCAACGACGCGCGCATCTAGTGCATTAAATGCGGGGGGAGGCGAAGCGACAGGGGCGCGTCGCTTCGTTTCCACCGAGTAACGTTCGATGGACGCCGCGTGGCGCGTCGCTTCGTTTCCACCGGGTGACGTTCGATGGACGCCGCGTGGCGGCCGTTGGGCTGCACAGCGGGCTATATAAGAAGTACTGGTTCTTCCCCCTTCGCAGATAGGCCATCGAAAATGGAGAATTTCCCGTTCACTATCCCCGAAATCATCAGTTCTGCAGATGTGTACCTTTATGACCGCGACCGCACCGAGGACATGGTGCAGTTGGTTCTTGCTCGCATTGAGGAGCACTTCGGTCGGCTGCTCCCTAGGCGCTCCTCCCTGCTGCAGTTGCTGATGTACTCCATCTGGAGGGCATCACCTGGTCTTTACAACCCCTTGTCGGAGTAACTCTTTGACGAGGCCGTGGGCAAGCTACGGTCTTTGAGGCGCTTCGGCTTGATCTCCGGGAACCGGCTGGCGCGCTCGGAGGCGTTCGTCCGCGAATGCTACGAGCCGAGGCTCGGGGTCAACGCCCGCTGGGGGAACCGGGAACAGAGGCTGGAACTTGCGCGGCTCCGGTTGGCGGAGATCTTCGCCGAGTACCATGAGCAGTGCTCGCTGCACCCCTTACCCCCGCTATTGTAACTTTTTTTTTTGCATGTATGGCTGAGGAACTGGGTAGCCAGCTTGTTGAAGGTCGAAATTGAACGGGGCTCGAGCCCCGAAACCAGTCCCGACCCGTGCGGATAGGGTGGCCGGGAAGGCCCTGCACTGGGCAGCGTCGGAGTGATCTTGGAAGCTCATTCCCGCGGTGAAAGTGTCCAAGTGGTCCTTTGGGTCGGTTTTCCCGTCGAACAGAGAGACCTTCGGGGGCTTATTACGCGAGGAGACGCGCACGGCGAGCAGTTCCTCGGTGAATGGCTTCGTGAACGAGTCGGAGGCGTACTTAGCCCCATCGCTCGAGAAGTGAGCTTCTCGGCGCATGCCCTCGATCTTCTTCTCGAGGGCATCGAGCAGACCGAGGTACTTCGAGGAATCGGCGCCTCGGGATTCCCGGTTTCTTGACCCTTCTGTGATGGGGGTTTATATAGCAGTGGTGGCACGCAGCAGCAGGTGCGAGAATCTCGCCGGCAGTTACGCTCCCGACGTTACGCCCGTGCAGGGAGCGGATCGCCCATTAATGGGGATCGTGATGGCGTGGAACGTGGGATGTTGTTGGCGTAGAATCTGCGCATGGCGAGATTCGCGCATGGCTAGATTCGCGGAGCGGCGGTTACGTCTGTGAGTGGTGGAGTTGGTCGGAGGGCCGAGGAAGACGGCCTCGGCTGGGGGCTCGGGGACGAGCGAGGAGGCCGAGGAGTCTTGGTCCTGTGGCAGCTCGGGGCGAGCTGAGGAGCCGAGGAGGTTAATTTGCAGGGGGCCCCGAGGAAGGCCAGTTTGCGCTTGCAGGTCGGGCAAAGGGTGGCCTAGTCGGCCCCTGTGGGCCCTTTCTTCTGAGTCTTGGGACACGTCGTCTGCCACGTGTCCTGATCTTGGAGGTCGCCAATATCGAGCGTCATCACTCAGGGTTTAGTTCCCTGGCTCGTGTCATGTTTGGGGTTCACTATATGTCTACTAAACGTAATATTGACCTATGGTGTTTGTGTAGCACACGCGTAAAGTTAAGGAATCTTATGAAACAACAAAAAGAATTAAAAACAAAAAGAAATATAAATTTGAGAATGCAAGGTATCAAGCATATGATGTGTGATATAGTAAAGAAAAAACTAATATGTAAGGCTTGCACCATGCAAGCCGCCTGCAAGCTCTTATATGGTTTTGAGTTTTGTGCAAGGAAAGCTATCAAAGAGTTTGCAAATGACTTGTATCATGCAAGCCTCTGCACAGGAGTTTTTTCCATAGAGTAAGGCAGTGACCTATACAAGTAAATACACCTTGCATAAGAATTGAAAAGGACTAGTTTTATATTTATTAGATAAGCAGGAAAAGGCTACATAGAATCAAAAACGTACAAAGGGATACAAGTTTTCACAGTCCTTACACCCTGACATGATTTTTCTTCCTTGAAACACGAAGGAAGTTGCATGAAGTAGGGAGCAATGAAAACGAATACAAGCTAGCTTGAGTGCTATAGTCAGGTGTTACATTTTGATGGCTAGATGAAAAATTCAAGTCAAGATAGAGATCGTCAGTCTTGAGTGCATTTGTTTACTGCCTAGATAAAATTAAATTCATAAATCCCAACAAGAAAAAGATTTCATTTGAAAATGGGTAAATTGTCAAAAAGCTCTCTTCCCGCTCGGGAGTTGTCTAAAAACTCTTGTAATTTTTGAAATTATTGGGAAATGCTTACTCTTCAAAAAATATTTGTGAAAATACCCATGGGCTGTATTTCATTCAGGTATTGTATTCTCTCAACTGCTTGGATATTACAGGCAACCGTTTAGATATTACATTCTTCTGCAACTGTTTAGATATTACATGCAACTGGTTTAGAAGGGTTTTGATTGAGCCCAGGGTTTTTTAACAATAGCAAAAAGTCTTACAGAAGTTCGAAACGGTCGGGGGCTCTTTGAGACCCATGAAAATTTCACAAAATGCAATAGGTTGTGCCTGCTGCCCGTCGGCCCGTCTAAGGCCCAAACAGGTGCCACGCCCGCGATTACGTCGCATCCTCACGCACCAGCCACGTGCCTTCCCAAGTCTTGGATTATATAAACCACAACGCGGCGGAGATTGCCGGACCCAAACTAGGGGAAAAAATCCCAATTTTTGTAATTTATGTAATATTCACAAATTTTTTTTACAATCATTCAAAAAATTTCATCAGTTCTTGTTTCGATCAAGCGATTTCTTACCAAAAGACGCGTTTTGGATCCATTTCATCAGAGATCATGAGCACCAATACGGCGTCAAAGCGAGCGAGCAAGAGGAATTCTAGGGATTCGAACCAATCGAAGATCGACGTCGATTTGAATTCGACACCAGTGGAGCCGGTTCGATCTGCCGATCAAATTTCGGAACCGGCGACGGCGGAGGCGGCTGTTGGCGGTGGGATGACCAACGCCTTGATCGATCTCGAGGCAAGCGATGATGATATCCAGCTGCTGTCATCTCCGATAGGGTTTAATCAGGCAAGTTATCTTTTTTATTAAAAAAATCTGAATTTATTTATTTTTTGATGTTGTAATAATATTTTGATGTATCTACTTTTCGTTCAAGTGAAAATATTGGCTTAAAGTTGCTTTTTTGGCTGAAAATTTCTTTTGATTAATCTACAAAGAAGTGTTTTGTTGTGAATCCTTAAAAAGATTGGTTTTTTATTGCCTTCAATTGGTATGCTTCATATGCTAGATTTGAAAGCGATGTGATTACAGAATTGATTATTTCCATGGGGTTTACTGGAATTGTAGCATGGTAGATGACATTGAATGGTAGTGGAGATTTATGCTAGAACAAATCATCTATTTAAGGTTCCAAGTAGAATGATGATTTGGTTTCTATTTTTATTTTTATTTTCTTATAGGATTTTAATAACATGTCTTGGTACATCCTGGTAATTAAATTAGTGATTTTTCATTTAAGAATTTATTTTTTGTGATTTTTTTAGAATTGTCGAAACATGTCCAACCGGCCATTATTTATCCTTGCAAATTATTGGTTTGTCACTGAAAAGTTGAGCTCAAATCACAGGTTGCAATGACTTAACTGGTACATTAGAAAATAGACTATAAGTCTGTAATCTTTTATATTTTTTGTGAAGGAGTTAATCTTTGATATGACTAACATTTCTATTTTTTGTTTTAATTTGCTTAGGCAAGGAATCGTTCTAGAAGGAAAAATCGTGCGGTTTTAGTTGTTGTAGACGAAGAGTTGGAAGTCCGTTCAGACCCTCCAGGTTTTCTAACACTTATGGTTTCTTAGTTTCTCTACTATGTCAATTCTAACAGTTGTTGTGAAACGTTTACATTTTTTTGAAAAGAAAACGGTTTTATCTAGCATGCTGAGCCATAGCATTTATGACTATGAAGGCCATACTTCTTGTGAAATAAGCGCAGAACTTATCTTTACATAGTAGTAGCACCTTTGAGATGATGGATTTAGTTATAATGGATCTGCTTTATTTACTAGAAGCAAATCCCACACATTGAGTCTTATGCTAATTCTAGTTTTTGTTGTATTTATGCTTTGTGACTTAAGCTGTTGGTTTAGCTTTATCCACTACCAGACGACTATGACTCCACACACCACATCAATTTGCAAGTAAAGAATTTGTAGGAATTCTTTACAATTGTGCACACTCAGTGTTTTGGTTATTTCATCTACTTTGTAGGTGCAATTTTATTGTGTGCATGCGTGCGGTGGTGATGGTGGTGGGATATAGCCAGGATTGCTAATTTTGTTTACATTCAATATTTAATCAAGACGTAATAAACATAGCAATTTTTAAAAAATGTTTGTGCGTGTGTGTGGTGGGGGGTGGATGCTGGTGTGTGTGGATGCATGTGTATTGGTTGGATGAAGGAGGGAGAGTGGATATTTTGTTTGTTATACGAAACATTTTTATTTTGTCGATCAACAGACTGCAACTTGATGGCTTATTATCTAGCATGGAGTTACTTGCTTGTACTATAAAGTGTGGTGGGTTTATGCTTGTAGCAACTAATAAAAGTGACCATACGAAACCTCTAAATACTTGTGCACTTTAAGTCTTCAACAACAAATTACGGTGTTCTTTACATTTTCTTGTTGTAGCTTATTGAGTTGCAAGTTGTATTCAGCTTTAGAAATATGAGTGGATGGCACTGGCTTCTGCAAATTTGTGCATAAATTACTTTACATTAATTTTCTTATTATTGTCTGTGCTGCTATGGTTGCTCCCTCTACACGAGTGTTAATATTATCACCTCTGCCACAAATGTAGCTGTCATGTTTTTATGTTCTGATCAGTTTATGGGTCACCTAATTTCAATTTTTTTCTGAAGGGGTTCGTGTAACTAATCCGGTACATCTGTCCAGCCTTAATCGCCCTAACAAGCGGCAGAGGATTCCACCTAACGGAACAATTATTAATTGTGAAAGTTATTCGATTTCGGAAGATGAATCCAGTGCCAAGGTAGTTTACATTATACTCTTGTCTTCTTTTACTTATCTAATTTCTCATGTTATTCTTTAATATTTGTAGATTTTCTGCAAGATAAATGCTCTAGTAGGAATTTAAAACTTTCAATTATTCTTAGTGCACTGAATGATAAACTACAGTTTCAGCAGCAGCTCTCCTTTGGCTTTCTTTTCTTTTTTATAAATATTTTGTTGTGGGTGTATTGTCATCAAGTAGCATGATGGATCAACCGAGGATGATATATGAACTTTGCTGGCTGAAAATTTCTATTTATCTTAGCAAATTTTGGTCTAGCTATATTCTGATTTCGTAACTTCTTATACTTGAAAGCGTCACAGTAGAAGAGCTGTAGTCTTAAGTTTTAAGCTTGCTAGATAGGCTAATTGGACCGTAGGGTTGTGGAATAAGCTTTAATTCTTTTCTTCATATTATTTACTTGGAATGTTCAATAGATTTTACCAAATCTTTTTCCTTGTTTGTTAAGCAGTAATGTTAGTAATATATCCATTTTAGGAGTATGTGGTGGGAGATTGGTTGGCTGGTTTACCATCAGAACAATTGTATATTTCCTTGAAAGCAGTGGGTTCTTTCTTCACTTGTTCGTTTGTTTCTATTTTTCATGGTAAGTGTTTAATTGGTTTTAGGTGTTGACCTACTTCGTTATGTTAAGGTTGGGCATTCCAATGAATGGCATCCCTTCATCTTGGTATCAAATGTATAAACAAAGTGTGAAGCATTTACCCATGCCATCCTTTTGTAACAATAAGTGAAAATTTCATAGGATTATATTTAGACGATTCATCCACCATTATCAGGAACCTGGAAGTTTTAGTTAGTCTGGTTAATATTCAATATGGAATTATGGATCTTATAAATTAGTTTGGAACAGCTATTAACTTAAATTCACAAGCACGCAGGCAATACAGATAGATTTTAATTTCACCATATTGGACTTGACGGGAATATGTTCCAAGCATACTTTAAGGTAACCATTACAAACAGTGACTTTCACCATTCCACTTCCTATACTACAGTGCTTTGGGGTATTACTGTGCAAATAATAAGTGTCTAGAACAGAGAGAAGGCCTTTCTCGCTCTTTTAACCTTTGTTCCGGAGAAATTGAAGACGAGACTCCCAAACCAATCGGCATTTTTTATTTCACTGTTCTAATTGAGGAGAGCACCATGTCTTCTAGGTAGTGGGAGCATCATAATACAGTATTGTTCAGCTGTGTTAAAGTCGAGGTTGTTCTTGAGGGAGGTAAGGGTGTTGCAATAGGCTGAGGATAAAGGATGATCAGAAGGGGGAAGTTGTGAAAGCGGAGATTGGAAATAAAGGGAGAAATAAGACGAAGGTTAAGGATAAATAGGTCGTTTTGCAAGTAATTTTAGACCGTTAGGGAGTTTATTGGTACAAACATGGTTCATTGTGGGATTATGTAATTTCAACACTGTTTGGTAGCATCTTGAAAATCATGTCAAACAACTGAACAAGCCATTCTGCAAATTTTGTTGACACCGAGAGGGAGTTCTCTGGTACAATGAAAGCTTGTAGGATCATGTAACTTTTCAAGCGCTCAGTCGCATATTGGAAAGCGGCTATAGTTTATGACAGTATACTAGAATTCAGCATAAAATATAAGTTGAAATCGTGTTTGTGGCTAAATTTTTTTTTACAGTTATCCCATATTTGTTTTTAGCCCATCCGTTATAGAAGGGGAATGGAAGCTAGAGGTAGGAATCCCAGACTGGATATTTGCATATTTTAAAGAACAATACTGGTCAATATTTGCCCGCTTATTGTTGTTTTTCCATCATGCTGGCTAATGTCTATGAGCATATCATACAATTACCATGTTAATTTTCATATGTGAAATTTATCCATGCACATTAAATCTTATGAATTTATATGAACAATGGCAGCGAACGAAAGCAAGCAATCTACCTGAAAAGGCTGTGCCAGAACCGAAAAAGGTCGTGCCAAAAGAGCCAACGTTCAGCTGCCCTATTTGCATGAGCACATTAAGTTCTCCATGCTCAACAGTTTGTGGCCACATATTTTGCGAAGGCTGCATCAAAGCTGCGGTTCAAGTGAAGAAGCAATGCCCCACCTGCAGAGCCAAGCTCATGATGAAGAAGTACTTCCATAAAGTGTTCCTTCCTACTACTACTGCTGCCGATTGAGGCAATTTAATCTTCTCCTTTCTTTTCCTTGTTACTTTTTTGTCATCTTTAAATTTTCTTTGCGTTTTAGAGCGAGCTGATGTTGGAAGCTCGGGTTTGGCTTCTTATATACTCTTGTCATTGTTACTTTATTCGGTGTTTTGAAGTGGATAGGCTAAAGCCACAAAAAATGCCCTTAAGTGGTTGTTTGTCATTAAACTACCTTGAAGTTTATCAATTACAGTAAGCTCTCTTAAAGTGCTACATTTAAGGGTTTAGTGAAAAATTCCTGTGAAAACAAAGTTTAAGGTAGCTTACTGTATTTAAAAATTTAACATTTGGAAATTGATGATAATTAAGGGTGTTTTAGTGTAATTTTAGCATAGTGGAAATCATGGTAATCTTATTATGTGACACGTTAGATACACTGGATCCAATATTGTAGTAAACTGTGTTTAAATTTCCTGTGTATTTCCATCTTCTGCTCTCGTAATGCCATATTTGCAATTGGAAGTGTTAGTTGCCGGTCTTCTCTGTGCTCTAGCAACGATATGGAATGTGAATATTATTCATGTTTATGAATCGATTTAGAGAAGAAGATATTCTTCTATTATTCATGTCCGGTCAAATGTTATTCATTTTATTCATGCTATATCTCTGTCAAAACAAAACCAGGCTTTGCATACTCAGGAAGCTGATATCAAAGAGGAAACACAAAAAAATGGAGTTGCTCCTTTATTCTTTCTTTGCATCTCTTCTATGGTCTATTTTGTTTTTGTTTTGCTTTCTTTTATCCTTTCTTTTTTGAGGTTCATATTGTGGCAGCCCTTATGTTGTGGTGGTTGTGTATCCTCTGTTCTTTTGTTTTTTGCGGTTATAAAATTCTTTATGGGACGGGTTCCTTTCAGGATCCCAGCTCTTTCCTTCATAAAAAAAATTTATTGTTTGCTTCTGGGATCACGATCTGTTATATAGATTCTCAAAATCTTTTATCTCACACGCGCAAGCACAAAAATATGCTTATTTTATGTGAATCTAAACTTCTCTTCCTGTCTGCTTTTTTATGTCGAGTTAGCAATTGTGAGTGACACTAAGGCATAGTGGTAAAAAAAAACTCGTCTTGGAGCAATAAACTTAGGGTTCGCATCGTGTTATGGCCAATGTGAAACTCAAGCCTTTTATTTTCATCAAGGGTCCTCTCCCTATGATCTCCATGAAATTCACACTTTCTTCCATTTCTCATGCCGTATTGAACATATAAGTACAGAATGATTAATAATTAAAAGGATTTGGTGATTCATAAGTTCAGATTTCTTGTAGCATTCATGTTGTTGCTCTGTAAGGTGCGGAACACTAGTTCGATTCAAGTCCGGGTAAAATATTACTCTTTGAAAAACGAGGATAAGGAGATTAGAGGTTTTGAGGCGGTGGGGGGCAAATTGAATTATTTTAATTAAAAGCATGCATGCATCAATTAATAATGAACGGGTATAAAGGTTTCCTGTTAAACAGGGTATCATCCAAAATTGGCATGGTTGTCCATTGTCATTAACATCGACACGAGTCTACTGAAAAGGGAAGAAGACACCGTGTTCTGATTTGATCCTTACAAATTGCTAGGAACCATCTCTAATTTCGGCCCATCAATCTCCATGTCTGTGAAGACGCGTTTTTGATCCATTTCTTCAGAGATCATGAGCACACCTTATCGATATAAATACGCTAAGCGTCTGGAAACAGATAATACCAGCAAGAATTGAAAACACATCAGCATCCATATTTATAACAAAGCAAATTCAAATATTTATTACAACTGCAAATTGTTCAAGTGCGATAAAACAAAAAACTGAAGCAAGAATTTACATTAGGCAGAAGGGCTAGAAGTCTCTGTTGCTAGCAAAGTCTGGCACATCCTCCCCGGCTGGTCTGAGTAAAGGTCGTTTCTTCGGTGCTAACTATGTCTCCTGACGGACATTTCGTGAAAGAAGGTAGAGAAATGCTCGTCCGTCAGCGATCTTGAACTTGGTAAGTTCCACACACACATGTATATATATATGTATATGTACATGTATATGCATATATGAGAATAATGGAGGAAAGAGGCCATAGGAGGGAATTTCCTCCTGTGGCGTCGAAAAAATACACTTCCCATCGTGTTTTCCGACGATCGGAACCCATCATCTTCATCGTTATCATCTGAGATGTGGGTACACTAAATTTCATGTGATTCTACAACATTTTAACCGTTGATTTAGCAATGTAAAAAGTTCTATTGTCGGTAAACCGTTAATTTTGAACTCACTAATTCAACGGAGAAAAAGTTGTAGAATCACATGAAATTTGGTGTACCCACATCTTAGATGATAACGATGAAGATGATGAGTTCCGATCGTCGAAAAACACGATGGATGTTGTATTTTTTCGACGCCATGGGAAGAAATTCCCTCCTATGGCATCTTTCCTCCATTATTCTCTACATACATACATATGTATGTATATATATGTATATATAAAAGCAATAACATGCGAACAATAAGGGAACATATCAATAAGCATAATATGAACATGTAGGGAATTAACGTATCATATGAGCAGCATAGTGTAAAGCACATAATGTGTTCTTGCTAACTTGATGTAGAGTATAGGTACAGGGCGTCCCACTTACTTCGAAAGTATTCCGTTTGCCCCATGGAACAATGGATCTATGGATTTATGAGTTAGTATTGTATCGTTCTGGCTCGGTACTATAGCAACATGGGTTCATGGATTTATGTATTAGTAAGGGGACTTTCGAAGTAAACATACATAATATTCCCAAACTATACCAAAACCCCCGCCGTTATCTAGCATGCAATGATAACTTAAGCAGTTCATACCGTAGTCACGAATACATGTATTCAAATGCAAGTACACGTCGAGCTCACGGATTCACGCTGAGCATGTATTCACGATACTCAAGTCGGTAGACCATTGTGCATAACATGGATACAAGTGCAAAGTTAAGGTTTTCAAGACCCTAAAATATTTATTCAATCAACCACATAAATAAATAGCTTAGGGTGCTATTGTGATGTCACAACTGTTATGCGATTATAGATCAGTGAATTACGGTCATAACGCATCTGAGTTTGCCTCGATCCGACTTCAAATGACAGATATATTGGTTACGGTGTCAATGTGTAAATTTGTCCAGAATGCTTTTTAGAAAACACCCTTGAATTGGTGTGCAGTTTTATGGTATATCGATGCAGAATTAGCTAAAACTTAACATACAGTAAAACATGCATATCTTAATCACGGTTAGAACTCACCAAAGGATGCTCAATTCCGACTTCCAGAGAAGGAGTTAAAGGTATTTACGGTGACGGTGTACGGTTCTGTCCAGATTTGTTTTTCAGAAAACAGTCAGGATTTCGCGTGCAATTTTAAGGTATTTCGGTTCAAATTTAAGAAAACTTGACCTACAGAAAAATGTGCGTCTATGCGTTACCATTACAACGCATCAAATAACACTCCAATCCTCTTACTACAGCAGGAGATATGGCCATTTTACGACGACTGCGCATAATTTCCTGCGTGCAGTCCAGATTTACAGCGACGACTTGTAACGACTTTTAGATACATTTCGGTTGGTTTTTAGGTGAAAAGATATATGAGAGAGTTGTAGGGATCTCTGTTGTGATAAATTTGCACTTAGAATTTTCTCCATTTGAGTTCCAGAAAAGGGAGTTATACCCATTTCCGTCTCGCTGCGCTGGATTGGCCGGCAGCAGTCTAGATTTGAGTTGGAAAATAAAAGTGCTAAAAACCGTATTTTTAAAAAATGATTTTAGTAAAAACTTAATTACGGAATGTTTACCACCGAAAGACCGGACCGAGACGCTGGGGATGTCTGGCCTGAATTTAGTGGCAGATACTATTTGGACTTCTCCATCCACCTCTCCGAAAATACCAAGTTGATTTATGGTACCATATATCGGAGGTTTGGATAGATGCGACCGTTGTAGCAGATTTTATCAGATTCCCCCTCATTTGTGAGGGGTTTTTGATTGTGAGGACGCTCTTCCCTGCAGGCGCAAGCCTTTACAGTTAATTACGTTATCACGTTGCGATAACTACTTTCTCCTGCTCCAGCAGTTCACTTCGTGTCGTGTGTATTTTTGTTTATTTTGGTTGCCCGTGGATTGTATACGGAGACTAGTTTATGTCGTCGCCCGTAGGACGCAGATTAGTCCAAATTCGTATATTTTAGATTTGTGCTTGAGTCAAGGATTTGCTTGACGAGATCCACGTTGGTAGCTTGGTTTGCCAACGGAAATGAACTTAGGACACATATCCCATATAAATGAGGTACATCCGTTCATAAGATATTTGAGTTTGGTCTAAGGATTCGTTAGTCATATTTGAGACTAAGATCAATTCAGAAACGAATGAGCATATGGGCTCTGATATTTTTAACTAAGGATACGTTAGTCCTGTTTGAGACTAAGATCCATTTAAAAACATTTCAAGGATCACTTTTTTTTATTAAGATCCAACAACAGGGCATTTGGGCTCAGATGCTAGAAATTTCAGAGAGAGACTTTTAGCCAATTTGGTCTTGGTCTGCTCAGTCTTTTCTTCTTTCTTTTTCTTTTATTCAAAAGTGCTAAGCACTTATTTAGGTTCTGTTTGCTCAGCCATTTTTCTTTTATGCAAAAGTACTAAGCACTTGTTTGGGGATCTGGCGCTCACATGTGTATCATGTGAAGCACTCAGTCATGGGCGCTGCCCAATAAGTGCTAAGCACTTTTGTATGGCGTCCACGTGAGGAGTACATGAGGCACCGTCTCATTTTATTTTGTTAGACGCCCACGTGTTTTTCACGTGAGGCGTTGGGGGATGTCCAATCAGTGCTAAGCGCTCAGTCATTTTGGCTACATATGAAGTGCTAAGCACTTTTACTCAGCACTCACGTCTTTCACGTGAGGAGCTGACCTTCGTTTTGAGCGCTCACGTGAGAAACACGTGGGGCGTCGAGTCTTTTGTTTGGGGGCGCCCACGTGTTTTTCACATGAGGCGATGAGCTCATTTTCTCTCTTTTTTTAGGGACTGAATCTCTGTTAATGGTATTTTGACCATTAATAATCACCAAGATCTTTGTTTCTGGGATCGAATTTTCTTTAAGAACTAAGTTCTTATTCCTTTTTTTATACGGACTAAGTTTTTTCGTAGGGTTAAACCTTATATTTAGAGGAATTAAATTCCTAAAACATAAGTTCTTTTTTTTCTCTTTCTTTTTAACCTAATTCTTTTCCCCCAGATTTTGAGTTTGAAGAACAGAATCTCCCTGATGAGAATTGAATTCTCAACTTGTGGAGAGATTTTTTTTGCAAATCTCAAATCAGAGGAAGAACTAAGTTCTTTTATGAAGAGTTAAACCCTTATTTCTATTTATACTAGGCAGATGAGGTATTTTTGATCTCTTCTTTTTGTTTACCTGGAGTTTGAAAGGAGGGAGATGTTCTTCTTCTTCTGAGAATTAAATTCTCTGTTTTTCTTTTTTATGGAGAAACTTATGGAGTCAATCCTTTTTTTTGAGACTTGAAGTTTCGGGTCATTTATATAGTAGAGGCAAATTGTTGATCAGTTTTGAGAAAATCTCTTATTGAGAGATTCCAATTGATTTTATTGGTCTCAAAAATTATTTGAGGAATTTTATTCACCGTTGGATCTTTGATCCAAGAATTTCTGTTTTACAAACTATATTTTCTTATTTTTAACAAGATTGGGGAAATATTTTCACATATATAGAATTTTATTTTATTAAACGGTGACCATTGGATTTTTGATCTAAGGGTACTCTATTTAACAGAGCATATCTTTTTTATTTAGAAAGATTGGGGAAATATATTCCCAAAAATAGAATTTAATTCTGTTATTGGATGTTTGATCCAACAGCTCTCTGCTTAACAGATAATATCTTTCTCATTAGAAAAATCAGAGAAATATTTTCCCCTAATAGAATTTAATTCTATCATTTAATGATTTATCACCACCATTAGATTTTTGATCCAACGGCTCTGTTTAATAGAGAATATCCCAATTTTTAGAGAAATAATTCTCATGTAGAATTTAATTCTACCTGCTTTAGTTTGGGCATCGGCGCTCACGTGTTGTGCATGTGGACACTACTTAAGAATTTAATTCCTATATATGACAAACGCTCCTGTGCTTTGCGCATTGGCGCTCACATGATCTTCACGTCCGGCGCCACTATATGACAGATCAAAACAGTACTAGTTAATTACTTTGTTCAAGGACAGCTTACAAAATACCCCAGTCAAGTTCATTCTTCCAAGGAAGAAGAAAACTCAACAGAAAGAGTGGCGTGATATCTCGTTTTTTCGTATCCGAAGAAGATTCTTCGTCAGCGTCAGAAAGCGACATTGATGAGCAGGGGGAAGATGCCGTGTAAAATGCCTGGTATTTCCCGCAAGAAAACAACCTGATTGTTGTGATTATAAAAGAAGCAGCCCAAGAGGGTGAAAATAATTTGAGGTGTGAAGTGTACATACATACAAAGGACAGGCAGCAGCGTCTCAGCAAACAAGAGTTGGAAGGGATGAGTTATGCAACTCCCTGACCGAATGATTGATAATGGACTGAAACGTCCCTAAATACGGAGCGTCGCCTCAAATACGGCGCGTCGCCTCAAACACGGCGATAAAGGATCGGAACGTCCTTAAACTAATACCCGCCCCCAAACACGGCGATAATGGACCGAAACGTCTCTAAACTAGCGCGTCGCCTCAAACACGGTGATAATGGACCGAAATGTCCCTAAACTAGCGCGTCGTCTCAAACACGGCGATAATGGACCGAAACGTTCCTAAAATAGCGCGTCGCCTCAAACACGGCGATCATAGACCGAAACGTCCCTAAACTAGCGCGTCGCCTCAAACACGGCGATGATGGACTAGAATGTCCCTAAATTAGCGTGTCGCCCCAAATACGACAATGATGGACCGAAATATCCCTAAACTAGCCCATCGCCCCAAATACGGCGATATACTCTCTTGAGATCTATATTGCAATTGAAGTCCCAACGGCGAAGGTTGCAACTCAAGTCCCACCGGGCGTGCCAGAATCTGTTTACCGCCGAAAGACCGGACCGAGACGTTGGGGACGTCTGGCCTGAATTTGGGGGCAGATGCTATTTGGACTTCTCCATCCGCCTCTTCGAAGCTACCAAGTTGATTTATGGTACCAAATATCGGAGGTTTGGATAGATGCGACCATTGTAGCAGACTTCATCAGATTCCTCCTCATTTGTGAGTGGTTTTTGATTGTAGGGATGCTCTTCCATGCAGGCGCAAGCCTCTGCAGTTAATTACCTTATCGCGTTGCGATAACCACTTTCTCCTTCTCCAGCAGTTCACTTCGTGTCGTGTGTATTTTTGTTTATTTTGGCTGCCGGTGGATTATATACGGAGACTAGTTTATGTCGTCGCCCGTAGGGCACGGATTAGTCCTGTAATGACTCTAAAATCTCTGTACAGAAATTTTCTTGTTATTGTACAGAAAAAAGTATTACAGCCTGTGTAAGAGTTAAAAGTTATTTCTATTAAATAAAAGCAAGAAACAACTTGTAGCTCACTGGTAAAGCCTTTGCACTGCTGTGACGTATCCTGTGTGGTCGATTCCCATCAGACATAATTATTTTTTCTGATTTTTCTTTTTAATTTTTGGAAGCCCAAGAGTTGCACGTGCAATACACGGGGAAATGAAAAATTTTAGAAAAATCAAACATGCGCAAAATGAAGTAAACGGAGAAAACCCAACGTGGTACGAATCTCGAGACCATAGCTCGAGATCCGACCGGCCAAAATGAACCATGGGCCGGCGCCGACGGTCTTGAAGCACCCAAATCGATCCGTGCTTTGCACACTTGACTCTTCAACTCCCCTACACCGTTTGATTTCACTCCAATGAAACAGAGACCCTTCATTTCACCATTTAACATCTTGTTAATGCTTTTTAATCCAAAATTTTAATTCTCAATCCCTAATTCTTCACTATAAATACCACCCCATGCTTTAGCTCTTCACCATTCTGAAATTTTAGCAAAAAATTGTCACGCCCCACTTCCTAGTGTACGGGTAAGGAGGCGCGACTGGCCCTATACGTATTTACTCAGAAGTAAACACGCTAAGCGTAACTAAGCAATATAATGTAAATATACACAAGAAGATATGAATTGTAAATGAACAGCAACTTTTATTTATTAAACATTTCTTTACAATACAACTGAAAAGTAATACAATGATGAAAGCAATGCCTAAACAATGACATGAATATGAAAGTAAAGTATATACAAGAGTCTAAAGCTCGGGGTCCTCGCTGAACAGATCCAAGTCCTCTAAACTGGGCTCTATCTCCAGTGAGTCGGATCTACCTGAAAACATTCCAAAGAAAGAAGAGAAAAGGAATGTCGTCAGCGAACAATCGCTCGGTAAGTCCCAAAGAAAAGTATGAATAGAATAGATAGATGAATAGACAGATATGAGAATATAACTGGTGTATTGTGAGTTTGTTATATTAACGCAGTTGTTTGTAGATTGGAACAGAATATGCCAATGTATACGAGAGGAGTCCAACTATTCCATGGACTAAGGTATATGGAGCAAAAGGAACCGTTAAGCCAAGGAACAATAGCAATGGATATTCAGGTTAGGTGTATTAAAGTGACCGTCTCGTGCCACTTCTAACACATTCCGTACCAGTCTACCCCTTTAAAACCCCGTAATGTATTTTATATTGATTTGTATTGTTTTGTTTAATAGATGTACGACTTGCCGAAACCATGATATCATGTAAACGGAAAGGATATAAATGGATAGTCATATAATCAGAGTATATCCATGGTTCGGTTTAGTCGAGTCATGTTGATATAGATTGAATTCTGGTATAAATGGATTCATGTTGAATTGGAGTTATACTTGAATCATATTCAATGATAGATTGATTGATTTCAGTTTAGACTGAGACTCTGTCTAAGTCAGACACTTTAAAACGAATTGAAGTCATGAATTAGTTTTTGATGTTATCGGTAACTGCTGCACATGGACGGCAGGATTTGTGTCTTCTTCCAAGATAATTACCGTATTGATAACACCATTTTTTTGGGTTTTCTACCTTAGATAGGCAAGCACCTATATTCTCCAGCTCCCTGAGGCTCAAGAGAACTGGTCCTGCTTAAACCTATATTTACTAGGGTCCTTATTGTAAATTAATATAACTTGAGGGGTTTTTATGAAAAATGGTTTCGATATATTTTCAAAATAAACCTCAAGTATTTATTTATTTTCTTTAGGGTTTTCATAAATGTAGTTTTTATAAAATGAAATATTCTAGTGGATATAAATCTAACTTTGAATAGAATATGGTATTTTCTTGTATTGAATGTGATGGTATTTTCTTAATCTTTTGTGATTCTTTTCTTTTGATTAGAAAACCTGGAATATATATTATATTTAAAATAGATATTTTGATAATATTTATATATATAATTATAAAAATAGAATTTATTTATTAAATAGAAATCACGTTTTCTTAAAAATTGTAATAAGAATTCCATCGAGATCGAATGCTCCATGAGGAGGTCTGCATCTCGCTCTACTAGTCTTGAGGACGTGCGATAACCCACACCATCCCGACCGGGTTCCCTAAAATGGGTTGTAGAGGCTTATTTTCAAGGAATTAATTAAAACAATTTAAAGAATACGGGTTTTGATAGTTTAAGATATTTTAATATAAACTGTGTTTTGTCCCACAAAAATTGTTACAAAAGCTATCGTGCTATGTCAAGATGAGTGTTGTGATGAGGTAGGTAATTACCTCATGAGTTTTCTAAAGGTAATGTGAGCAAAACGATAAAGTAATGTCGTATGTAAACTAAATGGTATTTTACCGTAAAAGTTAAATAAAAGTTGTTTAACGTTATATTTTGAATTGAAACTTGTTCCAAATGTTATTTAATGGTTAATAAACAATATATAAAATGATGGTAAATTTTTTATTAACAAAAATTACGTTTTTGATTAATTTAGAATCGGAAGTCGGAATAACTCCGCTTCCGACGGGTTTTGAAAATAGTATTCTATTTACTAGAGAGAGAATAGGGAAGAGGTGACTTACAAGCTTAGGGTTTAGAGGAGAGGTAAAGGAAAAGGTTTGCGGCCTTCGTGGAGTCGCAGGGTCACCAGATTCTTCCCGAAATATCGCCGGAACTTTGACATTGGCTAACTCCACTTGCACAACTTTTGGACTTAGGAATCTTAGAGAGTTTTGGCAATTGATTTCAGAATGAGGAGGCCAGGGTGTGATGTTTGTATTTATAGGGGAAATTAGGGTTTTGAGTATTGAAGAATGAATTAAAAATATGCATTAATATGGATTAAGGAGGGGAATTATCATTCTCTGGATAAATGCAAAGAAATCAAACAGCATGGGGGTTGTGGGGTAGGCCAAGGGGTGCTGGGGAAAAAAGTTAGGGGCATTCGCTACGGATAAAACCGGCGGTGTTGGTCCATGGCGAATTCTCTTCGGTCATCTTGGAGGTGTGGGTGTTAGATATAGTGTCCGCAGAGTCAATTATTGGATCACAGGCACGTGATTGCAATGATTGAGGGATGACCTATACCGGTAGGACAGTCTTACTCGAGAGGTTTGTATACTATCTGGTTTGTCTTTATCATCGTATACATGTTTTAGGTGACATTGTAGTTCACTATTACACGTTGATAGAGAATAATATGCTACCATGGTTTGTCTTTATCATCGTGTACTGCTTTAGGTGACCTTACAGGTCGCTATTACACGTTGATAGAGCCCTTAGGATTCTTGCTTGATTGCCAGCAGTATGATGGCGATCATATACGTAGGAGCTGGGGTCTATAAGCACATCCTTAAAAGGTCCCTAGTCGTGGGAGTGTTCGAGACAGGGCATCGATACTCCAGAGTAGACTAGTGTATACAGTCGAGACCCCGACGAGGGGCGGTGGCCGGTCTCACAAGCCACTGGTGTCAGTTGGTTCACCTAAGATGTATACAGGTGCTCATTGGGTTATGAGTACATCGGACATGACTCGCCGAAAACATGCTAGTTGGTATTATACCGGACGTCAGATAGCAGTTCCCTGGTGACATGTATACAGGTTAGTTCATCGACCCGAGATCGTCATTTGTCTCGTGTGAGTTCCCACTGTGCTTTGATTACTACCCTACCACGGCTCAAAAGAGTCGTGCAAACAGGTTTTAGTTGGGTACAGTCCCGAGCCACATGGAGGCAGTGAGCAGATCGGCAGGGGTTTCGTTTCTCCCGGTATTGGGGCTGAGGTCGCGCTGTGTCTAGGAGAGCCATTACACGAAGTCCTTGGACAAGGCAGGAGATTTACTGGTAGGTATTCCAGTAGTATCTCAGGGTGTTCTGGGCTACACTCCGACACGACTTGTACCGCTTTTGGGGGTCTGACTTTTACCAACCCCCTAGGCCCACCATACGATACTCATAGACGAACGGACCGGACTGTACGGATATTGTCACTGACAGCCTCAGTAGGGTGTCAGGATGAGTTCGCTCATCAACCTCCCTTTTGGTCAATACCTTGTAGCCCGTTACGTGTGGCTAGTACCTCTGACGAGCTAGTAGTTAAATTCACAGCCAAAGTATTGACAAGTCTTTAGAGTCCCCCATAGACAGTTTCTCAAGTTTCGGGCGAAACGTTGTAGAAGCCGTATGATATATGGCAGGGTCCGATCATATACGTGCAGTAGTGCACGGATCATGATCGGACGGATCATACTAGTGGGCTTTGGTTTAAGCCGGATCCTAGTATTAGGTTTGTTGGATTACTTTAGTCTCATCGCATTCGCATTCGGTCGGAATGCGGATGCAGGTATGTATATACAGGTGAGGGGTATCCTTATGATCCGTCACGAGTTTACTTTAGATGTTGCCGTATCTTTTTATTGTTGCAAACATTTGGATTAATGTTTGTAAATGGAAATTGTGAGCTATATGTCATGATAAGGAGCATTTATTGTGACGCATGCACAAGTGGTGACTCATGGTCTCTTTCTTTGTGCATGTGTCACATAATGTGATGGATTTGTGTTGACATGATAAGGAGAGAGAGAAAGGCAACCATATGGTTGTAGTTTTGCTCTTGTATTATTCTTGATCTCATACTCTCTCTTTTTATCATATCATTCCAACACAAGAAAAGAAAAGAAGAGAAAGCTTCTCCTCCTTCTTCTTCCTCTAGCTCATAACCTCCATTAATGGCAATACCTTCAACCTCCATCCAAGCAATGGATGCAAGAGACAAAGTGATCACAAACATTCTCTACAACACCTTGGACACGTCGGCTAGCACACTTCGTGCCCGAGTTGCTTCGGATGAAGTGGGAGCCTGTAAAAAGACTCGTAGATGTGGTGCCCTTTCCGACGAAGTGATCAAGACCGGAGATGCCGCGAAGAGCTTGGGATGGTGGCCAGAGACCGAAGGACTCGGATCGATCGGTATAGCCCTTCTATCCCTTCTCTAGATAGCTAGTTGTAGGTTAATGGTTTGATCCGGGTTTTAAGCATACGATAGCGCCGGTTTCTAGTTTAGAAAAAGTTTTCGTTTCCGCATTTTGGCCACGGAATGACGGCCGGGGCGCTACCGTAGACTTACAGTGGGGCAATGCAAGGCTTTACCAATGAGCCACAAGTGCTTTCTTGCTGTTCAAAAGTGAATTAAATATTTATAGCATACATAGGATTGTAAATACTCCATTTGTACATTAACTTTTAAACAAATTTTCTGTACACTGAAACAGAGTTGTTACATTCTACCCTCCTTACAAAAATTTCGTCCTTGAAATTTACAATTATTTTAAGGACTAATTTACAAACAAGTGAGGGTATCTTGCTCGCATGTCTTCCTCGCGTTCCCATGTTGATTCCCCTGGTGTGTCTTTTCACCACATCACTCGAACCAAGTTTACTTCCTTGTTCCGAAGTGACTTCACCTTTCTGTCCAGGATTTCAACGGGTTGTTGCTCACAAGATAGATCCATCTGTACAGTGAGCTCGGAGTGATCAAGAATGTGACTGGGGTCACTCACATACCTTCTGAGTTGGGATATATGGAACACATTGTGCACTCCTTCCAATGAGGGTGGAAGTGCTAAGCGATAAGCCACTTCTCCGACTCGTTCTAGTATGTCGAACGGTCCAATGTACCTCGGACTTAGCTTACCCCGCCTTCCAAAGCGAATCACTCCACGGTTTGGTGAGATCTTTAAAAATACATGATCTCCCGGTTGGAACTCTAAGTGACGGCGTTTTGCATCAGCCCGGTGCTTCTGTCAATCTTGGGCTATGCGCATTTTTTCCCTGATGGTGAGAACTACATCCACTGTTGCTTCGATCATCTCAGGTCTAAGGAGTTCTCTATCTCCGATATCGTCCTAACTTAATAGTGAACGACACTTCCTTCCATATAGAGCTACAAAGGGTGTCATTCCAATACTTGCTTGGTAGCTGTTGTTGTATGAAAACTCCAAAAGATATAGGTGATCCTCCGAAGTCTAGCATACAGGCTCTTAGCATATTTTCAAGGATCTAAATCGTTCGCTAAGACTTTCCATTTGTTTGTGGATGGTAAGCTGTGCTAAAGTTCAGACTCGTTCCCAAGCTAGCTTGCAGACTCTGCCAAAATTTTAATCGGAATCTGGTGTCACGATTGGAGACAATGAAAACCGATACTCTATGTAATCTCACGATCTCCTGCATGAGTTCATGGGTATCAGAGATAGTGCATATTGAAAAGTTAAATCTTACTTAGATTCAAACTTACCTCCATGTACTTCTTTGCTAATGTCTCGGTAGATTAGCCAACTCGAAAGGGAATAAAGTGAGCCAACTTTGTGAGTCGATCCACAATAACCCATACCGCATCGTTACCTTTCGTGCTACGAGGAAGAGTAGTCAGGAAGTCCATGGTGATGTGTTTCCACTTCCATTCTAGAATAGGTAACAGTTGAAGTAAACCAGTAGTCCTGTGATGTTCAGCTTTCACTTGCTGACACACCAAATATTTAGCGACGCTTCTGGCTACTTCATGCTTCATTCCATGCCACCAGTAATGTTGCCGCAGATCTTTGTACATCTTTGTACCACCAGGGTGTACTGAATAGGGAGAGCTATAAGCTGCTTTCATCAATTCTTTCCGAACAGGACCTTGAGGTACACACAATCTACTGCCGTATCTCAAAGATCCGTCTTCATGGATGATGAAGTCTGTTCTAAGTCCACTTTCTACTTGTTTTTTTATCTTTTGCAACTTGGCATCACTTACTTGAGCTGCTTTGATCTGATTGACAATTGTAGACTGAACTTGTAAATTCATCAAACTTGAAGAGTTACTTTGCATGATCACTTCTATCTCCATCTAATGCAAATCTTGTTGAAGCTTCCACTGTGCGGTGAGATTGATTGATAGTAGTTGGAGACTAAGTGCATCATATACTACATTCACTTTCCCTGGATGATATTGTAGGTTGATGTCGAAGTCTGCCATAAGTTCTAACCATCTTCTCTGCTGCATATTCAACTCTTTATGAGTAAACACATATTTCAAACTCTTGTGGTCTGTGTATATGTCCACTCGTTCTCCAAGAAGATAATGGCGCCAAATCTTAAGAGCAAAGATAACGGCTGCCAACTCCAGATCATGCGTCGGATAGTTGCGCTCATGAATCTTCAGCTGTCTTGATGCATAAGCTACAACTTTACCGTGCTGATGTAGAACACATCCTAATCCCTTACCGGATGCATCGCAATGCACTACGAAACCTCCAGATTGGTCCGGTATAACGAGAATAGGCGCTGATGTCAATCTTGACTTAAGTTCTACGAAAGCTTGTTCGCATGCTTCTGACCACACGAATTCTTCATCTTTACGTGTAAGATTGGTCAGAGGTGTTGCAATCTTCGAAAATCCTTCAACGAATCTTCTGTAATATCCTGCTAAACCCAAGAAACTTCGAATGTCTTTCACTGACTTTGGTGTCGGCCATTCGCTTACTGCTGATACCTTAGTTGGATCTACAGAGATTCCATCGCCAGATACAATATGTCCGAGAAAACCGACTTGATCTAGCCAAAACTCGCACTTGCTATACTTGGCATAGAGTTGATGCTGTCGTAAAGTCTCCAGGACAATTCGTAAGTGCTCGGCATGTTCTTTCCGACTCTTAGAATACATCAGGATGTCGTCGATGAAGATGACAAAAAACCTGTCTAGGTACTCTCGGAAAACTTGATTCATTAGTTTCATGAATATAGCTGGTGCATTGGTCACTCCAAATGGCATCACAAGAAACTCATAATGACCATAGCGAGTCCGGAATGCTGTCTTCGGAATATCAGACTCTTTGACCTTCAACTGATGATAACCCGAACGAAAATCTAACTTGGAGAAAACGCAAGACCCACTTAGCTGATCGAACAGATCGTCGATGCGCGGAAGTGGATACTTGTTCTTTATAGTTACTTCGTTCAGAGCTCTATAATCAATGCACATTTGATATGAACCTTTCTTCTTCTTCACAAGCAGAACTAACGATCCCCAACTTGAAGTGCTGGGACGAATCCATCCTTTCTTCAATAATTCGTCCAACTGAGTTCGGATCTCTTTCAAACCTTCGGGACTCAAGCGATACGGAGTTTTGATCACCAGTTGTGCTCCAAGTACTAAATCAATGCTAAATTCAAGAGCTCGATCGGGAGGCAAACCTGATATGTCTTCAGGAAATACGTCATCGAACTCTCGAACTACCTCTGGCTTCAATCCTTCCTCTGCTTGAAGTTCTGCAATCACTGCCTTTTTCGGTTTTTCTTTGTACGTACTTGGCTCCGGGGTACGGTCTCCACTTTTGAAATAAAATACCGGATGCTCTGGAATCTTGAACATTATCCTCCTTTGACGATGGTCAATGGTAGCATAGAATGTTCCTAGCCAATCCATACCCAAAACGACATCGAAATTCGGTATGTCCAGCACCTTGAAGTCAACATAGAATTCTCTGCTGCAGAAGACTATTGGACACAGGTCATATCCCATTGTTGCTTTTAGAACGCCGTTCCCTGAACTGATATTCCAGCTGGATACAAGTGGTTTGACTGGAATCGCATGAGTTCGGACGAACCGTTGCAACATAAAGCAATGAGATGCTCCAGTATCGAAGAGTGCTAATGCAGGAAGTGAGGCTACTAAGATCGTACCTAAGTTATGTGGTATAGGTTTTAGGTATAAGAAAAAGATATATGGTATGTATAAAGATTGAAAGAAAAGAGTTACTGGTGATGACTTGGCCAGTGGCTTCAGCTTCTTCCACAGTCATTGTGAAATCCTGTCGCCTCGGTACATTTCTCCTTGCTGGAGGAGCATTCCTCTGTCTGTTCCTTTGTACTTGAGGCAAGTTCCTTTGTGCATGATGAAACTGACGAGGAGGAGGTGCAGTCGGTCTACGAGGAGGTGGAGCTGGGAGAGCGAGTCGTGGAGTAGGTGCCTGGATAGCTGGCTACTGCGGATAGGTAATTGCTGGTCTGGGTGCAGCATTTGGATTGAGTCTATGAGGAAAAGACCCAATATCATGTGTGGTTGAGCCGCAGACTAAGCAAAGGCGATTAGCACACCTACAATCGTTTGCCAGGTGTCCATCCCTCCTGCAGTAGGTGCAAAAGGATGGACTGGGCCGGTTGAATGGTATTCCCGGTCTTCTGGGTACAAAAGGCGGCCTTGAATAGGCTCCTCCTGCCATCTGAGTGGCAGGTGTAGGGTTCCTAGACACTCTAACAAGGTTCTACAAGGCATCAACCATGCCCGATTAAAATTTTAGCCGTGCCGAACAACCCTAACCAAGATCGTATACTAGAGATTATGCGAAAAACTAGCAAGTTAAACATTTTAACACTAAGTGAGAGGGATTACAACCTTTGTAGATCCGGTCCTTCACTTCAATAGCTCCGTGTAGATGTCCCCTTCGCTACGATCGTGAACTCCGGACTCTAGAGAAGCTCCACAAGAAGAACGAACGTGCTTGCTTCGATGACTTCGAGGCCGAAGATGATCTACGTCGGGGAGACACTAACTCAAGCTATTCCTTCACTAGGTCATGAACTTTGTGAAGAGAACACACTCTATTACATGGCAAGTGGTAGAGGATGAAGAAGTAGGAAGTGGGCTCACTTTAGAATTGTTTTTGTCACACTTTTTCTCATGGCACCATTAGAGCCAGTAAGCTTTTCATGGAGCTTGATGAAGAAGAAGAAGAAGAAGAAAGAATAAACTCATCATATGAATTATTCTCTTCAATAATGTAACCATGGGTGAGTTAAGCTATCATGCTTAACTCATGTAGAGAATTAACCAAAGCATGAGGTTAAGGGTTGGGTTAACTAAATATCACAAAGAATGACAAAAGAGTTGACTTTGTCAATGTTTCCACAAGCTTCATGAAAGCTTGAGAACTTTGACAAAGTCTTTCTCTTTTGTTATTCTTAAGATATAAACAAAACCCTAATCTTGGTATAAGTCTCATACACCCATCTTTGATGTATCATCAAGCATGATACAAACATGTGTACACAAATGTATATCACATATACACTTATGCACAATCAAGTGAGAAAATAAATCTTAAGTGAGCTAATACTAATTAATGTAATGTAATATATCAAATATATATTTATACATTAAATTATTAAATCAACTCTTGATTTAATAATCCGGCTATAACCGACTAATATCAAAAGTAACAACTTATCGAATCAACACTTGATCCGATAACCCGGCTATATCGCATACAACCGATCAATGTCACAAATCGCGAGAATAGAATACGGTATCTCATATCGTATCAATCTCGGTCCCGTACATATCACATATGCGCTCCTACTCCGTTTCGCTTGAGCCAGGAACCCCCTGTGTAGGACTCTAAAGACTCGTCAATACGCCGACAGTAGGTGATGATCATATCAAACACCCACAAGCCGTAAGCAGTCTGCTAAACGTAACGGCCACCCGGGTATTGAGCGATCAGAAGATCAACAAGCAAGCCTGCTAGTACTCCTGTGAATCCAAACAGTAACACTACCGTACAGTCCGGCTCGTTGTCTGATATATCGCATATCTCGCCTAGGGGTGGTAAACGTCAGACCCCAGTAGCTTGATAAGTCGTGTCGATATGAGGTCTATAACAGTTCGAGAAACTACTGGTAACACTTACCAGTAAATCTCAGCAACCCTGGCCAGGGATTTCCAGTTATAGCCAATCGAACACAGCGCAACATCAACTCCTTATACCGGGAGAGATGAATCCCCTCCTATCGCTCATTGCCTCCATGTGATTCGGGACTGTACCCAAAAGCCACCTTTTTGTACGCCCTCTTGGACATGGTATGATGGAAATCAAAGTACAGTGGGAATCACACAAGACTCTATGACGATCTCGGGTCAACAGACTACTCTGTACTAGTGTCACCGGAGAACTGCCATCTGACGTGAAGTATAATACCATCTGGGAGTTCTCGGCGAGTCCGTCCAGTGTACCCAGTCTCTACTGAGCACCCGTACACCATCCTTGATGTCAAACACCGATGGATATGGGATCATCCATCGCCCATCATATGGGTCAAGATACGTATACGCTAGTCTACTCTGGTGCATCGATGCCCTGTCTCGATACACCCTCGACTAGGAACAGTTATAGGATGTACTCGTCGACTACCGTGGCCCCACTAGTATGATCTCATCATAGTCCCAGTAGTCGAGTACATATCCTAAGGGCTTTATCAACAAGTAACATAGAAACAATCAGAGTACATGTTAAGATAAAGCACAACCAGATAGCATACTATCATGTCGAGCAAGAAAGTCCTCCCTATATATGTCTAAGCATCCATTACAATATACATCGTATGTACAGTAATGGCCTCTAGGGCATACATATAACTAACAATCTCCCATTTGCACTAGGGCCATCTGTTGTGGTATCGCATACCCAACAATTAGCTGTGGTTGAAGTATCTCATACTCAACCATCCCATAACAGTCTCTCTCTGGGAAAAGGCCTTTGTGCGTGGATCCGCCTTTGTTGTCCTCTGTGTCTACCCTCCTAACCTCGATCTCCCTAGAGATCAACCATCTCCATGATCAGGTGATACTGCCTAAGAATTATATCTGGATTTCTGATGGGACGGGCGTTCCTTGGCATAAGCCACAACTCCATTGTCACACAATGGTAGGAACGAAGTTCATCTCATGATCTTATATATCCAGACTGCCTCTTTGGTAGCATCCTTGGTAACGATGTATCTTGCCTTTAACCGTCTAGTATGTCACGGTATTTATCTTGGAACTCTTCCAACATACCGTCCCTCCACTGAGGGTATAGACAAGCCTGTGACTGACATTCAGTCGTCCTTATCACCCTGGAACATTTCCAGTGATTCTCCTCAGGATCCATTGATACCATCTCACTACAACTAGTGAGAATCCTAACTTCCAATTAGATCTATCTCATAGATCCAAAACCCAGGATTTAGGAGGTATCAACTCGATCCTATATGGAGAATCCTTGTGATAAGCGGAGATTGACCGAGCGTAGCATAGGAAACTCCTTCCCTATCAAGAGTATGTCATCCACGTACTCTACGAGGATCACCACCATACTCTCTACTACCTTTTTGTATATACAAGGTTCATCTACCATTTTGATGAAGTCAAACTCTTTGACTACCACATCAAAACAGACGTTCCAACTCCGCGATGCCTGCTTTATCATATAAAACATTTTGCACACGTTTCCGCTGCTCCCACTGTCTACGAAGTCCTCTGACTGTGTACTTATAGACTCTCTCTTCTAAAACATTATTTTAGAAAAGCAGACATGACACCCAACCGCCAGATATCGTAATCATGGTATGTAGCCGTGGCAAGTAGGATCTGGATGGACTTAAGCATAGCTTTGAAAGTCTCAACTTTTCCATGTACACCAAGTAATCTTCTCAAGATATACTTGCTCCTGATGGGAATTTAACCCTTCAGATAAAGCAACCAAAGTCCATACTTTGTTGGTGTATAAGGATTCCATCTCAGATCAATAAGCATCCAGCTATTCTTACAGAGTCCCACTCCTGATGGCCAGCTCGAAACTAGTTGGGTCATCATCTCATGATGCAATCCTCGCTCCCACTGTCATAGAGAAACTGAAGTATCTCTCAGGTGGGTGTGGAAACCTACTAGATCGGCGGAGAGGCTGAGGTTCGTTGGTTACTATTGAATCCTTTGGTCCTACCAAATCATCTGTTGTAGTTTGTATAGCTGGAACTCCTTCCAGTTCTACCTCATGACCACTAATTTTTCCACAAGAAATTCCCTTTCACAAAGGTGGCATGCTGAGAAACAAAATATTTTTGTTCCTCGGTTAGGTAGAAGATATTCCCTTGCGTATGCTTGGGATATCCAACAAACTTCCACAGATCTTAGTTTGCCTCGAGCTTGTCCGGATTTTGCTTTTAGACATAGGCTGGACAACCCCAAATCTTAACAAACTTAAGATGTGGGCTCTTCCCATTCCATATCACATATAAAGTGGTAAGCAACAGATTTGATTTGAACCCTATTCAATAGGTATGCAGCTTCTCAAGTGCATAACTCCCAAAAGGAAATAGGAAACTCAGTAGTACCCATCATAGAGCACACCATATCACATAGGGTGTTATTGCTCCGCCCCGATACACCGACGTGCTGTGGTGTATACGGAGGAGTAATGCTGAGAGAGAATCTCATTCTCCTTTAGAATAGTCCAGGAATTCCGTGCTCAAGTATTCTCCTCCTTGATCTCATCAAAGGACATAATACTTATACCTGTATTTTGGTTCTCTACTTCTAACTTATATTCTGTGAATATCTCAAAAGCTTCGAACTTATGTTTCAACAGGAACATATGTATGAATCTTGAGAGATCATCAGAGAATGTAATGAAGTACAAAGAACCGGTCTTGGCATGTGTTGACAGGGGACTTTCATACATCAGCATGTATCAATCCCAAGAGTTTAATAACTCTTTCTCTGTTTCCAATAAACGGAGCTGTGGTCATCTTATCTTTGTGACATGACCGGCAAGTTTCACAAGATGTAAATTCAAACTAATTTAAATATGCATCTAAATATAACTTAGCTAGTTGGGTCATATTGATATGACCTAGTCTATAATGCCTCAAGAAGGATTCGTTCATTTCTGAACTCTTCCTCTTGCGTGTGTTCTGTATACTAAGAACTGTAGTTTGATTTAGAACGTCAGTGCTTTTAGATAACGTGCCTGAACCGATCAACTCTTGATATAGGAAATGTTCATAACATTATCCAACAATACAAAATTATATCATTTCTTTACTAATAAAGAGACTGATATGATGTTGTATATCATGTTCGGTATCTAATAACATTCGTTCAGAATCAATGTATTCTGATAATACATGGTGATAGTGACCAACATACTTGGCTGCAACACTTGCACCGTTTTCTGCCTCATAAAACTTATCACCCGTTCTCAGTTCTCTACCCATCTGTAGCCCATGTAACAGATTACATATGCGGGATCCTGATCCGGTATCTCATACCCAGGACGTAAAGGATACTGAGAAACAGTTCTCTGTAATGAACACACCCGAAGATGATGCATCAGAATTCACTTTCTTCGTTTGGGCGGTACGGGAAATCTGGTATTCCCCAATTTCCTGCTCTGTCTTATAACAATTATAAGTTGGAGCGGGACCAACGTTCCCCAGCTCAGTATAACAAGCGGGTTCAGTCAATATATCCGTATTATTATCTTGATTAAGGCGTGATATGGCCGCTACCTGGAGAGAGAGAGAAGAAAACACTCAGCATATGCTCTTGCAAGATTAGATTGGTTATCTAATATATCTAATCAGGATGTCTCCCACTGTTTTAATCAAATCTTCCTTCAAACCCTAAAAGGAAAGACTAGCCGGGATTAATTACACGCTACAAGTTCGCTAATCTTTCAGCCAGGCCAGTGTCGGTACTTCGAGGGAGGTCCCCCGTGCTTTCGCACGAACCTAATTAAAGTAAACCTCGTTTTCCCAGAGGCGTAACCTCGTTAACACCTTTCTAGACACCTACTTGATCGGCTAATTGTAATATGTAAAACTCTCCCAGGAATAACTTTTACTCGCAGCGGGTATCGGGATCCAACTATCTCATAGAAGGTATGCAATCTCATTGCAAATTTCAACACTTGAAATTCCCGATAATATTTTGCCCCAAGCCTCCTATGACCTTGACAAAGGCCAACAAATCATAGGCTGCTAGTCAAGTTCAACCCGTCATTTCTTGATTGAACTAAACCCACCCGCACGGCCCTTGACAAAGGCCAACAAGGTCGCACGACTATCCTAATCCAATCTGCATCATATGCATAAGCAGATAAGTACTATTCAGCTACCGCACACTACGCCTTGACAAAGGCCAACAAACGCAGCACGAATACTAAACAGTCCTTATCTGAAATGACGGAGGGCTACGACAGGTTTTTAAGAAAACCCTTTGCGTAATGAACTTGATATCGTTGTAGAATCAAATGATTTTAAAATGGAGTGTTTTTTAGGCTTTTGATAGTTTTGCTAAAGGGGTCACTCCCGGTGAAGGGATCGTCGGCCCGTTCCTCATCGAATAAGGTGCGGGATATTTCACAAATATCACTATGCAAAGCAAGAACTAGAAAAACAATCAAAAGACAAAACCGAGGGGTGTAGCATCTACCAGTTATTGCTAAAGGGGTCACTCCCGGTGAAGGGATCTCGGCCCTTTCCTTATCGAATAAGGTGCAGGATGTTCTACAAGGAACACTGCGATGCAAAGCAAGAACTGTAGCTACCTGTTTTTGAAAATTCGATTCCACAACATCTTTTAGGTTTGTTTTCTTTCATTAATCACATTAATGAAGTCCCATCATTTAAGTCACCTAAACATCACAGATAAATACGACGTACACTTATGCCATCCGCATTCGCCTCGATGTCCCCTCGTGCACCGTTAGGTTAGGTAACTAACGGCATAGCAGGGCAGGGCTAGCACGGGTGTAAAACATAAGTAACGTCTATATAATATATCATATATACTATATACTGTATCTATCACAACAAATCAAATGATCACATCACAGATATCGCAGCAGAAGAAACATATCAAATATTGGATATACTAGGACGTCCGTGTTTTATTTTGAGCCTCTATAAAACACGGATTCCACGGTCGCGATGAATAGCCAAACCCACACCCCTACCAATTCTAGAGTTAGGAGACCCGGACTCGACTCCTCGAATTGGTCTCCCACTGGACTCTAGAACCCGGTTACTTGTGCTCTCCTCCTTGGGTCTATCCTAGTGCGGAAAAATAAATAATATACAAATGGTGACATCAACCTCATCCCGGAAGTGCCCCAATAAAAGAATATTACATACATTGAATTTTACATGAATGAGAAAGAAAAACTCTCATCTCACATAAAAACCCCGGCTATTCAGAACGCGACGATCCAATATAACATATCCAGCAACACATAACATCACATGTCATCAACGTAAGTAAATAAGCAACAACGGGGATTAGCACGACTAGGAAGGAACTTGCGAGTATAAGCTAGGCTTTCCAACGCTTAAGTTCTTCCTTTTGGTGCTTGTCCGTCCGTTCTTGGCTCTTAGCCATAACCTCCGGTTAATTCAACAACAACCGGTCTCACTACGGAATCACCGCTATCATGTAGGATAGGGTGCCGTAAGGAGCGGATTGTGGTTCAATTAACGGGAGTCGATTTAAGATGTTGGGCAAGGAAAGAGTGAGAGAGATTTCCTTCTCTCAAACTTCCCTTATCCTACCCTAACAAGTATGAAACTACTCACACATCATAATGAAAACAAAACAAAACAAAAGAGGAAGATAGAAAGAAGGAGATTAGAAGATAACAACTAGCTATTTGCGACCTCACCTTGGCAAGGATCAAGCGTAAGCATCATGGTTGTTGTAAGGATAAAGAAAAAGAGAAAGAAAGAAACAACAAGAAATAACAACAACTAAGTTAACAAATGAAAATTACAAGTATTTAACATAAGAGCAAGACAAGTATGATAATAAAATGAACTTCTTTATTCATCATTCTTCACTCACAAAAGCTCACTACAAGTTTTTCAATGGAGAAGAGATGAGAAGAGGAAGAAGAAACAAGTATTCTAAACCTAGAAAAATACAAGATTATGCACCCTTGGCTTCACAAGGTTCTGGGCTATTTATAGGCAGGGAAAAGGAAATCTAGGGCAAAATTCTGACCCTTCATGAAAAGACCCAAATGCCCCTGCAATTTGACCAACTGCGGCGCCAGTACGGCCGCGGAACCGCGGCCTAGACCCCCCATTGGCCGCGGTTCCACGGCCGTATGGAGGAGTTGGGCCCTTGTTTTTCTTGTGCTTCCCTGGTTCTGTGTGCCCTTTATTCTGGTATATGTATTTTCTCATATTTTCTTCACGATTTTTCCAGAATTTCTGTTGATCAAAAGGTGATTGGATATGGATCTTTTTGTCATGATTTTCTCGAGCTCCGCGTAGATTTCTTGGATCTTGTGCTGCCATTGAGCCTTGTGCATGAAAACGACATCGATTTGCCATTTTGTCTCTAAAACTGGTGTGTGGCAACAGACGGATAAAGAGCGGAGATCCGTGTTTTATCTGTGGTTGACAGGAACCCGGGTTTTGTCGTGTTTTTCCATGAATTTCACCGTTTAGAGCCGAGAACCTGTATCCTGCAATTGACTAGCAAACACGGCTCAAGAGTATCTACCGATATGCAATGTGATAAAAATTGGGCGGTATGAAAATGCAAAAATCTGATATGAACCCCCAAACTTATCATTTGCCCGTCCCGAGCAAAGCCAATTTATTCACAAAAAATCCTAACCTCACTTTCGCAGGGAACGCGATTGCACTGAGCATGTGCAACAAGCCGTTAAACCTCTAGGTGTCCCTAGTAGGAGGAGTGTTGTCTCCTGAGGGTTTTCAGCGGATACTACCCACAAAATCCGGTCAAGTTGGTTTTGTAAAATAACTAAGATTCAAACCCTAAAGTTTTGTTTCAGAAAATAACAATTCTATTATCCTAAGTCTAGACCATCGAACCTTTATTTTTCACACCTCGCTTCTTATTTAACTACAGCTTTTATATGTCTTCACGTGCAGTGCAAATAGTGTCGTTAAGTTTCCAGAAGGATCGATTTACGTCATCATGTCACACAATAAAGCTCAGATAAAATTTTTGAAAGGATCACATAAGTTTTATAAAGAGTTAAGCATTTTTCAAGTTTCGTTTTCCAGTAAAGTTTCAACTTTAGAATTTCTATCTTCCTCAACAGGAAACTAGGTCTTATTTTTCACTCCACCTTTTTCTTGTTTTCATTTCATACACACTTCTGTGAACGTGCAATAGTCTTTATCATAGAATAAAAGCTTCATATCTCCGCTAAAATTTTTATAGAAGCCTGTCTTTTATCAAGATTATTCTCACACAAAGAACCGTTAGGAATTTTAACTCGGAGAGAACACTTGCTTGACTTTGTTTTAAACTGGACTTTCTAGGCTTCTTAGCGAGCTTTGGGCCAATGCTCCCAAACCAATTGGCTTTAGAGCATTAGGTGTAGAAACACCCCAGCGGACTTAATTACTCAAGTTACCTAGGTCCACAAACAAAAGACAGTTTGGCGTGAAAATCATGATGATTTAATACGAACGGAGATATAGCCGGCAGTTCAATTATTTTTTGGGATAAAAGATGTGTTTAGTGGGTTTTGGTGTGTAATCATTCCAATCAAGTTCCAGATGGGTTATTTTTCAGACTTAGTTCCAATTAAGGCATCAATAACATTCCTTCATATTCACTCACTTCATAAACTATTCTAGATATTACTTATTTCCGAACAAACCTATTTGATCCTCAGAAAATCATTTATCCATTTAAAAGTTTTTCGTCATAAAAGACTTGTCATCTAATTCCCAAAAACTCACGGCACGTGTAGTGTGATATAAAGACGTATATCAGCTATAGTTAACTTCAAAGGAGAGTTATCTTTCAGGTTTTCAAAATCTAAACATAAGATTTAGTTATTTTTATTTTATCAAACAAAACTGTCAAAATGTTGAATCAGAGTCCTCCCAATAGCTAACTTGACAGAAAAGTTTTTATATTTTTAGAAATTTTTTAGATTTTTATGGATTTTATTTAATATGCAGATGCAAAATATACATATGAATGCGAAGGTTAGAAATGCGTACCGAGCGTACCCCCAAACTTAAACTGGACAGTGTCCTCACTGTCATTGCATGAAGAGATCATTTGAAGGGTCAAAATTGTCGGTTAGCGATACACAATTTTTTTATTTTTTTTTTTAAAAAAAGGAAAAGAAAAAGAATATCCACAAAAATGTACAAAATGGTATATACATACCCCCAAACTTATTTGGAACAATGTCCACTGTTCTTGGCTGGATAACCGAAGTTTGGTGGTAGGCAGAGGAAGATTAAGCAAGGTAAACCGGCTCCTGTAAGACCAGGAGCTCCTCTGTTGGTTCGGCGCTAAGGTACGGTTTAAGTCGGTGTCCGTTCACTTTAAAAAATAAACCGTCCTTTGGATTTTCCAAATCCACAGCGCCCTGCGGATATACATTCCGCACAAAATACGGCCCTTTCCAGCGAGATATGAGTTTTCCTGGATGGAAGTGAAGTCGGGTGTCGTAAAGCAGTACCTGCTGACCAGGTACGAAGGTTTTGCGCAAAAGGTGTTTATCGTGAAACACCTTCGTTCGATTCTTAACGACAACCGCGTTATCGTAAGCCTCATCCCTAAGCTCGCTCAGTTCGTTCAGCTGCAGCTTCCGATGGCTGCCCGCAGTTTCGAGAGACAGATTCAGCTCCTTTATCGCCCAAAATGCGCGATGCTCTATTTCAACAGGTAGGTGGCAGGCTTTTCCGTACACAAGCCGATAGGGAGACATGCCAAGGTCGGTTTTATAAGCGGTTCGAAATGCCCAAAGGGCATCAATGAGTTTCAGCGACCAATCCTTACGGTTCTTGGAAACCGTCTTCTCCAGTATCTGCTTGATTTGCCGATTTGAAACTTCGGCCTGCCCGCAGGTTTGGGGGTGGTAGGACGTGGATAGCTTATGATTAATGGAATATTTAGTCATCAAGGCCTCGAAAGTCTTATTGCAGAAATGACTTCCATTGTCGCTAATGATCGCTCGAGGGTGCCCAAAACGGGAGAAAATGTTTTCTTTAAGAAACCTAACGACAACCTTGTTGTCGTTAGTTCGGCTGGGCACAGCCTCGACCCATTTAGAGACGTAATCAACAGCGAGAAGGATGTACAAGTTCCCGAAAGAGCTGGGAAACGGCCCCATGAAATCTATCCCCCAAACATCGAAAATCTCCACAACCAAGATCGGTTGGAGCGGCATCTCGTTCCTCCGGGATATCCGGCCCAAGTGTTGGCACCGGGAGCAAGTCTTGCAATAGTCATGAGCGTCTTTGAAGAGTTGTGGCCAGTAGAAACCACATTGCAAGATCTTCTCAGCTGTCTTTCTGGGGCCAAAATGCCCGCCACACGCTTGATCGTGGCAAAATGACAGCACACTCTTGAATTCCTCGTCAGGGACACACCGACGAATAATCTGGTCGGGACAGTACTTGAACAAATAGGGTTCGTCCTAGTAAAAGTGTTTTACTTGGGATAAGAAGCGAAGTCTGTCCTGACTTGACCATTCAGTCGGTAGTAATCCCGTGGCCAAATAGTTCACAATATCTGCGAACCAGGGTTCGCAAGATACTGTCAAGAGCTGTTCATCCGGGAAAACGTCGTTGATCGGAATTGGAAGCGAAGGCGAAGAAGGAAGTCGTGAGAGATGGTCGGCAACTACGTTTTCACATCCTCGTTTGTCCTTAATGACAAGGTCAAACTCTTGAAGCAAGAGGATCCAACGTATTAACCGAGATTTTGCATCTTTCTTCGCAAAAAGATGGCGCAGAGCAGAATGGTCTGTGTAGACAATGACTGGAGAGCCGATGAGGTAGGGCCTGAACTTTTCTAAAGCAAATACAACAGCCAAGAATTCCTTCTCAGTTGTTGTATAATTGAGTTGGGCGTCGTTAAGGGTTCGGCTCGCATAATAGATTACGTGCGGCATCTTGTTGATGTGTTGTCCAAGGACAGCACCAATGGCAAAGTTGGATGCATCGCACATAATCTTAAATGGGTGCGTCCAGTCAGGGGAAGAAAGAACGGGAGCAGAAGTGAGTGAGCATTTCAATGACTCGAATGCAGTCACACAGCTCGAGTTGAAGTCGAATGGCGTATCCTTGGCCAGCAAAAGAGTCAAGGGCCTAGCAATCTTGCTAAAGTCCTTGATGAACCGTCTATAAAAACCGGCATGGCCAAGGAAGGCTCGGATATCTCTGACGCATCGGGGAGGAGGTAGATTGGAAATGACCTCAATCTTTGCTTTGTCAACCTCTATGCCATTTTGCGAGATGATATGTCCTAAGACAATACCTTCGCGCACCATGAAGTGGCACTTCTTCCAATTCAAAGTTAGATTCTTGTCCTTACATCGGGTAAGGACAGCGTCAAGATGCAGCAAACACTCGTTGAAGGAATCGTCGAAGATGGAGAAATCATCCATGAAAATCTCCAGAAATTTTTTCACCATGTCTGAGAAGATTCCCATCATACACCGCTGGAAGGTAGCGGGCGCATTGCATAACCCAAAGGGCATGCGTCGATATGCAAACGTGCCGAAAGGACAAGTGAAAGTGGTCTTGTCCTGGTCTTTTTCGGCGATGGGAATTTGATTATAGCCAGAGTAGCCATCAAGAAAGCAGTAGTACTCGTGTCCGGCCAATCGTTCAAGCATTTGGTCAATGAAAGGTAGCGGAAAGTGGTCCTTCCGCGTTGCGGCGTTGAGTTTTCTGTAATCAATGCATACTCGCCACCCAGTTTGGGTGCGAGTAGGGATTAACTCGTTCGCCTCGTTGGTTATGACCGTGATGCCCGACTTCTTGGGGACAACATGAATGGGGCTAACCCACTGGTTATCAGAGATAGGGTAAATGATACCACTATCTAGACATTTTACGATCTCCTTCTTCACAGCCTCTTTCATGACTGGATTGAGACGTCTTTGTGGATCCCGGGCTGGTTTGGCATCATCCATCAGATGAATGTGATGCTCAACGATCAGGGGACTAATCCCCTTGATGTCCGCCATGGACCAGCCAAAAGCTTGCCTGTTGCTGTGCAAGACCGCGAGAAGGGCTTTCTCTTGCTCTGGAGCTAGAGAAGCCGAAATGATGACAAGGAGGGTCTCGTTCTCACCTAAGTAAGCGTACTTAAGGTGAGACGGCAAAGGCTTGAGTTCGAGCGTTGGAGGTGAAACGATTGAAGGCAAGATTGGGGCAGAGGTCTCGAACTCAAAGGACTCCAGCAAAGGTTCAAAACGAGTGTACGCGACCGAGTTGGATGGTTCAGGTAACTCATCCGGAAATTCGAAAGATTCAAACTCGGGTTGTGCGCGGCTAAGATCGTTCAAGAACGTGAAACACTCGTAGTCGTTGTTGGGCGCAGAAACAGCAGCAGGTTCGAGGAGGAACGCACTAGTGGCGTCAAGATTATCGTGATCAAACAGAAACTCCTCGAATTCACACTCTTCTGGGGTGATCTCCTGGATCGAGTAGACGTCCAGAACATGAGCATTAGGTTCGGAGGGCTGATTCCCCAACCTAAAAATGTTGAGTTCAATTGTCATGTTTCCAAAAGAGAGGTTCATCGAATCATTGCGACAATTGATCATAGCATTTGAGGTTGCAAGGAATGGGCGACCGAGTATCACCGGAATTTGATTCCGGGGGTTAGCTACAGGCTGTGTGTCTAATACAATGAAGTCAACGAGGAATATGAAGTCCCCGACTTTGATTAACACATCCTCTAGCTCACCCCTAGGATGGGTGATTGATCGGTCGGCCATCTGGAGAGTACAGTGTGTGGGTTTCAGCTCTCCTACGCCTAATTGCTCGTATACTGAGTACGGAAGCAGGTTAACACTGGCACCAAGATCTAATAGTGCGCGGTTGATGTTCTTATCCCCAATGGTAATGGAAATCGTAGGACAGCCAGGGTCCTTCCGTTTTTGTGGTAAAGATTGGGTAAGAGCATCACTCACAGCACTAGCCAAGAAAACTTTCTTTGGTACCTAAGACTTCCTCTTTTTCGTGCACAAGTCCTTTAAGATTTTCGCGTAGGATGGGACTTGTTGGACGGCATCTAAAAGAGGAATGTTAATGTTAACCTGCTTAAATAACTCCAGAATCTTCTCCATTTAAGGATTTTGTTTATTAGACCTCAACCGGTTTGGAAATGGGACGTTTTTAAAATTGGTTGAGTCTAATGCTTGTGGAGGAGATTGTGGAATAGGAACGGATCCCAGAACAGGTGTTTTCGTAGAGTGAGAAGTGGGTCCATTCAAAGCAGAAGAAGAGGAAGGAAAGCCTTGTGAAAAACGGAGAATAGGCTCAGAAGACGAAGAAGCAGGAGACGAAGAAGAAGAAGTAGAAGAAGAAGCGGCCGGGGTGTCATCATTGATCCGTGTGCCGATGTTGTTTTGCAGCATCCTTCCCGATCTCAATGTGGTCACGGCACTCACATTATGATTCTGTTGTTCAAGAGCAACATGTACATTCTGTGGGTGACCGGGATTTGGGAGTGGTTGGGACGGGAGCTTCCCCTTCTCTCGCTCGCTTAAGGCCGCATTCAGTTGTGCAATCTGGGCCTCGATGGTTTTGATGCTTTGCCCGTGAGCGGCAGTGTGTTGCACTAAGGACTGAATGGAAGACTGGATGTTTGCGGTGGATTGAGTCGATTGTTTGACGAACGCCTTCAGACTTCGTTCGAGCGAGGAAACCTTATCGTTGTTTGACGGAACAAAGTTGTTTGGTGGAAAAGAATTGTTGGGTGCAAAGTTGTTCGTCTGATTTTGGAAATGTTGGGGTTGGAAGGGTTGCTGAAACTGCTGTTGAGTTTGTTGTTGCGCTTGTTGTTGCGGCGGAGGGGCCCTTTGGAAATTGTTGCCTTAGAATTGATTCTGATTCTGATTCCAGGCGAAATTGGGGTGGTTCCTCCAACCGGGATTGTAGGTGGAAGAGTATGGATCATTCCTCGGTCTTTGCTGAAATGCAGCACTAACCTGATCCTGTCCTTGCGATGGTGGATTGTAAGGACACTCTTCGGTCAAGTGAGAAGGATCGGAACAACAAGCGCAAATGGTACGAAGGGGAAGAACAGGGGTAGGAGAAAGAGAAGAAAATTTGCTCTCTATCGCTTCAAGCTTTCTCGTTATCGCAGCCATTTCAGCTTTCATTGCAATAGAGACGTCAAGTTGGTGAATTCCTGCCCTAGACTGACCGGTAGAAGTGGAGGTAGAAGAAGAAGAAGTCGGTCTGGTGCTCTCCCTTTGTAGCGTTTGCTTCGTAAGGTCGTCAAAGAATTGCCACGCTTCCTCGTCAGATTTTGATAGGAAGTGGCCCTGACAGATGGTTTCCAACAACTGCTTCGTTGCTGGGTTCAGGCCCTCGTATAAGGTTTGGCAAAGTTGCCATTTCTCTATACCGTGGTGAGGACACTGAACAAGAAGGTCTTTGTACCGGTCAAAGCACTTCCAGAA